>CM063449.1:23680000-24930000 GCA_032191425.1 Lymantria dispar
ATCCGATTAATTTGAATTTGTTTCAGCTTCAATTTATCTTAATATTACCAACGCGTAGTTCAATGAACACGGATTTCCTCTTGCAATATAATTGTTATTCATTGAGGGTCATATTATTTAGATCATATTCAAATCAAGCAAAATATAAAAGTTTGATATAAAACAAAACTGTTAGCTAGTACTAATATACAGCCCTAGCCGAGGCCGCGGGTGACGTGACCGGGGAGTTAGTCCGTCACCCGCTGAGAGGCCGACCGCGTGAGGAAAGACTGATGTCCTCCCCGATGAGGGGATGTCGGTCGATGGGAGGTACTCCACTAGGGGGTATTCCGTCGGGCCGGCCACGGATGACAAGTAACCCTGTTCGGTGGTCGGCCCAACGACGAAGGCGACGTGGTGTTCGGGTGGGTTGCGGGTGTGCGTGCTTACGCCCCTCTGTCGCCCCGGACGGAGTGGTGCGAGGAGTGCGCCGACCGTTGCCCACCCAAAAAAAAAAGTGCTAATACATAAACCTGTAAACATTATTTCTGCTTTCTTAGGCAATATTTATGTTAGAATATTTATTTTTATCAACGTAATAATAAATAGTTTTATAAACGTTTTATTAATAATATTTTAATTTATGTCTAACTTCTCAGTATAGCCCGGAGCTGAGTTGATAAGCTGCTGAGAAACTACTAGTATAGTACCTACTGGTCAAACCGATTATCATAAGTTTTAAGAGAAAGAAAACTCAAAAAAACTTTCCTTCTCTTGCGTGATATTTATTAGCTTAGGTACCCTAACCCTTAGTCTTCTTTTATGATGAGGTGATGAACTACATTCTTACTCCGTCACCATACGTAATTTTTATTTCTTTAATGGGACACGATCAACCGGAACACTTGATAAGTGATGACCACTTACCATCATTTCTACCATCATTTCTACCATCACTTGTGCGGTCACAGGTTGCTGCCGACTGCAAGATGGGATTTAAACCTTCGGCTCATAAACGAAGTGGAAATTGCTAACATTCAGGCGAGGATTTCCTGAGGCAGTATAGTAGGTAATAGTGGGCTACCTTGGTCAAACAGTTCCATTTACGTCTATCTATTATTTATTATTATCTCAGCTTATACGAGTATATGTCCCACTGTTGGGTTCCGGCCTCCTCCATAATAGGAGAGGAATTGACTTGCTATTTCACGCTGGTCATATGTGCTGAAATAGGGCTTTATTTTCCATCTTTTGCACAGATGTTACCTATATGCATATTATATCCCATAGTCGTCTTTTACTACATCCACTGGCAAGATAGGGAATGGTGAATTGTATGCTTACTCCAACACCACATGGAAATTTTACGTCTACGGGTAAAAAATACAGGGTAGCTGTAAAAGTCCCTGTGTGATGAGGGGATAAGAGTAAATTTGTCGACTACCCTTACTTGATCCTGTGATTCATAAAAATTGAATAAGTGTTACCAAAGGAGTGGGTTGCTCACTTCTGAGAAAACTATAAGACCTTACCATGATCGCCAACCCACCTGCCAAGCGTAGTAATATCCTCATTTGTGGGGAAGACTTACGTCCAACTGTGGACAATGTACAACTGAATGATAACAAGTTTTTGAAGTTTGTTAATTTTGCCTTTGTAACTTTTGCTAAATGTATTGAATCTCTGTTAATGTGACCTTCAGTTTTATATATACTGATGACCATGGTCTCAACTCGTTAACATCTGTAAAATAAGCCTTAAATATCCACTTCATAACACCATACACTAAGCATTGAATTCAATTTAAAATTGTGGTCACGAATATTTAGCGGACACATTAACATGAACATCTAAGTGGTCTACGCCTAAAAATAGACATGAAAAATAAATATAACCCAGTTATTACAATTCGTTAGTTTGGGTCCCAGATTGGTGCCCAGTGAAATTCCCTCACACCGTGACTTGAAACAGAATCACCTGTTATTGTACCGTGTATCGCCTCTTTTATTAATCTGCATATTAACTCCATTTCGACGAACTTGGTCACGTATGAACGGATTTTTATGGTTTTCCTACCTTTGTTTTTTGTGAATGCTAATGAGATTTTTTTTACATAAGAATGCGAAGATTAAATATCGATTTAGATAACTGCTTTGGAAGATTGATAGAATTTTAAAAGGCTTTTGATGGTATGACATATTTTGTACAAGTAGATAGGCTTTGATATATGACATACTAGTTGTGATTGCAGAATCACTCGCTTGAAATGCTTGTATACCTATACTCAATACCGTCTCTTATTGCATACGGGTCTCCTCCACTATGAGAAAGAAATCAGTCTATTTTATCATCCCAGTCATGCTTTCAAACATAGAAACATCCATATCTTAAAGGCTAGTAAATATACAACAACACTTCTTAATGAGCCATAATTTGTTTTACTCATATTAAAATACTTTAATCCATGTGTTGAGGGCATCGCCCCCTCTCTTACCAGTAGATGTCATAAAAGACGACTAAGGGATATAATGTGCATATAATATCTATGCAAAACGAGGAAAACTCGAAACAAAACCCTATACCAACACGCCTGACCAGCGTGGTAGGTCATTCCTCCCATAATGGAGAAAGCTCGAGCCTAATAGTGGGACGTGTATGGGCTGAGATGAAAAATTCTTTTAAAGCTCCGTTGTAGTTTTTAAGGTTTTCGCATTCAAACGAACAAACTATTCAGCTTTATAATATAAATTAGGAATTCGGTATAACAAAGATATTAATATAGCAACAATAAGTATGACATTCATTTTGTGTAGAAATTAATTATTCATTTCTGTGAAGCATTCTTTCAATCTGTGATGTATTAGTAATAATACATTTTAAACAAATATAATATAGGTATATAGATTTTTACAACAGCAGTCTTCATATATTAGGAGAAGCCTAAAAGTGGCACCAGTGATAGAGACGATTAGGAGTGCGAGATTGTCTTGGTATCGACATATGGTGAGAAGGGATGAAAGGCATGTAACAAGGAGGGTTGTAAATATGATTGTGGATGGACGACAGAATCGTGGGGGACGCAAGAAGAGATGGATGGATTGCGCGAATGAGAATATGCGCATGAAAGCAGTAACTACAAATATGACGGCTGATAGGAGACTATGGAAGGTAAAAACATGTTGTGCCGACCCCACTTAGCGTGGAATGAGGGTAGGCAAACGATGAGTTCTACCTCGTGGTAGCCGCTCAGTAAATACTAACATTAATATTCTCCAAGTAGAAGCTTCAAGGCCGCAAGGTAAGGGACATGGAATACACCGCTTTAATATCGGGATGTCGATGAAAGCGAAATCAGACAGGTCGGCCACCGAAGTCAGAGAATCAATTCTAGTAGCCTGGTCAATGGGCGTACCAAGCAAATAAGGGTTTTAACCCAGGCATACAAGGATTTAGAAGACTGGGCCTATAGGCCGTCTAAAAGGTAATACTGCACAGATGCATAGTGATCCGAGTAAGTAGTAGTTCCATAAATGTTTTAGTGATTTAAGTTACGATCGGTCACGCTGAGTGTTGTTTGTTCGATACCTATGTAGAACCAAATACCCAGCGACACAAAGATTTATTTCTTGTTGCGGGATCCTTGTAACCTATGTACAATTCCATTAATGTAATCAGGCGTTACAAAAGCGGTCTTCTTTCGTAAAAGTTAGTTTAAACGCTATGCAAGACAAAGAGAGAGAGAACGTGAGAGAGAGAGAAAGAGGAAGAGAAACACATTGAGTTGAATCTATATAAACCACGGAGAAAATACAAGAGATATTTACGACTGCATCATCAGCCTTTATATTCCCGTAAATGGACAGTACCATCTCTGTAAAACTTTGAATATTCATTGCAATCAACAGCCAGCTTGCTAAGCGTGGCGATTGTTGCACCATCCCCCCTTTGAAAAGGACTTTACTGAATAATTCTATTTAATAATAAATATATATCGACACATCACACAATGTTTACTTCTTTTTATTGCAAAAGTTATTGGCAACAGTTTTATGACTGGTCTCCTGTCTGACGTAAACCCTCCTAGGGAATGTAACTGTTGACCGGACCGCATCAGAGTTGACCCAGGTCGATGCAATGCTGTAAAGCTATTAGTCGTCTTTTACGACCGCCACGGGTAATGTAAGGTATGGTAGTATTCGTAGCCACTACCTTACAGCATAATAAATCGGGGCACGGGTGTTTTGGGAAGTACCTGCACAAGATTGTCAGGAGGGAGAGCACACCGTCCTGCCACCACTGCAGTTGCGACGAGGACACGGTGCAGCACACGCTCGAGGAGTGTGCTGCATGGGAAGGGGAGCGCCGTGAACTCGTCGCGATTATCGGTGCTGACCTGGCGCTGCCGACCATCTCCAGGGAGATGCTCGACAGCGTCAGGAACTGGGACGCGGTCGCCGCCTTCTGTGAGGCCGTTATCTCACGAAAGGAGACGGCGGATCGTGTGCGAGTAGAGCTCCTATTCGGCGACACGTTCCGCCGCCGGCGACTCGGGCGGCGCAGGCGCGAGTATCTGCGCCTAATGCCGCCCTAGCCGAGGCCGCGGGTGATCGGACCGGGGAATTATCCGTCACCCGCAGAGAGGCTGACCGCGCGACGGTGACCGACGTCCCAGTACGTCGAGAGGTGAGGTTACCCGAAAGGGTATTCCGTCGGGCCGACCACTGACGACAAGTCACATCTGCTCCGATGGTCGGCCTAACAACGAGGTGACGTGGGTACGGCTGGGTTATGGGCCCGCGCGCCGTCCTTTCATCGCCCCGGATGGACAGGACCGCGCGTGCGCTTACCATAGCCCACACATAAAAAAAAAAAAAAACAGCATACTAAATAAATCTTTATATATTTCTTGTGTACGTGTGTATGTCACTGGGCTTCTAAACGGCTAGACTGATGTTGATGAATTTTTTTGTGTGTATTCAATTGGTTCCGAGAATGATTTAGATTTACATTTGGACCCGGTAGGTGGCGCTGCTGTCGATTTCTAGGATAATTCCTTTTATTTTATTTGAACAGAACAACGTCCGTTGGGTCAGCTAATAAGTATTATATATATTATTTCCGTATGGTGACAGAGTAAGAATATAATTCACCACTCCCTCTCTTGCCCATGGGTGTCGTAAAAGACGACTTAAATATATAATATGCATATCTATGCAAGAGAAGAAAAACTCGAAACAAAACCTATAGGTACCAACATGTCTGACCAGTGTGGTATAGTACGTAGGTCAGTTTCCCTCCCATAGTGGAGGAGGCCCGATCCCAACAGTGGGTCATGTACGGCCTGAGATGAGATGAAATTTTTTTAATAGATATATTATAGAGAATAATAGTTCTTTAATATCTAATATTTAATTCCGTGTGTTGACGGAATAAGAATACAATTCACCACTCCCTATTTTGCAAATGGAAGTCGTTAAAAGACGATTAAGGGGTATAATACCTACCCATATAACATCTATGGAAGATAAGGAAAACTCGAAACGAAACCCAATGCCAACACATCTGACCAGCGTGGTATAACAGGTCACTTTCCTTTCCAAAATGGAGGAGTCCCGAGCCTATTAGTGGGACGTAAATGGGCTGAGATGATGATAATCCATCTCCTCGTCATCATCATGATGATGATTGTTATAAAATGATGACGATGACGATTGTTATACAGTGATGAAGATGATGATAATTGTTGTCATCTACCTAATCGTGTACCTACATCTATCAAGTTTTATAATCTAATTTGTGTACAAAAATCTTATAAGTATTTGAAAAACAAAGGTTAATAAACAAATAACCCGAATCCATTGCGAGGTAGGTACACACAGGGCTAATTTATTGAGCTCAGGGTGACTCTCATTAAGGGCTGTGTTACACTTTACCACCTGTAGAATGATCCGTTTCATTAGATTTATTATTTTTATTACTTACATTCTCGTTGTTTTTGATTTCGTAGTTATTAATTCACAAATTGATTGTATAAATGGTGTAATAATAGTGATCTCGTAACGAATATCATGAGATATGATTCCCATACGGGACCATTCCGTATTATGCTATGGATTGTTAGCTGAATGCTTTTTAAAATGGAACCTTATTACCAAGGCTTCGCTGTCTGTCCGTCCGTTTGTCCGTACGTCCGTCTGTCTGTCACCAGGCTGTATCTCAAGAACCGCGATAGGTAGACAGTTGAATTTTTTACAAATTATGCATTTCTGTTGCCGCTATAACAATAAATATTTAAGGGGGCTCCTATACAACAAACGCAATTTTGCCCCTTTTTTATAGATACGGAACCCTTCGTGCACGACCCCGACTCTCACTTGGCCGGTTTTTTTATATTATTTTGGTATTTTTTAAAAAAAATTAATCTTTTATAACGAAAAGATTTCTCAAACGAAAACATTCTCGAAGTTGTCGATCACTATGTATACCTAGAACAAACAGTCCAGTTAGGTAGATCCAATTTCGTGAAAGAGGTCAGCTGATGAATTCATGACGGCTGTACAGCTTTCGAGAAACTTAAGAGGATCTTTTAGTCTAATATTCTGCTGTATTTGAAAGCAAAGGTTTATAACCAGACTGTGTTACTAGCGATGACATTTGGTACTGAAATGTGGTCTCTAAATATTGGCCTCATAAAAGGCTCAAAGACTCTCAATGTGTTTTATAGGGACGGTAGTTGTGCCCAACAATGACAGCTAAGAGTTTTAATGAAGAAGAATTTTTATTTAATTGCATTCCTGTACTATAATCATGTATTGTGTTTATAATACAATGAGTGCCCCTTCCTTACTTTTCCGTGGAAGTTGACAAAACTAATTGAGGGATCACCGTAGCATTCGACTGAGAAAATTGTAGCATTTTCTCATAATTGGAAAGGCAATTCAACAGTATCGTTTGATAAATTCACGGAGAGACAGTTATATAGTATTTTTAATACTTAAGGTAGCAAGTGAGCAAACAGCACACCTTACCTTCGCTATACCAGTGATATAGCTAGACCGCTGTCTACCGTAAATAAGGTGCTTTTCTTAAACCTCGTCTAAATAAGGACATGTGGTATCACTCGGGCAACACAGCAGCAGGTAATACATTCAAGATTCTGCAGATAGGCGGGTTAAATTATCGGTGAAAACAAACAGTAGAAGACCATAACGTTTCCAAAGAAATATGAAAGTTGCTACGGTGTCGAGTATTACGGTAGTCAAACAGTGATCTTAGTACTAAGTCAAACAGCTCTTCAAAGCACTCCCCTTGAAAGAGTCGATAGATTATATAATTTTAGATCATCATCATCGCAGCCTACATACGTCCTACTATTGGGCTCAGGCCTCCTCCACAATGGGAGGGAAATTGACCTATTATACAGTATAGTATATTGACATATTGGTATTTTTTTTTATGGGTGGGCTACGGTAAGCGCACGCGCGGTCCAGTCCGTCCAGGGCGATGAAAGGATGGCGTGCGGGCCCATAACCCACCCGTACCCACGTCACCTCGTTTTTGGGCCGACCACCGGAGCAGATGTGACTTGTCGTCAGTGGTCTAGACATGTTGGTATAGGGTTACATTTCGAGTTTTACTTCTCTTGCACATATGTTATGTGTATATTATATCCCATAGTCGTCTTTTACGACATCCACGGGCAAGATAGGGAGTGGTGAATTGTATTCTTACTCCGTCACCACATGGAATTGAGTATGAACCTTTTAAAAAAAAATAAGACATGTTTTATTGGTTATTGTTTTAATTAATTAATATATTCTTGTATTTTATCTAGCTTGATAATATCATCAGTTACATGGCCAGGTGGTTGATATTTATTCAAACACTTACTAAATTATGTGCGGGTCTTCTTATGTTTCACCTGATATAAAGGAATGCAATATACGGCCATGTCTATTAATTTAGTTAGTTATTTTAGCGTACGGCTTGAGGATTGGTTAAGTAAATTCTAATGATTACTAATTGAATTTAAAAACGTGTTTACATATTTTTTATTTAAAATTTTATTTGAAGAGGTAAGCGAGCTGTGCGATTAAAATTACACGTTATAAGGAACTGATACTCATTTTCACGAATAAATCTAAAATTTTAGGTAAAACTAAGGGATAATCTAGATGAAACATAACGAAAGCAACTAAATTTATTGATATTAGGTAATTAAAGTTTATATTTTGCATATGGTGTCTGAGTAAGAATATAATTCACTACTTTCCACCATGCCCATAGATATTACAACATGCGACTAAGGGCTATGGTATGAATATAACATATATATGCAAAAGGAGGAATACTTGAAATACTTAATACCCTATACCACCCCTCTTACCTATTGTGCAGAAAAATCAATTCCGGCGATGGAACTGTGGGACCCATCCCACTCCCAAGTGGGATATATGATGAAATGATGAATGAAATGATGATTATAGATATAAATACCTATAGATATGTTAAATAAAATATTTACTTTGAAGTGAAACTTCTTTGCGCGCATGAGGGTAAATTTTTTACGGATGAAACGCGTCACGAAGATGTGCGTTTTTGTTGAAGAACACGAAGAGAGTGATTGAGACCGATTGAAAGAGAGTGAGAAAGGGCGAACATAGCACGAAGCACAGCCATGGGGCGAGAGTATGGAGCAAGCGAGTGAGAAAGATCGAGAGATTTTTTTTTATTTTTATTTTTTTTAAATACTGATAAAAAACACATGGAACCAAAGAAGTTTCACTTTTGACTTGCGTACGTAGTACTCACGCTATTTTTTTTTTATCAACACACCTAGGTATTAATTAGACATCACTATTAAGTTTTATATAATTTACCTTAAGTGTTAAGTCTTTCTGTGTGGTGACGGAGTAGAAATTAGAGATGAAACGGATAGATGCTTCGCCGGATACCGGTTACCGATTATCCAGCCAATCTTAAAACCGGCGAGCCATATATCCGGCCGCCATATATCCAGCCGAACCTAGACGATTAGCAATTTTAAAATAAATTTTGTTTTTAACAAAATTAAAGCAAACTTATTAAGTGTTATTGGAGCGAAAAAAATATAGACATCCCCTGTTGGACATAGGTCTCCCGTCGAGAATGCCACTCAGAAAGGTCTTGTGCCACCTGCATCCAACGGTTCCATGCGACTCTCTTGATGTGACTCTCGACGTCAGTCCGTTAAAACTTGACCTACTATTCCACGCTGGTCAAACATGTTGGAGTAGGGTTTTATATCGAGTTTTCCTTCTCTTGCATAGAAGTTACCTGCATATTTCCCTTAGTCGCCTTTTACTACACCCACGTTCAAGAAAGGGGTGGTTAATTGTATTCTTACTCCGTAACCATAGTGTAGTACCTATAGAATACCAATTTTCGCCATTGTAAAATGTTGTAATCGAAATTTGACGATCGTGAAAAAGAAATAGGAGAGAAAAGGAGACCATGATTATTACCAGCTAGTATGTACTTGCTAGATATGAAGATACATTTATGAAGGTTCTTTCTAGGTAGGAAAATGCTTTTATAATTCATCGATCTTTCAAGTCTTTCAATAAGTATTTTTATACCACACCTGATTGGAGGTAATAATGCCTCATGCACCTTTGCTAGGCCGCTGCCTTCCGCGAAGGATAGAAGGGAGTGAGAATACATCACCAAAACCCACCACATGTAAACACCCTCAGAAAGTTGGGCTTCGGGCTCTCTCGCTCACCAAACAAAGTGCAATAACAAATTGCTGCTACTCAGATGTCAATTTTCTGCGAGAGTGTGGTACCTACTACCCCAAACGGACTGCCCTACCAGTAGACCAACGACTGTCGACATTATGGTCCTACCGCATAATAGAAGATAGACGTTTATTTCACAGATTTAAAATTTCGCTTTCATTTTTCTACATTACAGATTGCGTTTCAAAAGTTATTTAAAATTCTACCTAATAATTATGATAATTAAGTTATTACCGCCATAGGCTCTTTGCTTCGTTTTTCATAAATTACATATACCTACCTATTTTTTTTACCTTGAATAAGAAAATATTACAATTTCAACATACGTAAGTAGATTTTTATTATGTTAAAATATGTAATTATTATAATAATTATTAACATTATAGTAATTAATGAATGAAAATTTTTGAACCAAATTTACTTGCTTTGTAACAATTAGGTTTGCCGTGACGAAGTAAGAATACAATTCACCACTCCCTATCTTCCCGTAAACCTTCTAAAGACTACCTACTAAGGTATAAGTATATCTACCTAATATGCAGACGTTCTATGCAAGAGAAAGAAAAAATCGAAACAAAACTCTATTCAAACACATGTAATCAGCGCGGTATAGCAGTTTAATTTCTCATCCGTAATGGAGGAGTCCAGAACGCAATAGTGGGACGTATTTGGGCTGAGATGATGATGAGGTGGGTATATGTAAGTAAACCAAGCAGCGTAGTACTGTAGATCAATTATCGCATATGGAGGAAAGAAGAGTTAGTCTGATTGATAAGTGAAGACATTGATTTAGTTGTTCTTTATAATAATTTCTCATATAGGTAATTAATCCTTATCTTTAACCAGCCTGAGAATCTATCATCTTTAACCATGATGCCCCGTTAATACCTGCACCATTCGGAAGGTAAGCATCACGTGCCGCCGACCCAACCACTCTATTAGCACCAGCCGGAAGGCCTCGACGGTCCGAACACAATTTAGATTACCCTAAGAACTTAGATCGTTCTTAGACCGTGAACTAAACAGGATTTGATTATAAGTAAAACTACAGATTTTATCTCGTTTGTACCTATTTGATTTTTGATTGCCCGACGTTTCGAACACTTTGCAGCGTTCATGATTACGAATGGACTAAGATGTCAACTACTACTAAGATACCTACGATTAGGAATAGTATCGAATATGTTGCGTCGATGTACCTATTTAGATATACAATTAAAATTTAAGGCAATAGTGGATATGTTTTTGAACTAATGTGCCTTATTCGGGCATTATGTTCCCTTAGGCATTATGACAGCATCAGTAATTCAGAAATCAGATGTAATTTGAGTAATAAAATAGGTAGATACTATTTGGATATTTACTTCGTCATAGCCATAAAAAGGAAGAGAAATTGATCTACTATACCTGCCCCGTTGGTCAGACTTTTTGGGCAGGCTTTTATGCCAAGTTTGCCTTCTCTTACACAGATATTATCTAACTGCAAATCATTTCCCTTAATCATCATTATCAAAGCTCATATACCTACGTCCCACTGTTGGGCTTTTTTTTTGGGATGGGTTTCGGTCGGCGCCCTCCTCACACTACTCCGTCTGGGGCGACAGAGGGGCGTAAGCACGCACACCCACAACCCACCCGAACACCACGTCGCGTCGCCTTCTTCGTTGGACCTACCACCAGAGCAGGGTTACTTGTCATTAGTGGTCGGCCCGACGGAATACCCCCTAGTGAGGTACCCTCCCATCGACCGACGTCCCCCCCTCGGGGAGGACGTCGGTCTTTCCTTACGCGGTCGGCCTTTCGGCGGGTGACGGACTAATTCCTCGGTCACGTCACCCAGTCACCCGTCAGGTAGTCGCGGCTACGCCGCTCCTGTCGCCGGCAGACTAACTGTTGGTCTCGAGCCTCGTCCACAATGAGAGGGAAATTGACCTACAATACCACGCTGATCAGACAGGTTGGTATAGGGTTTTGATTCGAGGTTTCCTTCTTTCGCATAGACATTATATTCATATTATATCCCTTATTCGATTTTTACGACACCCAGGGGCAAGAAAAGGGGTAGTGAATTGTATTCTTACTCCGTCACCACACGGATATCGTTTCCCTTAGTCCTCATTAATGATACCAAGTAAGAGGGGGGGTGGTGAACTGTATTACTGTACTGTACTCCGTCACCACACGGCATATTAGGGTACGGTACCCACAGGGTAAAAAGGGGACCCTATTACTAAGACTTCGTTGTCTATCCGTCCGTCTGTCTGTCACCAGTCTGTATCTTAAGAACCGCAATAGCTAGACATTTGAAATTTTTACAAATTATCTACCTACTTCTGTTGCCGCTATAACAACAAATACTAAAAACAAAATAAAATAAATATTCAAGGGGGGCTCCTATACAACAAATGCGAATTTTTGCCCTTTTTATAGATAATGGTACGGAACCCTTCGTTCGCGACTCCGACAGGCATTTATTTATTTACTTACATAACGTCTAATTTATAATTAGCTTTTTTTATTAATTTATAGGTATCTACCTATTTATTTGCGATAAGTTTTAGATCTATCCACTTATTAAAGTCATTCAACCTGCCTAAGTTTGAAACCCTAAGCTGTATTAAAGAAATTATTTGAAATTTCTCCTTATTATATATAGAAAATTCTTTGCCTGCATTTATGAATAACAAGATTTATTCTATTTAATTACTTATATAAATTTACTTAAATTAATTTAAAATTAATAACAGCATTTTTTAGTAAACATATCTCATTAATTTTACATGATCAATTATAAAATGACATAATATTTTTGGTATAAAAATTAAAATTAAATTAAATCGTTTTGTATAAAATGTTCGTGTTTATAACACCGAGACGCCATGCTCTCGACTGCCGGCTTCCCACTCTGCATCACACGCGGTAACGTACCCGCCCATAAACATGTCACGCCGCACGCCGGGATTTACGACCTCTCGCTCTAACACACCCATAACTCAGACAAATAAAAGGGAAAACGTTCATCGGTCCCATGCGGCTAGTTTAATTTACGCACACAAACGTAACGAAATGAGCTAGTATGCGATTTAAGGAGAACGTATATGCATGATTATGAGATAAATTTTGATTGATTGATACCACCGTTGTAAGTTATAATCACTTCACTCATAGTATATTTAAGTAATTGTAACTGTAAAATGGTGTCTACATATTTTTGCCTATAATGTACTTTACGGTATCTGAATATCTTACATTGACTATATCAGTCTTCGGCTCCGGGTAACAACGGGCCCGTTGCTTTCAAACTCGCCGCTGGCAGAGTTTAATATTGGTATCTCTTTCTAACGCACAATTCCCAGATCGTAAATCTCGAAATGGCCGCATGTAGGTTACGTACGCCGTCCGCGCAATACCAGTGGGAGCGCATAAACTATAGTTTTCTCTGTTTTATTACGTGTTTTAGAGCGCGATAAAGGAGACGAGAATATAGCAGGGAAATCAGCTGTTTAGGGCATGCTTTAAACGAGCAGAGGAATGTGGTGAACGAAATGTTGTGCTGTTCGAATGATGAACAAGTTGCTCTACTTTGTAAAATATATTTATTTTTTTATATTTTTATAAATATTAGGTATTTTATTAAAATGTTTTATTAATTTTATGATTGCATTGAATTATTTGTATTGTATTGTGCTGATTATTGGATAAAATTTTATACTATCATTTGCAAGGGATAATTGAAACTAGATAATATACGTAAAAGGCAAAAGAGGTGATTTGGTGACGATATCATCAAATCCAAGTAATTTATCGCTAATTCTATCGCTGTGCATACAAACCGTCTTATCGTTGTAATATCGTGGTGAAGGTGTCTAGACTGTACAGAGGTTACAAACATTTGTCTGCGTGTAATTTGCTTAGAATTTTAATTAAGAAATTATTAAACACTTACACGTGCAATAATAAAGCATACGTACACGTTACCTACCTTACCACTGCCCTAGCATGAAACTGATAGCTAACCTATCTTAAGGCTAACTTTTTGTTAAATACGTAAGGTGAGGTAAAATCATATACTAAAATAATTTATTTATGACTTTACAAAAATCTATAGTTCTGGACTGTCACTTCCGCTACTGTTACTATCACTGCTGTCTGATACATGAATTATGAATGCATCAATCTTTCGGTATGTACTGTCATAGAGGCCCATCATTAACTTTTTCAATATGTTTTACGTGCTCCACACCGAATGTCAAACAAAATGGCAACTGGGCCACACGACGCCACTGATCTCGTACACCTGACGCTAAAATCAGTTAAGAAAAGATTTTATGTTTGATACACATAACCTAAAATCTTGCATCTACTTGTGCGATCCTTTAGGTTTATTACACCTGACGGTAAAATGAGTTGAAAAAAATGTGTCATAACTTAAAACTTGGCATTTTTTGGGCGTTACATAACTCTTCGAAGGTAATTACGTATTTAATTATAGGATCTATATTATATTGAATTTATATAAATATTCTCGGTACTTTAATTTTAATGTTACTTAAAAACTTTTGATATTCAGACATTTTAAAGTAATTTGGCATTGTTATCAATGATATTATTTATAGAATAATGAAATGTCACCAGTTACAGGTTAATCTGGTATTTTAAAACAATGAAATAAGGATATTAAAAACATATATTTTCTATGGTAATTTTACTAGATTTCGTAAAATTTTGGGTTGTGCTGTTTGTAATGTTGCTTCCTGGTAAGCATTACCAAGAGAATTTTGCGATACAACTTTTCGATAGATTTGTATGGTAAGCGATAGATTTTTTGCATTTTAAGATATCGTGGTGAAGGTAGGTGAAGGTTGTCTTTTGCCACGTTATCTGGCACTGAGTATAACATTGAAACGTTTGCAAAATTCTAGGTATTAAGAATGAATTTATACTGTCAAAGATTTACATGCCTACATGTATTCTGTTTGTACATGCCTACATAATACGTAACATTTAAGGCATAGACTCTCAGACACATTTTTTTAAAATCGCTATAACTTTTATGTTATATTGTTTTTTGTGTAATGTACATTCTAATTACGATCTATGACCGTTAAACTACTTACAACATACTCGAACAGTTGCCCCATAACCTGATACACTCTGTATAATCTTATATTCAAAATTTTACATGATTGGAATCCTTCAGCAAAACAAGCAAGTGGCAAGTACTGAATAGACATAACACTATAATATCCTACTAGTCTATTTCTATGTCGATTTTGTAACTAATTAAGCTTAAATTAGGTCCAATACCGTTTTTCGATGAAAGAGGTGCTATCTTACCTTCATAATCTGAACTATAAATATTCATGTCAACAAAAATTGAAATTTTAAAATGATGACGTCTAATATCATGAATACGCATATGAGATTGTTTGTTACGGTTTCACGCCCAAATCAGTAAGCTGATTTTAATATTGTCACCAATGGATAGTTATATTATCAGCGAGTAACATAGGCTATAATTTATCTATATACCTATACCCATGGAAACGGGAATTACGCGTGTGAAATAGGGGCAATACTTTAATAATTTATTCATTGAAAGAAAGCGTCATCATAAGCGAGTAACTAGGCTATGTTTTGTCCCTAGATTTCCTAAGAAACGTTTGCTACGCGGATGAAACCGTTTACAATTTAAATTATTTTGTTTTTTTTTCTCGCTTCTTTATTATACCACTTTCTTGTGGTGACGCAGAGAGAATACAATTAACCAAACCCTTTTTGAACATGGGTGTAGTAAAAGGCGACTGAGGGATACAATATGCATATAACATTTAAGTATGCAAGAGAGGGAAAACTCGATATAAACTGATATCCATGACCAGAATGGTCAATCTACTTCCTATTTTAAAACAGGCCCGAGCTCAGTAATTAAACATGTATGAGCTGTCAGATTTATCTTTTTTTTTTATTATCGCTATTAATCGAAGTAGGTTTACCTACTATATAGAGGGAGATATGGGTGGCTAAATTACTTAGGTATCTGCCTATAACTATCCATCCACTAGCCCATATACGTCCACTGTTGGACTTAGGCCTTCCCACGAGAATGCCACTCGGAACGGTCCTGTGCCACTCACATTCAACGGTTTCCTGTGATCCTGAAGATGTCGTCCATCTAGTAGAGGGTCGTCCCACGTTTCGTCATTCTATTCACGGCCGGCACACACAGAACCTTTCTCCTTCAACGATTATCACTTTGACGAATGATATGGCCTGCCCATTATCATTTAAGACATCGTCTTGTGCTATACAAATCAAAAGTTCGTACTCATGTGGAGCACTTCTCTGGGCAGGTGCGCCCAAATATCAGCTAGATCAACTTGACTCCCTGCAAAGCCATGCTGTTCGAATTGTCGGAGATTTAAATCTTATGGACAGATTGGAGTCGCTGGAGCTGTTGAAAATTTCTGGGTTACTCTATGTACTCTACCAACTCTTTCATGGGGAGTGCTCTGAGGAATTTTTTGACTTGGTACCACCGTCACCGTTTTACCGACGTATCTACTACTCGACACTGTAGCAGAATTCATCCATTTCACCTAGAAACGTTATACCTAGTCTTCAACTGTACGTACCAGCGATTATTTATCTCACGTACATGCAGGCTTTAGAATGAACTACTGCTGCTGGGCAACATCCTGAGCACTATAACATGTCCTTCTTTAAACGAGGTTTAAGAAGAGTATTTTCTTCACAGTAGGCATTGGCCGGTAGGTTGCGGCAGTATCACTTACCATCAGGTGTGCTGCTTGCTTGTTTGCCTTCATTGGCCAAAAAAGAGCATCCGCTTCATAGCACGTTGAGCGACTGTGAGCTTCGTTGTGATTTAGTAACCACTGTAAGTCATCACTGGTAACAAACACAGGTTGTAGACCTATGCTTTCCGACACTGTTGGATAAGAAAATCCTCTTAAGTTTCCCGGACGCTACACAACCGAGTTGGATTCATCCCCTGATCTCTTTCTTGAAGCTGGATCTATCTAACTAGGCTATTTTTCCATGGTATACATAATGATCGACAACTTCGAGATTGGCAATGCGTCAATTAGGAACGGTATTGGAATGACATCGGCATTAGACATAAATTCATCCTGTCCATGTTCATTTGTAACCCTGCTAGTTAGAATGGGTATCACAAGAGTTTGTGACATGCTGCCCTGTCCTGCAAGTCCATAACGACAATATCGTAAGCACATCGAAGGTGAGTGATGTATTCGCTGTTGATGTTGATGCCAAGCTTTTAAGCTTGAAAACATTTACCAGCGCAGTAGTGAACAGTTTCGGAGATATGCAGTCTCCCTGTCTCACACCTCTCTTCAATTGGATCGGTTTCGTTATCTTATCCCGGATACGGACCGACATAGTAGCGTTTCTATATAAATGCCTCAGCACTTCAATGTATCGATAGTCGATGTGGCACCGCTGAAGGGACTGCAGCACTGTCCAAGTTTCAACAGAATAGCGTTTGTGGACTATGAGAAAGCTCTCATAGTCTTTAATTAGATATATTAATGAGATTATACTCCTCGGTCTTCTATATAATCTGGCGTACCATGTGGACGTGGTTTATCGTACTCTTTCAAAATCAAGCTTCTACCTTTATATTAGAATAAAAATATACTGTGTGGTGGTGACTACAAATACTAACAACCCTTAATTACTTGTGGAGACCACTGAGACCACTAAGTATATACATTGACTCGGGTCAATTGCATCTGCTGCCGTTTTATCATCAATTACATTCCCAAGGATAGTTGACGGCAGGCAGGCGCCCGGTCATAAAAATATGCTTTTGCCATTTATGTGACGTAGTTTCTTATATCATACAAATTGCATCGACTCTTAAGTGATTGCAATAAGAGCAGGATCATAATGCTTGCAATAACAGTGATACCAAGCTGATTAGCTGACAACTTACCATTCAAATGCAAATGTTGACTTACATCCCAAGAGTGGAAACTATGGTACTTGAGTGCGCATATTTTCATCGGCAGACGTTGATTTCGAGATTCTATGTGATAATGGAGTAAAAATATAGTTTAATACCCCATTTCTTTCGCGTGGGCGTTGTAAAATTTGTTTAAGGGGTGTAATATGCAGATAACATCTATTCCAGAGTAGTAAAACTCGAAATAAAACTTTATGCCTAACCGTGGCTAGTAGGTTAATATCGCTTCCATTGCGGAGGAGGCGCACCACAATAGTAGGCCATATATAAGATGACATGAGACGTTGATGGGTTAATAGAGCGACGGATGAAGATGAAGATTGATCTTAAAGCCTATCAGCTGATTATAAACTCAAATAAACTTTTAAAAGTGGTTTGTGGATTGTGTTGGTTTAAACACATAGAAAGAATTAGTAAAAAGCATTAAGAAAGCAAATATCTATACAGAACAAGTATGAGTGGATTAATTGTACGGGGAAGTTCACATTCCACGTAATTGAACTGAATTAGTGAAATACTGGCAAAAAGCCACATTAAGAATACCTGTTATTACGGCTCTATGGTTGTAGAGCATAGGTAGGTGTGCCTTGCATGCAAGAATATGAAAGAAATGAGGATTGCTAAGATCGTGGAAACCTTATTTAAATTTAAAATCTTGGCCTACCTATGCCTATGGGAAACAATTGTGCGGCTTTATGTTATGGATAAATTTTTAAATCTTTCATTATTCGTTTAGAAGACAAGTGAAAGTCATATTTTGAGTTCCGGTGTTCGTATTTGATTGTATAGATTATATAACCTAAATAGGGATTTATCTACCAATATTTTGTGGGGATATTATCAATTAGACCATTAAATTTTTTGCCCCTTTTCGAGTTTAGTAATGATAGGGTCATAAATAGCAGTAGGTACCTACTAGGTTATTGATAAAAATTCATGTTTAATTCCAATAAGATCTGGTATCAATATAATATGTATCTTGTTTGATATTGATTTAGAGATCATTATTAACTTTGCGTACCTATACATTCTAACCGGACGCGGTGAACCATTCAGCTACGATAATTACCTACTCATCAAAAAGTTTAAGAAGCAATTCGTTTAGAAATAACAATGTATACCCAAAAACAACCAATTACAATAATTATATTATTATCAGTGCGATATCCATAGATACGAGTAGGTAGGTACCTATTTTAAAATATAAATTGTAGGTACTATTACCGGCATTATAAAATAAATAATATAGCTCAGGGATGCTTTTCATTTTGAAGATTCCAATGACTTTATAGTACAGTTTAATAATCAGTTTATAGATAAAACTTATAATTAAGCTGATTGCTATTCTTAGATAAATCATGTTTAAAAATAGTTATTATCAGTATTTAACAAATGCATTAATCCCAAATTTAACATAAAGAATTATTAAAATATAACTAAATGTACCTTACACGGTAGTTCCACACTTGTTTAAACATATTTATAATGAAAACATAGATAATCTATAACAGTTAAACCAAATTAATAATTATTATATGCACAAAATATATTCTCGTTCCGATAGGTGTTACATCTTGACGGTGATAGATGAGACTGGCGGTGTCAAATCTCCCGGTAGTAAAGCATTGGTGGGGATTTAAGATGGCCGCCAAATACACGATGCTCATTGGCTGTTACTTTATTCTGGTATTTCGACTCTTTGTACTCTCATCTATATTGTTATGACATTAGTTAGAAATATTATTGGAGAATTCAAAAGATTTTTTTTGTACAGCATGTGGTAACTATTGAGTTGCATTTAGAGTTAAAATAACAATAGTTATTTAGGACCTTTAAAGTGACCGATCACAAAGCTAAAGAAATGAGGAGTATATTCGCATGGTTTTTTTTGTTTATTTAAATTGTGTTTAAGTTCTATTTGATTGAAAAATTGGCGCATATATGCGTAATTGCAAATAATAAAATGCAAAAATTGTGGAGTCTAATAAAATCTTGACTTTTTGTTGTAGAAAGTGACATTAGGATTACGTACCTACTATCCCCAAAAATAAATTTATATGACTCATCATCGTCATCATCATCGCAGCCCACATACATCCCACTATTGGGCTCGGGCCTCCTCCACAATGGGAGGGAATTTGACCTACTATACTATGCTGGTCAGACATGTTGGTATAGGATTTCATTTCGAGTTTTCCTTCTCTTGCACAGATCTTATGTGCATATTATATCCCTTAGTCGTCTTGTACGACATCCACGGGCAAGATAGGGAGTGGTGAATTATATTCTTACTCCGTCACCACACGGATAATTTATATGACTAATCTACATATATTCGAAGATTGGCATTAAATACTTTTATGCTTAATATCTATACCTACTTACCTTATTATATAATCTAAACAAACATTTTATATTTAAAACTTTTAAATTACGATTTTACGTGAAAAATGTAGGCAACTAGGTACCTATATTTCATTATTTGGAGTTATTTTTATATATAACTATCACATGTTATAAATAATAATCGCGAACCTGAATTAGGTACCTATAGCAGCAAATTCGTATGCGGCAATATGTCCCCTGTTACTGATGTTATAGCAATGCCCAAATAAAACACAGTTGCAACTGTGTGATGAACTTTTACAAATACATATATTTCATTGATTACAACATTTGTTATGAATTTTATGAGACTAATTAAGCCCTACGGTTTTTCCTACATAATGCCGATCACTATGGAAATACTGGGATAAAATATAGCATAAGTTACTCGCTGAGAATACCACTGTCCATTGGCGAAAGAATGTTTAAAGGCGGTAAATTCCTCGTTTTCACTTTTAAACACTTTTAAAATCTGTTTGGTGATTTAAGTGAAAAAGGTTAATAAACAAAAAACAAACTCGCATTTGCATTTCTAATATTAATTAGGATTTACACTTGAAAATGCCGTTTTATCAATAATTTAAATAAACAACGCATATAACACTTTCAAGATTTTTTACCTAAAACGTTTTCTAACATGAATTGAAAACTGTTAAGTTTCCTAACAGTTTTCAATTTATGTTTTAATTTAAAATATCATAGCCGATGAAGATGGATAGGTACAAACAAAAACAAAAAACTATTCCAAAAATAATACTTTGTTTTTTCTATTATATACCAATCAGCTTCAAAATGTAACCCACAATAGTTTTAATTTAATTCTAAATAGGGTTGATAAGTCCTTATTTATCAATTTTTTTTTGAATTTTATGTGGTTTTATTTCGCCCAAACTGTCCGCGGCAAAGGAAGTTTTAGTCGAATATGACAATGGCAAAAATAATGGCTTTCATATTTCTTTTTTCTAACTATTAAACTATTGAAATAATCACCAGAATTATCCTTTCCATAATGGATTTCTCGACTCCGTTAGCTACCCACCCGCACGATTGGTTATCATTTTGGATATCTAATATCGTCAACATCTAGAAAACAAAAAGCCAAGTCATCGCTCTCACAAGATCGGATTTCTTGCGGGACTAATCGTAAGTCTTAGCAAAAATAGATAACCAAAACATACATATCTGTAACAATATAAACACTTATATATATATGTGCACTAAGCTGTTGTAGTCTTTTGTTACTCGTTGTGCTTTATATTGGACAGTTCATTAGTTTTTCTTTCTCTGTTCAAAAAAAAGGCTCTTTTAAAGATTTTGGTTCTGGGCAATCTTAGAAATGTTCAATTACTTTTGTGTTTGTATACTAGATACTAATATAGTGCTGTGTGGTAGCGGCTTCGAATACTACCAACCCTTGCTTTGCTCGTGGGTGTCGTAAAAGACGACTAAGAGCCCTAGATTGACCCGGACCAACTCCATCTGGTACCATTTGGGTCAACGATTACATTCCCAAGGAGGGTTGACGTCAGGCAGGCGGCCGGTCATAAAAGTCATTGCCGAAACTTTTTGCAATATGTAAAAACAGACGACATATTGCGTCGACCCCAAGTAATTGGGATAAGAGCAAGATGATGATGATGATGATACTAGATACTAATATAGTATAGGTAGGTACTCTATGTTTACTAGATAGGTACTAGTAAAAGCTGAAGACTTAAGAAGAAATTAATTGATTATTTGAATCTTAGGAACTGAGGACACGGGCGATGATAATACGCTCGCTCAATGATGAGCTTACGTGCGTCCATAGGAAATCAATATTCGAAGGGCTATTATCCCTGTTAAAGTAGCAAATCGCATTGCGCAAAACGTTAACCTGAGAACATCCATTTTAGCTGCAGCTATGCCCCAAACCAAGATTCGTACCTACCCAAAAAGGGTGTTTTTAAGCTATGCACCTTACTTTCACCAGATTGAGAGCCCTCATCACTCACTCATAGTTTGGGCTAAGCTGTAAAAGCCATTTGCCGTTAACGACTATAGATACAAAAAAATAGCGAAATATGGAAACAATGGCTGTTCAGTGCTGGCTCTGTAACTGATATATAAACATTATTAATAGGTTAATAGCTATCTATAATAATATAAATATTATTACTAAATTTGTATCCTACCTAATGGGGTTTGTCTGCAAAAAAAAAACGATTATCATTAAATCCACTTAAGCTAATTTATCTTGAACTATATAATACAGTCAGGCCACACCGGAATTTAGGAATCAGTTTCGGTGGCCTTTTTAATTAATTGGCAGAAATTAGTATTTGGCAGGTTCACCTTTCTATCGCCCTCTATGGCTTGCGTGAGATGTGGCTATACTATAGCTTATCAAAGACAAAAAGGGGGCATTGGACCAGTCAATTTTTTTGTCCTTCTTCTATTGTGGTCTTATTTGTTATCACAACTCAATACATAGTTTACATTGCTACTTATATTTAAAACAAACTAAATAATAAACTTATTCACTCGGATAAATTGGGACAATTTTAACTTGGAAGATTAGGTTACAGGATATATTGTATACAAACAAACTGAAAATACATATATTTTGAACAAATAACGTTCAGTCGAATCAAGTAGAGCAACTTTCAAGTCGCATATCCCAACATCAACGTCTGGTGCATCGAACGATACACGAAGAAACTTTACGACGCCGCACTTGCTTGGATCGGCTGTACCACATCCAACGGCCGCCGATACAATTCTATCGCGAGTCGAGACCGGACCGTACAATTAATCGCTCTGATTAACATTGTCTCTTGGACATCAATGGTGTTGGATTAACGGAGGGTGGTGTCCTTTTCTGGTCGCAGATTTACTGCGGCGCCGCGGCGAGTGGCGTCGCCTGGCGGGGGGGTGCGACGTCGCTCGTAAAGCATCGGTCGCCACATTCTACTGACGCGCGCCTCAGCGACTACGCGTTGCGTAACTCGCGCCATAAACAACACGACGTGATCGCCTCCGCACCTGACTGACTGACGGCCACTTACCCACGTGCGTACAAACACATTACGTATTGCGCTCATGCCCGTATCTAAAACGCTGACACGTGACTTGACGGAGTGACACTCTTGAACTCTTTATACGGGTAGAACTGTGAGTTTTGTGAAGAAGTTTTTAGCGAGCGATATGGCGCGAGCGCGTTTGCCGTCGGCGAGCCGCGGCCGCCCGGCTTAAGGTGAGTTTATTGCCGATTTATGACTTCCAACTTTACAGGTTTGGACGAGGGACTGACGTACTTCTGGACTTCAAACTTTTTCAAGGTCTACGTAACGATAGTTAGAAATTTTATCGTTAGTTTCAAGAACTTGTTGGTAAAATGACTTACAACGTTTAGGGACTTATTACTTACTTAGTTAATAGCTGGCAATTAAGATTTATTTACTTATCATCCAGTAAACATATAATTCAATGCAGTAAGTATCATGCAGTATATCTTGGGAACGATGTAAATTCATGATGTCTATTACACATACTTATATACAAAAATCCTAAGTATACCTACACACAAAAACAAACTTTTGATAGTTACCTACATAACTCTACATAAAAGGGAATTATTTGACTTTTATATGCGTAAAAGATTAAGTTATGAATTCACCATCAAAGTTATCCCTAACACATATAAATTTTTAGTTCCAATAAACTCTATATAAACGAACGCTAAAACTAAAGATTTGGTCCACTAACCAAGTTCATACGGTAAAACTAAGCTCTATCAATAACAAAAACAAAAATGAACCTTTCGGTAATGGTATTAGAGTCGAAATTTGCTAGTAGACAAATATATTAGAAATCACAACTTTATGAAATAAACAAGCCAGAATATCATTTAAGTAGGTAGATATTATTTCATTAAATTATTATTACCTATTCACCAGAAATATTTAGCCACATTTAAAATTCAGTAGGTACGAATTGATGCAAAATTACTCTACTAACATACCTAGTTAATCGTGCCTACAAATAATAGAAATATTAATAGTAATAATGTAATTTAATAATGTCTGTATAGTAGATACTTAAATAATGAAAATCCTGTTTGGATTACGGACGATTAAAACACAAGGTAATTTCGTTGAATATTTTACTGACCGCTTTTGTAATGTTCGCAACATCTTCACATACCTATAAATTTCAGGAATATTTTACACATTATTTTATATACATATATACAAAAAAAAAACAAGAAATGCTTCCTGATTATTCTAAAAATATTATATCTGGGACATTGATCTTTTGCTAAAAAGATGTGCCGCCAAAACTAGTCTCAGTTAATAATTATGCATTATGTAAATTAAATTATACTAAACATTTATCATAAATGTTATTAATTATCATATTTACTCATAGAATTAACTAGATAATATTAAATTGTCTAGGTAACTACTATATATAAATAATAATATTTTCCGTTTGGTGACGGAGTAAGAATACAATTCACCACTCCCTATTTTGTCCGTGGATGTCGTACAAGACGACTATGGGATATAATATGCACATAACATCTGTGCAAGGGAAGGATAACTCGAAATGAAACCCTATACCAACATGTCTGACCAGCATGGTATAGTAGGTCAAATTCCCTCCCATTGTGGAGGAGGCCCGAGCCCAACAGTGGGTAGGTATGTGGGCTGCGATGATGATGATGATGAATAATAATATACTTAATAGATCTTAATATGTAGTTAATATCTATAAATAACCTAATAATTATGCATTAATTGTACCTAAACTAAATTGATAGGTAGGTATGTTAAGAAAATTTATGTAGATAAATGTATAAAAATTAAGCTTTTGGATTTTGTTATTGGTAGGTACCTACCTAGATGTTAGTCATAATTCTACATAATCCTACATTTATCAGATGTGTAACCAAGGTATAGAAACTTGAATATTATTAGGTATATTATTCATTATATTATTTATTAGCATGTTATATTATATTAGCCATTGGTTTAAAGAGATGAGTGGAAGCGGTATCTCCGTCCTAGTATCGGTTCTTCTATTACTTATCAAAGACACAGCCATAACCTCTGTCAGCCTGTTCAACCTTCTACTAAGTAGAGACCGCTAGAGACTGCTTGTTGGCGAAACAAAGAATACATTATCGCTAAAGTTTTGGCACAACGCGACCTATAAGTACCTATATCTGATAGTTTAACTAGTTTAACAAAAGCAAAGCAGTGTGGTAGCGGCTACGAATACCAACTACCAACCCATAATCGCCTGTGGGTGTCGTAAAAGCCGACTAATTTTTTTTTTCCATCTGGGCCAATTCATCTGATGCCGTCAGGTTAACAACTACATTCTCAAAGAAGATTGTCAAAACTTTTGCAATATGTAGGTACTATGAAAGAAGAGTACCTTATTCTAAGGTACCTACATACTTACCCCAAATAATTGGTATACGAGCAGAGTAACAATGATGGTATTACCTTTACTTGGTAATACCTACTCAATTGTATTTTATAATATAATTTTCATAACTTGTAATGACTGTGTGCTTACGAAGTAAAACAACGCTATTGTGTACTAAATCATGTGTTTCAATAAAAATGACCATGTACCAGGAAGAAAAATTTCCTTAGAACAGAAACTTCATGTACTCATTGAAACTATACAGCCGACGTTAGAATATTCAGCCTCCCCTTCGCAGTATACTTGTCTATCTTTGACGGAATTCATGAACTGGTACATAGTACTTAGTATTTTCAATACAATGCAACACAACAATAATTTTCAATACAACATAATACATAGTTACAAAGTTTTCAACAGCAATCCCTGCAATTAAGGTTTGAAAACATTTTGGAATCCATAAACGACTGGGCTCCATGTCGTCCTCCATTTCAAAAAAGTATAAAATGTCGATCAGAAATAGATTACAAACGTAGTAAGTACATAATGGTGCTTACCATTATTATAACCTTGCTTATTAATTAGGGTCAGCGCAGTATTCTTCTTTTATCATAAATAATTCTCTATTTATGTGACTTCCATATTTTTTTTTTATTTTAACACCCGGGTTGTGAACCCTCAGCGCTTACTCATCACTCAGGCAAAGCTGTGAAAGCCATCTGCAGCTAACAGCTAAACATTCACAAAAAAAAAATAGTGATTACTTTCTTGCATTTTGCTATATAGTGGCTACGTTCGTACGTGGCCACAAATACTACCAACCCTGAGGTTTTAACGCCGCCTGATCAATTATATTCCCAAGGAAAGTTTCATGCTGGCGGTCAATCCTAAAACTATTGTGAATAATTTTTACAATTATACTATGAAAGAAGTTTATACACTGAATCAATCCCAGTTAACTAAACCACGAACGATATCCTTCTAGCATGTCATCCATCCATATTTTATACATAAATTATGTTATTCAATACAAACACGTTGAAATATTTAAATACAAGGACATTATGATGGTAACTCACACAATTGTCTTCCATTAAACTGCACTGCCAACTGCGACACTCTATAAAAAGATTCACATATATTTGTCTTGTGTTTTCATTAAATACAATGTATACTATGGCAAAAACACAAATACCAATGGTAAATTTGCAACACTGTTTTATATCACATAAAACAGATCCAGCTTTAAAAACGAGTTCAACCGCCTTCGGTTAATCCAACTAATTTTTTTTTTAATAGTACATTATTATTTATATAATTTACAAAATATTTTATGGTGTAGTGGCTATAAATACCCATTACCAAGCCTAGTATTGCTCATGGGTGTCGTAAAAGACGACTAAGAGTTTTTCATCGATATGTGCAACTTCATCTACATTCCCAAGGTGGTTATCAACCATAAAACTATGGCTAATAACTTTTGCAATAAATACTATGAAAGAAGAGTCAGTCAGAGTATTGAGGCTACCCCAAATAATAAGAATAAGTAGTTGATGATGTTGTTAGCTTACCTTGCTGTAGAAATCGTAGAAGCAGACTAAAGGATCATTAGAAAAATTTACTGCATAACTTTCCTAGAAAACGACCAGCGTGATTGCTAAACCTTTTGCCAAGCATAGTGATTGTTGTATTATTACTCTCGTCTCTCATGGGAAGACCTATCCGAAAGACATGGGCGATAGTGATAATAGCGTTAAAATATTAATAAACATAATTATGTTTTCAAAAGATATTAGCATAAAGGTGTTTTAGATTCATGGAGACAATTCATCGGCCATCTAAAGTTTAAAGTATTTTTAAAGCAAATATGATGAATCAAAGGCAAGATGATTACCACATTAATAAAAACTTAATAAGTAACATCCGTATCATGTGTTGTAAAAGCACTCAATTTACATTTATAAATATTTTATATAACTCGAGAACAATCAGTTGAAGAAAGTTGCAAAATTCATCTTAAAGATTTTACTAGGTACCTATATATGTAATGTATCAAGTAACATGGCAATAAGTTTGTAAAAAACATACTGATTTCATTTAAAATCCTTATTATAACTTAGTATAGAAGATTGATTAAGAATTGAACATACTCTTAAAGGAAATAATAACTTAAAATAATTGATGATATACTTAATTGACTTAATAGATTTCAAATTAAAAGATTCTCCATTAAAATTGGATTCAGAGGCATAGGAAATGCATACAGATACCTATACAAAAACTAGACCGCCGTTCATTACGATTTCGGGTATTAATTTTTCGTTAAATGAAAAGTGTTTATTGCGTTGAATTTTTGTAAAGTGGCTAGAAATAATCTATAGGTCACATACAAAGTCAAGCTTTGAGTTCAGTAGATATTAAAATACAGATTTGTTCATCATTATCATCATCATAGCCCATACACGTCCCACAGGCTCGAACCTCCGCCACAGTTGGAGGGAACTGACCTACTATAAGCCGCTGGTCAGATGGGTCGTTATAGAGTTTTATTTTGAGTTTACCTTTTCTTGCATAGTTGTCATAGCAGATTATATGTCTTAGTCGTCTTTTACGACGCCCACAGGCAAGATAGGGGGTGAATTGTATTCTAATTGAGTCACCGCGCGGAAATAGATTTGCTACTCTGTATACTTTTAGAAATAAAGACTCTTAAACAATATAATATTTTGTAATATAAATATCTATAAAAACTAGCATGAGGAAGATATTGATTCATACTCATTAAAAATTAAAATACATAAAAAGTATAAAAAGCGTCCAGAAACAAAAAAGTAGTTCAAGGAGTGTCACAGTTGCGCAAGCGCAGCGTTTGTGATTCCGGTCATGCACGCCGCCATATTTGTCTTATTTCACATCACTCTGTTAGATCTCAATCTCTGCTTATTATTCAGTGATGCTGTTTGTTCCTTTTTGTAATATTTAGCTTACCTTGTGTGTTGTGGTGACTCAATTGATGGTCATATCTAGCTAGTTGACCAACTTATTTATAAACATTACTTACATCCTACAATGTTTTTTATCATATCATTCTTCGAGATATATTAAATAAATTGTATATGTATTTATATATCAATACATAGATCGGTCAATTTAAAGGTAAAGATTTTTCAAATGCATATGGTATAGATGTTATTATTCTGTAAAAGTACAATTAATTATTTATTAGTTAGCATCACAGAAAGATAATAGGATTAATCTTTCTGTGTACATAAATATTTATTTTTAAACCTATATTTTTTATTTTCAACGTGTCATGTGAGCTTATTTTATTTTACGGCAAAACGGAACGCTAGAATAACGACCTGGTAATTTTTCCGTCAGATCAGGACACTTGCAGAAATAGAACAAAATATGAAATTAACAGCTAAAAAAGAACACGTAGCTATCAGTATGATAAATGAACATTCATGTTCTCTTTGCAGAAACGGGACATTTTTGTACGGTTGAACACAACGGGACAGATAATCTGAAAACAGGAATATCCTGTTAAAACGGGACATATGGGCACGTTATTAATACGTAAATATAACCCAGGTACAATTTGTTATTATTTTAACTAATTATTCTATGTGAACTTTTAAGATTACTTTAATCAAGTGCCTACATATTGCAAATGTCACATGCAAAAATTTTTTAAAAGATTCATACTTATTATACCTACTTATATTATTTCGTCTTATAAGTATCATTACTACTTACCTGTTAATCAAAAATAATAATTAATGTGATTCTAAACAGAATTTTAACAGATCATTTTTATTACGTATAATATAAAATTTTATGATTACAAAAACCTTAACCAATTAGAGATGTGATTCGGTAGCTACTGGACATTAATTCTAAAGTAATAAAAACCGTTTTCTAATAATAATACAGTGCCGTCGTATTCAAACTTTACTGAGGTAAAAATAATCTTTTTTTAAGAATTAGTGTGAAGAAACCATTTATTCTAACCATACCAGCGTAAATTACATTTAATGCTTAAGCCCCTTTTAATTAAAAAGCTCACAAAAAGTATCATGGCAACATTGTTGCACATGACATGACAGTCTCAGTAAGTAAGTGCATACTTGTGTTATTGAAAGGAAGGTCATTGGAAGGAAATTATCATAATACTCTTCAGATGACAAAGAATCATAAATTGAAGAGTTAATTGATTGAACAACTTCTACTTCCCATTATTATTATCGTAACGTATAAAATCTAGCGTTATTTTATGGATTGCCATTTAACTTCAATATATTGCATATGATCATTATTATCATTTCAGCTCATATACGTCCCACTGATGGGCTCGACCCTCCTCCACAATAGGAGAGAAATTGACTCAATATATAACGCTGGACAGACGCGTTGGTATAGGGTTTTGTTTCCAGTTTTTTTTCATTTACATTGATGTTATATACATACATATTTAATCCCTTTGTCAAGTTTTACGATACCCACGGGCAAGAAAAGAGTGAGAAGAGGGAGGTGAATTGTATTCTTCCTCCGTTATTAGACGGAAAGATTCTTTCTCCGTTATCACACGGAAAGTTTATTACTCCGTCACCACACGGAAAGAACTTTTACTTGCCGTTATTTTATAGAATAGGTATGCATTGGTGTTGTAGAAAATATTATGTTTTTTAAACCAAACTTCAAATTATACTACTGGATACACTTTGACGCAAGCTCTCACTATAGCCTAGGCAAAAACAATTGCAGAGAAAATACAATTACTAGTACACCATGAAATTGTCTTACTTGTGATCATAAATTATCATTTTAATAAGTTAATGAGTGATTCCAACAATATCCACTTTTGTTTTTGTTAAGCGGGCAAGTGCCAACGCTACTGGTCGGTGCACACCCGTTATTGCCATAAAAGAAACGCGCGCCGCACATCTGCCATTATCGAATTTGATTAAACTTCATGTTTATTTATCGTATATTTATTTAAACAAGGTCTGCGCTAACGCCATTTAGAGGCAAGAATTTTAAATAACAAAAGTATTGCTATAGTTTTTTGCGAACCTTTTATTCATAGTTTGGTCAGCAGGTCGTATGAGGCAGCTTGCTATCTTTCAAATAGTTGCATTATTTATTATTGTTTGGTAATTTCATCAAACTTGTTGCGAGTTATCGCATTTTATAGGTACTGATACATCCGAATATTTTGAAGTCTACTTGTAACGTATATTCTAAATGTAATTCATGGCACGTATCACCGATCAGACGCTATCGAACTTTTAATTCCAGCAAAAAATCGTTCGCGAAGCGTCAAACATTACTAAGTAACAGGTGATTCGGTTACCTCCCGCGTGTATGCGAAAAAAAAAACATCTGTTAGTAAGAAATTTATGCGAGCATTGGTCGTACACGTGATCATATCTACTTGAAATACGTCGCTGGAGACAAATTGCAGTCACTTCAAACGTGGCAAGCAAGTCCCACTACCGCAATGGAATAAGCAAATTGCCGATTGTTTCGCTACTGTATAGGGAATGCTTGTCGAATAGATCTTAACTTCATTGTAACAAAATACAAAATCGTCAAGTACGTCGCCGCGTCGTCTGCGGAAAGTACCGTAAAACTGAACGTAAAGCACCGCACTTCAGCTTTGAATCCGTATAATTATCGAATAAGCTATAAATCGTGTTGTGTGTGACCGCATGGCGTTCGTACTGCCATTGCTGTTATAGCATGATTGTCTTGTAAACTGAAGCAAAATTGCATACCTAATGATTCCTATCATATTCCGTAATTGATTGATGAGGCTTCACAAAAACTTATTTTCCATTGTATCATGATCACAGCTTATATACTTATCACTGTTGGACTAGAGCCTCCTATCGAAATAGGGGAGAAATTGACCTACTACACCACTCTGGTCAGATGGGTTGGTACAGGGTTTTATTTTGATGTTGTATGCATATTAATACTTTAGTCGTCTTTTACGGCAGGGACGGACCAGAAAGGTGGGTGGTGAATTCTATTTTTACTCCGTTACCACACGGAAAACTCTGTCACCATACGAAAATTTAATTATTTACATATTTGTAAATTCACATTTGATATATAAGTATATGTCTGTATAAAAAAATTCTAGATAGGTATAAAAATATATATAATTTGATAGTACCTAAATTAAAATAATATAATTGATAACTGGGGTGGTTATAATCATATTAAATACATTTAGTGCTCCATAATTTCATTTATGATTTACAGCCATGTTAAGACCTCAACAGTTCGATAATGAATGAGTTGGTCATAAACGGCTAAGTCAAGAGAACATTAATGTCAATAAAAAAGCCATAAACCCTATTAGCCGTCATAAGTTTCACCGCATCTGTTCAATAACTTGTTTCGAATACAAATACTGCAAATTAAATAATTAAAGAATGTCTTATTGTATAAACATTGATAATATAATTTATAATTGAAAATATTTGAACATTTTAATACAGTTTAATGTAGATAATTATATAAAAGCTTTTAAGATTCTTATTACTTACTAGCGACACGCCTTACACACGGCGCTTCGGTTCCAGCCGGTTCAGTCCCACGTTTTGAAATCTGCAATATCTCCTAAAATCGGCCGAAATTTTATAAGATTTTCTGAAAGGGAAAAATAGTCAAGTTAATTCTTATATAGACCTGGTAGTAAAATATTATTAAAATCAGTTCAGTCATTTTGAGGATTACCCGGAACAAACTGACCGGCAGACAAAAAATATTTAAACTGGCTTTTAGGCATAGGTATCGTGCAAATAACCATGAGCGGATGAAAAGAACCTGCTATCTTAACATTACAAACGCACACTTAATTTTTTTTTATTTGTATAGATTAGTTTTTTATAAGTAAACTTAGTAATATAAAAAGGCAAGAACAAAGAAAATTCAAGAAGATATAATAATTCACAGTTACTTTAGTATGCTGTGATATTAAAACTGTAGAATCTACACAAAAGAAACAATCGATAATTTCTTAACAACCTTTCGTAAAAAGCAGTAAATTTTCTTGTCAAAGATAAGTCGAATACGGAAACGAAGTTTTTGTTGTAAACGCCACAAATATAACTATAAATTACGTCAAGGTGTTGCGTTACCTTTTGGCCACAGTCTTTCTAAACATTGATACACGTAAGTGCAAAGACATTGTTATTAGAATTAGCATAATAATCAGTTACCTGTGTCTAGTCGTCTACAGGTTGAAAACTATTGTGTTTATTAGGCAATTTAGCATTTTGTCATTCAAAATTGATCTTTTTATATTATTTTTTTCTAATGGTTAAACAAAACGGACGTAAACATAACGGTATATACATTTGCATCTTTTACTGTTTTGCATCACAATAGAGCATAATAGGCTTTTTGTTCAAATTTACGAGAGACTTTTTCAATTTTTTTGTGATTCTTCATTTCATAATAAGTTGTTTAATATAACACATGCTCTTATTTTGTGCAACTCCTATTATTTTTAAGCAAATTTATTTTTTGTTATATTGTTTTCAGTTATGCTACTGTATATCGTTTTATTTTTTATTCACTGAAGTGTTGTATTATTTGTGGAAATCATAAAGCTACTCGCTGTGACATCTGTTGCAACAAATATTTGTTATTAAATTCTATTCCTCTCAACATTATATTTATGAATTATATTTTTATATTTATTACACTGTTTTCAAACTGCTTTAGAAAACTGGGCCACACTTTTAGCTAAATTAGGAGCACCTAATTTTTATATATTTATGAAACGTCTATTGGATTTTTGAGGCTTTATGGATATTTTTCGTGTGGTGACGAAGTAACAATACAATTCACTACCCTTTCTTACCCGTGAGTGTCGTAGTAGATGACTAAGGGCTTATAATATTTAGCAGTGGTTATGAGTTGTGAAGATGATGATAGTGATGATATGGATAACAATGTTGACAATTGACTGCACAGCTGGCGTAGTGGTCAAGATAGCAACCTACATTGCCAGTGTCGAGGGTTCGAATCCCACGCGGGACAACACTTTGTACGATCCACAAATTGTTGTTCTGAGTCTGGACGTAATTTGTGTCCGTTAATTATATGTTTGTAAAGTCCCCCGCAATACAAGGATTATTTCCTTAGTGCAGGGTGTTGTCTAATAAATAAATAAATAAAAATATGTTTAAAAAATAAGAAGGTTATACACGGCGGTCCTCTTGTCCACATTTGATGAAGATTTTTGCAATATCAGAGGGTTACATAGCAACCTCGACGCCGACCATCATCATCTCGAGACGGCACGGCCTGCCCTGCTCTTTTTAACGGAGACGCAGATAGGTGCTCCGGATGATATTTCGTACCTAAATTACCCCGGCTATGAGTTGGAGCATACCTTCCGTTGTAAAGCCGGGGTGTGCGTATTCATTCGGGGCGATATCTGTTGTCGCCGCCTCCAGGCCCTCGAGTATGGTGATCTGTCAATCCTATGGTTACGCGTAGACTATGGAGGGCTTACCCGCATCTATGCGTGCCTCTACAGGTCCCATGGCAGTGATCCGGGGTCAATTCAGTTATTTGAGAACGTCCAATGGGGGATTGACGAAATATTGGAGCAGTGTCCATCAGCGGAGGTAGTGGTTCTTGGAGACTTCAAAGCTCATCATAAAGAGTGGCTGGGGTCCCGATCCACTGACCACCAGGGTCGACATCGCTTCAATATGGTTTCGGCCTACGGTCTCTCACAACTGGTGATACAACCCACCCGTGTCCCAGATATTGAGAGCCACGAGACTTCCTTACTGGATCTTCTGTTGACTACACATCAGCACGAATACCGAGTAGTGGTCGAAGCCCCACTTGGGTCTTCCGACCACTGCTTTATTCGTAGCAGAGCCCCTGTTGTAAAGCCTAGTCGCTCAATGCCACACCGCCTACCATCCCAGGGTGTGAAAGCTTGCTTCCAAAAATCCGTATCACCCAGCGGGCAGTGAAGCGAGAGCTGCGGCTTTTAGACGTCCATAAGTCGAGTGGGCCGGATGGCAACCCTGCAGTGGTCCTAAAGACGTGCGTCCATGAATTGACTCCCATCCGCACGCGCCTATATCGACTTTCCTATGTTACTAATACGGTTCCGTTTTCGTGGAAGTAGCCCATGTCCACACGATCCCTACAAAGGGAGACCGGTCTGACCCATCGAATTACAGTCCAATTGCGATAACATCCTTGCTCTCCAAGATAATGGAAAAAATTATAAACCGTCAGCTTCTGCAGTACCTTGAGGATCACCAGCTGATCAGTGATCATCAATACGGCTTTCGTCGGGGGCGATCGGCTGGTGATCTTCTTGTGTACCTCAATCACCGTTAGGCAGAGGCCTTGGAGGACAAGGGTGAGACGCTAGCGTTCAGCCTAGACATCGCAAAGGCGTTCGATAGGGTCTGGCACAGGGCACTTCTATCGAAGCTACCATCATACGGGATCCCCGAGGGACTCAGTAATTGGATCGCCAGCTTTCTGGATGGTCGAAGTATAAAAGTCGTTGTAGATGCCTCCTGATCCGATACCATGACCACTAATGCTGGTGTACCATAAGGATCGGTGCTCTCCCCGATGTTGTTTATCCTGCATATCAACGACATGCTCTCCATCGAGAAAATGCGTTGTTATGCGGATGACAGCACGGGTGACGAGCGGTATACCGAGCAACGGAATGTCCCTCGGAGTACACAGAAAAGAAGAGTTCAACTTGTATCTGAAGTTCGCTCTCGAGGAATGGGGTGAACGGCACTTAGTCCAGTTCAACCACACAAAGACACAAGTTTGTGCGTTCACTGCAAAGAAGGACCCGTTTGTCATGGCGCCTCAGTTCCAAGGAGTAACTCTCCAAATTGCCGACAGTATTGGGGTCCTCGGCGTCGAAATATCGAACAAAGTCTAGTTTGGGAGTCATTTGGAGGACAAAGCCAAAATGGCTAGCAAAAAGTTGGGCTTCCTGAACAGAGCCAGGCGGTACTTCACACCGAGACAGCGTCTTGTACTATACAAAGCACAAGTTCGCCCTCATGCGGAGTACTGTTCACATGCCTGGGCAGGCACGCCCAAGTATCAGCTAGACCCTGTGCTGTTCGAATCTTCGGGGATCCCAATCTTACGGACAGATTGAAGTCACTGGAGTGGCGAAGAGACTTTGGGTCACTTTGTGTATTCTATCGGTTCTTTCATGGGAAGTGCTCTGAGGAACTGTTTGACTTGGTACCACCGTCACCGTTTTACCAACATACCACTCGACACCGCAGTAGGGTTCATCCATTTCACCTGGAAACGTTATGGTCTTCAACTGTACGTTTCCAGCGATCATCTCTCCCACGTAAGTGCAGGCTTTGGAATTGCTGCTGCTGCTGTTTTCCCGAGCGCTTATGACAGGTACTTCTTTAAACGAGGTTTAAGAAGAGTATTTTCTTCACGGTAGGCAACGGCCTGGCTGTGCCCCTGGTATTGCAAAGGTCCATGTGCGGCAGCATCACTTACCATCAGGTGTGCTGCCTGCTCGTTTGCCACCATCGGCAATAAAAAAAAGAAGGTATCTTCCCTTGGAAAATATCTGTGAACCAAAAGAATCTAAATGGTGTAAAGTAAATTTATATGAAACGTATTTTTAACTCTACTGAAATCTTTTTGTTCTTTTTCATCATCATCTCGGCTCATATGTGTTTCACCGTAGGGTTCGAGGCTAATGGGAGAGTAATTAGTCTTCTATACCACGCTGCACAGACATGTTAGTAAATAGCGTTATTTTGAGTATGTTCATATTACATCCCGTGGTCGTCTTTTATGACGAGCACGGGCATGGTAAATTATATTCATACTCCGTCACCGGAAAAATAATATAGTTATATAAATATAGAAATAAGTATCTCTATATATTATTATAAGTAACTTAGTCGTAGTCCGTCGAAGTGCGGGGTGGCGCCGTGCCTCGAAAATTGTAATATTTCAAAATTACTCAAGAGTCGCGTTCGCTTGAATAATGCGATAACTTTGAGCCGGGGTGGTACCGCCCCCGCTGGCCCCGTGCGTGCCTCAACCACCCCCCCACCTCCCCCTGGCCACTTGTTTTCGAACTTCTGCTCCTGAATTAAAATAAATACCACACGCCTAATTTAAGTTTATTTTCAACAGAAAATAATATAATCTATATTCGAACTTAAAAATTCTAAAATTAAAGTTATCTAAAGCACATAAAACTACACATCACCCTGCACTAAGGAATTCAATTCTTATATTCCAGGGGAGTTTACATATAATTACCAAGGGTCGCTTAACCTCAATACGAGCACTTTTATTTCCTACTAGTATGAATAATTTTCGTGCGATGACAAAATAAGAATACAATTCACCACTGCCTATCTTGGTCGTGGTTGTCGTAAAAGACGACTAAGGGATATAGACAAATAAAATCTAAGCGAAAGAAAACTCTCCAACTGTGAAGCAGGCTCGAGCTTAGCAGTGTGTATGAGCCAAGATGCATACAAATAATACGCCATCTGTTTAATGAAATTAAACAAAAATAAACATCCTACTTTAAATGTATGAAAAATTATGCTTCTTTAATAAACGTAATTAACTATATTTAACTAAGTAATGCTAGACGTATAAAAACTGAATTGCATTTAATCTTTTATCTGATTTAGTCAACTCGTCTTCTTACAATATAAGCTTCCTTTCATAAATTTGATATACTGCAAATATAATTTTATAATAAGTCGTTGAATTTATAATAATATCAAAGTATGTATATTAAAACAAGTTTGTGAACAAAATAATTAAGAAATTTACATAATTAAAATGTATGTGTCTCAATGAAACATATTTATTATAAAAATAGAAGTCATTATCGCAATATAAATACAAACAATATACAACAATTACTTATACCTAATGTTTACAAATGTAAATAATGGTAACTATTTCTACAGTTTTTATTGCTAATAAATAATTTTAAGTAAAACCCATAAAATAGTTTTACATCAAATATATTGGTATGAAATTATTTTTCGGGTTTTGTCACGTTTGTATTTAATTTTTACTTTGCCGTCGTTCCGAATACTTTACAGTATTCACGGTCAGATGACGTATGAGTGATCACAAATGAAATTAAATTGTAAGGTTAGACACCTTAATGTATCTGAAGAATTATTCATAAGGATATTTTAAAACGCGATTAACTTCTTCGCACTACATAATATTTTTTTTCCTTTCATCAGCTTAAATAATTTAACTATTCATATGATTTAGCACATAATGTGTCTCCACTTTTTTTTTTGGGGTGGGCTGTGGTTTTTTTTTCTTGCGTTACGGTCGGCGCACTCCTCACACCACTCCGTCCGTGGTGACAGAGGGGCGTAAGCACACACACCCGTAACCCACCCGTATAGCACGTCGCCTTCGTCGTTGGGTCGACCACCGGCGCAGAGTTCCTTGACTTCATGGTTGACCCGACGGAATACCCCAAGGGGTGGGCTATGGTTAGCGCACCGGCCGTCCGCTTCGTCCGGAGTGACGAAAGGGCGGTGCGCGGCCTCATAACTCACCGTATCCTCTCCTTCGCCATAGGGTACCACCGGTACCTACCGAATTCCTTGTCCTCTGTGGCCAGCTCGGAATGTGTTACCATAAGGAGCGCATCGGGTCTCCAAAAAAAGTTTGTGATCCTAGCCACCGAAAAATCGGCAAAGTGCGAGTTAGCGTATGAACTTGCTCATCATCATCAGAATTGTGCGCGATCACGCACCATTCTTTGTTTTATTTTAATTATATTGCTTATAATATTATGAGCTTTGTCAATAGATTATAAAAGTGTGACGTTACAAGTCTATTATTATTGTGGGCACGCTTATCGTGGCCAAAACGGTGAATTCAAGCTTGGTCACCATCTACGGGAGTCATGAAAACGGCTTTAGGAAGCACTAGATGAATGGAATTCTCTCAAGAAGAACTCCTATCAAGAAGAAGGCTCGCACCAGCTGAGCTAAAATGATCAATTTAAATGTATTGTATTTGCACGTATGTAGTTCTCAAAAAATATTATATTACTTATAAAAAATATACTACTGTACAAAACCTATAGGTAATTTGCTATAAATGACATTGTTCGCTCAATTCTAACACTTATCTAATTTTGTTCATATGTGAACTTATCCAAAACTGTTCGTATTAGCTAACTTTTACCTAAGATCCAGTGGTCGCGAGCCTACTTTAGATCAAAAAGGAATTGTCCTACGGGTTAGCAAACGCTTCATTTCGATTCTACCCTTTCTTTTCTAGATGTAAGGTTTGCACGTTCCTTAAGCGGTTTTTTTCAACAGTCGCAGGAAAAGAACGTGATGATCACTAACCCTTCTTTCTCTACATTATATACTTACACCGTCATTATAAGGCAAATTATAGATATTTTATACTAAGCTTAATATTACAGTGCGATGTTAATTTAAAACTATATTAGCAACTAAAAGTCTCATGAACATATTCACAATTGGTGAAATTGTTTAAAAAATAATAAAATCGCTTTAACTGTTTAAAGTTGGTTCTGTGTCCTCGTCGTCCTATACATATAGGTATATACGTGTATAATGATGTATGAGTATTGTGGAGGCCGCACGTGGTCCGCACCATGTGACAAACCGGTCCTGGGCAAGCCTAGTAACCTCTAAACGACACTATACGTGAAGGATTCCATAGCGACACTTTTAGTTTTCATCTGAAGCTTTAGATGTAAAAGGCTGGCTTTGCCGTAGACTTAAAATCAAATTATTGTATAAAAGAATAGGTAAATTAAATATAATGTATTTTTATATGCATAAATATTACATTTCTATATTTTGGTATGTTACTTCGTACCGCCTTTAACATAAGAACAACTTAGGAAAATAGTTCTTGCTTATAAAATCAGTAAAAGTAAAAAAGGCTTTTTAGATAGTCCTACAATTTTTTTGAAAATAAGTAATAGTGTATTGAAACTATTATAAATAACTGAACAATATATCATATAAGAAGTGAAAAATATTGTATTATGAACATATATTTATTCTCGTATTAAAATATGTATAAGTGTCACCGTTGACTGACAACTTCTCCATAACGTTAGGAAACTCAATATAGTATATGCGTATTCTCCATATTGTTAAAAATCCCTAAATAGTCACGCTTATTTACGCTTAGTAGAACATTCAAAAATAATATACAGCTATTGGTACTAAATAAATGAGAGAAGTCGGACTCAACAGATACTGTATGACAATGACCAGTAGTTGCTTCAAGTAATGCATTATTGATGGCACCAATCATAGGCGGCAGTAAATCAGTACTTATCAGGTAAACATCTAGATGTAATGGCTATGCAAATTATGTTGACTCGTAAAGAACGTATATAAATACCAATATGACTGCTTATATATTTTGTCTATGTCATCCTCATCCTTATGGCATATACGTTCCACTGTTGGGCTCGAGCCTCCTCCATAATAGAAGATGAATTGATCTAGTATACGACGCTATTCAGACGTGTTGGTAAAGGGCGTTTTTTTTTTAGAGGACAACCGCGTGCTTAAAGACCGACGTCCCCCCCTCGGGAGGATGTCGGTCGAGGAGAGGGTACTCCTCAAGGGGTATTCCGTCGGACCGACCACTGACGACAAGTTACTGCTCCGGTGGTCGGTCCAGCCACGAAGGCGACGTGTCACGGGTGAAGAGCGAAGCGAGGAGTGCGCTGACCGTAAATAAAAAATAGGGTTTTTTTTAAGTTTTGCATATATGTTATCGGCATATTGTTAGCCCATAGTCATCTTTACGATACCTTATAACTGAGTTATATTCATTCGTGTGTAATCCATTACGGATTACACACGAATGAATAGGTATATATAAAACTGCTCCATCACCACTTCCTTACCTCCATCCGGCGTCCTCATCACGTCCTCGACGAAGAGGACGACAATATCACACTCGCTCAACAAAGAGCCTACACGGCCCGCGAGGCCTTAACAAATAAATATCCGCGGTTCCGCCCTCGCCGTCGAGGTGCGAAACCGCGCCGCGCAAAAGTCACGACTAAAAACGTGGGCACGCCCACTTTGCCTCCAGCGACGCCCCAAGCCGAGGTCCGTTCCCCACAGGGGGAGCCCTTGGGCGATGTCGCTTAGCATACTTTTCTCCGGGTTGAGAGCCCTCAGCGCTCACCCATAGTCTGCGTCAAGCTGTCAAGGCCACCTGCTGTACACACACAAAAAAAAATAAAAAACCACTTCCTTAGTTGTCGTAATAGACACGATATGACAGGGTGTGAGTAAGCAACATCAGCATTCAGTGATTGAAATTAGACGATCTCTTTCGCGCTCAGTAAAAGTGCGAAAGGCCGCTGTGGTTTTAGTGCGTATTCTGGCGAAGGTAATCGGTAAATTCCACACAACTTGCAACTGCTACCTCGTCTATCATTGGTGAAGGAATCAGGAAATATTTTTAAAGAGTGAAGAATAAAATTTGGAAAGGTTTTTCTAGGTTAGCATTGCACTCTCGCAGAAAATCGACGTCTAAATAGTAGCAATTTTTTACTACAGTTCGTTCGATGAGCGAGAGGACTGGAAGCCCAACTTTTTAAGATGTTTGCGTGTGATGAGTTTTGTTGATGCCTTCAGTATTACCAAACCTCATTGCACGCATTCACACTCCCTTCTTTATTCGCAGCAGCAGTAACAGAGGCAGCTCCATGAATGGCAGTCTAATTTACCATCAGGTGTGTTGTTTCTTCGTTTACAACCTTGAATTACAAGTTTTCGTGACAAAATATGACGTGCATTTTTTGTAAAAACCAGGCTTTTGGCAGTTTTTAATAAATTTTAAAATGTAATAATAATATCCATACAACAAATAAATTAATAGATGTTTGACAAATATGCATTGACGAATTAAATTATGTTCTTATTTATGATAAATTGTGGTAGGTACTATACTTAATTTGCATAATTAATTATATATTCTTAACTAGCAACCCGCCCTCGCTTCGCTTCAGTTTCAGTCGCTTTACCCGCGGCGTAGTTCCCGTTCCTGTGGGAATACCGGGATATAATATAGCCTATGTTACTCCCTGATATTATAGTTTTCCATTGGTGAAAGAATTTTTGAAATCGGTTCGGTGGTTTAAGCGTGAAAGCGTTACAAACAAACAAACATCCTTACTTTCGCATTTATAATATTAGTATGGATATGTATAATATTGACATCAAAATTGGTCAATTTATACTTGAATTATAGAAAGACATAAATATGCCGTTAAAATAAAAAATCGAATATAGCTGATCTATATGTGTGTAAAAAAAATAATATTTATCACATAATTAGATAAAAATTAGATATGCTAATAAAAAATATAGTAATAAACCGAATAATTCAAATATATAATTACCTCTCGCTAAAAGAATTAATTTTTTAGATGAAAGTATTATCCCAAAAAAACCTACACTTTTAATATTCTAGGACAAAAAACATCGTGATTTTCCATAATATCTCGACAAAAAAACTGTACTAATTAGAGTTATAATTGAAAAACGTATTTTTTGCGAATTTAATCTGTGAAACTACATAGCAAATAATTGTTTAAATTGAAAACGGGCTCCTCGGGAAGACGGAAGTAACCGCACCTGTGAAACTTGGGCCACGAGTAACTTGAAGAAGTCTCAACTCTGTGAATTCACGGCGTGAAACTTGCCTCGTCTCGTTAACTGCTCGCCGCAAAACCTCCTAATATTTATATACTTACTTTATTCAATTTGCGGTTAGTTTTTACTATTGCAGAAATACCTATAGAAGATATATCTAAGATGTATTTTTTAATATTTTATCTATATATTGATATTTTTATTCATTATCTTTGGTCTAAGTTTTTCAACAGCAATTATGGAGTACCGTGATCCAATTCTGGCTTATTATAGTGTTTTTAGGATTCCAAGCCAAGGTATTGATCTATTAATACAAAACATCGACTACAAAGTTTGACCCGGGATTATAAACAACATTACGTCCCTATGCATAACCTTTATTATCACTTAAAAATGCTTAAAAAATTAAGGTCAGGCATCAATGTCCAGAGATAGATTTAAGAGTGGTAGGACCACACTGTCGACAGTTATCTGTCTACAGCCGCGGGCCGGTCCGTCCGGGGCAGTACCACACTCTCGCAGAAAATCGACGTCTGAGTAGTAGCGATTTGTTACTGCGCTTCGTTCGGTGAGCGAGAGAGCCGGAAGCCTAGGGTGTTTGCGTGTGGAGGGTTTTGATGGTGCCCTTGGTATCACTGAGCCTCAATACACGCATTCACACTCCCTTTACTTTCTTCGCGGTAGGCAACGGCCTTGTAAAGGTCCATGAGCGGCAGCAACACTTACCATCAGGTGTACTGTTTGCTCGTTTGCCACCGTTTGCAATAAAAAAAAAAAATAGAACGACCTTTATCAGATATGATCCACAGAAAAGCAATAGTTTGCTTCGCCAATATTTTACGGCCCTTGATAAATTTGACTGAGTCATCAGTACACCTGATGGATACCTAGCCACCTAATTTATTATTACTAACTTGAGTAATGTTTTATAATATTAACAAAAAATTAATGTTGAATATAGGAAAAATAATAAAAATAAATCATGTAACCTAAATCACACAGTTCTAAAATGAATCAACAGTGATTTACGTTCATATTCAATCTGATGTTTACGCGAGTATTATACATTTTAAATAAAACTACGGATTTTATCGCGTTTGTATTTGATTTTTGATTACCCGACGTTGTAAGTGTTCAAAACGTCGGGTAATCAATAATACAAACGCGATAAAATCCGTAAAGTAGTTTTATTTAAAACATATTCAATCTTTTCAAAACGCTCAGAAGGATGGTTTACTAACATAGTCATCGCTCTACTAAGACGTTGTAAGTTGATTGAATGACGGCCAATGACTTTATAACCATTTGGTAACTGATTTTTATGAAATTGCACTTTACTTATTATAAATTATTTTTAACAAACAATCCGCTTTGCTCGCTTTGCTTTAGTTTCAGTCACGTGGCCTCCGCATTATAAACCTTCAATACATTTTAAAATATTACGATACGCGACTTCTGTCCATGAGGCCAGATTCGATTCCTTAACCGGGCAAAATTATATAGGAATTTCTTGAGAGGAAAATTAGTCTTAAGGTACTACTTATATATGCAGATACCTGGTAATAAAATATTATTAAAATCGGTCCAGCCGTTTGGAAGATTATCTGGAACAAAGACAAAAAGAAATAAAGTGATTTTAAGGCATAGGTATCGTGTAAATGACCGTTCGAATATAAAAAAATCGTATTTGACATCAGGTACTGTTTGTACATCAATTTTATTTATTTACTAGCAACCCGCCCTCGCTTCGCTTCGGTTTTAGTCGTTTTACCCGCGTAGTTGCCGCGGGAATACCGGGATAAAATATAATCTAGTTTACGCCCTGATATTATAGCTTTCCATTGGTGAAAGAATTTTTGAAATCGGTCCAGCCGTTTTGAAGATTACCCGGAACAAACAGACAGACAGACGAAAATTTTTAATCTGTATTTTAGGCATAGGTGTCGCGCAATTAACCGTGTGAGCATGAAAAAAGCCTATTATTTTGACATTACAAACAGACACTCCAATTTTATTTATTGGTATAGATATAGTAATCTAATCTACACATTTTCTAATATTTTATTTGATTCGACTATAAATCTATGTGTATGAATGAATGACATGTGCTAACTAAAATAATGAAATAAATGTACATATTACGTTGTCTTCAGCAGGAATTATCAATTAATTGTCATTTAACGATTATACTGGCACGCGTGAAGCACTTAATCGAGTATTCATACGCCATCACATCATTTTGGAAAAGAACTAATACTCGAGCTAAGAAACACCGCAAGGAAACTGGCTTTCAAATGAAAAATCGCATCGAAATCGGTCCATCCATTTGAGAGATACAATATCTACCACAGGCAGCCACACATGCGCGCACACACACACACACATACAGCCAGATATCGACGTCAAACTTATGACACCCCTCTTTTAATATTGTGAGGTTAAAAATAATTACTGAATCAAGGCACAATGTGGCCTATATTGACCATTAAAGCATTTATCTTCATCGATCGTTTGAAATATTTCGCATTAATCATAAGATACCACAATTATATGAAATTTATTTTTTATTAAACACTTAATAGTTTAAAGACATGTTATTAAAACAGTTCGCTCCAATATAGCTTTCTAGAATTCTATTCATGCAATTGCAAGGTGTCGGAAAAACACTGGCAATTCCATGAAAATGTAGGAGGTAAAGAAACCCGCCGCGGAATGCCACATACAGTCTTTTAATCGATATTACTCATATCACAATCTAATTTAATCTTAGTAATAGATAGGTTAATGTTTCAATTTTATTGGCGACCAATTGGTTGTTATAACGTTTTGTCGTCATAAGTATAATTGTTTCGAGTTTTTGTATGAGCAAGGTGCAGATATAAAATGTGAACGACGACTAAACGTTTCGATTATAGCATAGATACTGTTATTGTTCGCATAATATAGAACTTATACTTGCTAATAGATATATAAATTTAAATTTTTACAGAAATTATGTTAATTAATGAAAGTAAAAACTACAAAATTTGTGCGCTAACACTACTTAGTAATTATTTATTAAGTCTATTTCTCAGACCGTAACATCAACACAATTTTCACAATAAAAGTTAGTATTTGTATAGATATTTTTTTTTATAAAATTGGCTTGAATGCTATCGAAGTTATAAGTAATAAGTACCCACTGCTGGGCTCCAGCCTCGTCCCCAATAGGATAAAAATTGATCTAAATGCTGATCAGGAATTTTGATAAACGGTATTACACAATTCAACAGTCCCTATCTTGCCCGTGGGTGTCATAAAAGTGTCGATTAAGGGATATAATATGCATATAACGTCTATTCAAGATCAGTAATACTTAAAAAAAATCCTCTATACTAAACCTCCTCTATACTATAATAGATCAATTTCCCTCCCTTAGCAGAAGAGGCTCGAGCCTAGCACTAGGATGAGCTGTGATGAAAAAATACATCATTTAAAAAATAAAAATAAAAAATTAAGGTATAACAATTAAACTTTTTTTTATTCTAAGAAACGACTAACTCATCTTATATCTCAATTCTAACGATAAAGATAGAAATAACATTTAGATAATTGCTTTTGATAAGATTAAATATACAATAAATTATGTATAAATAAATATATAACGAAATAAAGCACGAATTATCAAAACTGTTTATATATATATATCTGATCGCATTGAGTTTCTTAAAAGCATTTAAAATTGCCTATGTTTTTAAATTAAAATTCGTTGATATGTAATCGGTTCCCAGATAATCATTATCATAATTATTATAATTAATTATAAGCAGATTTTATTAAGCAAAGTAACCCTCCGCCCCTATATCATTAGACCTCTCCAAGACTATCATTAGTACCCTTACTTTAGATTATTATGCGCAAATTGATACTAATTTGTGATCTTCCAAGGGTTATTGATACACCGTATTACTCCGAGTATTAAACCGGTGATCTTAGAATAATAACGTATAGAAGGTAAGTTCACGCCTAAAAAGTGAAGCATTTCAATTGAAGCCTAATGGAGCTTACGCCAGAACCGTTCCGTAATGTACAAGGTTACTGTAGGTACTGCTCGTACGTACGCAACTCTTAAAAAATTTATAGGTAATTATGACGGTTTGTGCATTCAAATGGTGTCATAACACATTTAAAAAACTTAAAACATTACTTTTAAAAGTATTTCAACGATTTATGTTAATAAAAACAAAATTTGATTTCATAATTTGTATAGTGGTGTGCGTGTGTACATGTGTAATCGTCTGCGCGCATGTAGTATTTTTAGATTCATGTTTCAAACGTTTGAAGTACCGACACTATCCTTCTATACGTTATTATTCTAAGCCGGTGATTTAATATTTTAAGAACATCATCATCATCATCGCAGCCCACATATGTACGTCCGACTATTGGCCTCAGGCCTCATCCACAATGGGAGGGAATTTGACCTACTATACCATGCTGGTCAGCCATGTTGGCATATTTTCATTTCGAGTTTTCCTTCTCTTGCACAGATGTTATGTGCATATCATATCCCATAGTCGTCTTTTACGACATCCACGGGCAAGATAGCGAGTGGTGAATTGTATTCTTACACTGTCACCGTATGTAATTTTCCGTATGGTGACGAAATAAAAAAAAAATCGCCACCTTCTCTCTTACCCGTAGGTGTTTTAAATAACAACTAAGGGACATAACATGCTAATTAAGCCTATGCAAGAAAAGAAAAGTTTGAAATAAAACCCCATCGACAAGTCTGACCAGCGTGGCATAGTGGAGCATAGTAGGTCAATTTCTCTCCCATTGTCAAGCAGGCTCAAATCATCAGTATATGATGCTGAAATGAAGTATATAATACTTTATGTAAACTTAGCTATATTATAGTACAAAATAAGATTTTTTTTATTCGTCGTAGGTATGTTTACTTTAAGTTTAAACGATCTTTATAATGCTGCTCTTATCCCAAATACTTGGGGTCTAGGCAATACCTTTATCTATACCAATAAATAAAATTGGAGTGTCTGTTTGTAATGTCAAAATAATAGGCCTTTTTCATGCTCACATGGTTATTTGCACTATACATATGCCTAAAAATCACTTTATATATTTTTTTCCGAGTAATCTTCAAAACGGCTGGACCGATTTAAAAAATTCTTTCACCAATGGAAAGCTATAATATCAGAGAGTAAACTAGGCTATATTTTATGCCGGTATTCCCACGGGAACTACGGGGATAAGGCGACAGAAACCGAAGCGAAGCGAGGGCGGGTTGCTAGTACGTAATATAGCGTAAATATCTAGATAACAAACTAGGAAAATCAATAAACTAGGAGAAACAATCTTCCGTGTGGTGACGGAGTAAGAATACAATTCTCCACACCCTATCTTACCCGTGAGTACGTAAAAGACGACTAAGGGATATATTATCGATATAACAACTGTGTAAGAGGAGACAAACTCGAAATAAAATTCTATACCAGCCCGCTCGACCAGCATGGTGTAGTAGGTCAATTTCCATCCCACTGTGGAGGAGGCTCGAGCCCAGCAGTGGGATGTAGGTACATGAGCTGTAATGATGATAATGAAACTAGATGAATAGGAATTACTATATTCTCATGAATTATATCTGTGCCACAATTGAGGTCAGATGTCATCATTTTCCGTGTGGTGACAGAGTAAGAATATAATTCACCACTCCCTATCTTGCCCGTGGATGTCGTAAAAGACGACTAAAAGAAATAATACGCATATAACATCTATACAACAGAAGGAAAACTCGAAACAAAACCCTATACCAATCTGTCTGACCATCATGGTATAGTAAGGTCAATTTCCCTCCTATTTTGGAGGAGACTCGAGCCCAACAGTGGGATGTATATAAGCTGAAATGAATGATGATGATCTTAATTTATGCGCCTGATGCCGGCCTAGGCCGTGGGTGACTGGACCGGCGAATAGTCCGTCACCCGCAGAGAGGCTGACTGCGCGAGGCTGACCAACGTCCCGAGAGGGGCGTTGGAAAATGGGAGGGTACCCGAAAGGGTATCCCGCCGGGCCGGCCACAGACGACAAGAAACTTGGTATTGGTGGTCGGCCCAATGGCGAAGTAGAGGGAATGTCGTGGGTTGTAGGGCCGCGCGCTAACCTTTCGTCACCCCGGATGGAACTAACGGCATATGCATTGACCATAGCCCACCCAAAAAAGAAGTATCATCATTCAAAGAATATAACACTCCACATAAATAATCAACGACTCCCTTTGGAATTATAGTAATAACCACTATTTCACCCGCGTAATCAATATAGCCTAGTTTATGCGCTGATAACATACCTTTCTATTGGTGAAAGAATTTTTTAAATCGGTCCAGCCGTTTTGAAGATTATCCGAAACAAGCAGACAGACAGAAAAAAATATAAAGTGATTTTTAGGCATATATATAGTGCAAATAACCGCGTGAGCATGAAAAAGGCCTAGTATTTTGACATTACAGACTCTCCAATGTTATTTATTGGTATAGATATAAAAACTTAACTATTATCTATATAGGAACAGATAAGTATCTGTTAAAACTAAATAGAGTTACAAATAAATAGAACATGTACAAAGCTGATTAAGATAAAGCCTTTTACTTTTAAAAAAGTAGAAAATAAAAATTAAACAAACAATGAACTTTATTTATTAGTGGAGTAAAGGCGGGCGGCTTCACGTTTTGTTATTTTTAAATATTAATATTCATTAATGACTCTTTTTAATTAGATAGGTTTTAATGTATATATATGTACTTAGTATTTAATAGGTATGAATATTTGTTAATTCTCTCGTAATATTATACAATGCTTATTCATTACCTACATATAAATGATTATTTCATTTGCTGAAAATTATGTTGACTTATTATTAATATGCAACGACGCCCAACAACTTTCACCAGGTTGTCAGTCCATCTAGTCAGTCCCCTGCTGCGCGTCGTTGGATGCAGGCGGCACAGAAACGCTCTTTGTGGCGAAACTTGAGGGAGGCCTATGTCTAACAGCAGATATTGATGGGCAGAATGATCATATTATCATCATCATCATCGCAGTCCACATACCTCCCACCGTTGGGCTCGAGTCTCCTCTACAATAGGAAGGAAATTGTCCTACTATACCACGCTGTTCAGACGTGTTGATAAAGGGTTTTATTTCGAGTTTTCCTTCTCTTGCATAGATTTTATATGCATTTTTAATCTCTTAGTCGTCTTTTACGACAACCAGGGTTTAGAGTGGGAGGTGGTGCATTGTATTTTTACTCCGTCACCATACGGATTTTTTTAATATTTAAATTAAATTATATGTCATAAATCCTTACTAATATTATAAATGCGAAAGTAACTCTGTCTGTCTGTCTGTCTGTCTGTCTGTCTGTCTGTCTGTCTGTCTGCTACGCTTTCACGTCTAAACCACTGGACCGATTTTGATGAAATTTGGTACAGAGATGGACTAAAGCTTGAGAAAGGACATAGGCTACTTTTTATAGCGAAAAAATGGGTATAAGGGGTTGAAATAGGGGATGACATTTTGTATGGAAATTCGTCATTTTCGATGATAGAACCACGAATCTTTGTATTAAGACACCTAATAATAAATAAATAAATATTTGTTCAAGCGTTTTGGAAATTTCATTTACATGGGGATGAAATTCAACCCCTAAAATACCAAAAAGCATACAGCCGAAACCACTGGACCTAGAAACGTATTTTTTTTTACACCGTCGTATTTCTTGGGGTGCACGAGCACTAGCAAAGGATTTTTGGAAATTCACCCCCTTAAGGGGGTGAAAAACATATAGTCTTTCACGTCTAAACCGATTTAGATGAAATTTGGTACAGAGATGGACTAAAGCTTGAGAAAGGATATAGGCTACTTTTTATCGCAAAAAAATGTGTATAAGGGGTTGAAATAGGGGATGACATTTTGTATGGAAATTCGTCATTTTCGATGATCGAACCACGAATCTTTGTATTGAGGCACCTAATAATAAATAAATAAATATTCGCTCAAGCGTTTTGGAAATTCCATTTACATGGGGATGAAATTCAACCCCTAAAATACCAAAAAGCAAACAGCCGAAACCACTGGACCTAGAAACGTATTTTTTTTACACCATCGTATTTCTTGGGGTGCACGAGCACTAGCAAAGGATTTTTGGAAATTCACCTCCTTAAGGGGGTGAAAAACATATAATCTTTCGCGTCTAAACAGATTTTGATGAAATTTGGTACAGAGATGGACTAAAGTTTGAAAAAGGATATAGGCTACTTTTTATTGCGAAAAAAATGGGTATAAGGGGTTGAAATAGGGGATGATATTTTGTATGGAAATTCGTCATTTTCGATGATCAAACCACGAATCTTTGTATTGAGGCACCTAATCCTTACTAATATTATAAATGCGAAAGTAACTCTGTCTGTCTGTCTGTCTGTCTGTCTGCTACGCTTTCACGTCTAAACCACTGGACCGATTTTGATGAAATTTGGTACAGACATGGACTAAAGCTTGAGAAAGGACATAGGCTACTTTTTATTGCGAAAAAATGGGTATAAGGGGTTGAAATAGGGGATGACATTTTGTATGGAAATTCGTCATTTTCGATGATAGAACCACGAATCTTTGTATTATGGTACCTGATAATAAATAAATAAATATTCGTTCAAGCGTTTTGGAAATTTCATTTACATGGGGATGAAATTCAACCCCTAAAATACCAAAAAGCATACAACCGAAACCACTGGGCCTAGAAACGTATTTTTTTTTTACACCATCATATTTCTTGGGGTGCACGAGCACTAGCAAAGGCTTTTTGGAAATTCACCCCCTTAAGGGGGTGAAAAGCATATAGTCTTTCACGTCTAAACCGATTTTGATGAAATTTGGTACAGAGATGGACTAAAGCTTGAGAAAGGACATAGGTTACTTTTTATCGCGAAAAAATGGGTATAAGAGGTTGAAATAGGGGATGACATTTTGTATGAAAATTCGTCATTTTCGATGATAGAACCATGAATCTTTGTATTAAGGCACCTAATAATCCTTACTAATATTATAAATGCGAAAGTAACTCTGTCTGTCTGTCTGTCTGTCTGCTACGCTTTCACGTCTAAACCACTGGACCGATTTTGATGAAATTTGGTACAGACATGGACTAAAGCTTGAGAAAGGACATAGGCTACTTTTTATTGCGAATAAATGGGTATAAGGGGTTGAAATAGGGGATGACATTTTGTATGGAAATTCGTCATTTTCGATGATAGAACCACGAATCTTTGTATTATGGTACCTGATAATAAATAAATTAATATTCGTTCAAGCGTTTTGGAAATTTCATTTACATGGGGATGAAATTCAACCCCTAAAATACCAAAAAGCATACAGCCGAAACCACTGGGCCTAGAAACGTATTTTTTTTTTACACCATCATATTTCTTGGGGTGCACGAGCAATAGCAAAGGATTTTTGGAAATTCACCCCCTTAAGGGGGTGAAAAGCATATAGTCTTTCACGTCTAAACCGATTTTGATGAAATTTGGTACAGAGATGGACTAAAGCTTGAGAAAGGACATAGGCTACTTTTTATCGCGAAAAAATGGGTATAAGGGGTTGAAATAGGGGATGACATTTTGTATGAAAATTCGTCATTTTCGATGATAGAACCATGAATCTTTGTATTAAGGCACCTAATAATAAATAAATAAATATTCGCTCAATCGTTTTGGAAATTCCATTTACATGGGGATGAAATTCAACCCCTAAAATACCAAAAAGCATACAGCCGAAACCACTGGGCCTAGAAACGTATTTTTTTTACACCATCGTATTTATTGGGGTGCACGAGCACTAGCAAAGGATTTTTGGAAATTCACCCCCTTAAGGGGTTGAAAAGCATATAGCCTTTCACGTCGAAACCACTTAACCGATTTTGATAAAATTTGGTACAGATATGTACTAAAGCTTGAGAAAGGATATAAGGCTACTTTTATTTTTACTTTTTATCGCGAAAAATAGGTATAAGGGGTTGAAATAGGGGAAAGTATTTTCTTTTTACATCGTCTTATTTCTTGGGGTATACGAGCACTAGCAAATGATTTTTGGAAAATCACCCCCTGAAGGGGGTGAAAAGCGTATAGACTAAACTATTAGTGCTAGGAACGTAAAACTTTCTATGCAATTCTCTTTCTTTTGTTGTAAGTGAGCTCTAAGAAATTATTTTATTAAAATCAACTCCTAAAGGGGTGCAAAATATATAGCCGAAATCATTAGGCCTAGAAACATGGAATTTTGTATAAAGTTGCTTTTCTTGGGGAAAGAGAGATTTTTGCAATTTTAGCCCTAAGGGGGTGAACAGCGTTTAACCGAAATCACTGAGTCTACGAAGGATCATTTTAGTACAGGCTTTCTTGGATTACCCCAAGATTTTCTTAGTGCTCACTTACCAAGAACTATGAAAAAATTTTTGGCAAGGATAAGCGAGCTCTAACAAAGAATTTTTGGAAATTCAACCCCTAAGAGGGTGAAAATGTATAGCCAAAGATACTGAGCCTAAGAATGTGAAATTTTGTATACCGATCGGTTATTTGGGATAAGCACTCACTAAGAAACAATTTTGGGCTGCCCCAAAAGGATAATACGGATATAGTCGAAGACACCCAGCCAATGATATATCATCATTATCTTGCGCTTATCCTAATTATTTTGGATCGACGCGATATGTAGGTACTCTTCTGCCATCGTAGATATATTGCAAAGGTTCCAGCAACATTTTATGACATGGCGGACGAAATTGTTGGCCAGACGTCATCACCAATTGGTCCAGGTCGATGTAAATCTTTGTCTTAATAGTATTTTGCGACACCCACGAACAATGAAAGCGTGGTAATATTTCTAGCAGCTACCAGACAGTAAGTTACAATCAAGATATTATTCCAATTTTCTATCTCTACAAATAAATCAATTTCAAGCGTCTGTTTATCTATCAAAATAATAGGTTTTATTTATGCTCACACAATACGGTCCAAATTTTTTTGTCTGTCTGTCTATTCGTTACAGGTAATCTTCAAAATGGCTGGACCGATATTGATTACATTTTACCATCAGGTCTACCAGGCGTACATAAGGAATAACTTAAACTATATTTTATCCCAGGCTATATTTTATCCCGGTGTGGTTGGAGCATTATTTCACTAATGGAAAACTATTTTTAAGCCAGTAACATATTTAAGCTATTTTTATCCTGATATTCCTACGAGATCGGGTACAATGCCGGTGAAATCACGGGAATTTAATGGTTTTAAAAATTAATTCACTAATGAAAAGCTATATTATCAGTGAATAACATATAAAGGCTATTTTCATCCCAGTATTTGCCCGGGAACGAGAACTAAACCGGGGGATGTCGACCAATTTTTAAAATTCTTTCACCAATGGAAAATGGAAAATTCTTTCACCTATGTTATCAGCGAGTAACATAATTTTTATCTCTGATATTTCTGGGATTTAAATTTTTTTTTTCACCCATGTAAATTTATAATATCAGCGAGTAACATAGGCATTTTTTATCTCGGTATTGGCATGAAAATGGGGTCTACGTGAATGAAACTGCGGGTGTTTGATTGATATAATTTTTTTTTTCCCCAATGGAAAAGTACGTTATCAGAGACTAAGGAAAGGCATATTTATCATCGTATTTGCACGGGAATCTGAACTATAAGGCTGGAAGTAATATTCAAATGTGAAAGTTTTTGAAGATATTTGGATGTTTGTTACTCAATCATGCTTAAACTGTTGAGCAGATTTGGATGAAAATTGACACGTAGATAGAGTATTTCTTAAATTAAGAAATGTAATACTTTTTATGCCGATAATATTCTTTGCGATAATAGTTCAATATTCAAGTAAATTTTACGCGGGCGAAGCCGCGGGCAAAAGCTAGTATTATATATTCATCGTCGAAATCCTGCACTCGACATAGTATGTACTCTTCCATAGTAATTACATATTGCAGAAGTTATCGGCAATAGTTTTAATGACTGATTGCTTGCTTGACGCCAAATCCCATTGGGAATGTAATCGTTGCTCAGACGCCATCAAATGAAATAAACCCAGGTTGAAGTAACACTTTTGGTTGCCTTTACGACACTTATGAGCAATTTAAAGTTTTGTAGTATTCGTATCCGCTATCACACAGCATTATTATGTAAATAATAAATAAAATAAAATAAAAAATATATTTTATTTATTATTAATATAGAATGAGTAGTTTAACTTTTAATTGCTATATATGATTTATTGATTATTTCTAAACGACTAAATAGATATTAAGAAATAAGTAATACAACTTTCAAACGAAGTTATTTGGGTTGCAGATTGTTGTTGATTACCATAATTTAACAAAAGCTTGTTATCAATTCTGTCAAATATTCGAGTCCACAATCAGATACTTAAATGAACTAGATATCTAGTTGCACAAAATTCTATTTTGCATTAACTGTCGCGGCGATTTAGAAGAGTCTGGGGGCACAGCAGTGTCCCCGCCAAGTCGAGCAAAAACGCGAAAGTGCTTTAACATACTTTTCTCGAAACAATTGAGGCCAAATTCGACCTTCTATAACTTCTTTGTGAATTGTGGGCATTGTATGCACACATTTTATATTTCAAATTTCATTCAATTTTAACTAATAATTTATGAACTATCACTAGTCAAAGTTTCGTAATTACTGACTAATCAATCGCATTAAACAATCTCATTTGAGACAATATGTACTTGTGAGGTAGTACATTGTGTTTTAATGCGATGGCCAAGTCAATTATTCATTTAAAATATAAAACATCTTTAATATTGCTATGGTCAGTATATTGATCATAATTTCTTATAAGAAGTTGTTAGGTTAGTTAGCTAATTACGTAATAACTTAAAACAGAAGGTGCCTTAAGTAAGGACTAAATAATTTAACCGACTTGGTATTGCATGGATATCACAATTTTTTATGATAGAAGAATGGATTTGGTTTTTTATACAAGTTATGTTTTTGATGGCATAATACTATTACCGAAACAGTCTATACATAAAAAAGATTTTCTTTTTTTTTTATATCAGAAAACCTTAATTATCTTACTCTAAATATGTCTTATTATGTCTTTTCTCTGTTTACTCTCTATCTATATTAGTGCTCACGCAATCCATCTTTTCTTCAGGCTTCCCTTACCCCTGGAGACATTCACACGTAAATCTTTCCCCACAACTTTATTTTCATTCCGTCTCATCACATGTCTATACCACGTTACAGTATCCACTATCACAGGTCATATGGGTCCCACTGCTAGGCTTAAGCCTTCTCCGTAATGGGATGGGAGGATAATTCTTCTACTACACCACGCTGGTCAATCGGGTTGGTATAGGGTTTAATTTTGAGATTTCCTTCTTTTATACAGTTATTATATGTGCATAATATATCCTTTAGTCATCTATTACTACACTCATGGTTATGAAATGGGGTGGTCAATTGTTTTCTTACTCCGTCACCACACGGAAAGTCTTTAGCCTTCTCTTACCCCTAAAGCCTGGAGACATACATAAAACTTGCCGCACAATATTATTTTCATCCCGTCTCCTCACATTTCTATACCGCATTACAGTATACCTATAATATATTATTACAAATCTACTTAAAACCAGGTTACCGGGATGCTATACGCTCTGCTTATACACTGCTATTAAATCTTTCAACACTTCTAATGTAAATTCATGTGTTATTGATTCTATTCTCGAAGACCACACATCTAAATAATGATGACGATTTTTCTCGCACAAGATGAGGATGTGTAAATCACTAAATGTATTAATACTTAGTATATACAAACTATATACGCGTGATTAATATTTATATCTGTGAATTAGATCGTTTTCTTTTTCTAATAAATGTCTCCTGTTTATTTGTATATAAAATTTTTTGTATGGTGACAGAGTAAGAATACAGTTCATTACACTTGTGGATATCGTAAAAGATGGCTAAGTGATATAATATGCATATAAGATCTATACAAGAGAACAAAAACCAAAAATAAATTCCTGTAACCGAACGTTTATGATTGAGATAATGATGATGACTATTTATATATGTATATAAAATAAGACATTCTAAAAATGATGGGATATAATGTCTTATTGTTAACCAATGGGTATCATAATCTTATATCTTTAAACGAGCAATTCTTGTGTATATATATATATATATATATATATATATATATATATATATATATATATATATATATATATATATATATATATATTCAGGATCTCGGCAACGGCACCAACGATTTTGATGAAACTTGGCATACTAGAGGTTTCGAGGCCAAAAAATCGATCTAGCTAGGTTTTATTTATAGAAAATGTTGTTTTGTCAGTGTTTTTACCAAAACAATATAATGACATTAAATTTTAAAAGAATATGAATTCAAATTTTGCCGTCAACGTCATGAGTACGATATACGATAGCTCAGTTGGGAAGTAGTCCAGTTTCCTTTTAGTATTGTTTTGGCATTCAAACGGCGTCGGATTGAATCTCGGTGTTATTACTATTCTCTTTTTGTAATTTTTTATATTTTTTTCATTATTCAATTTTTATTTTTTATTAATATATATCTAAATAAATTCGACAAAAATACAACAAAAATATTCCGAGCGAAGCTCGGTCAACCAGATATTATCTAACTAAGAGAGTACCAGGAGATTTGGCAACAATGCTCTTCTGAGAAAGTCATGACGCTGTTGCGATCGACAACTTTTCTACGAAAAGGCGATTGCGGTATTACTAAATAGACGCAGTTCAATATCAAATAGTTGATGGGTCGATAGATCTGCCGCGGGTGACCAGACCGGGGCTTTTAATCCTTCACCCGCAGAGAGGCGGACTGCACGATGGCGACCGACGTCCTAGACGTCGAGAGGAGAGGGTACTCCGCGGGGGTATTTCGTCAGGTTGACCACTGAGTACAAGGAACTCGGCCCCGGTGGTAGGCCTAATGGCGAAGAAGAGACAGTGGGTTGTGGGCCCATGCACCGTCCTTTCGTCGTCCCGAATGGAATGGACGGCGTGTGCGCTTATCATGGCCCACAAAAAAAGGCCGATAGATGTTTGAATAATACTCTCGTCTATTTGATTGTTATAACACTTTATTGATTTCAGATAGTGTAATCATAATAGTTATAGTAATTGATATTACCTCAATTCTCTGATTTGACTTGCCCTAAACGGAAATAATTATTTTGCAGGCTAAATTTATCTATTTTTCGATTGCCATTGAACAATGATTTTGGTCTTATAAATAATAATTTATTTACTTGCAAGTAAAATAACGGTGTTCTTCTGGACGGAATAAGAATGTAAACAACCTACTTTCTCTGGTCAGTGTAATATAGAGGCTTCTTTCCAGTATTTTTTACCTTTGCAGTGATGATATCTACTTAAATCTCTCAGTCATACTCTACGATACCCGTAGTAGCATATAATTGTAGCTTTAATCCTTACAAATACAAAGAATCATTTTATATTATTACTTCTGAAATATGCCGTGTGGTGACGGAGTCAGAATTACCCAGAATTACCAATTGTCGTAAAAAACGACTAAGGGATATATATAATATATATATGCATATAACATCTATGCAAGAATGGAAAAACTCGAAATAAAACCCTATACAAACCTGTCTGACCAGCATGGTTTAATAAGGTCAATTTCCCTCCTATTGTGGAGGAGGCCCGAGTCCAACAGTGGGACGTATATGACCTGAAATGATGATAATGAATAAATGATGACTTCTAAAATTAATTACATATATTAAATTCATTTTTCGTTATTTTAAATAAAAATAAAGAATAATAAAGAAAAATAATTTTAAATGAAATGTTTTACTGACACGCACAGACCTTAAGGACCCAAAGCATTGTACACCGATACAACGGCTTATCAACCATCTCTACGGGCAGGAATTTTAACTAATACTAGCTACTTTATCTGTTCTCTATCGGTATTATACCATCACGGAGCTCTTTCAAGTGACTGGTTGTCATCGTGATTGGGATTCTTATCATCGAGGTCAGTGGCTGCGTTAATAACTCGTATTTACCTTATTTGAAATAATACCTACGTTTAAGAATTAAGGACGGGATATTCAAACTTAAACGACATTCAGATAAAATGATTCGTTTGTTTACAATAACTTATTATATTAAAGAGCTGTTAGAGGCAGTTTGAAAGTTGCGCCAGTGACGGAAAACTTAAGGAGTGAAAGGCTGACAAGGTATGGACATGTGATGAGGCGGATGAAAGTAATGTTGTGGGAAAAGTTTTGGGTATGAATGTTGAAGGCTTTAGGGGTAAAGGGAGACCGAGGAAAAGATGGATGGACTGCGTGAGGCATGATATGGATAGTCTGGGAGTGATTGCAGAGATGACGTCTAATAGGACCGTATAGAAGAAGATGAAATATTGCGTCGACCTCAAGTGATTGGGATAAGAGAGATAAGATGATGATGATAAAAAAAGCTGTTAAAAAGTGACTAGATTAATCATTTAAATCATCAACATCATCACAGATCATTGGCTCATCATGGGCTCCAACCTCCTCTACGAAGGGAGGGAAATTTACCTACTAAACCCCGCTGGTCAGACAGATTTGTACAGGGCTTTATTTAGAGTTTTCCTTATCTTGCATATTATAAGCCATTTGTCGACTTTTACGACACCCACGGGCAAGAAAGAGAATGGGGAACGGTACTCTTATTCCATCACCAGAGGGAAAGTACTCGCAATCTATTTAAAGTAATCTATATTAAAGTGCTTCTTATATTTGTCCTCGAAATCTATACCAATAAATAAAATTGGAGTGTCTGTAATGTCAAAATAATAGGTTTTTTTCATGCTCACACGGTTATTTGCACGACACCTATGCCTAAAATACAGATTAAAAATTTTTTGTCTGTCTGTCTATCTGTTTGTTCCGGATAATCTTCAAAACGACTGGACCGATTTCAAAAATTCTTTCACCAATGGAAAGCTATAATATCAGCGCGTAAACTAGGCTATATTTTATCCCGCTATTCCCACGGGAACGGGAACTACGCAGGTAAAACGACTAAAACCGAAGCGAAGCGAGGGCGGGTTGCTAGTTTAATATAAAATACGACTATATTCAACCAAAAAAAAAGAGATTTAGAAATATTTTTTTTTTGCACAGGAATTAGAAAAAGCCATTAGTTTACGTATATACATACGTTTACTAAGAATTTATTAATAGACATTTTCAATCCCTACTGCTCAACTCTTTCGACACGCGACCGTCTACAGATGTTCAACCAGTAAGGCCGCCTTAGGTTATTATTGATTAAATTTTATTTTAATCTTTCATGAAAGCTTAAAAATTAACTTTAAAACCGGTACTAACAATAAAATGTATTATTAAAGCAAGTTAGAATATACCAAAATGGAAAACTATGAGGCAATAGAGCGTCCACAATCACGGTGGCAGTCTGCAATGAACCGATACAGCTTTACACACTTGATTGATAGCTAAAAGGACGCCGTGCACAAATTAAAGAACAATCCCAAGCCAACCTGGGGAGGCAAAAGTAAGGCCAACAATTAAACTCGTTATAATGTAAGCGTCTTTACAGAGTAAGACACAGTTTTGTTGAATGCTAGCCAACTACGTATTTATATGCATTTATTACTAGATTTCATTTATTTCACCTTGTTAGTATGGGTCATATCTTGCAAGTGAATATTGAAATCACCTACTGAGCTAAAGTTTTGTATAAATGTTTAGTTTGAATAACAATGCACCATTTACCATTCCATTCACCAGCCCCTGCTTACCCTTTGTTGTAAAAAACGATGAAAGGATGTAAGATGCATATAACATCTGTGCAAAAGAAGGGTCAACTCGACACCAAACCCTATGCTAACGTATCTGACAGCGGCATATAATAGGTCGATTTCCCTCCAATAGTGCCCAACAGTGGGACTTATGTGGGCTACGATGATACTAATAATGCGTAGAAACAATAAATAAAGACTCTAATTCAAAAAGAATTTATCAAATCCGACTAGTAGTTCCTAATTTAGTAGCTCGTTCAGATAAACAAATACTTCAAATTTATAATGCATAGTGATTAGTGATACAGATTCATAAGCAGTTTAAATTTAATTTTATGCAACCATATACATTCATCAATGTTCGTGGGTGTTACATGCCACATAAAATGAATGTATTATAAGATAATTAAGAATTTTAGATGTTGTATCTATTGTTTCAATAGTATCATTAAAGTCGTTAAGAACATCTCAGTTATTTATGCAAATACAAATAGAAACTGGTATTTTTCTTTCAATTTCCAAAAATATAAAAGAAATGTTACATTAACACGATTTTACTTTCAGTTTATGGACATATAGAGCCCATATTGTGTCGCTTCATCTATAATTACACTAACTTAGAATGCAATCAACGTCTTTTACAGATAATTATCAACAAATTTTATGAACCACAAATGCGCTAGTTTCATTTGAAAATCATAAGACCGTGAATAATTTGACATACGATGTAATTAAATTTCATATATGTGACTGTGTTACCTATGTTAATATGAACGGTAAAATATGTTAAAAACGAAAATGTATAGTAAGAATTTGGCTAACATTTTCTGTGGTAAAGCCGTCTGTTATTAACATAGCAAGTTTCCAATTAAAATGTTTAAGTATTAATTCGTAGAACATGTTGGTGGAGTATTAATAAATTTATGTAATTAATTATTATGTGCATGTACAATTGGTTATTAAGGTTAACGCTTGATGTAGAGAGAAGTTAAAGGAATTTTAGTTATAGTTTTGTGTTTTGTATAAAGCGGTAAGAGTCAAAGGTATTAAATATATGCATTCTTTATTATTAGAGAAAGATAATAGTTTAGTAAATTAACACTTGCTTTCAAGTATAAAATTCGTATTTAATGTAAATATTAATTAATTTAATTTTACTTTTAAAACGCGGCTAATATATATATAACAATTTTGTTATCGTGTCATCTGTTTTTTATTACAGTTTTAGATATTTATTTCTCTAATAGAATACAAGAGAAATACAAAATACTAGGTAAGTACAGAGAATTAATAACAAACTAACCTTTTCGTATTAAACAAATTTACAAAGTGGGTTAGTACAAGCGTGGATAAGTACTTATAATAAAATACGACGATGAAATCTAGTGTAAAATTATTACAAGACCTTATTACAGTGGTTTACTATTCTTATGAAACTTACATTTATTAGGGTAAAGCATAAATTGTGCTCAATATTTATATTTTTAAATATTTTCTTCATACATCGGATTTAAAATTTGTACTTATTTTAAAAATACTGACTAACATCTGATTGAGTTATACTTAAATGTTCTTATACATATATTAAAGAATATCCCTAAATATTACAATATACACTAAGGAACTTCTCGCCTCATCAAAAGATCAGCTGACCTAACCATTAACCAACATCACAATTAAATTAGATAATCCTATTGTGTTTTGATCCGTTAGATTTATGACACCTTCTACTTGGGAATGGCCAATGCTTGTTCGTAAATCTGGAAGAAATCCTTCAAGAAGTGCCAAAGAAGATATTTTCATGAAGTGGATTTAGTTAGTGACCAAAATCTATGCCTAAAACTATAAACTCTAAATCTAGATTTAAAATATTTTTTATTGAAACATTTTTAGGTATTTTTAGCATACCTTCATTAATTGAATTTTTCATTATTTTCTTAAATTTCAAAAATTGAAATAATTGAAGAATGCTGTTTAATGTAATTTAGTTTATACAGAATTTTAATTAGGTCACTCTAAATATTATTATTTTTTTATTATAGGTTTTACAAGCCTTGAAAAGGCAGATCTACGTACCAATAAAATTGGTTTTTGTTTATTTAAAGGGGGATTCTATTCAATAAATTATTTAAACTTAACATCGCTTGGTCCGATTTTTATAATTATTAAAAGTCGTCAAATTTTGAAATCACTTGAACAAATCTTATTTTGAGACTTATTTTGAATTATCAAAGATTATTTTGGTTCTAAAGTAATGAGTAATTACTAATAATTAATCATTTCCTAAATTACTTATCTTTGATCCTAATATATAGGCAAATATAAATTTCACGGCTTTACAGTTGAAAGGCGTAAAATGAAGAGGTGAATATTTCATAATAAATAAGCTGTTGACGCCAGATGCGTCCTCTCTTGTGGCCTCGGCATGACTGACATCAAGTCAGCAATGATTTATGCATCGCGGGCGCAGTTTAATTAGACCCAGGCACACATCTCATTCTATGTAAATTTGAGCCAACCCACAGAATGAATAAAATTTTCGTCGCGACAATCTTAAACTTTACAAAGTTTAAACAAATAAGAAGCTAATGATATGTATTGGCAATTAACTACTTATAATATATCATTAGCCATCTTATAAATTATAATTTAACTAACACTTGGAAGGATATTTAATAATTTATTTGATCAACTATGTTTGTAAGTGAGTATTTCCACACGCCAGAAATTAATTCTGAATAATTTTAGTACACTCCCAAACCAAATAAATAAGCACGTTTTAAACGAAAGAAGCTCTTGAAAACTGCGTACCGAGATAAAGCTATGATTTGAAATATCGTGTGAATTTCTACTGCGGCGATGTTGGATATTCAAAATCTGTGGCGGCCACACAGTTTCATAGTACGGGGTCCCGAGGACGAGTAATGTTATGAGCAAGCCATTATTGTCTCGCCCCATACCGTAAAACATTACGCAGTCGTGCCGGGATCGACGAATATACTCAGAGCTGTTAAATACCCTTTAAATTTACAAATCATATTTTAAGTCAAAATAAAAGAAAAGAGGTGAAAATAACGAAAATAAATTTCGAACTCATTACATAGTGTTTGATGTCGATGTCCATATATTGCGAACTCTGTACAATAAAATCTAAGAGAATTAAAATAACCATGACTAATGTGGAATTTGTTGGATGAGTGCAAGAGTAATATCTTACCTAAATGATGCAGTCCATTAATTTTAAGGTGTTAAGTTCTTCCTGGGCTCATTAATTCATATGCGAACCTAATAAATTAATTTAATTGTAAAACAGGAAGAGGCAATACGGTATGCAATAAATAAGCAAACTCAGGAGGTGTGTTGGATGTTGGATTTTTTTTTTTAGAATCGTATTAACAGCTCTATAGAGATCTGAATTGAAACCGCTTAGGATCATCCAGTGAATGTTTGTACGTATAGTAAAAGATGCTACGATCTCTTGGGTATAAAAGAGTTATCAATAAGTTTTATTCAATTGGAATTATTTAGTTTGAAATAAAGTGGGTGGTCGTGGATTTTTGGCAAGTTTTTGAATCAAGTGAATGAAGTTTCTATTAACTTTTTATGGATTTCAGTGACTAGACATTTTTTTAGTTACCAATAGAGTTCTATTTTATTACTTTTTAGTTGTTACAGTAGGCCACACACGATAACATCTAATGACATTATATGAGTGAAATATTATTGAGATAAAAAGTAAGAAAATTTTATTTTGCTACTTTTTTGTATTTAAATATACCTAGAATAAATAATTTTACTGTTTATTAATATAAAAATAAATTATTTAACAAATATATCTAGTAAGGTTTAGCTAGGTTACATTGATTGCAAATAGTTTTTATTAAAAATCTGAATCTCGGCAAGCTGATAAGTAGACAGAATATTTTAAATAAAGATATTACGTTTTGTCAGACTATCGGTCGACAAATACGGATCGCGAAACACAAAACGAGCGTCAACATAAACTAGCATCCGGCCAACACTGATGTATTGCAGCCACAGAACTATGGAAACAAATCTCTCGCGGTAATAATTTACGATCGCAATATGGCTCCATAGTTTGAAAACAAAACAAAAACAGAAGCGCGACCCTTGATAAAAGATGTCGCCACACTCGCTGGCTTCACTTTAAAGATAGACTAGCTAGAACTTAGATAGCGGCAAATAAAGGACAAGGAGTTGCGCCTGCGACTGCATAGAACTCATAGCCAATCAGTGGCCGCCGCGTAATTATAGGCTGCGTTCGAATTAGGAACGAACGGCCGTGGCGCGTGCTAATTGAAAATAGAATTCCCTGATTTATATCGTTTTGAGTCGGAAGCCTTTGCTGATTGTTTTTAACATGATTAACGAGCTCTTAAAGTATATTTGAATTTAGAACACTTTCTAGTTACTGAACAAGTTATTAGATTGAATTCAGTGTTACTGTATCATAAACACCAATTGATTAATAGTATTCTGATATAATTTATTCTATTTTCAATTCAAATAAAACACGTGGCAAATAAAATGTTTGAAATAAGTAAAAAAAGATACGTGTTTATATTCGTAGCTACTGCTATTCATTACGCTCAATTGAGGTATGCAAGATTTCATTGGCAATAGAGAAGTATATATATTTTAAACAAATCTTTTATTGTCAATCCATCAAATGGTTAAGCGTAGGTACTACAATTTGATTGAAAGATATATTGTAATTACTTATAATTTAAATTGCATATTTATTTTTCGACAATAATGGTTCTCAAAATAATGTAATACCTACGCTATTGACATGTAAACGTGAACTGTAATTTATAAGGTGTATTATTTACTTTATTAATCTTACAAAATAAAATGTTACGTTTTTTTATACAGACTTGAAATAAAATAGGTTGTTTTATTAAATAGTTGTGGAACATTAATATTCACTAAAAAATTATCACGCAGACCTCAGTGTCTATAAAATTAATCTAAACACATTATCATTAAATTGATTAACTTTTTAGAGGGAAAAAGTTGATTATTATGTGTACAATTATAGATAAAATTCCCATAACAGTTATTGGATCTCTAATTCAAACATGACTCACAAGGAAACAAATTAAATGCCCACTGTCCGCGCCGGGGTTGCCAGCTCGATAAAATGCTTTGAATTGTCGGATGCTTGTCGTCATTCCCGACTCAATTATTTAAAAAACGAACGCCCGTTGCGTGCGTTTCCATCCCTGTTATACGCGGTTTTTGACGTTATTTCCATCTCTTTCGTTCAAATGCGCCCGCGTCGTCGATAACTGCAGAATGTGCCGGCTGACTTCAGTCGAGAGGGGCTCATAGACAATTTAAATTAGAGAAATTGATATTCAAGTACTTGAAGCATTGACAATAACAGACAAAAATTATTACATAAGTTTTTTATGTGATTCTTATGCACTTCTCTACTTTTGGGTAGTCAGTGCCTCAATGCGTCTTTTAATGGAATCTGCACTTTAAATCAAAGTAAAATAAGAAAACGATTTGTAAATCTACAAGATATTTAAATGTTGGGTTTGTGTTTCCATATAAATTAAAGTTTTGGCGGGTACATGAAATGCTCCTTTTTTTTGTAGGGGTGGGTTACGGTCGGCGCACTCCTCGCACCACTCCGTCCGTGGTGACAGAGGGCCGTAAGTACGCACACCCGTAACTCACCCGTGACACGTCGCCTTCGTAGTTGGGCCGACCACCGGAGCAGAGTGACTTGACGTCAGTGGTCGGCCCGACGGAATACTCCTTGAGGAGGGTACTCCTCAAGGAGTATTCCATCCGACCGACGGCCCTCTCCTCGGGGAGGACGTCGGTCGATGGGAAGGTACTCCTACGTCCCTCCCCTCGGGGAGGACGTCGTTCTTTCCTCACGCGGTCGGCCTCTCGGCGGGTCACAGACTAATTCCCCGGTCCAGTCACCCGCGCATGAAATGATATTCGGTGCTTCGGTGTTTTACAGTTTTATATTGAATAATTTTACTGGCACTGCATCATATTCATAGTATGCCCTTTTTATTTCTCAAATATTTTCTGACAAACTGCTAAACAGTTAAGCTACATACAATAAATTAAAAAAGCGTCTAATACAGAGAAAATGCTGAAGTTTAATGAAAATTACAGGTTTATTTATACAGGATTATAATACAGGTTGACGTGTATTTTCATGTTCTGTTGAATTCCTAGAAGTATCATTGATTGGGTAGTCAGGACTAATAATCAGGAATAATTAATATTGAAATAAATGTATAATCAATATAAAGAATTGGATGGTTATGCGATAAGTAATGAAGAAAATTGTACAATGTATTCGGCTGAAGGACTTGTACCGAGGGTCATAAAAAATATTACAAAAAAAAATCTATATACCTACATTAAGAAACAAAACTCTAATCGATAAGTTATCGTGTCAGTATTATTAGTAAGACTAATCAATCTGCACACATTTTATACCATGAACTTCAATTAAGAGTTGACACACCAACTAGGCGTTTAAGATTGAAGATTAAAACATGTGTTAGGAATAATTATATTCTGTCCTCTATAGGGTAAAATCCGGATAGTGGCCCCACTTTTCGCAAAAGCCTTATTTTTATGTATCTCGAAACATTGGTCTTTTATCTTCGATAATTACCTATTTGAGGTCACTACTTATTGTAGTAAAGCGCTAACACAACTTATATTCCTAACATAGTGTATTTAAAACCGGGACATGTATCCCACCGAGGCAACTATCCGGGATTTACCCTACTAGTTACTATTAGGTAATTGGATGTCTAGTATACTACCATTTAACTGTTTGAATTCGATACTAGATTCTCATCTCAGCCCACATAAGTCCCACTATTGCGCTCGCGCCTTCTCCACAATGAGGGAATTTTACTTACTATACCACGCTGGTCAGACTTGTTGAAATTTTATTACGAGTTTTGCTTCTCTTGCATATATATTATCCACATATTATATCCCTTAGTCGTCTTTTACGACACCCAGGGGTAAGAAGGGGGTTGTGAATTGAGGGAGTGGGGGTTGTAAATTATAGAAATGACGATTTTACGTAATTTGTAGGTGTTTTTTTATGTACCTACGTATAAAATCGTAAGCAGATATAAATTGAGGTTCATGGGCCACCATATAAAAGTCATTTTACGCCTTATACTTACGACCATGTGAACAGACAAAGAAAGCAATGCGTTAACATTTTTTTTTTGAGGTGGGATGCGAACGGCGCGCTCCTCGCACCACTCCGTCCGGGACGACAGAGGGGCGTAAGCACGCAACCTAGGAAGGTTAATGTCCAACAAGTTATGTCCACAATATTGTTCTCTCATAGGAATGAGAGAGATGATCTAATACCTAATCGACACGCCTGAGGAACAATTTTGGGAATCGCCATTGGTGTATACCTAAGTTTCCTAAGAGGTTGCTGTTGCAAAATATGTCAGGACTTCAAATTACAAGTGATAATTGCCTTTTTAGTAACATTTAAATCGCATATAAATAGCTTCAAATTGCAATAAAACAGAAAAGCAACTTATCTTATCCTCCAACTAAAGAAGCTCTTACAATATGTATCTGTAAAATATAAATTTACGCATTAAAAAGTATTTCTTTTTAAGATCAATAAGGCTTATTATATTACTTTCATAATTTATTAAAATTGATAATTTAGTAAAAAGAAACTAAAGGTTTAAAATATTGGTTAAAGTAATACAGCTATTATTTAGGTAGTTTTGAAACATTATAGGTATCTAAGAACGTCCTTGTGGTGACGGAGTAAGAAAACAATTCACCACTCCCTATCTTGCATGTGGATGTCGTAAAAGACGACTAAGGGATATAGATAATATGCATATAACATCTGTGCAAGAGAAGAAAAACTTGAAACAAAATCCTATTCCAACACGTCTGACCAGCGTCCAGTGGGAGGGAAGTTGATCTACTATTACAGTAGATCAACTTCCCTCCCACTATGGAGGAGGCTTGAGCCCATCAGTGGGATATATATATAGGCTTAGATGATGATGATATCTAAGAAAGTTAATTCACAAAATTTTATTTAAAAAAACTTTAAATTTTAAAAAATTGTTGAAGTTCCGTATTATTTAATGTTGAAACATTATATCTAAGAATTATAATTCGCCATAAGTTATCACAAATTGTCACACAATTTAAAAAAGTTGCAGTCTAAAAGAAAAGTAAAATCCCCAAACTAAAGCGTTTACTTCCCGAGAAAATTTTCAAGTAGTCTTGAGCTCTGTATTAAGGGTAGCATAATAAGGCTTTCTGGATTAGGTGTAGCGCTCTTGAGTGAGAATAAACCCGAGGGAAATCCTGGCGCGCAGCTTTCCTTCTAATTTATTACTCCTCCAACGGCTAGCGGCCTTTGTATCGGATCTGCCGGGAATGAGAAATATATTTCTGAATGGATTAACATGTTTACCACTTAGAGGTACGTAATTAGTGTACGCAGGTATTTTTGTACAAATCACATACCTATTTTGGTTTCATTAATTTAATTAAGTATTTGAAATGTAAGTACAATATCAATGTAACTATAATATACGTGCATATATACATATATGTGTGTATGTAAAAAAATAAAACTAAGTATTAATTCCATATATATAATGAAAATAAAACGCCCCACTATCGATGCCATGATTTAGTATTAAATAATGGAGTAAATACATACCTATATTTTTACCCGTGGGTGATTGTAAAAGACGACTAAGCAAATAAAATTATTGTTAGAGGTAAACTTGAATTTAAACCTTGTTGTAAACTGTATGTCTGCCGTGTGGTGACGGAGCACCGGACATATAACCCTAAGGCAATACGTCTAATCAGTGTAAGTCAATTTCCCTCCCTCGGGCTCAAGCCTTCATTACAATTGAGGCACTCTGAGCCCAATATTAAAATCCATATAGACTGAGAAAATATCTTTGATTATAATCAGACTAATTAAGAATGTACGATAACTATGTTGCAAGTACAAGTAGATCCCTTGTGATTTCACAAATCCGCATTTGAATTCAAATCTCTCTAAATCGAACAAAAATATACGCTACATGTATCTAAATATTGTTGTGACTAATTAAATTTAACATAATTAATAAGCACGAAGTTAAATTAGCTGCAATAATTTAACTTCATTGAAACGACATCAACTAAAAGCTGGCTTAAAACTACGAGCCTTTTTAGTCAGCACGAAATAGCAAGGTGACTAAAATAACGAATAGTTTGGATAGCGGCCATCGAAAACAAAGAGATGTGAATAGCTATATGTTACTGTCCGCAAAACAAACTGATTTAATGACTTCTTAAACTAATTGGATTTACATTTCCACTTGTATTCAGCCTCTGAGATTAACGCGCCGTTCTCTTCCTAACTTATAACGGAACACTGAGCAATGTTTGGTAATAAATTAAGAATTATATGCGTTGATAATAAAACATTTCATTTAAGATGTACAACCCACTTTAGTGCATAACGTACTTTCCTAAAACGATCAAAAGTATTGTAAACATGGGTACTTTAGTGGAAGCTTTAATGTCATTTAGCCCAGACGTGTTGTTGGCATTTTGTATAAAAGTTTATGTAATTTTTTTTCGGAGTAACCTCCGTGTATCTTTGTAATTTTCCATGTGGTGACGGAGTAAGAATACAATTCATCACCCTTTATCTTGCCTGTGGATGTCAAAAAAAAAACGGCTAAGGGATATAATAGGCATTTAACATCTATGCAAGAGAATCCTTCTCTTGCATGCTAGCATACGCATATCCTCTTTTTTTCTTTTTTTTTTTGGGTGGATACGCATATCCTCTAACAGATTTTTACTCTCACCGGAAAGAAAGGCGTTGTGACAATTGTATTCTTATCCATTAACACGCGGAAAAATATCGTGCTTGAATGAATGAAAGAAATCGTCTATAAGAAACATAAAGTTTGGAATTTCGTGCGGCAACTGTATGTTTTTAGAAAGGGACGTCATTATCAGACTGCTACGCCTATGAAATCAAAGCTATAGTTTAACAAACTATATTTTTTTTTTATTGCAAGCAGTGGCAAACGAGCAAACAGTACACCTGATGGTAAGTATTGCTGCCGCTTATGGACCTTTACAAGGCCGCTGCCTACCGCGAAGAAAGTGAAGGGACTGTGAATGCGTGCATTGAGGCTCGGTGATACTAAAGGCACCATCAAACCCTCCACACGCAAACACCCTCAGAAAGTTGGGCTTCCGGCTCTCTCGCTTACCGAACGAAGCGCAGTAACAAATTGCTACTACTCAGATGTCGATTTTCTGCGAGAGCGTGGTACTGCCCTGGACGGACCGGCCCGCGGCTGTAAACAGATAACTGTCGACAGTGTGGTCCTACCACTCCAAGTCCTACCACTACCACCCTATATACAATTAATAAACTATACAAAAGTGGTTATCAATTTTTCACTGTGTGATTTTGTGAAATTCCTTACGGAATAAAGCTCTTTTTGGTACTTACTTTTGATTTTGTATTTATTCGAATACTGTCCATCAAGCTTTATATTTTTCCCAAACTGCTTCTTGCGAGACTTTATTTCATACTATGTATTATAATTAAATTCTTAGTAATATATTATCAATAAAACAATTTTTACACCAAATAATTGCTAATAATCCATCCGAAAATGTAAGCAGATGATGATGATGAAATGAAAAGGCAAGATGATACAATAAAACCGCCCACATTTTTGTAATATAACAGCTTCCTAGTCTTCCTACTATAAATCCATGGTAGTGAATTAGTGCGATGCACACACGTTTGTAGTGTGGAGACACTTCATTACGGGGGCAGAACATAAATCAGGACTTCTAATATTAAACGTGCCTTGGTGAAGCAAATTGCGAGCCTGTCTGCGAGTATGCGGTTGGTGCCAGCCGCTGATGAACCAAACAGAATCTAATTATTTAGCGTCGTTACTGGTATAAATAATTGATTAACGCAAATATGTATTAAAAATATATATAAGCATAGAACAATACCAACTGTATGGTAATTTCTTTGAATATTTAAATGTTTTGATACAAAATTATTTATTTTAGGAATTTTAACACATTTTAATTTGGGATTCTTCTTCTACCTTGGTTTTTAAATAAATTTTAGCATACACAAACACAGTCGTTCGACATATGACTATGAATTTCAGTATTAATATATCAACGTTAACAACGAAAGTGTAATAAAATATGTTTTATTTAGTCTGTTCTCATCTTTTCACAGATAATAAATGACCACAACTCCATCTACTATGATAAGCATTGAGTGCGAAAAGAACTGTACTATAAACACATCGTGATTGGTTTAGGGTTATATGTCGAGTTTTCCTTCTGCATGTCATAAACTTTAGTCATCTTTCATAACACCCACAGATAGAGAGGAGGTGGTGAACCTTCTTACTCTTTCACCACGCAGAAAGTCTTAACCGCTCCATAAGCACTAAGGATAATGTAATTTGGAGATATGCTCTAAAAGCCTAAAACATAGCTATCATTTTTGTATATGAAAAATAACGCTCCATAAAACTTACTAAGTATTATGTCTAACAAAAATATTCAGTAGGAGGAAAGATTTACCTAGCCAATGTTTATAAGTTATTGTAAGTTGCGGGTTTCATCGTTCATTTTGGCTACCGAATCACTTCCTAAACTGACGATAACTAAATTGTGTATAGGTCTCCTATCATCACGGTCCAATGTGGGCAAGAATTTTTCTTATGTCGCTTATATGACAGCTATACATACAGATAGGATTGGGTCGTGACAAATTATATTCATAGTACACCAATTATTAACCTTAATACGGAGAAAAGTTTGTCATAGAATTAGATTATAACAAGTTAATAAAGTTTCATTTAAAAGAAAAATAAATTCAATATAATGTCGCTAAACTCGTCTGTTATCACAACTTCCATACAATTTACTTTTTTTCTGTCATCACCTAAAGGAGATATGAAATGTATAAAGTGTTTTTTATTAATTTATTTTCTCCAACTGCGAGAGATAATTTCACGGGCCCCTACCAAGATATTCTACTAATGTGATTTTAATGTACTTAAATGTCTCTTCACCTATATTTGTATAATCTGTTTTGTGATTTTATTATTATCTGTACTTTATTTAACTTTATTTACGGACTTTTGTCAGACAACGTTTTCATATTTATTTGTTTTACGTCCGTATGTTTTATTCCGTGTCCATGTTTATTTAGAAAATCAGTTTTTAAATATTTTGTCTTAGTAAAAGTTCACAAATATGGTGAATATTATGTAAAACATAATGGATTAAGGCTGTGGAATTTAAGAGCAAAGATTTCAGCGTACTTTGCATACTCCGGAAGTATTTTGTCTTTATGAGAAATGATTTAAATAGGCAAATCTGCTCTGCTCATGTAATTAGGAATAAGAAGAGTAACAAAATAATTTATATATATAATATACGTATAAATATGCGCTTATAAACGCATTATTTATCTACAGATAAAAAAGAGGGAGGATTCATGAAAAACAGCAGTTTATAATATTTTTATCTTTCTTTGACACTATCGGGCCCTCCCTGTTCTGCGTGTTTGAGACAGGGGTGTATCGAGAGTCATTCAGACTTTAGTTCCCTATCTGACCCCTTAAGAAATATGAGGTCATATTGGGGACGAAACCTCCATAGTTAAATGTTCAGTCTTTAATATTAATTTAAAAAGAACAAAAATTTTTCATTACTAGGTACCTACTACTACACAAAATACGTTACGATTTCGCGAAATGCTAAATAGAAGTGTTACTCAAGTCCATGTCGTTTTAAAAATTTTATTAAGAATTGCCGGTAAGAAAACGGCAGTTTTATAATTAAAGTACTTAGTGAAGTTATCCGACAAATTATTACTCAATAAGGGACTCCACAAAATGTAATACAAAATTAAACATCGCCATAAAGTTATTCAATAAGTACAAATATCATTAGGTCGACTACCACAGGCGCAGGCGGGATTACCTGCGTGCAATGCCGCCCTAGCCGAGACCGCGGGTGACGTGACCGGGGATTAGTCCGTCACCCGCCGAGAGGCCGACCGCGTGAGGAAAGACCGACATCCTCCCCGAGGGGGGGACGTCGGTCGATGGGAGGGTACCCCGGGTAGGGGGTATTCAGTCGAGCCGGCCACTGATGACAAGTAACCCTGCTCCAGTGGTCGGCCCAACGACGAAGGCGACGTGGTGTTCGGGTGGGTTGCGGTAGTTGCGTGCCTAAGCCCCTCTGTCGCAAAAAGACAATTTTTGCGTGAACTTTCTATAATTCTTCAAAGAATTCATAATATGAAGCTACAATACAAAACCTACAAGACTGTACTTTACTTAATATAATACATTAGTACAAATTGGTAACTACGGCACTGTTTTCTGTAAAACATTTGATAAAATATTTAATACAAACGTATGGGAAAAAATGTACGTCGTGTTCTAGAGCTCATTTTAAGCAATTGATCGTGAAGTCACAGTTTAAATGGATCGGAAAATATCGGAATGTTTGAAATTATTTGTGTCGCTTCAGCCCCTGTGGTGCGACTTGTATTCGCCAGTGTATCAAGTCCTTGCTTGATATATGATTCTAACATGTACTGAATTAACTTTTACATTGTATTGTTTTGTTGTTTGTTTATTCTAAGTTTTTGTTGGAAATTATTTGTTGTATCAATTTTATTTTATAAAAGCCTACCTCTTTTTTACATTGTGTTACCCACGTCTTTTCATCTCAGGCCTTGTAAATCCCACTGCTAGGGTCGAGTCTCCTGAAATATCTGAGCCTGGTGGTCGACGGGCGATAGTGGTGCCGGGAACATTTTCGCCAACTTGCTCAGCGGCTTGTCGTCGCGGCGTCTGCCCTTTCGTGGCTCTTGTCAAATGCGGGTGGACCTAGCGCTACGTGCTGGCAGCTGTACGCAAAGCTGATTCGGTCCATGGCCATGTACAACGCACCCGTGTGGGCGGCGTCCCTGACCGTCCGACTCGGAATTCTCTTATGGCACAGATATCCATGGCAGTCAGAGCCATACGTGGATACCACACGGTATCGACGGAGGCAGCGTGACTGTTGGTTGGAACTCCCCCATGGGATTTGGAGGCGGCGATGCTTGCTGATCTTTATCGGCGGGTGTCGGCGACCGGCGACTAAAAACGTGGTGCGAAATCAACGTTTACTTTGCCTAGGAGTTATGAAAATTGTCTAATATAGCACCAGCGAACTTGCTAGTAATGAGCTCTTGGGTACCTCATAATACCATATTATTATCGGTAATGTGCTTGCCAAGAGTGTATAGCATTTAGGGACCTTTAGGGCGACCTAACAGTGGATGCCATCTCATGGATAAAAATTTGATAAATATATCTTTGAGGCTTTTATCACAGCTCATATATGTCCCACTGCTGGGCTCTAGCCTCCTCCGCAATAGGAGGGAAATTTACGACGCCGCTACCATGCTGGTTAGACGGGTTGGTACAGGATTTTATTTCGGGTTTTCCTTCTCTTGCATAGATGTTTTATGCACATTATAATCCCTTGGTCGTCTTTTACGACACCCAGAGCAAGGTAGAGAGTGGTGAATTGTATTCTTACTCCATCGCTACATGGCAATGTAGTCTACTGAATAAGAATAAAACGATTAACTAATTACACAATGTGCTAATTAAAAGTATGCGCCTTAAATTAGCACATCCTAAACAGTTAACTCGAGATCTTCTAAACATCTTAGCAGAACTTCCTCACTTTTAACAAACATTCTGTTCCCACATTCGTGTCAATGGCTCGTTAGCGAAGTGAACTTTAGAAAGTCGGCCTGAGCCGGGCCCTAGAGTGAGTGCAAACTCAAGCATTAAAAGTCGCTCCAAACCGTTGTGTAAAACTCCCACATTAAAACTTCCCACCAAATACAGCTTTGGCCGAATAGAATACAGAAAAAATTACTTAATAAATTAACCTTATTTGTATGAAGTTATAATTTTTATTAAATAGTAGAATTTTTGACGGAGTAAGAATACAATTTACCGCTCCCTCTCTTGCCCGTGGGTGTCGTAAAACACGACTAAGGGATATGATATGCTTACAACATCTATTCAAGAGAAGGAAAACTCTTAAAAAATCTCTATGCCAATACATCTTACCAGCGTGGTATAGTAGGTCAATTTCCCTCCCATAATAGTGGAGGCCCGAGCGCAACAGTGGGACGTATATGGGTTAAGATGATGATGAGGCATAATCATACTTTTAGTACTTCTACCTTTAGGACTTTTACCGGTGACCTGATCCAATACCTTTGGATCAGGTCACCTGTAAACGTCCTTATCTTTATTCTACCTATATTTACCTGTTGGTCTAACAGGTAATTACAGACAGATTATTTGGTATGGGCGTAATATGTACTCCTCTTCCATTTTACACATTGCACAAGTTATTGGCGAAAGTTTTATGACCGGCTGCCTGCCGAACGTCAATCCTTATGGGTATCTAATTGTTTAATTGCATTAGATAGAGTTAGCCCAGTGGGCTTACCCTTGAAATCAATTCTAATTTCAAATCCAATTCAATTCCAATCTCATCATCGTTATATTTGGTACTCTTAAGCAAAATCGAGAATGAATTCTTCGCATTTGCCGTTGTTTTTTTCAACAAATGTGCCGTATTTTAATACTTTAAATTAATAACGTTACCAAACTCGATCACTACAAAGACGCGTTCTTGAAATTGTGCAATATTAACGATTTTAAACTACGTCAAAATCACGTCGAGAGTAGCAAATATTTTACTTAATCGACGAGAGTTGAATTCATTTAGTTCAAAATAATTCCACCGAATTTGATTCCAATCGTGCGCTCGCTTTCAAGAGTACCAAATTGCTCAAATTCGAGCTGCGATTAGATTTAGGATTGGAATCGAGATTTAAGAGTAAGCACACAGGTCGATTTAAAGATTTTAGTCGGCTTTTACGATAACCACAAGCAATGTTAGATTGACCCGGACCAACTCCCATCTGGTACCATTTGGGTCAACGATTACATGCCCAAGGAGGGTTGACGTCAGGCATGCGGCCGATCATAAAAGTCATTGCCGAAACTTTTTGCAATATGTCAAAACAGATGACATATTGCGTCGACCCCAAGTAATTGGGATAAGAGCAAGATGATGATGATGACAAGCAATGCATGGGTTGGCAGGGCACGATCATCATAATTTTAACGTTATAGTATACAAATTTCACATTACTGAAATCTTAATATTAACATATCAAAAACTTTTATTACTATATACTTGGGTAATAATTTGTACGTATTATTATTCAGCGTGAGTTAAAACAGTAGGTACCATAACACATGGTGCAGATACATAGTTGTAGAAAGCAATAACTTATACCCCATCCCAAACTATTCCCTTGGCTCAAACATACATCTATGTAACCTTAATGACAACGAATCATTGTTACCTAGAAGTGGCATAGCAAACTTCTTTAGATGCCATGATCTTAAAGATCGGTATTTATATTAAAATTACTTAGTATTTATTTTTTTATGCCCATAGTTATTTGATAATTGAATAAAAACTTTATTATAAAACATTACAAATTATAAAAAAAACGCAATGAACTCTTGAAACCTTTGCAAATATTTTGAAATATTTATTATCAAAAAATCTATTACAAAAACAAGATAATTTGAGAAAAAAAAAAATCAATAGGTTTTGATAATTGCAGATCCACCAAAGTCGAGGTATCGGTTTTGACGGTCCGCTCAATAGGAGTAAAGATGAAATACGGTAAACTATGTAATCTAATGCCATTCTTCCATCGCACAGAAGGTTGGACGGAATGTGGCCGAACCAGAACTGATCCACAGAAATAGGCAGTCATAAAATTTAGTTTATGTATAGATGGATAGAGATACACAACATTGGCTTCACTAACATGAGATAAAATCTTATTGGTTCGCTTTTCTTAGCGTCACATCTAGTTTACTACACTCTATAACCCTTCCAAATATGAAAGTTACTTGCGAACACCGCGTGCGTTGTTCAATATATCACGTTTTGATTCGGTCGCGCCATAAACAATACAATATATCAATATAAAACAGACGGTGGCGAAATTTGAGCGTAGCGAGTGCGTTGTATTTATGTGCACATTCTTGTATTTATGTTGTCCATGTTTTGTTTGGCTTTTTAAAGCACTTCACGTTAAATATGAAAATTTTACTATTTTGTTTTTGCATAGTAGCATATGACAGTGTCTATTTTAAATGTCTGCAATGAACTGTAATTAACTACAAAATTATGTTTTAGTAAGTATTTGAACTTCCGTGTAGTGACAGAGTAAGAATGCAATTCACCACTCCCTCTCTTGCCCGTGTTTGTCGTAAAAGACGACTTAGGGATTAAATATGCATATAATATATAAGCAAGAGAAGGAAAACTCGAAACAAAAACGTGATGTGACGTGGTGTTACAAAACATTTGACAAGCGTAGTATATTAGGTCAATTTCCCTTCTATTGCAGAGGAGGTTCGAGCCCAACAGTGCGATTTATATGAGTTAAAGTGATAAATGAAGTATTTAAACAGCATTTATCATCATCACAACTGACATATATCCTACTATTGAGCTCTAATCTCCTCCATAATGGGAGGCAAATTGACCTACTATACCACAATCAGGTGTTGATATAGAGTACCTATAGTTTAATTTTTTTCATTCCTTGCATAGATATTATATGTACATAACATACCTTAGTAATCTTTTACGACACCTACAGACAAAAAAAAAATTTAAGTTAATAATTGTTAAAAAGTTCCCAAAATAAAATTATGAATATAATATTATTTATGTACCTAAGAATGGTTTTATAACAATTTTATTGCTGTGCTTTAAGCGTGTATGTGCAACCATTAATTTTGATAAAAATATAGAACTTATCTTAAGTTTCATTTCACTTATCATATTCAGTATCTAATATATTTAAATTTTTAAAATTTATTTTATTTACTTTCTTATTACATTATACCGCCTACGTTGATCGTAAAATTAATTATTATCTACATTAGATAGGGTAATAAAACCTGATTAACCTCAAACTCAAATGAAGCTCTTATCGTTGCCATGCTTATACGTTTTTATTATTAATACCTGGTTGACCGAGCTTTGCTCGGTATATTAATTTTTTTTGTATTTTTGCCGAACTTATTTAGATACATATTAATAAAAAATAAAAATGATGAAATAATGAACAAAAATATCAAAAACAAAATATAATAATAACACTGAGATTCGATCTCACGCTGTTTGAATGCGACTGGACAACTTCCTATCTGAGCTATTGACACTCGCGACGCGACGGCGAAATTTGAATCCCCATTCCATTGACATTTTATGTCATTGTGTTGATTGGCTAAAAACACCGATAAAACAACATTTTCTATAAATAAAACCTAGCTAGATCGATTTTGTGGCCCCGAAACCTCTAATATGCTAAATTTCATGAAAAGCGTTGGAGCCGTTGCCGAAATTCAGGTTATATATAGGCATATATACAAGAATTGCTCGTTTGAAGATATAAGATAAGATTATTTAACTTGATAACTGATATTTTTAGTATATTTATGCATTTTTTTTGGTATTGCAAAGGTCCACCAACAGCAGTTATCAATTGCCATCAGGCGAGTTACTTGGTAATCTATCACCAAAAGTATTAAAAAAATCTACACGCTTGGCTGGAGGATCGCCATTGGTACTACGAGTTTCTGAAATGATTAGCAACCCGCCTTCGCTTCGCTTCGGTTTCAGTCGCCTTACCTGCGTAGTTACCGTTCCCGTGAGAATACTTGGATAAAATATAGCCTATGATGTTACTCTCTGAAAGTAAACCCCGAGGACGAGGAAGACCCCGAATCACATAGATATCCGTAGTAAATAAGGACCTTAAAGAAGTTCAAATAAACAAAGAGACGACCCAGGACCGAGCGACCTGGGCGCATGATACGGAGGGCCGACCCCAAATAAAATGGGAAAGGGCCAGGCAAAGAAGAAGATGTTACTCCCTGATATTATAGCTTTCCATTGGTGAAACAATTTTTGAAATCGGTTCAGAAGTTTAAGCGTGAAAGCGTAACAAACAAATAAACAAACTTCCGCATTCATAATATTAGTATGGATGATGAGGATTATTACTATCGTATAGGCTACATATATGTAATTTTAATTTCAGTTTCCTTTGCTTTTATAAATATGTCATAATTTCGTTACGATTGGACATGATACTCTATCATGGTAGAAATTGGCTTACATCACGCAGGGTGAACAGGTTTGCATAGAATAACATTTCGAGTTTACCTTCTCCTGTAGTTTTGTTTGTTTACATCATCTCTTACGGAACTATTTAGGAATACTTAGGGAACGTTGTGGTCTGAAAGTAGATGTAGTGACAAGGATTGAAAAAAGTAGGTATGTTAAGTTGGTTTGGTCATGTAGAGAAAAAGAAAGAAAGGAGATTGACAAGGGGAATTTATAGAGCGAATGTAAACGGAAGTGTTGGAAGGGGAAAGACCAAGGCGGACGTGCCACGATCAAATCGGGGACGTTTTTAAGAGAGGTCAGGTTAGAAGTACTCTAAACCGAAGAAGATTAATGAATGTGAAGGAGGTGAAAGTGGTATGTCAAGATCGTATCAAGTGGAGGGGAAGTGGTCTCTGTTTACCCCTATAGGAAAGAGGCGTGAATCTATGTATGTATGTATCGCTTACGGCACCTAAGGGAAAGGGAGAGTATATATTGTATAGATATACGGTTATTCAATAGGGTTATTTATTTTAAATACTATACCTAAGTATCTTTTAAATGAAATTGTGAATTAAGGATCATCAAAAATATAGTATAGATCATCATCATTCATCATTTCGGTTCATATACGGGCTATATGTATATGGGCTGAGATGTTGATGCTGATTGGTAGGTTTAAATAACTATTAAGTTCTGAATATACATAATGTATTAATACATTTGTCTTATTTCATATACGTCCCACTGCTGGGCTCGAGCCTCCTCTGTAATAGGATGCTGGTCAGACGGGTTGTTATAGAATTTTGCTTCCCTTGCATCGAAATTATATGCATATTATATCCCTTAGTCGTCTTTTACGACATCCACCGGTAAGAAAGGGTTCTTCTTACTCCGTAACCACATGTAAGTTTTTTGATAGCTTAAGAAAATCACAGTTCAAAATTAGGTCTTAAAATTAATCATGGGTATATACACTTGTCTCAGTTTAATACATATTGGTACAAAATATGTCTGGTTCATTTATAAATACACTTAGCGTAGTTTGAATGATCACGGCTTTGTCCGTTCGGTCGTTGATCTTATTTTTGTTTTGGTTATAAATTGCCCTGATCCATTGAACCAATTCAAAGTATTACATTTTTTTATATGTATTCATTAGAATGCATTTTTATTGAAAGTGACTTAAAGTTGCTATAAATTTAATAGGTTCTTTTAACGTATCACTTAATAACAACGGTGATAATAACTTTCTTATCAAATATTTTAGGCCTTCCATAAACATGAATGTAAAATATTCAAAATTTCAGAATAATAAAAATAATCGTCTGCACAGATACCGCAGCGGTTAAAATACCGTCCTATAGTGCCAGTGTCAGGGGTTCGAATTTCATGCAGGACAAAAGTGCAATTTGTACAATTCACAAATTGTTGTTCTGAGTCTGGATTTAATTTGTGCCTATTAGTTATATGTTTATAAAGTCTTTCGCAATATAAGGTTTAATATACAGAGCGCCGGGGTTGGACCATTTGAAAAAAAATTCGACATTCACAATATATATGTCATTATTCAAAACGCATTATTTTATGTATATTTCTATGTATTTCTGTGTTTTGATGGAGTAAAAATACAATTCAATAAACCCCCGTCTTGCCTGTAGGTTATTACCAAAGACAACTTAGGGATATAGCATGCACATAACATGTATGCAAGAAAAAGAAATTTCGAAATAAAATCCTATAGCAACTTATCTGACCACCACGGCATAGCAGATCAATTTCGCTCGTATTGTAGAGGAGACTCGAACCCAGCAGTGGGACGTATATGAAATAAGACGAATGTATTAATAAATTATGTATATTCAGAACTTAACAGTTATTTAAACCTACTAATCAGCATCAACATCTCAGCCCATATACGTCCCACTGTTGGGATTGAGCCCTCTCCACTATGGGAGGGAAATTGACCTATTATAACACGCTGGTTAAACGTGTAGGGCTTTTTTCGTGTAATTACTTCTCTCGCGTTAGACGTTATATGCATATATATATATATCCCTTAGTCGTTTTTTATGACACCCACGGGTAAGAGAAGAAGTGGTGAATAGTATTCTTACTCCGTCACCACACGACCTAACAATACAGTATTCCTATTACTAATCAACATAAATTAATAGTCTTTGAACAATAAGAAACGTAATTAAACGTATTTTATATATGTATCGTAAAAACCTAAAAGCCATTTATAAAGACACCGAGACTAAACTAAATCACAACAAGCCTTCAAGGCGCGAGCCTGTTCAGGCTGTACTTGATGAAGTTGTACGTCCCAACCTACGCAATATGTGCTAGGGCTTGCAAGCATTCGAATAACTAAGAACTTTATATGGCATACATACCTAATTTAAAATTCTCTCTTCTACTGTTGCCATGCCCTAAAGGATCCATAATACAATCCATAAACAACGTAGTAATTAAGATCTTTTATATATTATGGAGTTGAACAAAGATTGAATTTTTTTTTTCAAAGACAACACCTTGCACTGAGGAAATAATCCTTGTTTTGCAGCGGATTTTACAAACTTTTAACTAATGGACGCAAATTACATTCAGACTCGGAACAATGATTTGCGGATCGCACCAAGTGTTGTCCTGCATGGGATTCGAACTCACTACACTGGCACGGTAGATCAGTATAATAACATTACGCCATCTGCGTGGTCAAAATTGAAAATCACGATATTGATTTCTGATAAGTAGTACGCCCAGTTAGTTCGATACCGACCTGATGTTACTGGTCATCGGGATAGTGATGATCGACAGCTTCAGGAACTGGAACGCGGTTGCCATTGAAATACTCTGGCGTTTTCTTCCGCGAGACGACTGTCTCGCAGAAGGAAACGCCAGAGTGTTTCCGGGAGGAACTCCCCTACGGTGACATTTTCATTCGCCAGCACCCAATGCCACCCTAGCCGTGATAGCTGGTGATCGGACCGTGGATTAGATAGACTAATCCTTACACGAAGAGGAATAAGTAAATATGCAGCACTTCACTAGACTAAGTAATTGTCGAATGATGTACTTACTTACGTAAGTAATATAGTCATTATTCTACTTGTGGTCCCCGCCGTCACTTTTTATAGTGCACCATAGGAGACTGAGCATTTGTAAGAAAGTTTAAAAGCAGTCATAAAACAAAGCCAAATAATATCTTCTGCTTTTATCAGCGTTAAGTGAAAGAAAGCATACCTAACCAAGTTTATGTATTTAGGATAAGGACTTGAGATTAAAGCTCACTTTTGCATTCCAAATGCTTTGTGGGTCAAAAGGATGATGATTGTTATAGATACTACTAGTTTAGGCCGCCTTCACTTACCTGGCATTCCGCCAAAGAGACCTGCGTAGCACGTCTGTGCTGTGCTGAATATCTTATTAACAAAAACATCTGCTTTCTACCCTATATAATTAAATCAAATCAAGTTTTAGAAGCATTTTCTGCCTTCAATTCATCCACATTTTCCGTATGGTGACCGTAAGAATAGAAATCATCACTACCTTTTTCCTTTTGACTATTGTAAAAGTCGACAAATTAATACAATATGCAACTAACATCTATGCAAGAGAAGGTAAACTCGAAAGCTCGAAGGAGAACCCTAGGTACTACGCTGATCGGACGCGCTGGCGTCTCATTTTTTCTTTTGCATAAATGTTATATAAATATTAAATCACTTATTTGTCTTTTACGATACCCACAAGCAACTAATGGGCAATGCTTAATATTTTTACATCGTCATCACACGGCGAAAGAGAATAGGAAAGTTATTACCCTCCCAAAATATTTATAATTTTTTTTAAATATGGTAGGACCACACTGTCGACAGATGTCTGTCTACAGCCGTAGATCGGTCCGTCCGAGTAGCAGCAATTTGTTTCTACACTTCATTCGATGAGCAAGAGGGCCAGAAGCTCAAATTTCTGAGAGGGTGTTTGCATGTGATGAATTTTGGTAATGCATTAAGTATTACCGAACCTCTTTGCACGCATTCACACTCCCTTCACTTTCTTCGCGGTAGGCAGCGTCCTAGCAATAGTCCATGAGCAGTAGTATCACTTACTATCAGGTGTGCTATTTGCTCGTTTGCCATCAACAGGAATAAAAAAGGGTTCATTTTAAAATGGTCGAATAGTGCAAACCCTAACAGACAATATTCGTAGCTACGGTGACGTTAAACAACGTACTGTATTTACATTTGCATAACTTGAGTAGGATATTGAAGTTGCTAAGTTTCAGTGATGAAGTTTCTTTGAAAATTAATCAAAAGTGTTTTCAACTTAAATAGATGATATGATGCAGTATGATTATTTATGTTCTCAAAGGATTTACTCATCATTTTTAGTGATTAAGTAGTGAATAAGTTTAAAAGATTACTTTTATTGTCATACAAATTCATGACTCTATGAATAATGGTACTTTTTGTATAAGAAAATTATTCCTGGTTATTTTATAATTTATTTTATTTATATATACATTTATCTACGTGCTCTTTGGGACATAGGCCTCCACACAAAGTAGGGAATAATAGTAACATCGCTATTCTAGCAAGTAAGTCGTTCGCATTTAGTGTTATGAGTTTCACAGGAGAATGCTGCCGCCATTCTCCTGGTGATTCCTCAGCCAGTTTCTGCAAAGGGCACTGTAAAGAAAGCTATGGTGGCACATTATATTCATTACCTTTCATGACAGCTGATAGGAGGTTATGGAAGGTAAGTACATGTTGTGCGTGACCCCACTTGGCGTGGGATGAGGGCAGGCAAATCAAGATGGTGATGACCCTTCACTACACGTTATTTGTATTAAATGGATATTAATACACTGTCTACTGAAAACTTAAAAATTACACAATAGAGACATTGACATAATGATTTCTAATGTTTATAAGAGCTTCATATAATTGAAATAAAACAATTTTTATGACTTTCATCGCATTTGTATATGATTTTTAATTTTCCGATGTTTCAAACTCTTTACAACGTTCATTTATTACACAGTCCTCTTGTTACCATGAACTGTAAAGTGTTCGATACGTTAGGAAAACAAAAATCAAATAATCAAATACAAACGCGATAAAATTATTAAAAATAGTTTGAGACAGATATGTTACAAATCTCACTTATCCCTTACAGTGTCCTCTCGGTATGACCACGGATGTCAAGGATTCAGTAATGGTGGTCATCCCAATGGCAATGGGGAGGAAATACAGCGGATTATAGGCTAACGCGCCACCTTTTCCGTCTTCCCGGACGGACTCAATGACGCGTGTCCACACCATAGTCTGCCAAAAATCCCTTACAGAATACAGCATGGAATTAAAAAAAACACATTTTCTAATTGTTTCAAGAAACATTTTTAAGATATCAATCTCTTATATGATTTACGGCAGAAAAACAAAAATCACATAATCAAATACAAACGTGATAAAATCCGTACAACCAGTTTCAATACATAGATTACAAATTCCCCTTATCCCTTCAGAATAAAGCATGAAATCAGAATAAAAAAGCATATTTTCTTATTGTTCCAAGAAATATTTTTAATATATCATTTCTTGTATCATTTTCTCTAACTGTAATAGAGCTCATTTCAACTCGAGCTCTGTACGCATATATCTATATACAAGATACGGGTGTTCGAAGTCTTGTTTCGCCCGCCTCGCCTCACTACATGGAATTGTTTTAAACTTTGATTAATTCCTAGCCCGAGCGGTGATGTTACCTTGTTTTCATGATGAATAACATGTACTGGGGTAATACTGTAGTTGTTCTCTCAAAAACGTTTCAAATTAATTTTCATAAAGTTGTAATAAATATTAGCTTTTATTAACATTAAAACCAGTTTCTGGTTTAATTTTATTATTAAAGATAGCTATTAAATAACCCATTGGTGATCCCATAGGTGTTTCTAACTCATAGTTATTTGAAATTTTGCTCGATTATTATATACGCGTGTGTTCTCTAGGTTGCAGCTATTTTCACCTATGTTTTACGCAACTTTTATTTCATAAACAAGGAAATATCTATCACTATATATTTATTTGGTACTGGACAGCTAAATAAAAATAAGGTTAAACAACCTTATTAAAATAATATGAGGAAGTAACTATTGAATTAAAAATATACATTTTTGTAAAACCTGTGCGATATTAAGAAATGGTTTCAATACTGATGTTACTTATTGAATTAATTAATCATCATCATTACAGTTAATGCATCCCACTACTGGGCTGGAGCCTCCCCCGCAATGGGAAGGAAATTGACCGAATAGGTACCACGCTTGTAAGGCGTGTTGGCATAGGGTTTTATTTCCAGATTTTGCATCTCATGCGACGTCTAAAGGTTGACAATATTGTTAACATTTTAAAAGTATTGTTCTTGATTATATCAGGATTTAATTTTTTCCAATTGAAGGTAGTTTATTTTACTTAACACGGCTGCCACAAGAGCGTCACTGTAGGTGGTGATGTAAGACGAGCGGCAGCCGTGTTCAGTCAGTCGATCGGTGACAGCAGGAGTGAAATAGTCTAGCTAAGCTAAAGTTGTACCCTGAGTATTGGAATGTCGTGTCAGGCATTCAATTATTGTGCGTTTAGTGTAATGGTGATTATATGTGATAAATAAATGACGGCGAATAAAGGTGAGTCTAACAATATACAGATAAAAATCTATGTTATCCACAAATTGCTATTGCCTTAGTAAATTGGGGGTGATTGGTATTCTTGCTCTGTCACAATGTAAAAGAATAACTTAATTAGATACGTTACGCAATGTCCAAAAATATTTCACTGCATAATTAAGTCTATTGACAACAATGAATGACAAATTAATAACTGAAAACCGCTTCAAAAAAAAAATAACTTAAACTATCAGAACGTGTAAAAACTTTATTGAAAAATAAATGCAGTGAAGAATTGAAGTCAATAATTTTTATGATAATTGAAGGTAAAAAGATTTATAAAATCGATGATATGATCTGTCAAGTAGGTGACATTGAAAGCGACGGAACTTGACATATTTAAAAAACAACGCGACCGTTATCTCAAGCATTACATTAATTAGAGGTGTGGCTATAATTAATATTAATTAAAGTCACCTTTTAGTTTGCAACACTGAATGCGTATCGCAGTTAATAAATTTAACGGCATTGGCGGGCCACTGGCTAGCAGATAAAGATGCACCAGAAACGGTGCAACTTTATTGCTGCAAAAAATAATAAAATAAACCTTATTTCTTTTGCACAAGGGCTAATATAACAGCATAAGGATATTGTAAATGAGTACTCTCGTTATAAACTTTGCAAAAAGTATTTATCATCTCCTCAAAGAATTGTGGCCTTTGAGACAAAGAGATAAGATAGTTGACAAATGAATGAATTTACGTTGCTTATGTCGTTGTAGGTTTGCGATAGTAAAACAGAAGTCTAACGGCGAGGAAATTATTTATAATATAGGTAGGTACCTGGTGCTTCTCACTTTTGCTTATTTTATCGATTCCTGATTTACTTATGAAAATGTACATTTGTTATATCCATACACAATAATCAATAATTATATTAGAATTTTGGGTATATTATCTAAATTCTATAGTTTAATTACTTGGACGTGGGACACCTTAGTCCTCCCGCGACCATGAAAGCAAAAATCACAAATACAAACGAAATCCGTAAAACTATTTTTATTAATAACGTATAATACTCACAAAAATATCAAAAATCATTTTAATACAAGTTTTTAACTATTTTGATTATCATCATCAATTCAGTTCATACACATTCTTCTCCTGATTCATCTATTAGGAGCGAAATTGTACTATTGTACCACGCTGATCAGAAAAATTAGCATATAGAGATTTCTCTCTTGCGTTGATGTTATCTGTATACTACATATCGCTTACGATACCCACTAGTTAAATGGTGTCTTAAATTATATTCTTACTCCATCACCACACGAAAGTTGAGTCCAACTATCTTTTAAATAAAGTGACATTTCAAGTATAATGTAACTAAATACATTTTTTTTACTCAGTCTCCACACAGATTTTTTAAAATAATATACTATTTATGAAAATATACATAGTGGTATGAATTGTAAGTTTTGTCATTAAATTTATCTTAAAAATTAAAATATTAATAATATTCTATAATATGCTTGTAAAATGTATCGTAAATGCTTGTAAAATGTATCATATTATTCTTGTAAAATGTATCGTATAGAGCTTGTTATTTTAGTTCTCAGTTAATTAAATTTTTAAAACAGAAACCTGCAACAACTTTATATTTTTACGCAAACACAATACTCGTGCATAAAAAATATTGTTGAAAATAATATATATCATATTAGCGGCGATCTCAACAAGGACACCGGTAATATAGATATATTAAGTAGTAAGTACTTTATTTAGTGATTATGACAACAGCAATTCCGGCAATAATACAATTTCGTGTTTTATTAGCCAATAGAAGATATTCAATCTATATGGAAATAAATGCAACATCTTCATAATTTGCACAGCAATGAAATGGAATAAGTTTCCATTGTACATTGCACAGAATAAGTATTACATTTTAATACAGTTATTATTAAATTTTTGTTTCGTTAAAAGATTGTGTCCGGAGCAAGGTGAGTATAAGACTGCATAACCTGCCATGCTCACCAACTCTCGAGTGGACCCTTGACATCATGGATATTTGACTTAGTGGCCCCGATTGGAATGCTACCTTGATTTTGGATTAACCGTAACAAATAGTAAATAAATTTCATTAAACAGAGCAATTGCTTACTTGTTTCGTGCGGGTATGAGGAGTAAAATAACAATAAAAATGAAATTTACATTACATAAATAAAAACACCTAATGATTTCTTGTAACAATTCCTGGGCAACCAAAGTCTACATTAAGCGTGGCTATTGTATGGCGTTGTTGCATACATCGGGTGCTTTGTGAACAAAATGCAAATGTATCATAATGTTAGTATTGCATAAATCATCGCGCCCGACCGTGTGGATGCCCCGGGCTGATTATCTCGGTAAGGATTTCAAGTTAAAGTCTTTATTGGTACAATATCATTTGCTGCTTAACTTATTTTTTACATAGATACAAAATGATGGCTACAATTTAATCTAGAATATTGAACTGGCCTTTTGTTTTCTTCTTAGGCATAAATGTCATAGGCTGATACTAAAGAGCATCTGGGCTAGCATATGTTTTATATCAAATTTGTCTTATCTTGGGTGTCTGTATAACAACTACAGCAAAGAAAGATATGATAAAATATTGTAATTGTAAGTCGGCACATAGGTAGCTAGACAATTAAATACACTAGCTTAAAAACTTCTTTTGTGTTTCGTTAAACGCCGCTATTGCATGATGTGAACGTAATGATGCAAACTTATCTCATGCCTTTGTATACTTATCATTATCATCATTGCAGCCCACATACGTCCCACTGTTGGGTTTAGGCCTCCTCCACAATGGGAGGGAATTTAACCTACTATACCGTGCTGGTAAGACATGTTGGTATAGGGTTTTATTTCGAGTTTTCCTTCTCTTGCACAGATCTTATGTGCATATTATATCCCTTAGTCTTTTTACGACATCCACGGGCAAGATAGGGAATATAATTAAAAATAATAGATAAGCCCGCTGAGTTTCTTGCCGGATCTTTTCAGTAGCGGTCCCGTTCCGATCCGGTGGTAGTTTATTTTCTTTGGATAATTTTATTTTATTTTGTAAAGTTGACAATATGTAAGTACCCTCTCGGGATCTATGCATAATAAATGATTTGAATTTGAATGGTCAATTCTTAATCCGTCACCACACGGAACTATGTATAATGACGTAAAACTTTTCATCTCATCATCGTCTTGGCTCATATACATTCTACTGCTAGGCTTGAGCCTCCTTTACACTAGGAGGGAAATTGACTTTAGTATACCATACTGTTCAGATAGGTTAGTAAAGGGTTTCGTTTCGAGTTTTTCTTCTCTTGCATAGATTTTATATGCGTATCATATCACTTGGTTGTCTTTTACGACACCCAAGGGTAAAAAAGATAAAATAGGGATGGTGATTTTTATTCACTATTCTCCTATGTTATTACTTCACCAAAGGGGCAAAATTTTCTTATTTATAATTCTTGTTTATCTTTCCAAGTATTCAAAGTAATATGCTCCAGAAAAATATTTCCTTACGTCTTGATAGGTTTATCAAAATATAAGAATTACTTAGATGTTTATTTATTATTAGCAAGCCATCCTCACTTTGCTTCGGTTTCAATTGCCTTACCCGCGTAGTTCCCGTTCCCGTGGGAATTCTGGGATAAAATATAGCCTATATTACTGGGGTGAATGTAGCTTTCCAATGGCGAAAAAAATTTTTGAAATCGCGACCGTAGTTTTTGAGTTTATTCATTAAAAACATACACACATACAGAAATACAAATGTTTCCTCTTTAATATTAGTGTAGGTACATGCAATTCCATGTTAGACAATTCTTTTAATTTCAATAACCTAAATAGGTGTGTGTAGGTACTATTTAGTGTAGTTATATATATGCTATGTTATACTTACAGCCATAACTAATAATAAATGAAGCAGTTAATCAACTGAAGCCAATTTTGAAATAGAAAAGGGTTAGGATTATTATACGGCCGCAGACATATTAAAACGCTATTCGTTTAATGAAAATTAAATTCGGCGCGTATTCTGTTCTTTGTATATGAGCTCATGTGCAAGGGATATGCAAATGATATATTGGTTATCGGTGTACAATACATACTTGATTAGGTAGAAGCATAATTTGATACATATCTGTAGAAGAGTTTATTTATCAAATAAATAAATACATGGATGATACCTTATATACTAAATATATTTATAAACGCCAGAGGCATTTTTATTTTTAACGAGCAACCCACCCTCGCTTCGCTTCGGTTATAGGTTATAGTCGTTTTACCCGCGTAGTTCCCGTTCCCGTGGGAATACCGAGATAAAATATAGCCTAGTTTACGCCCTGATATTATAGCTTTCCATTGGTGAAAGAATTTTTGAAATCGGTCCAGCCGTTTTGAAGATTACCCGGAACAAACAGACAGACAGACAGACAGACAGACAAAAATTTTTTAATTGCTATTTTAGGCATAGGTGTCGTGCAAATAACCGTGTGAGCATGAAAAAAGCCTATTATTTTGACATTACAAACAGACACTCCAATTTTATTTATTGGTATAGATGTATATACCTTTAATGCTTCTTCTTCTGCTTGTTAAATTTTCACCCTCGCCTTTAAGTGAGTAAAATTTATAAAAATATTAAAGTATTTAAATTTCTCAATAATATAATTGTGCACGTGTATAATTATCACCTTTTTAAGCATTCGTAAATAAATAATCAATAAAACTGTTGATAATTTGATATATATTAAATGATGAACAGAACTTAAATAACCTTATACTTATTTGAAAACCACTAAAAATTCCAACATTACATATAGATGATTCAAAAGTAGTAGGTGTATACATTTACATGCAAAAGATTTCGCTCGTATCATTTTGTCAGAGGCTACATTAAGTTAAACGTTGAAATATCAAACATTCCATCATTAGGGAAGCATGGAAAACATATTTATGCTGCGAAAATATCTCATTCTGTCAACTAAATGCGTTTTGGTTTAACTAAAATTGCATGATAATTCTGATTTCTGAATTCTGCTCGGTTGCGATGACAGATATAAATCTGCTCGACTATGTATATGTTACGAATGACTGCACTAGTTGTTTTCATAAAATGACTCACTATTTTGTGTTAGTATTTATATACCTAACATGAACGAAAAATGTTTTATTGGAACTGAGGTTAGTATATTTTATTCAATGATAAATTTCACGCAATATTTAAATGTTCTATATAAAAAAAAAGAATGATTATAGAAGTTTAAAAGTTATAATTATGAAATTATAATTATTTAAAATACATATTTTTTAATTTTTAAAGAATTCTGTCCTTCAATTACGGGCAACTTTAACAATATATGTATCTATATGCGTATTAACGAACACAAATTATATGTAGGTAGACTCAGATCAAACATTTATGGATTGCGTAAAACGTTGTCACATTTGAAACTGTTACTTAAACCATTGCCCCATATATGCAGTTAACCAAAGTTTCTAAAGATGTTCCAATTTTAAAAATGCAAAAACATCTAACCGTCATGCTGATGTGTAAGAATATCCAGTGTATTTAGAGAAATGTTCTCTTTAAAGATACCTACTATAAAAATATTAAACCAATATATAGTTAACAGTAAATTACATTGATCACGTATCAGACGACGTGATGTAGGACGAAATTTCGTAGACTGACGACCTGCTGAAAGTTGCTGGACGTCGTTGGATGCCGGCGGCACAGGATCGCATTTCGTGGTGAAATATAAGGCCTAAATCCAGCAGTGGACGGCGATAGGCTGAATAATGATAATATATACTGATCTATCATCATTAGCTTTTATCCCTAATTAATTGAGTCCGTCGCAATATGAACTTTTACAAAGGTTTCCGATCTAATCTCTGTGTTCACTCCTCTCCATCCATTCCCTTACTATTGAAGCCTTCATATTTCCACCGATTCATCATTGCAAATTAGTTACTGAATATAATTTCTTTTAGTGACTACATAAAATATTATGGCCATGATTCTCAAACATATCTTCCACATTCCCGTACTTTGCAGGGACACTATTTTAATTAGGTCGTTAACCTCTTGTATGTTACAATATATTCTTATATATAGTTCTAGATTTACTAACTCATCTATTTTGCTACTAGATTTAATATTTAAAGCTTTCAAATAGCCAATATCAGGTTATAAATAGAATATGTTTGACAGTAGATATTTTCTTCAGCGAAAATAGGTATGTTCTACTATACGATAGATACCTACTTACTACAATGAAAAATATGTCACTAATCAGACAAGTTTGTGAAATTGGTAAAAAATATCAAATTAACCAAAGAGCATTTTTTATCTCCAATTGTAATGAAAATAATGTTCTGCCAAATTTATATTTCACAATACAACTGTCATCTGAACCTTGTAAACTAAACAGATAACCATATTCTAGGAATAAACTAAGCATCAGGATATTTGAGGATATTTCTTCATCATCATCATCATCACAGCCCACACACGTCCCACTGTTGGGCTCGGGCCTCCTCCACAATGGGAGGGAACTTGACCTACTATACCATGCTGGTCAGACATGTTGGTATAGGGTTTCGTTTCGAGTTTTCCTTCTCTTACACAGATGGTATGTGCATATTATATCCCATAGTCGTCTTTTACGACATCCACGGGCAAGATAGGGAGTGGTGAATTGTATTCTTACTCCGTCACCACACGGAAATTATTTCTTCACTCCTGTCCAAAAAATGGATTTAATTTTTCGGAACAATATTTTCTATTAAACACGCTGGAAACTAAAGCTTCACAATTAAAGTAAGGGATAACAACAATTTACACCTATATCTCTGAAAAGTCATATTTACATGGTCTGTGGCCGAGATAATAAAAAAAAATAAAACACAAAGTCATTCCGAAGACTGCTTAAGAGTGAAATCTTAAAACTATGAACAAACAGTCGTTATTTTTCGACATTAAAATTACTTATTTGTAAATTCAAACATTTTACATTTATTCGGTTTTGACAACTATCGGCACAGATATACCTAGTGACATTGACATAGCTACAAATATACTGTTAGAGTCAATACGTCACGTGATCGTCTCGATAGCGACTTGCATGAATTTACTGCCCATTTAAACCAGTAGGTAATTTCACTTAAATTTAAAATTTATTAATAATAGCGGCTAATTTGAACTGATACCATCTAATAATCTATTGATGTCCACCATTACACAAAAGCCTTGATGCGGAGGAATAACATCATAGCCGTAGTTTCCAGTTGTTTCTGCATATTATAATCCCTTAGTTTCTTAAATCTTTTACGATACCCACAGGTAAGATAGGGGGTGGTGAATTGTATTCTTATCCTTATAAGTTTTACATAATACTAATACTTACTCCTAACATAATACGCCGCCATTGGAAAAATTTAATATTAATGCGTAGATACATTGCGTACACTCCATGTTAATCACGAATGTATAATGTTAATCACATTTAATAAAAATATTCGTATAATTTTAATTACTGTCGATACAACTCCGGAGCAACGTTAATTAACGTCTACTTGAAAATAACCGACCAAATCTATTATATCAAATTAAAAGTTTTTTATGTATATAGTTAAGTTACTCTTAAGTATGTGTTTATAAATAAGAAATTCTAATATTATATACATCTAATTTAAACAAGTTTTCATATTCAAGTATAAATTATGTGTTAAAATATGCTATAATTAACACATAATTATCACTTTATAAATAACTTAAGTCTCTGGTGTTAATAAAATAGTTATAATTATTTCTGCTTGTTCATTATTACTGACATCTAGTTACATAAGCCAATAACGTTAGCCTAACAAAGAGATCGCATTAATTTTACGCACTATAAAATGCGTCTTTAGTGCATAAAATCAACATAGAATGATGATTTTAGTGTATACATAATAAATTTAAACTTAGAACTAACTTAACTGTGCATAAATAAATAAGTATACAATGCAAAAAATGTTAATAAATGAATATATATGTATGTATCAAACATTCTACAAAATTATGATAATATGCAATATTTAGTTGATGAAAAATCAATAAAAAAGGTTTGAAAAAAATCTGAAAACGTGATTCTATAGTAAACCAAATTAATAAATAGAAAAGCACAAAGGCACTACCGGATATCAGATACTAAAAATAGCTAACCCTGAATATAACGGGGCTAACTATTTAAAATATTGCATTGTCATTGGTCCTCGGTAATTACAAGAAATTTTAAGTATATCCAACGTATTGAAGGGGGTCAAAATTATGTGCAAATTTTCCGTTACATAAGCAGATAGATATGCACATATTAACATACGTATAAAGCTTATTAGCTTTAAAGGGTGTTAAAAATAAGTGCTTAGTTATCATTATTTCCTTTTTTTTCGCATAAGATCAAACCTCATGTAGCCTTTGATGGTGACGGTAAAACACCATATGGGCACTCATTAACTAGTCAGCACGATTGCAGCATTTTGAGTATATACTCCATATCAATTCAATCTTCTTGTTTAGTTAATACACGATAAGCATTTGTGTGACGTAGCTCTTACCGAATATAGAATTACGAGGTCAAAGGAATGAGTGTGATGAAGTAGGAGGTTGTAGTTTCAGTTATCCTTAAGTTAGTTACTACCACACAGCATAATGGATGCTCGACAAACGAAATTAAAAAAACTGATTTATGAAATTAAGTGGTACATCCTTATCGAATGTTGATTTTGAAGGATGTGGAGGCTAATCAATTATTCGAGTCTGCATTTATCAAAATATTTAAATCGAGAATTAAAGAATATATATGAATTAAAACTATTTTTACAGCTTTTTTCTGATGATTTGAATACTTTTCAAAATGCACAATGATAAGATTACTTATTTCAACCAATCATTATGAAGTTTTAAATAGGCGTTGTTGTTGACTACATTTATACTAAGATATAAGTTACTCTTTAATCGAAAAAAGATGTATCTACTGCCTAAAATAGCTTTTCGACAGTTGCCTAACTTTCTAAAATAAATACTATGCGATTAGTAATTCTTTTATATCAATTTATTTAGGATTAAATTTCAGTAATCATGTGGGTAAATATTCTTATTGGTTCTAATTAAAATCATATTATTTTAGATTGAGGCATATTGCCCTAATGAAGAGCCTTGGTTGGAGAGCCTTAAATTAAACAATGGGTAGGAACCAGATGGCAATGATGTTGATAAATGAAAGAGGTTTTTGCTTCGTAATTCAAAACTCTGAATTTTCTTTTTTGTTAATGTACTACGAAATGATTTATATCTAAACATTTTTATACTTTTTAAGCTACATTTTGTCCTTGACTTGTGCTTTGAATTTAAATTTTAGATGATTTTGCAGGTAAGGTATATTAACGTGGTATGACTACACTGTGGTCAGTCGTTTGTCTACAGCCGCGGGCTGGCCCGTCCGGGATACTACCACATTCTCACAGAAAATCGACGTCTGAGTAGTAGCAATTTGTAACTGCAATTCGTTCGGTGAGCTAGAAAACTGGGAGCCCACCTTTCTGAGGGTGTTTGCGTGTGGTGGATTTTAGAGATACCTTTAGTATCACCGAATTTCATAGCACGTATTCATTCACACTCCCTTCACTTTTTTCATAGTAAGCAGCAGCCTAGAATGCGTCGATGAGTTAGCCTTCTCTTACATAGATATTATTGGCATATTATAGCCTTTAGTCATCTTTTACGATAATCATGGGTAAGCTAGGAGGTAGTGAAGTGTAATCTTACTCCGCCAACATACGTAAAATACTGATTGCTTAGTATAGTAAGTCAATTTCCCTCCCCTATACAGAAGATTCTGGCCCAGGACGTATATGACATGAAAGGATTATAATTACCCCGAACAGTACATAATCTACGTATGCTGTAAATATATTTTGATCGCATTCAAGAATCAGTTCAAGTTGAATGACCTGAATCTAGGTAAATTGATCGACATGCGACAGATGGCGTCATTTTAGACGTCAATGCGAATAAATTGAGGAACCTACATATCAAGTCTCATTGACAAATCTGTGATGAGATCTTACTCTTTGCGATAACCCTTAGTCAACAGTTGCATCATTGACACCATTATTTAGAATGATATAGCTACGGTATGTCTGCGAATTTCTTAATATGAAGATCTAAATTAGGTCACATGTCTGGATATACTTAAAATAGAATTAAGTTTGTGAATAGAATAATATTTATGGAATGATTCATCACTATCATCATAGCTCATATACGTCCCATTACGTCGTGGACGTCCCACTATTGGGCTCAAACCTCCTCCAGATTGAGAGGAAAATTGACTTATAATACCACGCTGCACAGACGGTTATATTTTGAGTTTTCCTTTTCTTGCATGGATATAACATATATATTATGTCCTTTAGTCGTCTTTTACCACACCCAAGGGTAAGATGGAAAAGTGGTGAACTATGTTTTTAACTATGTTCTTAACACACGAATCGTAAATGGGAGAAATTTTATTTAAAATATACATCAAAACAGGAGGAGGGAATATCTTTCCCTTAGTCGCCTTTAACAGCATCCACGAATAAGATAGGGAGTAATGAATATTTTTAAGCCGTCAACACACGGATCGTACATTTTGGAAATTTTGTTTAAAACATACTAAAAAAACAGGAGGAGGCCATATTTTTCAGGTAATGTGGTTACCTTACTGCAGTGGTACCTAATTGATATAAGCACTAATGAAATGACTATTATACCAAGTCAATAATTGATTGGCCTTAATACACTCATTTGCAAAAAAAACGGGCACCTAAGCAATGAACCATTTCAAATGTTAATATTTCTTTGTTTGATAATTATAGGTAGTTTTATCCACACAATTTGCTAAATTAATAAGAAAATAATCGTTTTCATCAGTATTTCATAAAATTTAGATACAATTTATGGGAAATAATGCTAAACCTCGCTAGTAGTGTATATTCGCTAGTAGTGCATATGCTCATGAAGTAAAAATAAAAAAGTTTTTTTGTTTGTTTTTCTTTAATAAAGTAAAAGCAGATAAATGTTTAGTATCGAGTGTGACCCCCTCTAGCTAAAATCACAGCTTGAATTCGTCTGGGCATGCTAGCGAGTATATCCCGGATACTTGCTTGCGGAATACGTTCCCACTCCGCAGTAATCACATTCTTCAGCTCTCTGATGGTCTGCGGAGCCGGGTGTACTGATCTCACACGCCGTTTCAGAACGTCCCAGACATGCTCTATGGGATTGAGGTCGGGACTTCGAGCTGGCCAATCCAAACGACGAATGCCGACCTCTTGCACATACGCATTAACATCGCGGGATCGGTGGGCGCGAGCATTGTCGTCCATAAAAATCGAGTCTTCACCTAGAGCGGCCAATGCGGGTTGTGCATGAGAAATTAGAACTTCCGTTATGTATCGATGCCCAGTCAGTGAGCCGTTTTCAATGAAGACTAACTCTGTACGATCCATTGAATTTATTCCTGCCCAAAACATAACAGAGCCCCCAGCATAAGGTGTGATTTCTTCGAAACATGCCTCTGCAAAGCGTTCTCCTTGTCTTCTTAGCACTCGCCGACGTCGATCTTCACCGAACAGAGATATCCTGGCTTCATCAGAGAACAAAACCCTATTCCAATCGTCTTGAGTCCATGATTCACAATTTCTAGCGAACCTAAGCCTGTGAACTCTGTGCTCACGGAGTAATTTGGGGCCGCGGGCCGGGCGGTGACTGCGTATATTGGCAGCGAGAAGCCTCCTCCTGACCGTCCATAGACTAATATGCACATTTCTTACTTCTTGGAGGTTGTTCTTAAGATCCACATACGAAGATTTGCGATTTCTCAATGCGCGACTCACAAGAAAACGATCATCCCGTGGTTGGGTACATGGTTTTCTTCCAGAACCAGGCCTTCTCTCGACGGAACCAGTCTCCTGATATCGCTGCCAGGTCCTTTGGACTGTCGAGCGACTAACATTTAGCCTCCTAGCCACGAAACATTGGCTGCAACCCTCTTCAAGCAGCGCGATAATTTTGGTAGCTTTTACCACTTTATCTACCATTTTTGATACAGCCAAACAGCATTAAATAAAGCTTTGACAGTCAAGGATATGAAATTAATCGATAAAAATTGAATAAAAGTTATGAAAGTCGATGTTAACTTCTGGAACTTCGCGCCAAAAATGTAGGATAAAAAGGGGTTTTCTGTAAAAATGAACATCAAATGAAAAATTGAATTTAGAACGTACTTTTTTAAATACCACAGCATTTTTAAAACCGGCCAGTAACGTGTACAAACGATTGAAACCTTTTTGGTATTGTATCTTTTTAAATATGAATGAAAATCAAAACCGCCCGTTTTTTTTGCAAATGAGTTTATAATTAAATACCTATGTATTTATTTTACTTATTTGTTGTGGCAATATTTTCTTTAATTTACTAAAAATCAAGTATAAATCGACATATGGATTCATCTGTGATATATAATAGGTCTGTCGCCAACAAAAATGAATGAATGATATTGCCTACTGTTTTATTTAAAGCTGATACCCAACACCGAAGGGTGTCACTATGTTGTTAGGAGCAACTATATTTTGAAAAAAATAATGACAATGTGGCATCAAAAACTGTTATTCATTCGCGAATTGTCTTAACCCTTCAACCCTTTCTATTCGGCTCATAAAGTCAGCGAAAAGTACAAAAATACCGACATAATGTCATTTGCATAATGTTTCGAGCTTTGTTTTTTCATAGAGTCGTTGGTTCGAAATGTCACCGCAGACTGGGGTGCGAAAACACCCATTATGGGGTGCCGGCTGTATTAAAAATCGTTCGCGTCCTTTGCATTCTTGAGGTTATGGGTTTTCGTGCGTAGATGCGTTGTATGTGAAGAATGGTTTGATGATAACATATATCTGTGAATAGTTTATTAGATTTAATGATAGCATTTTTACCATAAACCTTACCATTTAATATATAGGTATATTGAATAAATTATGGATAGGTAAAAATGGATGGAAAATATTGACGAATTAAATATGTAAAGCGAATATGAATGGAATGATTAGAATGAGAACGCCAAATTTTTATATTAAATTAAGTAACGAAGTCTAAGTATTTTTAATCAATAAATCTATCATTATGTAGTAAATGACTGGCGTTTCTAGGAGGGTTCTCGTCAGACATGCTGTTCGTCCTAATACTTAACTAATACCAACATTTTCGCTCTTTATCATCAATTTTAGATATTATACATGCAGATTATACTTATTCATGCACATTTCAAAACGTGGGCTCCAGATGGCAGGTCTAAATATCGGATTGAGATGGCTGCTCTACGATGCAGTTAAGACAGCCATACTTATTAATTAATTATGAATAGGTATAAGATGATGTTAGGTGAAAGGTTTAAAATAGTTTAAAAGCTATTAAAAATGGGAATATTTTACATACATTATCACTATCTATTATGTACCTATCTACTTAGCACATAGAAATTCATATTGAGATTATTCCGATACTAATATATTAATAATTCAACAATATCTTAATTATGTATACAGGTAGATGGTTTAACATAAAAGCAATATTTTCACACTAAGAAGCTTCAGAACTATTGCCAAGACAATCAGTTAGGCGTGTAATTATAGTCACTTTGCTGTTCTAAAATTATGTATAGAGAAGATTCACATCTACATCTCGTCACGAGAAATTAATATATTTATGAATAGAACAGATTATGAGTAGAACTTTTCACTATCGTCTTTGTTTTCTATAGTCATCATAAAAACCACTTAAGAGATCACCGGGAGAATGGATAAACACCCTCCTGGCAAAATTATATCATCAAGTTCAATTTTAACACCGTGTTTTAAACGTGGCGATTATGGCATACCCCTTGGTCATGCGTCTGTGTAATAGTGATCATCTAGACATTAACAATCTAATGGATAGATTGTTTATCCACTTCTATAAAAATGTCTAGCTTATTTCTAGACTATTGCGACTTTTCTATACCTGCGCCCATTTAAAATTTCTGCTACGCTCCTAAGAGTCATCTAATTCGGACAGCTCCTAAGTGTCATCTAATTCGGACATTTAGATCTCGAGGTTAGCGCATTCAAAGCAACCCTTTAGTTTCGTTGTGATAGTTGAAAATCATTGAATTTCTCGTAAATACTCTCGGCTCTATGAAAAATGTCAATAGCAATTTTTTTTTTTTCAAAATTACTGATAACTATTTCGCTTGCATGTATTAACAACGTTACGCGTTACTATTACCTATATTACTAACAAATCTATATAATTAAAAAAGTTTGTACCTAATCTATTCGGTGTGAATCTTTTAATGTATGCTTTCCAAGTGATGACGTAGTAAGTAAATAATCTGTCCTCTTCCCGTCCTTTCTCACAGATAATGTCAGCACGCACGTGTAAGAGATATAAGCAGTAATCTTCACGCTGTTGCTACGGAACTTCGAAAGGCTACCTTTATGGTTAATAGCAACAGCAGAAAGTATAAGTGATATAGAGAAAAGGTACCTTATTACGTATTATCCTCAAATCCATTCATGATGTCATAGAAAGGTACTCAAAAATGGCAAAGATAGTTACCGTCACCGGTGCAGACTTGAAGTCTACACGGCCGGATGTAGTAGTCGTTCCGGCAATAACACTTCCGGTACCGACACTCGACATATTTCCGTCGTCTACGAGGGTACTGTTTCCTTTCGATTGTTTATGCCTTCGACAAATATTATACAACAAGTGTGTAAATGTATATCATAAATTTGAATTTTCGGATGAAACTTTCTCTCTTTTCTCAAGTAGAGGACATAATAACATTATTCTTTAGAGATTTTATAAGATTTTAATATTTTTTTTTGCTATCCCGTAGTTTTCTGTGTAGTAACGGAGTAAGAACACTATTCACGACCCTCATTTCTAACAAGTGGCTGTAGTAAAAGACGATTAAAGGATTGTAATATGAAAATAACATCTTTTCAAGAGAAAGAAAACTCAAAATAAAACCTTATAATAACACATTTGACTAGAGTCGTATAGTAGGTTAATTTCACTCCCATTATCGAGGAGGCTCGAGCCCAGCAATGGGACGTATATAAGCTGGTCAGACGGGTTGGTATAGGATATAATAACGAGCTTTTTTTCTCTTGCATGTTTGTTATATGCGCAATATATCTTATCTAAGCATAGTAGATGACAATAAACTCACCATGTGAATGGTATTTAAGCTTTTCGTAATAGTGCTAATACACCTAAGTGCGTCAAACTTTAAAACTGTATTATTTGCAAGTTGAAAACATCAGGCATGAGCTAATCAGAATGGTTATCGTGAAGGGTCGAGTTTTTATGAATGTAGTGTAATAATTATGAATTTACTATAACTAATTACCGCTTAAATAAATTATTACTAATTGCCATTTAATGATACATTATCAAGTTCGACCTACTTTTAGTTATTGGTTAAGAAGAAGCGTTCGAAACATACCTATTATAGATTCCGTGTAGGGACGAACAAATAGCACCTTTAAAAAATTGCTATTTTAAATTAGACGTATTATTTATTTAGGTATCATCATCATCATCGTAGCTCACATACGTCCCACTGTTGGGCTCTTGCCTCCTCCACAATGGGCAGGCATTTGACCTACTATACCATGTTGATCAGACGTGTTGGTATAGGGTTTCATTTCGAGTTTTCCTTTTCTTGCACAGATCTTCTGTGCATATTATAATATATTATAATAACCAGGGCAAGATAGGGAGTGGTGAATTGTATTCTTACTCCGTCACCACACGGCAATTTATTTAGGTATATATACTATATACTTCTTATAAAAATAGAACTCCTAATTTAATCAATGTCAAAGATCAATTTCGAACTAGAAATGTTAATACTCAATTTATCTTTATCAATGTTTACACGTGTATAAAGATATTTCAATCGTACAAACTACTGTCTTGCATTTTATTCGAACCCATTGACACTGATAACTTGGTCTCTTAACCACTATGCCTGTATATTCTTCAGTTGCGTTTTAATTTTGTTTTCATTAACACAGCATTGCGCATAATTTACATCATATAATGTTATAAATGCCCACTGGGATATTTTGGGATAGTAAAAACAAAACTTAGTTATTGGTCCGTATTTACTTCCGCAATCAACTTTACCTAGAATCTTAATCTATGTTGATATTAAGTTTAGATTAATGAAATGGAATTAACAATTAAAAACGTTTTTTTAATTCAACCAATCGGTAAATTATTATCTTCCTAAAACTATAAAATTGCGATTATAGCACATCCCTCAACCTTTTGATGGCAATTATAATTTATTGCTCTTAGAATATGCAAATTGCGGCAAATGGCGTTTGTAAGAAGGGGCTCGCCTGTTTTTAATTTGGCGCTAAATTAATGAAAATTTTGTTCTATAATTTCTGTACAATTATGGTATTTACTCATAATTCGGTTTATCCATTATATTGCGTAATGGATATTTTTAGCAATTTCGGTAAGAAAAACCAGGAAAGTGAAATATTTAGTGAAAACTTGAAGTATTTTTACGTCTAGGTGAATGTAGCTATATAATATTTGAACTGACTGCTTCATCGGTCCAGTGGCTATAAATCTAAAACTGCGGATTGTGACACTGCAGGATTAAATCCTGCCTGTAATAAGTAACGACATCTATGTATATAGCTATGAAAAAAATCTCCGATATACGCCTATTTTTTTTATAGATGAAGGCGTACGATAAAAACATAGTTACTTCAATTCATTACGTTTGTATTATTACATTTATATAATAATACATATTTAAAGCTGCTTATTTATATTACCATGAAAAGCCTTTTTCTAGTTTAATTTTACAATAAATTATAATTGAGATTTCATAACTATTTAATTGCATTATATCTATTAAATAGATCTCATTTTTCTTGATATTTCCATGTGACGGCGTGATAACAACTATTCCAGAAAAGGAGAACTCGAAATAAAACAGTAGGTATATTAACTATAACCTGAGCAGCGGGGCATAGTAAATCAATTTCCCTCCCATTGTGGAGGCCAACAGTGGGTCGTCTATTTATGACATGTTAAGAAGATGATGATTATGATCTATAGATCTCTAGATATTGTAGAATATTTTTAAATATTTAAAAAGATACAAATATGGAATAGCAGATATTTTAAAGACATAAGCAACATGCAAAATAAGTAAAGGTTAATAAATTTCTAATCTACTCTGTTAACCTAGTGAAGGCAACTTGAGGATTTACATAGCTCTACTAAGCTACAGGAAGCTCCATCTTGTTATCATTCTAGGCTGCCTATTATTATATGTGTAACTAGCGACCCGCCCCGACTTTGTACGGGTCCAATGCTTGTACTAAATATACTATAAAGACATATACAACATTCACAGCTTTTTAGTCATTAGACAATGCAAACATGTTTTCTTTAGAGGTTACTCTTGAAATAACGACGTATTATACAAGTAAACTTTCCTCTTGAATCACTCTACCTATCTATGAAAAAAAAACTACATCAAAATCCGTTGTGTAGTTTCAAAGATCTAAGCATACATAAGGATAGACAGACAGCGAGCAACGACTTTGTTTTAGAATGTGTAGTGATAACTAACGATAACTGTATTTGATTTTATTTTTTTTCTAATGATTCAAAATGTATAAGCGCGTTGACGAAATAAATAGTTACTTGATTTGAGATAACTAAAGAAACTACATATATTTTGTGGTGACGAAGTAAGAATACAATTCACCACCCCACTCCTGCCCCTGGGTGTCATAAAAGATGAGTAAGGGATTAAATATGCATATAACATCAATGCAAGAGAAATAAAACTGGAAATAAAACTATACTAACATATCCAACCGGAGTGGTAGGTACAATAGGTCAATTTCCCTCGTATTATAGAGAAAGCTCGAGCCCAGCAATGGGGCGTGTGTTAGAATAATAACGTATAGAAGGTAAATTCGCGCACAAAAAGTGAAGCATTTCAATTGGAGCCTAATGGAGCTTACGCCGGAACCGTTCCGTAATGTACAAGGTCACTGTACTGCACGTACGTACTCAAATCTTAAAAAATAAATAGGCAATTATGACGGTTCGTGCTTTCAAACAACACATTTGAAAAACATAAAAAGTACCTATATTAACATTACTTTTAAAAGTATTCCGACGATTTATGTTAATAAAAACAAAAATTGATTTCATATAGTGGTGTGCGTGTGTACGTGTATAATTGCCTGCGCGCATGTAGTATTGTTTGCTTCATATTTTTGATGGCTTACGTTTGGACAATATCCTTCTATACGTTATTATTCTAAGGGGGCATGTATTAGCTGAAATGATAATTATCACATTTGGTATCACTATGATGTAAAGTTTTAGGTAGTCATCTCTGAATTACTAATTAGATTGTATGGATTCTCCATCCGAGCAGGACAATATTTGCGTCAGGGATCTGTTTCCACATCCTACAGATCAAGTCGCCCCAGTTATGACTTTGCCACTGATGACGGAGGAGAGTGGCGAGATCCCACCTATCACTGATGGAGAAATTGAGAGGGCTCTCTCTCGTCTCCGAGGCAAAAGAAAATCACCCGGTCCTGATGGTATCCCGGGGCTGATACTTGCTACCACCGCGGAATATTTGAAGGGAGGGCTCCGGGAACTCCTCGATCAATGTATGACATGCGGTTGATTCCCGGAGTCATGGAAGGTTGTTAGACTCTGCTTGTTACATAAGCCAGGTCGACCAAGCGATTCTCCCTCTGCGTATAGACCGTTCGTACTGCTGAACGAGACGGCTAAGCTGTTTGAGAAAATATTGGCTGACCGCCTTGTTCGGCACCTCGAGATGGAAGGTCCGGGCTTGTCGGATGCACAATACGGCTTCCGGGTCGACCGGTCGACAATAGATGCGCTAGCTGCTTTGAAGAACTTAACGACGGAGGCGATATCTGACGGTGAGGTTGTTTTGGCAGTATCGCTTGACATTGCGAATGCCGTCAACAGCCTCCCGTTCGGGATGCTCAGGGAGGCACTCCGATATCACAACGTGCCCCTTTATCTCTGCAGGCTGCTAAAGGCTTATCTTCAAAACAGATACGTGCTTTGGGAAGGGACAAATGGACGTCTGTTTCGCCATCGGATGGAGTGCGGTGTTTCACAAGGATCGGTCCTTGGCCCGGTATTGTGGAACATCGGATTTGACTGGCTGCTTAGGGGTGCCCTCCTCCCTGGAATGGCAATGATTTGCTATGCAGACGACACTCTTGTAACCGCGAGTAGAGCAGGATTCCAAGAAGCAGCCCGTTTGGCGGAGGTCGGAACGGCCCTCGTCGTAGAACGAATCGGTATGCTGGGCCTGAAGGTCTCCCTGCACAAGACAGAGGCCCTCCCATTTCATGGTCCTCGGCGAGGTCCTCCGCGAGGTGCATGTATCAGGGTGCTAGGAGTTGCCGTGCCTGTACGGGCTAGCATGAAATATCTGGACCTGCTCCTGGACGGAAGATGGGGCTTCGGACCACATCTTACCCAGCTTTCTCCAAAACTCGTGAACACAGCTGCGGCGCTGGGTAAGCTTTTGCCCAATTCTGGAGGCCCACGCTCATCTTGTCGGCGATTATACGCCGGTATTTTGCGATCTATGGCACTCTATGGTGCTCCTATATGGGCTGACTCACTCACGGACTGTAACAAGGCTCTTCTACGAAGACCTCAAAGAATTATAGCGGTGAGAGCTATTAGGGGCTACCGTACGGTGTCATGGACGGCAGCCACATTGCTGGCAGGTTATCCGCCTTGGGAGTTACAAGCAAAGCTTCAGGCGGAAGTATATCAAGCCTACGTCGCAGCACGAACACGGGGTGAAAGGATGTCCGACAGGGAGAGGCACAGGACAAAGAATGTGGCACATGCAGCTCTTGTCCGGCGGTGGAGAGGGGACCTAGAATCTTCCGTAGCAGGGCGAGGAACCGTAGCCACGGTGGGTCCGCACCTTTACCGCTGGATAAATAGAAAACACGGCAACCTATCGTTTAGGCTGACACAGGTGCTTACCGGGCACGGGTGCTTCGGTAAGTACCTGTATCAGATTGCGAGACGAGAAGAGGCCCCTGGATGCCATGAGTGTGGTGCACCTATTGATAATGCGGACCACACTCTGGGAGAATGTCCCACTTGGAGTGCGCAGCGGCATGACCTAGTGGCGACCATTGGAGGAGATCTGTCACTGCCGGCCGTAATTAGAAAGATGCTCAGCAGTGACGACTGCTGGTCGGCGACCGCCTCCTTTTGCGAAGCCGTGATAGCGCAGAAAGAGGCCGCAGAACGAGCACGAGAAGCCAACGCCCACGCCAATCAAATTCGCAGACGGCGATTAGGGAGACGGCGGAGGGAGTACGCCCGCCTGATGGATCCTCCATCGTGATAATCCCTACACGAGACGTGGTCGCAAGGCCGACCGTCGGGATGCCAAAGTCGCATGCCCAAAAGGCGACCCTTTGGCACCCCAAAATAGACGAGGAAGTGGGCCGCTGCTGGTTTTTAGTAGGTATTCCGACGAGCCATCGTCGGCGAGTCCTACATACCCCCCTGCGACTCATACGGGGGGATGCATAAATGCATTTTACACAGCGTAAAAAAAAAAAAGGACAATATTTGCGTGTAAAATAAATGGATCTGAAAGTAATTTCGATATATATTAAATGTACCTACGTTTTTAAAGTCAATAACACAACGATTTTAATGCAAATTTAACTGTAACATGTAAAACATAACGAAGTTCGATTTTCGAGAAGAAACTGAAAATATTATATAACGTTAACGTCATTTAGCTACGTAGTAATTATCTAAATGAAGATACAATTTACATCTTAAAACCTATAATTTCGGAGCAAAAAAATTTTATGATCGCTATCCAATAATCAAAAATACAACACAAAACCATTACGATATACTATTACTTGGCACCCCTTAGAAAACCAATAAGAACAATAATAAATAACTCTTATCATATTTCGAGTATGCTCCTGGTCGCATCGCGAGAGATCCGAACCTATATATCACTAGGAATTTACGAGGCAAGATACGACAGGAAAATTGCAAGAATGGTGGCGCAATCTATCTTAGTTGGGTTGCTTAGGGAGGCTGGGGTAGTATGGGACTCCCAGGGGTGAGCGGTGCGCGGTACGACGGGCGGGGGAAACTTCGAGAGGTTATTAGTCCAAGCATCTGTTGTTGAGCGGGGGCGTGATGAAACTCTTCGGGTAGGTACAAGCTAACAAATCTAATTGCTCAGTAGGCGCTCGTGTATACATCGGTAGACTAAATGGTCCCCTCATGTGGTCCTTGTGTAGTACTGCACTATTTGTTAAGCGATCGGGTGACCGTAGATGATATAGGATTTTTATTCATATAGGTGTTTAATACTTCTCTTACTACCATAACTTTAAATACAAACCTAGATTTAAGGGTTTTGAAATAAGGTTTCTATAGAACTGTTGGCTCGTCAGGGACGCATTCTATACGTTTGACGAATTTTCGAAAATGTAGACAATACTCAACGCGCATATTGTTTACGTTATTTATTACTAGTATCATTATTCTTTGACATCGTTATTTATTTAATTTTCTTTTAATTGCTGATAATCTAATATTGTTAAAATGTAATCATCTTTATCAAATAATGACATGTAAGGTGCCCTTATCAATAAATGAGTTATGAGTTAACTGGCTTTATTTTTAGTATTCAACTTTGATAAAATTCGACTAAAATATAACTAAGATTTAAATAAATACAATCTTTTGAAAATATAAATAGAATAAAAATTATTTTGATGGAATTTGAGATATAAAAATCAAGGCTATTATAATAATTCGCGATATTTTAAAACTTATCTACTATTTTATATGGTTGTTCTATTCGCGTTAATGTATAAGAATGACTAATCTAGTCAGAGGTTGATATAGGTAGGTATGCTATATAAGCGTTTTGGTCTAAAATTTAAGAGGTTTTCCAGGAAAAGTGTAGGCGGTACATTTTTTGTGGGTCCGCTTGACGCGAGATAACAAAATACGAAAAGTTTAGTTCTACCGTGTACCTCATACAATCTTTTTATGCTTATCTTTCTGTGATTTATGAGTTGTTCGGCGTCCAACAACGGGAAAGAAAGGAGGTATACAAAAGTAATTTATTTTTTACGTTTGTTTTTCTTGTCTTACCATCGGTGCGTGCGGTACTGGCCACAGGGCGAACATGTTTTTGAAGTTGGCATTTTTGAAATGTCGCAATATGATTTATACCTGACCCCGCGCGTAGGCGCTGCTTACTGCTAAGTCCGATCGGTATTTTCGGCTCTATATAACATTAATCATAATACATATATAAATCATATGTAAACGTCACCTCTTTATTATTGAGGTATATTTATGATGACATATTTCCCCGAATTTATTGTCAGAGAATACATTTTATAAACAACCACGGCTTTATATATATTGTGTGACTAAATTCTCAAAATACGAATTTTACTTTATTTAAAAGAAACACAATTGGATTTCTGTAATAATAAATAGATAATTAAATACGTTTATTATTAAATATTGATCAGTAAACGAGATTACTCTCTAAATAAAAAATAAATAAAAAACTTCAGTTTATAAATTGAAATATTTAAGTACATTTGTTGAAGAAACGAGTTATTAAAATTCAGACAAAAAGTTCACACACTTTTATTCGGCAAACACGTTGTTCTCTCAATTAAATGTCTTCACAGAGCGGACACACTGCACGGAATAATTCATGATGCGACCAAGCCAACATATCACTGGACCAAATTAGAGCCTTGTCATAATGGAGTACTCGTTCTACGATAAACTGATGAGCTCCACGTAGGTATGCTCCTGCAGAAATGGTAATTACCTAATTAGGTGGAGACTAATTAGGTTCTTGTGGGGAAAAGTGCTATGTAGTTGAGGTTTTTAGTACTCTTAGTTAATTATGTTAACCTGTTAATGTTTATTAAACTGTAATGGATTTAACAACTTTTTTGTATGGTGACGTCTTTTTCGCATTTAGTTACAAATTAAGAAAATAAATTTTGCAAGTTTAAGTATACGAATTCCCGTGTGGTGACGGATTAAGAATACAATTAACCACCCCCTCTTGTGCCTGTGGGTATCGAAAAGACGACTAATGGATATAATATCTAAGCAAGAGAAATAAAACTCAACATAAAACCCTATACCAACACGTCTAACCAGCGTGGTGCAGTAGGTCAATTTCCCTCCCATTTTGGAGGAGGCTCGAGCCCAACGGTCGCAGGTATATGAGCTGTGATAATGATGATGATGAAGAATATGATATGCAACTCTCCTTATTTTTTCGTGAATGAATTTAAAACCACCATAGGAATGAGCAACAAAATCGCTTGCAGCATTCTTATGGGAAATTAATAGTTATCATTCGCTAACCTACCTACCAATTTGATACTATAAGCTTTGGGGAAGTTTAGGTCCTGCAATAGACTTCGATAGGCTGACGGATGGATGGATATAGTAATATAATTATGCTAATGTTGTTCGCAAAGTCCCAAGGTTGTGTGTCGGGTCTAAGAAAAACCTATACTATATTTTCAGTTACACGAAAATTCTTAAGAGCATTGTAAATTTGAAATGTAACCATTTTAACGGATTTTATTGCGCTTGTATTTTAAATTGCCTGACGTTTTAAAGATTTTACAGCGCTGACAGACATGTGGGGACTTAAACCCGATAATAACCGTAAAGTGGTTTTATTTCAAATGTGCAATACTTGCATAAACATCTTAAATATGAAACTAAGCACATTTAATAATGCAATATTAACTTTCAAACTATACACATTTAATAACAATACGCTCACACTCAATTCGTTAAAAATTAAATAGACTCGTATACAATTTACTAAATTTACTCGTATAGTAAAATGTGAAAATATTATATCTCTCAGATAAATACGACGAACACGATGTGGATGGTATGTCCTGCTGTTGGGCACGAAAATGAGTATTAAGGTATAATAGTCACGCTTGGTCAATAATCTGTAATCGCCGTTGTAACGTACAAGTTTCCCAGGAATGCTGCTGTTGCCTATTCTTCTGGTACACCCTCATCTATCCAAATCGTATTCTTAAGCAGAGTGACGTCACAGTGATATAAAAATATTCATCATCATCGTAGCCCACATATCTACGTCCTACTGTTGGGCTCGGGCCTCCTCCACAATGGGAATGAATTTAACCTAAACTATAGCTACCGTGATCGTCAAACATATTGGTATAGGCTTTCATTTGGAGTTTTCCTTTTCTTGCACAGATCTTATGTGCATATTATATCGCTTAGTCATCTTTTACGACATCCACGGGCAAGATAGGGAGTGGTCAATTGTATTCTTAATCCATCACCACACGGAAAGTAAAAATAAAATATTACAAAAAGGTATATTACTTAACTAATTCACGATTTCCTTTCTACAGGTATACACCATGCTGACGATATTTGCTTAAATAACTACAACAATAGTAAGTATGTCAATCCAGCTAACATTTCAAGTTAATAACCTTTTATTAAATGTGTACATTTTAATTTCTATATCCATCCCATCTTTTATTTAGAAAAGAGTTGTCATGAAAACAAAATCAAAGCTATGTTTTTGATTTCTAGGACAAAATGCCAATATCGTATGTAGAAAAAATAATACCATCAAAAACAACACTTGTAAAAAAAGCCAAGCCTCGCAACTGAGTTCTTCTACCATAAAAAGTTGTGAGATCCATGTTATACCAAGTCGGTTAACTCATTCAGTCCCTGCTTAAGGGACCTTTCTTCTTAAGTTATTAAGTAAATAGCAAACCTAACAACTTCTTATAGTGACTATATCAATATCAAAGATCTTTTCATCTCAGCCCATATACGTCCCACTGTTGGGCTCGGGCCTCCTCCATAATGGAAGGGTAATTGACCTACTATACCACGCTGGTCAGACGTGTTGGTATAGGGTTTTATTTCGAGTTTTCCTTCTCTCGCATAGATGTTATATACGTTTTATATCCCTTAGTCGTCTCGTACGATCACCCACGGGTAAGATAGGGGGTGGTGAATTGTATTCTTACCCCGTCACCACACGGACTCGGACAAAGATCTTTTATGTCTTAAATAAACAGAATGACTTGGCAATCGCATGAAAACACAATGTACCTCACAAGTAATACATATTATATTAAATTGTACTAAACATAGTGCGATTGCCAAGGCAATCTATTTATTTAAAACATAAAAGATCTTTAATATTAATATAGTCACTATAAGAAGTTGTTAGGTTTGCTATTTACTTAATAACTTAAGAAGAAATGTCTCTTAAGCAGGGACTGAATGAGTTAACTGACTTGGTATAACATGGATCTCACAACTTTTTATGGTAGAAGAACTCAGTTGCGAGGCTTGGCTTTTTTTACAAGTGTTGTTTTTGATGGTATCTCATTTCTTTTTGTAGATAGACCTACTTATTTTCCTTTCCGGTATCTTCTACTTCTTGAATACCAACAACGGATTTTCTGAGAGCCCACTCTCTGAAAAATGAGACATCACTCCTTTCCGTTTGAATCACTTCTACCTAAACTAAGCGGAGAGATGTGGAAATAAAGAAATTTGATTAGTTTTTTGAAACACATCTCCTCTAGTCTCCCCTCCGCTTTGATGGCAATCGAGCCTAATGGTGGCGTTCTTTCTTTCAGGTAAATTTCAGGCAATTTACTTTGCTCAATACTTTGGGAGATTTTGGTACAATTTCATAAGACATGTCCCACTCTTGCTTTTTCATTAAGTTGATTGACCATTTTACAAGTTATCTTTGAACATAATTATATCTAGGTATCTGTCCACACCTATAATGCCAATCATCATTCAACCTATCGCCGTCCACTGTAGAACATAGATCCCCTCCCTCATGCTTCACCATAAAGTGCGGTATTGTGGCACCTGCATCCAACGACGCTCAAGGTTAACAGAGTTGCCATGACTAGAGTTAATTTTTCTTCGCCATATGAGGAATAATGACGTAGTCGCCACGTTTGGTAGGCGGGTTGGTTTCGCAGTGAGATATCATACATTTCCCCGGCGAGAGCTGCTGCCCTCTCTCCTTCCTGTTGAATCTTTTTTTAAATGACAACGCCTTGCACTAAGGGAATAATAATCCTTATATTGCGGGGGCTTTACAAACATATAATTCGTCATCGCATCATCGTCGTAGCCTTCATATGTCCCACTGTTGGGCTCGGGCCTCCTCCACAATGGGAAAGAATTTGACCCACTATACCATACTGGTCAGACATGTTGATATTGGGTTTCATTTCGAGTTTTCCTTCTCTTGCACAGATGGTTTGTGCATATTATAACCCATAGTCATCTTATACTACATCCACGGGCAAGATGGGGCAACGAGAGTGGTGAATTGTATTCTTACTTCGTCACCATACGGAAAGAACATACAATTAATCGACAGAAAATAACATTCAGACTTAAAACTACAATTTGTGGACCGTACAAGGTGTTGTCTTGCATGTGATTCGAACCCGCGACACTAGCACGGTACGTTGGTATCTTAACCACTACGCCATCTGCGCAGTCTTTAGCCGGTTTTTACGATACTCATAGGGAAGCAATGATGGCGACAAATGTATTCTTATTTTTTACAAAGTAACATTTCATTAACTGCAAATGTAACTTTGTAATCCTATAGATTTATATGAGTTTACAAAATTATTTATGCAGTTAGTGTATCTCGGAAACTGGATGAAAATTACAATGTTTCATAATTTTTCCTTCATTTATACACTAAACACTAATTGTATTCTAAATTTGAAGCTTCTATGTCTGCTAGAAGTGCCACTTTAATATTGATGATCGGTCAGTCAGTCAGTGAGTGACAAAATTACGTAATTTTGACTAGTTATAATTCTTAATCTATTCGTTCAAATTGAATGAAATTTGAAATACACAATGTGCATATAATACCTGCTAGGTTACTAAAAATTCAGGTTTCTAGTTTTATTAACAACGAAGTTATAGGGGGTCGAAAATGGCCTGAATGGCTTCGAGAAAAGTATGTTACGGCAGTGTTGCGTTTTGCCCGACTTTTTTTTTTTGCTCGACTTGGCGGGGGCACTGCCGTGCCCCCAGATAGGACATGCAATATTAATGTCTACATTTTAGCGATGTAGGTATACCGATACTAGCATGCTTTGCACTTCACTCCCAGTGAATTACAACGTATTTACGTCTGTGCGTGTAAATATTTTTTTAAGGACCTGCAATAAGGAAATAATCCTTGTATTTTATTTTTTGTGGGTGGCCTGCGGTCGGCGCGCCTCCGCACCACTCCGTCCGGGGCGACAGAGGGGTTTAAGCATGCAACTCCCGCAACCCACCCGAAAACCACGTCGCCTTCGTCGTTGGGCTGACCACCGGAGCAGGGTTACTTGACATCAGTGGTCGGCCCGACGGAATACCCCCTATTGGGGTACCCTCCCATCGACCGACGTCTCCCCCCTCGGGGAGGACGTCGGTCTTTCCTCATGCGGTTGGCCTCTCAGCGGGTGACGGACTAATCTCCGGTCATGTCACCCGCGGCCTCGGCTAGGGCGGCATGAGGCGCAGGTAGTTGCGTCTACGCCGCCCCAGTCGCCGGCGGCGGATCTCCTCATCGAGGCTGCGCTCCTCGCACAGGCGATCCGCCGCAAATAATCCTAGTATTGCGGAGGTCTTCACAAACATATAACCAACGGACACAAAATCCAGACTCAGAACAAAAATTTGTGGATCGTCCCACGCAGGGCAACGCTTTGGACATACCCCCGACACTGGCACGCTAAGTCGATATATTAACCATTACTCCATATGTGCAGTCAAAATTTATTTATTTCTCGTTTGTAAATCATAAAAAAAGATATACATTTCTCATGGGTGTCTTAAAGGACGACTAAGAACTCCGTACACCTTGGCCAATTCCATTTGATGCCGTCTGATTAAGAATTACATTCCTAAGAAAGGTTGACATTAGGCAAGCGGCACAAAACTGTTGCCAATAACTTTTGCAAAATGTAAAATGGTAAAAAAATACATATTGTGTTACATACGTATTGTGTTGAACCGATGCGCCAGTGCCGACAAAGTTAAGGAGTGACCGGCTGACATGGTATGAACATGTGATGAGGCGGGATGAAAGTAATGTTGTGAGAAAAGTTTTAAGTATGAATTTTGAAGGCTTTAGGGGCAAAGGGAGTCCGAGGAAAAGATGAATGGATTGCGTGAGGCATGACGTGGATAGTCTAGGTGTGACTGCAGAGATAACGTCTAATAGGCTCGTATGGAAGAAGATGACATATTGCGTCGATCCCAAGTAATTGTACCGATGTATTTGGGATAAGAGCAGGCAGATGATAATGATTTAGGTTAAATTGAATGGCTCTATATGTATCTACATATATAAAGCCGTTCGCTCTATATTTAACCAATACTAGACTAATAGCTATTTCGTCAGATGAGTTGCATCTGCAACAAAATAGATAATGTTCGCTTTAATGTTGTAAATGCAGAACTCGAGTGTTTACGTCAGTAGAAACGTCAAAACGCCCCCGGCTATAACATACAAAAGAGCATGCATTATGAAGATTGCACATGAGTACTGCACATATCTAGCTGAGCCAAGTAGCGGACTTTAGTCTTTGTTGCCAAAAATCACACGATAAATAATACAAGGGGCGAACTGTATGCATTATAGCAGTACCTTATCTTACTGAATTTGAAGCCAAGAATTGCCAGTTAAATATGCATTAAAATTACCTGCATCTAATGACATATGACCACAATTTTTACGCTTTATTATTATTTATGTAGGCAAATCTTTTATTATGCATATAATTATGTCACCATCATTACAGTTCGTTGGTAGGAGGTATCCCACTATTGGGCTTGAGCCTTCTCCAAAATAGGAGGAAAATTTACCTATTATACCACGCTGGTCGGACGTGTTGGTATAGGTCTTATTTTGAATATTTCTTCTCTTGCATAGGTATTATATGCGTTATAGTATAGTATATTACTTTAATCGTCTTTTATGATCTCCAAGGGCAAGAAAGCGGGTGACGAATTATATTCTTTCTCCGTTACCACACGGAGTTATAATGGTACTTATAAGTTTACTGAAAGAAAAGGGTCCTAATAAGGGTTTTAATAAAAAAAATAAAAAAAATATTATCTAATTACAATCACAAATATTATGACAGAACAATTTGAATATAATAAAAGAATCATAAATCCTGTTTGATTCACGACATCGATTAAAAAGTGATTGTGCAAACATACAACCCAACAGCCGCTGCATTTTAATATAAGCCAGAGATTAGTAAACTTTATCGTGTACTCAACGGTGACACGATGAATCACAATAATATCATTCTGTATACGCCACGGAACCATCAATTAAAGAGGTTGCAGGCAGATTGAATAAACACAGATTTGTCCAAGTTGCCGTCAAAGTTATATCATCTGGGTTTTTACTTTGCTCGCAAAGAATTCTAAACAGTTAATGTATCGAAGAGTTTCTATTTTCGTTTCCGTAACGTAACTGGGAAATATTGAAAGCGATAATCTACTATATATTTAACTTTCCAATGATTTGTATTCAATACAGTCAGTAGGACAATAATTCGTCTTGGTCAACATTAACTTAGATTAAATTAATTACCACTCAATTTTATTTGTGAGTTAAGTAGCGGATAAGGGTAGACTTTATGTGTAATATAGATACGTTTTATATTTAAGCCTGTATAGTTGCTACTTTTGAATAAAAGGCTTCTTTGCAATTAAATAGGAAATTAGCCACGCTGGACAGATAGGTTGACATAAAGTTTTCTTTAGTTCTTTAGTAGTTGTCTTCTAAAACCATTTAGTCGTTTTTTTATAATGCCCTATGAGAACAAAGGAGTGATGATACATTTTATTTTTAATCTATCATTCACAGTAAATAATGATTTCTAAAGTCTCATGATAAGTGCGAGGCTGGTAAATTAGCATATCGTTTGCTTCCTGTCTAAAATTCCAAATAGAATATAATTTATTTATTCTAATTATAGGGGTTTCCGTGTGGTGAGGGAGTAAGAATACAATTCACCACTCTCTCTCTCATACCCGTGGATATCACAAAAGACGACTAAGGGAAATCTTATACATGAAATGGAAAACTCGACTTTCCCTTCTATTTTGGAGAAGGCTCGAGCCTAGCAGTAGGACGTATATGAGCTGAAATGATAAATTATAGGGAACGTTTATTAGATATTTGTAAGTATATTTAAATATCTAAGAATCCCTCTGTATATTTACATTCACTTGACCATAAGCCATCCATATCATGTAGCCTGTGGCCTCCCTACCTGTAAAAGTAATGCCGTAATAGCCACGGTGCAAAGGTGAGTTGAAAAGCAGTTGATGTTATGATTTTCCCAGTAGAGAAGTGCTATCCACTATCTTAGTACATACTTACAAGACTTTTATAACTCCCAGGAGAAAGTTAAGGAATATTATTTCATTACTTTTTATCCTATGATTTGAGTTACAAGAGAAATAAAAGTAATAATTAATGTACAAAGTTTTACTCCATCCATCAAAAATATCGGACATGTAAAAATAAATACAATTTATATCATCGTGCATATTCCCATAGCTCGGACAGTCGGACAACCGAACCGGACGCCGAGTGCCTCCATGTTAATTCATTGCCAACATCACTGTCGCCTATACTCCCATTTCCAAGATTGAAACTACATGAAAATAATACTAAGGAACTTTCGGTCATTTTGAAATAAACTTCCTTAAGTAAATCTATTTATTGCTCAAACGTGAGTTAAATGCGAGTTGTTAGTATATTTGACGTTTTTTTAATAATAATTATTTGCCACTTTGGACTATGATTTGCTAGTTTTTCTTATATAAATGGATGTTTACTGTTATATAATGGTTATTAATAGGTATATCGATAAGCAGTTATATCGTAAGTACTGTATTTCTACCCAGCAATCGAGGTTTGACAAAGTTGATAGAAATTAAAACCGATGGCCCGCCCGTGACCATGAACATTGTAAAGTTTTAGAAACGTCGGGTAATCAAAAATCAAATACAAACGCGATAAAATCCATAAAATAGTTTTATTTACAAATATGATAGTAGGTATTATAATATTTCACTTTACCTTCCGTTAATCTCAAAGTCTACATTAGTAGGGGATTCGTTGATCACCGGCTCGCTGCCAACAAATCCTTGTTTGTTATTCTATAACACACCTTTTGCTGACACTATACGCATACGGCGAATACTCAATGCGGGGAATTCTTAAGGCACTCTTACATGTGCTTAAACTGAGCATTGACGGATGCCGTCTTTATTTTGAAACTTGACAGACGTATCTGATAAAAAGATACCTACAAAGAATTTTTATGTTAATACATAAATTGGAAGAGGAATTATGTTTCTGTATTAGGAATTTCCGAAGGAGGATACACTGATTATTGAACAATTTATTTTCTAATGAAATGAATCTCGGATTTTTTTTTTAAAAACAACAACCTATGAAAAAGTTAGTAAGGTAATATTTATTTTTTAGATCAGCATATGACATCATGTTTTTGAAAATGCTAGGTTATTAGTCGGGATTATTTTCCGTGTGGTGACGAAGTATGAATATATTTACCACCCCTTCTCTTGCCCGTAGTCGTAAAAGACGACTAAAAAGTATAAGATGCAGATAAAATCATGGCAAGAGAAGAAAAAATATAGTAGGTCAATTTACGGCGAGGCATACGCTCGAGGCCTGCGCCGCTTGGGCAGTGCAGCGCTGTGAACTCGTCGCAATCATCGGTGCCGACCTAACGCTGCCGGCTATCACTAGGGCGCTGGTGGACAGCGTCGGGAACTGGGACGCGGTCGCAGCCTTCTGCGAGATAGTGATCTCGCGGAAGGAGGCGGCGGATCGCCTGCGCGAGGAGCGCAGCCTCGATGAGGCGATCCGCCGCCTGCGACTGGGGCGGCGTAGGCGCGAATATCTGCGCCTCATGCAGCCCTAGCCGAGGCCGCGGGTGACGTGACCGGAGAATTAGTCCATCACCCGCCGAGCGGCCGACCGCGTGAGGAACGGCCGACGCGTGTGGAGGAGGGGGGGACGTCGGTCGATGGGAGGGTACCCCAAGTAGGGAGTATTCCGTCGGGCTCACCACTGATGACAAGTAACCCTGCTCCGGTGGTCGGCCCAACGACGAAGGCAACGTGCATCGTGGGTGGGTTGCGAGAGTTGCGTGCTTACGCCCCTCTGTCGCCCTAGACGGAGTGGTGCGAGGAGCGCGCCGACCGCAACCCACCCAAAAAAAAAAAACAAAAAAAAGCAGGTCAATTGCCCTCCCATAATAGCGGAGGACCGAGTCTAACAATGCTCGGGCTTATATGGGCTGAAATGGGCAATGGGATGAGTTGGGATTACGCCTCTTAACGCCAAAGTATTGACATGTGTAAACTCTTACTACACAAATATTAACATAGGTATGTACAAAATACCTAGATATATGTTTTTTGCCTCTACAGTGAACCGCACATACCTACATACGTGCTGATAGGTTAAGTTAGTTTAAGTTAATTAAAATCGGTTGAATGATCATCAAGAAAATAGAGCAATAATACTTTCGCCAACAACACTCAAACCCTAGGCAATACTTATCAATTTATATTACACATAAATAATCGTTCAATTTTACGTGTAATTTGAATAACATGTTTTTATTAAAATTTTCAAATGTATTAAAATTCTAACAGTAAAAAAAAGCCCTCAAAAGCTTATATTTTATTATAGTTGTATATATAAAAACAGTAATGTCGATTCAAAAGATATTCAATGAGTCTCAAAAGATAACAAATTTGTTGTGGAACATTATCGCAATTAGTATATTTTAATGGTACTAAATATCTTAATGTGTAATCCGTCTAAAATTAATTTATTAATAAAGTTCATTAAACTCATTTTACGAAATTACATTCTGCATAAGACTAGTTCTTTGCTAATTGGTACACTTCACTAACTCGATTCACGGTTAATCAATGAAATTATAAATGCAAGAGTTATAAAGAAATGACATTCGAGATACGCGACTTTTGTCGTCTTTTTTTTTCTTAATAAGTGAGAGGTGTTAATCGCTAAAAGCTCAGGAAGTATAAATGACATCACATCCGCAGAAATTGGAAATCGTGGGAATGCAAATACGAATACATTAAAATCTTGTTATTTGAACGGTAGTAAAATTTATTTTATATTTATGACCCACCATATAGCTGTCATGGTAAATTGTTCTGGTTTATGAGTTTTTTTTTCCGGTTTTCTGCCTTCAAATGTGACACAAAATCTTTTTCAATGACTTGAATCTGTTATAATGCATGTTTATAATGACGACAAGCCTTCTAGCTGGCCTTACATATCCATGATTATTTCCTTGTCACATACACACGATATAACTTATTTTTTTATTTTTAAAAATATAGTTTGTAATTACTTAACAAAACAATATATTAATATGGCCTTAGTAAATCTTTGAAAATGCATTATGAGAACTTATTTTCTTATAAACTCGAAATAAAATCCTATACCAAACTATCTGACCAGTGTGGTATAGTAGATCAATTTTCGTCCCATTGTGGAGGAGGCTCAAGCCCAGCAATGAGACTTATATGATCTGTGATGATGATGATTATCTCAAATCGGCATTTTATAAAAAAAACCTTCATCGTCTTTTTATAAGAGACTAAAGAGCATATAAATAAACAAGTATTTGAATATATTTTTTTATACCGCGTGGTGATAGAATAAAATTTAAAGTCTACTTCTTTTACCGCAGGCATAGTAAAAAACAACTAAGGAATGTCAATGGTTATTACTATTATGAATTAGGGCAAACTAAATACTATATAAAACGTAATACCAATCCATCTCAACAGATTGGTGATTACAATATATTAATATTAGATGCTTTTCTATTGCGGAGGAGCCTGCAACTGTGAGACGAATGTAGGTAATAACTACGACAAATTTCTTAATTGTTTTATATTATTAGCTGTATCTCATTTATTTAGTGACATTCGTATATAACAAAACTGTTTAGACTATAAAACTGACTCCAGTGAAATTCAGAAAGATAAAATCTAGGAGTACGAAGATGAACTATAAAGATGTAAATATCACTTTTCTATGTAGATAGGTACATACATCCATACCTACATAAACATGTGTAGTTTACATAAAACTTATTAACATATCAGGAAATACCTTGATTGGAAACCCTTTATCTGTTTACATTTCTTTTATATAAAAAGAGATAAGATCGAATGATGTATGTTGCATCCGTAGACATAGATTTACTCTTATAAACGATAAATCGAATAGAAATCTCCGATCATCAAACATTCTTTCATTCAGTTTTACAACGATATTTGATAGTCACCGGTTCATGATAATAATATGTTGTTAAAAATACGGCGATTCGCGATAAAAGCTTGACCATTTGTAGAAAAAAAACGTGTTCCGATGTCGTTGAACGCATAATGGCTGTGGAATTTAAAATAGCTAATAAGTATTAAACTTATAATATGGTTTATGAATACCACGTGACATAACTATGAGTTAAGTTTCAAATAATTTTAAGGATGATAAAATACAAATCTATCACACCTTCCCTATCCCACGGGTATGATAAAAGGATTATATAAGTTAGGTAATTGACAACAATAAGAAGACACTGCAAGAAAAGAAAACCATGTAATTAAAATCCTGTGCCAATTCATTTATTCAGTAAGGTAGGTCCATTTCAGTGTTACAATGGAAGACTTGGACTCAACAGAGGGATGTAAAGATTTCTGATGTTTACACATATTATAATTAAGAGACGAGAGAAGAAACTATTTTTATAGATTTGATATGATGTTTTGAATACAGTCTTACATAGAATATATGTATATAAAGAGTGTTAAATCATGTAATTTATGATAGTTTATCTATATTAAATGTTTACATTATTTTATAGTATTTATTTTTTTGTTTTATATTCTTATATTTATTATATATTAGCTGACCTGGCGAACTTCGTAACGCCATAATTTTTTTCGTAAATATATTTTCTAAACTTTCCGCAAATATAGTCTCTAATGGAAGAACCATTACAGCTTTTATCGGAAAAGATTCGATAGTTTTGGTCGCGGCATTGTTAATAATGATTCAAAGAGAATATAAATTACTCATTATTGATATCTGACAAAATTATTATTATCAAATTTTCAACCATACTTAACCATAGACAAAATTTCGTTTAGCTGTCATTTGCATTTTGTTATTACATATCAAATGCGTTTTTTTATACTATCTACGTTTCATAGTGACTTGTTTTCTGTTTGACATTTTGTGTCACGTCATACGGAAACGCGATAAAAGAGTTATTGGCGTAATCTTGTAAACACCATTAAAAGAAACGGGATAAAAAATATCCTATGTCCGTCTCCTGGTTCTAAGCTACTTCCCCACCAATTTTCAGTCAAATCCGTACAGCGGTTTTTGAGTTATAAATGTAGTAACTAACACGACTTTCTTTTATATACATATATAGATATTTGGATAAAGGTGTGGGTATGTTATACAAGTATTAGCAAAATATCAGCGTTGTTTCAATACAGTGAAGTAGTACAAGATTTACGTATCGAGACGCAGTAAGAATATAATTCACCACCTCCTTTCTCGCCCGTGGGTATCGTAAAGGGTGATTGAAGGTTTATTGCAGGTCTTGCATCTATGCAAGAAAAGGAAAATTTGAAATAAAACTCTATACTAACCCGTCTGACCAGCGTAGTATAGTAGGTCAATTGCCCTCCCGTTGTAAGGGAGACTCGAGCCCAGCAGTGGGACGTACATGAGCAGTGACGATGATAATGAAGCACAAGTTGAGCCGGCAGCCTTTTCAGTCTTTCGTCGAATTTAGATTAATTTATATCGGAAGTTATTTTATTTAGCCTTGTTTGTTTTTAATTAACATTTAGATCTGTGTGGTGACGGACCAAGAATATATTTCACTATCTATTTATAGATTATTGATATGATGTTTTGAATACAGTCCGCCTGTGAGCATGGACGCTGAAAAGCAGACAATTCATCGGGCAATCAAAAAATGCAAATGCGATAAAATCCGTAAAAATAGTTTTATTTAGATGACATTTGGCCTAAGAAGAAGGAGAAGAACGGTCAGACACTTCTCTGCTATTCATAAAGTTATCTATTTTATATAATATTTTAATTTCCATTTTAAAGTACTGTTTATAATAACAATTCGAACGAATCCGAAATTTATTTACCTATCGTGGTCTGTGCTTGAAAAATATAAGACTTGAGTAAATTATAAAAGATGCATCATAAGTTACGGCTAATCTCGTTTGATAGTATTAATTTAAAATATATAAATACGGACATTTATAAGGATTTTCTGAAAGCTTATAAATTATTTCCAAAGTATATTGTTTACGATTAATTGCTATGACAGTTTATTAATTCTAGTAAGCTGCAAAATATATTTTATTTTAAAATGTCTCGTTTACTTGCTAAACAAGAGTCAACATTATTGCATATATAAAAGCTACCAAGCTAAATAATTTATGTATACTAACTACTTCTTATTACGTTTTGAATATGTTGTTTTAGTTGATCAATCGATAAGGTTCTGTGAAATACATGTTTCTCACTAGCTCAAGTTAGTGTCAGTGAAAACCTTCATTATGTCACTGCCAACCATCGCTAGGAAGATGCCTGATAGTATTAAAAATGGAGACGCAGTCTTCTGCAAGGCAGTAGTCACGGAAGCAGGCGGCGGAGTGGTTGAGAGCCGAGCCCTGTCAGGCTAACATGTTTCGTCGCTGGTACATGGGCCTTTACTATCAGGTAGCTGTCTGTATAAGGAGTAACTTAGGTAGGCTACATTTTATTTAGGTATTTCTTCGGAAACGCGTATTCTGCGGGTGAAACTACTATTTTTTAGTTATATATATATTTTTTTATTGCAAATGGTGGCAAACGAGCAAACAGTACACCTGATGGTAAGTGTTGCTGCCGCTCATGGACCTCTACAAGGCCGATGCCTACCGCGAAGAAAGTGAAGGGAGTGTGAATGCATGCATTGAGGCTCGGTGATACCACGGGCACCACCAATACCTCCATACGCAAACACCCTCAGAAAATTGGGCTTCCGGCTCTCTCGCTCACCGAACGAAGCGCAGTAACAAATCGCTACTACTCAGACGTCGATTTTCTGTGAGAGTGTGGTACTGCCCCGGACGGACCGGCCCGCGGTTGTAGACAGATAACTGTCGACAGTGTGGTCCTACCACAGCATATATAAATCTCATATCGTCATATACGTTCCTAAATCCATAATGATGATATTGTCAAACACATCATTGACTCATAGGTCTTGGTGATGAGAGTTTTGATGGCGTTACTGATCTTTTGAACATGATAGATGGTTAAAACCTTTCCTTTTTCTTTGACACATTACACATATCTCAATTACCATGGACGATGTAATGTCGTATTCCCCTCCACATTTCTATCAAATATCATCTCCATTGTGACCTATGCCTTATCCCCTATTATCATTAAAGTTTTCAACATTCATATTTTGGACTTATATTTGCTTAACCTAATATTGCCTACACTCATCCCATTTCTACAATTGTCCATACTACAACAGCTACTTACTCTTAAATTCTCTGTCGCTATCGCAAATTCTTACATTTTTCTAAAATGTTATCTTCGCCTTTATTTTATACATCACAATGCAGTAATAACATTTGCATCTGCGCCACTTGGTGTCAGCAGATATTCGTTGTTTTGCTGTCCAACATACCAGGCCATATATGATATAACTTTTCAGTTTTTACCTTAGTATATTTCTATATCTGATTTTTTTAAGTTAAAAAGTAAAACTACCCAGAAAAATCAAAGTCAAATAAATACAAGAAGATTCATCAAAACAGGTGTCTAATTAAAAGTCAATAATAGAGCGGCGACGAATAATCGCATAACGTAACTATTAACGGACCGATTCAGTATCTAATAACAAATAATTTGCACAGAATCAACACAATAAACCGACCAGTTGGTAGGAAGTCAATAAAATAATAGCGGTCCAGCCCACAATAACTACGATTGCGGAGTACAGAGCAAACAATGATGCTCGTAAACAATCTTACAGACCAGTGCAGACCGACCGATTATTATGCGACTAATTTTAGTCGCATACATGAATAAGTGTTATATTAAAGGTACGTTCCTATGGTGATGGAGTAAGAATACAATTCACCGCTCCTTATTCTACCCGTGGGTGTCGTAAAAGACGACTAAGCATATAACATCTATGCAAGCGAAGGAAAACTCAAAATAAAAACCCCATACCAACACAATCAGCGTGATTTAGTAGGTCACTTTCCCTGCCTTTGTGGAGGAGGCTAGAGCCCAACAGTGGGACATATATGAGCTGTGATGATGATTATAATTAAAGGTACAATGAAATACTTGATTATTTATTTAATTTGAATTTACAAGTCAAGAATAATTACACTATTCATACACTGTTATTGGTTGATCTCATTATTATCATCATCATCATCTCAGGCCACATTTGTCGCACTGCGGGGCTCGTACCTCCTCCACAATAGGAGGGAAATTCACTTTATTATACCAAGCTGGTCAGACAGATTGGTATAGGGATTTATTTCGAGGTTTGCTTCGCTTGGATAGATGCCTTAGTCGTCTTTTACGTCATCCACGGGCTAGTGTGGACTATTGAATTGTTTTCCATCTTCGTCACCATATGGAATCGTTTATCCAATCAAAATTTTGTAATAATTGGAACTTATCCATTTATTATTAATAGTATAGCTTCTGTTCAATAAATTGGACTGATGCCTTATAAAAAAAAATATAAATCAGATATATAAAAATATATTAATAATTTTTATTTACCATTTTTGTGTATTTTTTTAGTTATTATACATTAAAACTCATTTGATTTTTATTTTGTAATATTTACAAATGCCCATTAGAGAAATAGCAGTTATGGCAATTTTTATAAACCAGTAGTCGGTCTGTAAGACTTCACAGTATGAATTGCGTTGAACTTAATACTTTATACTTTGTTGAAGCTCATTGAATATCAATGGACTTTTACGATTAACAATATTATTGTTGAGACGTGAATTTATTGTCCACTATATAGATTGTTTATTGCTTTCTTGAGTTTATTATTTATATGAGCTAATATTGTCACATTAGGATAATTTAATTAGGCAGTTATTTGATAAAATAATAATTAATTTCAATGATAATTATATAAAGAGTGTTAAATTATGTAATTTATGATAGTTTATATTAAATGTTAACATTTTATAGTATATATTTTCTGTTTTATATTCTTATATTTATATACTAGCAAAGCGCCCTCGTTTCGCTTCGGTTTCAGTCGCCTTACCCGCGTAGCTCCCGTTCTCGTGGGAATACCGGGATAAAATATAGCCTATGCTGCCACCCTGATATTACAGCTTTACATTGATGAAAGAATTTTTGAAATGGATTCGGTGGCTTAAACGTGAAAATGTAACAAACTAACAAACTTACCTTCGCCTTAATAATGTTTGTAAGGATACTTGGGTAAAGGTATGAGTAAATTATACAAGTACCTACGTATTAGCAAAATATCAGCGTTTCTTGACCGTGGGTTTCATAAAAGGCGGCTAAAGGCTTATTGCAGGTAACATCTATGGAAGAAAAGAAGAACTCTAAATAAAATCATATATCAACAGGTCTGACCAGCGTGGTATAGGAGGTCAATTTACCTCTCATTGCGGTCGATGGATGCGGACGATACAAGACCTATGTCGTATTCTTTGAGGCAATCTTAACTATGAAGTTCTAATATAATAAAATAGTTAAGTCTAATATAATAAGTTGTAAATATTTTTAATTAACTATTGTATTTATTTTTGTTGAGGTTAAGATCATCACAGTTCATAAACGTCCCACTGCTGGGCTCAAGCCTACTATACCACGCTAGTAAGACGGATTGGTATACGGTTTTATTTCGAGTTTTCTTTTTCTTGTATATTTTTGTATTTGCCATATATCCCTTAGTCACCTTTTACGACACGCACGGAAGAGAGACGGGAATATTATTCTTACTCCACGGCAATTCCGATTATACATTTTGGTCCGGTTATCAGTTTTATACAATTCTTAACGTTCAATACGTTTCAATAATGTGAAGGCTGAAGGTAATAATTATCAAGAGAATACGACCTTTTACATAATCTCTTACGATGCAACGGGTCCCACTGTCACGCAAGTCAAATAATTGGTGGCGATTGTTTGTTTAATCAGCGTTTAGTTAATACGGTAGCTTATAAAATCACACGCAGCTTCTCCATCGTCACGGACAGCTTGTCGATAGGTACAATGTATTTTTAACTCGTCATCATCATCATCATCGCAGCCCGCATACGTCCCACTGTTGGGCTTCGGGCCTCCTCCACAATGGGAGGAAATTTAACCTACTATACCGTGCTAGTCAGACATGTTGGTATACGGTTTCATTTCGGGTTTTCCTTCTCTTGCACAGATCTTATGCGCATTTTATATCCCTTAGTCATTTTTTACGACCTCCACGGGCAAGATAGGGAGCGGTGAATTGTATTCTTAATCCGTCATCACACAGAAACTGTGAAGATTATTATTAATATTTTATTTCGATTAAGCTGAAGCTTGAAACCTCATCGCTAATGGTAATTTTATAGTTTCAAGCTATTAGATGAACGAAACTGTCGTTTTGAAACCTGTTAAGATCTGCCTGTTTAGGCGCATTTACTTCTTCCATATATTATACATAACCCTCTTTTAATTTAATATTGTTTTATATTATAATTATTGTATTAAGAATTTTATGAAAAGATGTCTTTCCAAATAAATTCAAAATTCTGTGCAGATAGGCGCGTTAAAATCACATAGTAACAGATGCAAAGTAAGTGTAAAACATTTTACTTTAAGAGCCAAGAGACCCTAACATATTATAAATAAAACAATTTTTACGAACTTTATTGCATTTTTATTGGATCTTGATTACTCGATGTTTTGAACGCTTCTCCAGGTTTTGGTCATGGGTGAACTAAGATTTCTCACATACCTACAAGAAGTCATCGTTATTACAAAGATTATACATAGCCGCTACAGAATTAGTTATTAAATTTTAACCCACAGTTTGATACATATTTATAAAAAAAATTAAATACCAACAAGAAAAAATCCATAGTCTTAGAATAATAACGTATAGAAGGATAGTGTCGGTACTTCGAGCGATCGAAAACATAAAGTCAAAAATACTACCTACATGCGCGCAGGCGACTACACACGTACACACGCACAACACTATACAAATTATGAAATCAAATTGAAATCAAATTTGTTAACATAAATCCTCGAAATACTTTTCAAAGTAATGTTAAAAACTTTTTTTCTTTTTTTTTATATTTTGCAAATGTGTTGTGACACTATTTGAATGGACAAACCGTCATAATTAACTATTTATTTTTTAAGAGTTGCGTACGTAAGTACGTACTGTACAGTGACCTTGTACACTACGGAACGGTTCCAGCGTAAGCTCCATTAGGCTCCAATTGAAATGCTTCATTTTTTTGTGCGCGGACTTACCTTCTATATCTTACTCCTCTTCTTCTTCGTTATTATTCTAAGCCCGTAGTTTTATTTATAATGTTTAATACTCTTATTAACATCAGAAATGACCCTAAATCAGTTAAAAATATAATTCATATAATGGTGAAAATAGAGTCTTTAATACTATTTTAACGATATAATTCATATAATAGAACTGTTGGTGACTGTTATATCAAATAGTAACATTGATACATACCGCAAAGACCTTGTGAATTAAATAATGTTAATTGTCGCTATTCCATAGACAAGTTTTCAATAGAACTTACTCGACATAATATACCTAATTCAATTCAATGTGATATTGTACGCGACCATGAACATAACCTTGAGAATATTTAAACGGTGGGTAGAAAGATTATAAAATATAGTGAACAAATAATAAAATCATCAAACATCCGTATCGACATTTTAAAATTACAGTCGTGACTCTCATTCTAAGACGTTGAAAGCTTACGGCGATGTATTATTTAAAGCCGAGGCGCGAGTTTCATAAATCATTTAACTGTCTCTCACTGCAGCCGTATCGATTATATTATAAATAAAGTTCACAGAATAAGAACCTAATTGCATTCACAGCGAAAAAAGCATAGTAGGACAACAGAAATTTAAAGGGTTGACTCACAATTTTACGAAGTGTTGCACTAATAATAATACCATCGAAAAGGCAGACAAATAATTTTATATATTACTGTCAACGCAATTAACATCGGAATTAGGTGAAACCGGTTGTCGCCGTCATGAAGCTGTAAGAAGTTGAACCTTTAAAAAATCTTGTTCTTATTACGGATTCAACGAAGTGCAAAAGCTGACACGAAAACAATTGTTATTATAAGTAATAAAACATCACTTGGAGTCGGAATATATTGATGATATATATGAATGAAAATACACTGGGTATTAGATATACATAGGTACTATATCTCATTTTCATCATTATCATTTCAGCCTATCGCCGTCCACTGCTGGACGTAGGCTTCCCTCATGCTATGCCACAAAGCGCGATCCTGTGCCGCCTGCATCCAACGATGCCCAGCAACTTTTACCAGGTCATCGGTCCACCTGGTTGCGTCCTACACTGCGTCGTTCAATACGTGGTCGCTACTCGAGAACCTTTCTTCCCTTCTTCCCCAGCGATTGTCGATTCATCGAGGTGTCCCCATTGCCACTTCAGCGTGCTAATTCTTCCTGCTATGTCGGTTACACCCGTTCTTCTGCGGATTACCGTATTCTGGATTCTATCTCGCAGAGAAATCCAGAGCATAGCCCGCTCCATAGTACGCTGAGCGACTTGGAGCCTTGTTATGAGTCCTACATTTAGGGACCACGTTTCCGTGCCGCAATTCATCACTGGTAACACACACTGCTCGTAGACCTGTGTTTTCAGACACTGAGGTATGTGGACGAGAAGATCCTCTAAAGTTTACCGAACTATATCTAAAATACCTCAAATACGAGCAGTTGTTTTAGAAGAAATGAAAGAGATCGTCTCCAGTTTTCTTTATCAAACCAACATTTCATTATTGAATGGATATTTGAAGCGCAATTGATTTTGTAAATTATTAATAGCCTGATTTAAGACATTAATATATAGTTCGCATAAATAAAGCTTGAAAAATGAACACAGAACTCTATGTCAGTAGAAAAACAGTACTTAGATTATTACTTTATCTACGCAATCGTATTGATAACGGTGTGAACAAAACATCAGTCGGAGTCGGAATAAATCGGAAATGAAAATACCGAATGCCCTTATAGTGCATTAGAGGCACGTACTACAGCGAACGGACCTCTTTAATCCAAACAGTTCTTTTACCGGTACACGTAGTGCAACATCGCCTATATCTTTAATCGGAGATCCGTTCACAAATAGTAACAATGCCAACCCAGAATACAAATCTTGATATTAATTTTTTTTGACTTTTAAATAGGCTGAAAATACCGAAATGGGCCATTTAGTTCAAAATTTTTTCAATGTATATACTGATATATATTCCGTGTATATTAATATATTGCCGAATGGTGACGGAGTAAAAATACAATTCACTACTCCCTATCTTGCCCGTAGATGCCGTAAAAGACGACTAAGGGATACAATATGCATATAACATCTATGCAAGAGAAGGAAATCTTAAAACAGAACTCTATACCAACCTGTCTGACCAGCATGATATATAGTAAGGTCAATCTCCCTCCTGTTGTGGAGGAGGCTCGAGTCCAGCAGTGGGACATATATGAGCTGAAATGATGATGAATGACTAATATACCTATATAATAATAAAAAATATATTTTATCTTAATAATACCAGATTTAAATGCGAAATTTGTGCGGATGTATGTTTCTTCTAGATTCTTGCTAGAATTTACAACCAAATTTTAATGATACAAAATATTGTAATTTATAAAGATATTTTGTAAATTAGGCAAAATTAAGAGATATGTTTGAGATTCATCATCATCTTGCTCTTATCACAATTACTTGGGATTGACGCAATATGTCATCTTTTTCCATACGGTCCTATCAGACGTCATCTCTGCAGTCACACTCAGATTATCCATGTCATGCCTCACGCAGTCCATCCATCTCAGTCTTCCTTTACCCCTAGAGCCTTCAACATAAATACCCAAAAATTTTCTCACAACATTAATTTCATCCCGCCTCATCACATGTCCATACCATGTCAGCCGTTCACTCTTTAACTTTTCCGTCACTGACGCAATATGTTTGAAATGATTAGGCGAATAATTTCCGTATGGTGACTTAGTAAGAATCTTGCCTGTGGGTATCGTACAAAACCGCCAAGGAATATAATATGTAAATAAATTTATCCAAGAGAAGGTAGACTTGAAATTCTATTTCAAGTCTACCTTCTCTTGGATAAATTTATTTAAACCTTACACCAACCTGTCTGACTAGCGTGGTATAGTAGGACAATATCCTGCCTATCGCGAAGGAGGTTCTAGCCTAGTAGTGAGACATATATGAGCTGAGATGATGAAGAATTAGACAAAAATCTTATCAAGCATATAAACTTGTCGTACGTAAACTTGTCACTGCACATAATAATGAAATTACTCTTGTGTCATTGCTAATAAAAAATTCTAATAAAACTGAAATATTTTCTCTATATTAAGCCCAGTTTATGTAACCTACTTTCACGTACCTGCATCCATATGGTGATGTAGTAAGAATACAGTTCATCACCCCACTTCCTGCTCATAGATATCGACTAAGGAATCTTAGATGAAGATAACGTGTACCCAATTTTGAAATGAAACCCTATACTAACCCGTTTAGGCCGCGGGTGATCGGACTGCTGAGGGCGCGGGTGGGTGATCGGACCGGGGACTTTAGTCCGTCACCCGCAGAGAGACTGACCGCGCGACGGCGACCGACTGCACGGGACAGGGACATCGAGAGGGGAGGGTACCCGAAAGGGTATTCTGTCGGGCCGGTCATTGAGGACAAGGAACCCGGCACTGGTGGTCGCCCCAACGCCGAAGATGACGTGGGTACGGGTGGGTTATGGGCCCAGGCGCCGTCCTTTCGTCGCCCCGGACGGAATGGACGGTGTGCGCTTACCCTAGCCCACACACAAAAAAAAATACTAACCCGTTTGATCAACTCGGTATAGTAGGTAAATTTTCCCATCCATAGTAAAGGCTCGAGCCCAGCAGTGGGACATATTTGAGCTGATATGATCACTACTAAAAATGTGCATTACCCAAAGTATGGCCTATCTACCTATTCTACTTCCTAGAATTATGAAATCATCTTAATCACGTCACTATTTGGTAAAAAACTTAGTAATGTAAATTAACTTAGGTTTTATGCTCATTTTCAACAACGACCCCTAAATTTTAGGTAACATTTAGGGGGATAGAAATGACGCTTAACAAGTATTGATGTTAACTAATTAGTTTGATGTTCATTTATAATAAACCAACAACCCAAGCTTCGCTTCGGTTTCAGTCGCCTTACCCGCGTAGTTCCCGTTTCTGTGGGCATACCGGGATAAAATATAGGCTATTTTACTCCCGGATATTATAGCTTCCCATTGGTGAAAGAATTTTTGAAATCGGTCCGGTGGTTTAAGCGTGAAAGCATAATAAACAAACAAATAAACTTATTTTCGCATTTATAATATTAATAAGGATATTAACATTGAAATTTGTGATGACATATAAGCGATTATTAATGACCCAATGCTATGTGTCATTTATTCTTAAGCGTTAGCTCAAAATTATCGGCCATTGGTAATATCAGAAATTGTCCCCATATTTACCAATAGTCTAGTACTAACAACATTACTTGGATTTTTAAGTTTTTGTTCAAGTAAAAAAATTGTTATAAACAAAGTATCAATATTTTTTTAACTTTTATGGCACGATCTTGTTAAGTATGTATGTAAGAAAGGCTCTACGAAGCGAAAATTTTTTACGACCATTATTTAAACATTTTTTTTCACTTATAATTAAGACGATAGTTCGAGAAAATTTCGTTAGTTAACAATTGTTTAACTCGTTGAAAAATTAACTTTAAGTAAAATTTCCAACGGAAATAAATTATTTATAGTGTTCAGAACACACCATAATTTTTTCAAATTAAAAAAAAAATATTTAATACTTTAAATAAATTAATTAATGCGCCGTACTCGCTTTTGACGCCACGCGCGCATCCTAAAAATGTCACGCGCAGACCTATCTTCAGCGTTAAATTAAAATTATAAATAATGGAGATAGAGTTCCAAGAGTTAGGAGTTTTTTATTGGAAATTTCCTCCTCTTTCAGAATCTCTTTTTAAATTCCTTAAATATTAATAGTTTATGAAATATTGGCAAAAAACAAAATGCCATTTTTTTTTCATCTTTAATTGTTTATAACTTTTGCAATTTTTTATGTGCTAATACACGCTTTTAGCACATTTTTCTAGACGTCATTCCGGATCCAATGAGCTATCGCACGTAATTTTAAGAGCAGTATCTCTATTTTGTACCATTTTCAACTTGTCGACTAGACTACAAAGACTTCTGAAGTTTAGCTAGTACCCAAGGCAATATAAGTTGATCACAATATTAAGGACGATATTTTTTTAATATTAATTCATGTTAGATAAAATTAAAGTGTGTGAAAGTGAAGTATTAAGTGTATAAAAAACTTTTTGTGTGGTAACGGAGTAAGAATACAATTCAAACCTTAGTAAGGCCTGTTGAACTGCCAATATGATGGATGAGTGACAACTGCATATAGAAGAGCTGTGAATATTAATGAATGTGTTGTGTGACGAAAATTGATAAAATAAGGAATAACTATATTAGAGGAAGTTTTCAAGTTACGCCAATGGCCGAAAAGACAGGAGTAAACGTTTGACGTGGTATGAGCATGTGATGAGACGGGATGAAGATAATATTGTGAGGAGAACGGAAGGGAAGGTAGGTGTAAGGGAAGACAAAAAAAAACAGACATACTACGTGAAATATGACATAGATAGACAAGGAGTGACCACAGAGATAACATCTGATAGAGCTGTGTGGAAGGAGAGAACATATCGCATCGACCCCAAATAATTGGGATAAGAGCAGGATAATGATAATGTCCTTGTATACCTGTATACTGCAAATGTTTTGCATGATACCGACATTATATGCAACATTCCGTAGCTCACTGCAAATGACGAAATTGTACGAACACCCACATTCATATTTAATTATTCTTGTAATATTTTTTAAGTGGTTAAGTGGTGTTGTATAAAGTATTATAAAAATGTAATATATCTGATTGTATTGGAGGATACTGTCTTACTGTATTACAGTCTTGACTAGTATGGAGAACAGTGTGAATCTAGTGCAACAACCAAATGTTCTCAGTATGTTTGTATGTGCAGTGTTGTTTGTATCGCGCAATGTAGCATGTAAGTAAAAAACTTTCTTTTGTTATTGCTAATATAATAATTTTAAAGTATTACAATATTTAATAAATAAATTGAAAATTGAGTTATACCTAACAAATTACCTAAAAATGAAAGATCGTTATTAAAATTGCGAATTAATGTTTAGGTACACGTGCGTATAAATTTCGCTCTATTGTTAGTTCGTGCGATCCTTGCAGACTTAGCCTCTGAAAGTCCGATATTCAATAATTGTTTTACACGGTACGAAGACTTAATGTCTTCATCAATAACTGATAATTTATGTACAGCACGATCAGTACAAGACGAAATTGCGGCCGCCGGTTCCCCTTTGTAATCAGTGCAGAATTATAAAGCCATTGCAACACCGCAGGGCAAGTTCCTTGTATTATTATATAAGTTATATCTCAATGAATGTATTGAATTATTGTATTTTTAATCGTATGAAAATATTTAAGAACCATTTACAAGTTAAAATATATATGTATCATTATTATATAATATATTATCAGTGTGATAAGTAATAATACAATTCACCACTCCCTATATTGTCCATGGATGAAGTGGGAAAGACGACTAACGGATGTAATACGCATATAGCATCTATACAAGATCAGATCAAATCATTTAGTCTACATAACCAACTTATTGTCAAATTAAGGAGTGGTAGGACCACACTATCGACAGTTATCTGTCTACAGCCGCGGGCCGGTCCGTCCGGGGCAGTACCATGCTCTCGCAGAAAATCGACGTCTGAGTAGTAGCAATTTATTACTGCGTTTCGTTCGGTGAGCGAGAGAGCCGAAAGCCCAACTTTCTGAGGGTGATTGCGTGTGGAGGGTTTTGGTGGTGCCCTTGGTATCACCGAGCCTCAATGCACGCATTCACACTCCCTTTGCTTTCTTCGCGGTAGGCAACGGCCTTGTAAAGGTCCATGAGCGGCAGCAACACCATCAGGTGTACTGTTTGCTCGTTTGCCACCGTTTGCAATAAAAAAAAAATTACCACATCGTTTGAAACAATCCAATAATCTACCAAGAGAAAGAAAGCTGGAAATGAAATCCTACATCAACCCACCTGACCAACGTGGTGGTAGGTTAATTTGCCTCATATTATGGAAGAGGCTCGAGCCCAGCAGTGGAACGTATATGACCTGCAATGATGATGACGGTTATATAACACATAAAATTTACTTTTGAAATAATATTCAAATTATTATATTGATTCGTTAGAGCCATTAGAAAAAAAAAATTGAGTGTTTTGAATGATCGTTTAGAAATACATAAATAAGAAAACATATTGTTAAAAATGATTGAATACTTTCGTCATTGTTATGAACCAGCTACGCTGTGATTATGCTAACAGAACCGTAACAGTTTATTTTACAAGACATTGATAAATCAGTGCATAGCCATAGTATGTATGAAACATCTTAAAATAAACGCGTTTGGTTTCCAAAGCACACTGACGAACTTGATGGATGTCTATCATTAGCCTATGGGTGGGTGCATAGCTCTTGTTTATGGAAGATAAGCGCAGTATTCGGCCTCTTGAAAATTTCGGTGGCTATTTTGAACGAGCTCTTTTATTAGTTTTAAAAAAGGTCGTTTAGATTACAAGCGCGTTGGAGGGTTGGGTGGCTTATTGGCCTTTGAAATATTAGGTGGTGGGATTAATGGCACACTCGAGAAATATTGTACTTATTATGAAGTATCGCTTTCCACATTTTTTCTGGAAAGTTGTTCTTTATTTCTGTTTAAGTATATTTTATTTCAAACACTTTATTTAACATTTGGGCTAATTTTTAAATTGAAGTATTTGTAGGATTGAAATTATTTAATCGATAGTATAGATAACATAATTAGAATTCGCATAGCGTTGAGAATAGGTCTGGAATATTAAAAATGAAAATATGATGCGAAAATTCTTATATATGTATAAAAAAAAATTCTAGATTTGCAAGTACCTATGTATATAGTGTAGTATGTATATTGTGTATATTCCGTACCTAAAGAGTTCGTATATTACCATCTCGGCTCTTATACGTCCCACTGTTGATCTCGAGCCTCCTTCAAAATAAGAGGAAAAAGCACCTTTACTATACCGTGCTGGTCAGGTAGGGCAAGATAGAGGGTGGTGAATGGTAATCCTACTCCGTCACCGCACAGATATCAGTACTTAATATCATAAAATACATAATATTCGTATTCTTAAAAAATATTATTTGCTATCATTTCCCTAGATGTACGAAATACTATCTTTAAAAAATAAAAGGAAGTTTATAAATACCTTTACGTCGTAAGTATTTCATTTCGATATACATGGTCTTACCCGTGACCTAACAATACACACAGCTACATGGTACCTTCTACCTGTAGGTATCTAAATGTATAGGTTATGCATACCGGTCCAGAAATAAACCTAAACCGGGCCCGCCGTAATATCTTCATCAAGAGGTGTGTTCAATCGATTATACTGGTGTGCCTTATAAACTATAGATTTATATACAGTACGCAAGCCTACCGATATAGTCGGTTGTTTGATTTTTATTTGCCAAATGATACGAGGTATAAACGAGATTAAGCATTTTAACGTTCAAATGAGTATTCATTTGAAAGCGTCCACTTAAACTTCACATTTCTCGCGGGTATCGTAAAAGTTGAATGAATGCAAATAACTTTACTGTAAAAATAGAAAAACTGGAAATAAAACTACGACGTAGTACCTATATCAATACCTCTCCAATTGCTACAGCAACTATTGTTCAATAATTGATAATATAACAGTTATAAAGAAGAAAATTTATCAGATGGGTTAACAAAATGAAAAGAAGTTGAAATCTAGATTTAAATAGTAGATCTAGAACTAGATATAACTAGATATAAATATCTAGTTTTCAATTTCTGCAGTATTGTTATCTCCTTACCTTAGAATAATAACGTATAGAAGGTAAGTTCGCGCACAAAAAGTGAAGCATTTCAATTGGAGCCTAATGGCGCTTACGCCGGAACTGTTCCGTAGTGTACAAGGCCATTTTACTGCACGTACGTACGCAACTCTTAAAACATAAATAGGTAATTATGACGCTTTGTGCATTCAAATGGTGTCACAACACATTTGAAAAACTTAAAAAGGTTTTTTACATTACTTTTAAAAGTATTTCGACGATTTATGTTAATAAAAACAAAATTTGATTTCATAATTTGTATAGTGGTGATCGTGTGTACGTGTGCCTTCGCGCCTCTGTATCGACTGCGGTAATGTAATATTTTTAGATTCATGTTTCGAACGTTCGAAGTACTGACACTTTCCTTCTATACGTTATTATTGCAAGCTTCTTACGTAGGCTGGTGACGGAGTAAGAATACAATCCACCATCCCTTCTCTTACCCATGGGTGTCATAAAAGATGACTAAGGGATCTAATATACACATACCTAATGTACACATAGATCCTACATCAACACGTCTGACCAGGATGGTATAGTAGGTCGATGATGACGATAAAATCATTCGACGATTCGAAATCGTTTTTAAGAAGTCTATTAAAAACTTACAAAAAGCTATAGGTATGTTTTTAATTACTGTTTTGAAAATGATAAAGATGTCTCAATACAAATATTTAATTAATTTTGATGTACAAATAAAGATTTATATTCAAATTAATAATATGTTATCGATGTAACTAACTTTGTACGATCAAGATTAATAAATTACATTTTTTAATGAAACCAACATGAAAGTTATTCGCTGCAAGATGATATCAAAAGATTTCATTACTAAAATAAATGCAGACAAAAATTATAACAAAAACAGTAGTTTTGTTTCGATGATCACAAATTATATGTTGTTACATTAACTGATACCGTACAAACATGTTTGTAACGTATGTTAGATTTAATTTTGCGAGAATAATTATTCGTTTTGGTACAATTCACGAATATTTAATGTGAGTATCAAATTTATCAGACAAAACGGTGCATGCATTAATTATAAAAAAACTTACAAACATTCAGAGCGTGTACAACGAAAGCCTTTAATCAATGCGCTATGCGAAGCGAATGGTCGACTCATGCGTCTTTTACTTTTAGCATGTAGATGAGCTTAATTCATTTACATTCTCTTGAAATATGTTAAACACTCATCGTTGGTATTTTTAATGTGAAAATCTCTTTCCAGATACTGAGATAAACAGTAAAAATTACATCGTTTTAAAGCATTTCTCTCGCGGCCGCAGTTTGTCATTTACCACACCCTTAATATCGATGCCAGTGCCAGATAGCCTCGTGTTTATGTCGCTTAAATTAAATTGCCTCTGTTGATTATTGTGACACCGCTTTTTGTATTTGTTGAAATTTATTACGTTATACATTTTATACAATATAGTGTTAGATTATTTTTGATTTACAAGTTAGTAATGTATTCATAATATTTTTATGTATGTATTCTTGCAGACTGTATGTATACGTTCCATGGGTATCCTTCTCAAAGAGTGTGAAATCAGTCAACGCTGTCAAGCTGGCCAGACAGGGTAGCAAAATTTTTTATTTAAATTTTCTTTCCGTTACAAGAAAGCTATCATTACACATTCATCCCCCTTCATACATTTATGGGATGCCCAAAAGAAGGGAAAAATGGAAATTAAGACTCACAAATATAAATAAAAATATAGAGTTTTAAGGTACCTACAGATCGTGCTCAGAGATTTTTAATCAAATTTTTATTTAGTCTCACTATTTTAACTTTCAAACATACAGGTGCAATTATATTTGGGTTTCAAACCTTATTACATACAAGATTTAAAACCCCAATATAATTGCATATAAGTTAGGGAGCAAGCATATTATTATCTGCTAGGTATACCTAATTCTGGACTTGTGCTGAAAATTAATTAGTACCCGTCTCAGAATTTGAACCTGAATATCAAACAATATCCAATAGCACAATATATGGATTTAATATATGTAGTTCAGATATACAATTTAATCAAAATTAATATAAAACGTTATATTTTAAAAGAGAGGTCATGGTTGAGCTTCTTCTTCATTAGGACGAGCACGATTTCCTGATTGCAGGTGCCCGATGCAATTTTCAACTTACTTCGACCAGCAATTACGTTCGTAATTTGCATTGTTCTAGTCCCGATTTGTTGGTTGGCTCCGTAATTCTAAAAGAGCTTATCCAACAATTGAACAGAGGACCTGCTGAACAATTTTCGAAGATCAATTGGTACACTTGCGATATTCGAAGTCTCACGCTCTAAGTGAAGGCTTGAGGCTCGCAATTTTAAAATTAAACAAGATTGAGTGTTCAACTTTTATTTTAGTACAATATAAAAACTTTTTAATTTAAACATGGTGAAGATAATTGTAGTGAGTGTTTGATTAAATTGTTATTTAAAATAATAAAAGGCTCGATAGTATTATAATTTTCACAAATATTTGACGATTCATTCTTAATGTATAATATTATTAATAACGAGTAGGCGGATATGGTTCAAAAATACTAAAGATTACTGGTACAAATTTTTATTTAATATAGCAGGATGTATTATTGTTTCCTTTCAAAGATAATTCTCTAATTATAATTATCAACTTGGGTTAGGCGACCCTCCAAAAACGCCGCTAGTTTTCAATTAGGGTCACCTTTTTTTTTAAATGGGATAATTGTACAACCTGAGCCCGCGCATAGAATAGTACAACAAAATGATTTATGTTCTTGGACTAGTTAATTGTATTTTCTCCCAAAAAACGATGGGCATTATCTCTCTACGGTCGACAGGTAACAAATCTTACTTTTTAAATATTATTACTCATCGTATTCGATTTGGGAATGAGCTCGCTACGAATGCTTTATCACCACCTACTCGGCATCCCGCGGCTCACGATTCTTTGGTCCCTCTAAACTTTATTCAAATGCGACATACATTTAGATATCCGTCTCAGTCGCACGCGCTGCGATTAGTCATTTACTAAATATATCTATCTCATTCCGCACTAAAATAGACTGTGCCCAAGCGCAAAGTGTTCTTGTCAAAACTTTTGTATAGAGTCGTATAATGGCTTACGAAATTTTTCCCCTACCTCATGAGTTTTTTTTTACAGTCGAGCTTGCATGCTAAGGTCGTAATGTTGTGTAAAAATAATCTGGATCGGTTGATGCGGTGTTTTATCATAGCGTAGGTTTAGTTTACTATCGAACATATGCCTTCTCCGTTCTATGTGAGCACAGAATACGACTCTGTTGTCAGTTGTAAATAAGGATTTGTATAGGCCATACGTACCGTAGCAGTGAACGCAGCCCGGTACGCGCCTAATAATTTAATACGAACTTAATTAGTTCAAGTTCAAGATAAAGGCCACATTGGGTTTTTTATAATTTATTTATTGTGATGCAACTGGAAACTATCAAGAATTTATTTATTACTTGTTGGTGTTGATAGTGTTTATCAAGATTGTTTGTTGGTGTTTTTAGTGTCGTCTTAAATTCAATCAAAGGGATTTAGTGAAGAATTTATAAGGATTTTTATTGATTGTGAGTACAATTAAATTATTTTTTTTATAATAAATTAAATATTTCATATAAGACTATTAATTTTTAAACCAAGATTTGACCATTAAATAACTTTAGCTAAGCATTATAGATTTATTTTAAAATATTTTGTTCTTAAATAATACGGTTTCTACTTTGATGAGTATTATCGGATATTATAACAAATTTAAGAATGCTCTAAACTAAAAATATAATGTTTAATAAGATATAAGTTAGTTAATATTATTTTAAATATTAAATTATTAAATATTTGAACACAAAAATGTTGCGGCTTAGCAGATCCTTTTAAACACCGGCGAAAGGAATGCATCGCGATAAAAGATGTCATCCCGATCCTCAGACCTAAAGGCAAAATCAAACCATATGGATATTCCACGATCATTCGATAAAAGATTCTATACCCACATGTCAAAGTTCAAATTGGTCCGCCCACCCAGAGAGACGATTACTTTTTTTTATCAAAGAACCGAAACAAAAGTTCAGGCCTAGCTTTGGGAATTCATAAAATCAAAGCTTCATCCAAATCGTTTTGTTATTCCCCGAAATAGTGTTCTTTTGTTTTTATCGAGCATTTTTCATTATCGTTTTAGTGAATTCTATGTTAGTGGAGGCACGCTTCGTTTCACATGAAAAGCATTGTACGAACACTCATGTACGCGGTTCTAACCCTGCCATCAAAATAAAAAATGCTCTCAATATACCCAGCCGAACTGAATTCCGTGCTTTTATCACTTAGGTATTTTTGTCACCGACTTCCTCAGATAGCGGAGCTCTTACAGCTACGAGGAAATGAAATTCTTATCGTGCCTGAGTGGAAAGAAGCTCACTGCTCTTATCCACACAGGAAATATATCGGGGGAAGCCGAGCCGCTTGCAATAACCAACATCTGATTGCCGAAAGGAATCTCGGAGAAATCTCGGGATATAACTGAAAATGTATTGTAGCGAATATTTACGTTGCAACAGATTCTCTGTAAATTGAAGCACATGATTGATTTTAAAAATAAATACCTTTATTCCTTACATAACATCAAGGTAAACAGTAAAGGAGTAGGCAGGGGCGCAGAACCTATTAATAAATAGCGATGCAAAAATATAGTTTTGATTATAAATATTTGAATTCAGGTTTTTAAAGTAATACCTGCATTAAGAAACGTGATATCCATTGTTGTTTCGTGAGAAATTTATAAGATTAACCTGATGATCATCCTCCGTTCATATGCGTTTTGCTGAGCTTCAAGCCTCGGCCGCAATGGTCGGCAAATTGAACTGTTATAACTATTGTGGATAGAGGTACATATTAGCAAAGGGTTATATTTCGGGTTTTTCTCTTACAGTTACGTTCTAAATTCATTTTTTAGTATCACCCACGAGAAAGAAAGGGTGGCAGTGTAGTCACTATATTCTTATAAGGTCATCATATGAATAAATTGAAATCCGAATTTTCCATGTAGTGACGGAGTAAGAATATAATTCACCATTCCCTGTCTTGCTTGTGGATGTGGTAAAAGACGACTAAGGGATATATATTCATATAAATCTATGCGAGAAAGGGAAGACTGGAAATAAAACCCTATACCAGCCTGTCTGGTCAGCATGATATAGTAAGGTAGTAAGGTCAATTTCCCTCCTATTGTGGAGGAGGCTCAAGCCCAACAGTGGGACGTATATAAGCTGAAATGATGATGACGACAGAGACAAATTATACTTAGAACAACCATTTCATCTAAAGAATAATGCTGCGTAAACTTCAACCCCATGACACTCGGCAGGATCATCACTAGATAGACCAATACAGAATTTGTGCGCTTAATTCATCATCATCATCATCATCATCATCATCACAGCTCATATACGTCTCAGTGTTGAGCTCGAGCCTCCTCAACAATGAGAGGCAACTAAATCGAATCTACTATACTACACTGGTCAGGCGTGTTGGTATATTATTTTATTTACAGTTTTCCTTCTCTTGCATAGATATTATGTACATAGTCATGTTAAATAAGGTGAATTGTGAATTGTATTTTAACCCCGTCACCACACAGAGATTTGTGCGTAATTAAATCATGAATGTTAAATAAATGATTTGAGAAGGCGAATACAAACGTTTATTAATGTCACGCAAAGCGACTCGATTACATATAGAATCACAGAATGCGTTCGAAATTTTCAACAATGATGTCCTCTTTTTCATTCTGACGCTACGGTAAATTTACGATCGGTCCCGCGAGCGAGTATTTCGTGCCTGATGTTTCTAAAAATGTGTCAAACTTTTTACAAACTTCTTTCATTTAGCTGCGTCCGGCCTTGCAAGTTTTTATTTCTATTGTTTATTTTTTTAGTCTCTATTGAAACGTCGCCAGAGCAAAGGATTTTGAGCAACAACGTAAAAAGTGGACACACACGAGTAAGTGAAATTTCTCTTTTTTAAATGTTGCTCTCATTGTTACTCTTTAACTATTGTTGTTTAAATTTTGCGTAAAATTTTAGACTACAATATTTTTTGTCTGACTTCATCAGAATTCATAAAACTGTATTGTAAAAAGTAACTATTTTTTCAAACAATTTATTTATATTTGCTATTTTGCATAAAATATGTAAATAGATAACTTGGCTTTAATACGGGCTATTTGCAAGAACCGCCTGCACTGTGCCTTAAAATTATTATTTTATCATCAAAAGTAGCTTTCGTAAGTATGTCCGAATAAATATATTGGTAAAAACGATTTGCTGAGAAAAGCCTAAAAATTATTACAGCGTAAGTACACAGGTCAAAGATCTAAGCAGAGTTTATACCAAATGCTTTTTAGTAAATTTAAACAAACTTTTTACCCAATTAACTGCCAGTTGTTCAAAACATCATCATCATCTCAGCCCTCATAAATCCTAGTCTTGGCCACGGTCCTCATAGACAATGGGAGTAAAATTTATCTACTAGGTATACCGCGCTGGTCAGACGTGTTGACATTATGTTTGTAAAATCACCCGCAATATAAGGATTATTTTTAGTGCAGGGAGTTGTTGTCTTTTATATAAAAAAAAAACAAAGTAAATATGTTTAAGTATTTAATTAATAATTTTATTATAAAAAAACATGAGTGATGGTTGTTTACGCTAATCTTCAACACGGGCTAATCCACATGACATTCTGTGAATGTTTTAGTTAATTCCAGATAAAAAGGTACGATGCTTCTCAAGTTGTTTTTAAATTTAAAAATATCACTAATATAGTAAGTAGTGTGTACTTACCTACTACCATTTTTCCTTTTGTTTTACTTGGGTATCTATACCATAATTCGTGATGTATAATATTCCTTACGCGCGTAATTGAGTGCCTTAAGTCAAATATTTCATTTTAGATTTCGATATAAATTTTATTTTGACTGAAAGTGTGAACAGACTGTGTTCTATTCAACTTATCATATGCATTATTTGTTTAGTAAAATATCGCTCCGTAAACAGCACAGGAACCATCGCTGTTTTACTTTATTCATTAATAGATGGCGTTATAACGTGATATTAAATCGCACTATGACGTAAATTTTCTAGTGAAAGAAAAATTATTACCAGAACAAAGTTGTATGTACAACTAGATAGAGTAAACAGTAAGTATAGGTATTTATTATGACATTTGCAGTAAATTTGAATAAATCATTATAGAGGGTTCCTTTATCGAAGAAAGTGTAACTGTCGATAACAAGACATGACAAAGTGTGGGCGATAGGTCTATTGGATATCAAATATTGTATAGGTATCTGTAAATACTTCGTTGTCTCAGCTCATGCACTCCCCACCTCCTCCCCCATAGGAGGAAAATTGACCTACTATACCACGCTGGTCAAACATGTTAGTATAAGGTTTTATTTCGAGTTTATCTTCTGTTGCATAGATGTTATGTGCATCATAAAGACGATTAAGGGATACCTTAGTCGTCTTTTTTGACATCCGGGGGCAAGAAGGGTGGTGAATTGAATTCTTACTCCGCCACCACACGAAACAAAGTACCAAAGCTAACATCTTTTATTATTATTAATTAAGCATATGTTAAAAAAAAAAACTATTTTTACAGATATTTTCGCGTTTGTATTTCGTTTCCCGACATTTCAAATACTCCACGTCGGTTATGGTCACGGCAGGACGCTGAGTTGAATAAACGCCGATAAATATTCGAAGCATCGCGAAAGTACAAATCAAATACAAACATGATAAAATCCTTAAAACATTTTTAATTTCTCACATAAACATTGGAAACCTGAATCTTTAATAAAATGTTTAATATATATAAACGATTTCATATAAATTATATATTAAATTCACTGAATTGAAGACCAACAAGATCTAAAGTTTTAAATATTCTAGAACATGACACATAATATTATCATTTAAATCGAAAATCAGAAACATCTGTTAAAACTACAGGAAGCTTAAAATATATATTTATTCTAAGTTTTCTTGTTTATATGTAAATATATGTATTTATACAATAGTTATTAAATAAGGAACCTCTAATTAAATAAAATGTTTGCAAAATTCATCTATATTAGCTTACATTCTATATCAAGGTAATATATATTTTATACCATCTATTTTATCCATCATCTTTTCCGTGTGTGACGGAGTAAGAATACAATTCACCACTCCCTATCTTGCCCGTGGATGTCGTAAAAGACGACTATGGGATATAAAATGCACATAACATCTGTGCAAGAGAAGGGAAACTCGAAATGAAAACCTACCTATACCAAAATATTTGACCAGCATGGTATAGTAGGTCAAATTCCCTCCCATTGAGGAGGAGGCCCACGCCCAACTGTGGGAGGTATGTGGACTGCGATGATGCGATGATGACCATCCACGTATGATCATGGATGTTTTTTTTTTTGTTTCATAGGAATTGCTTGAAATAATTGTAATACCTATAGGTATTGATGCGTGTTAAAAATATAATATTGTCGCACTTTTTCTCTGCTGGTCTTTCAAATATTTAAATATCGGACACCTATTCATACCAAGTCTCAAAATAGGTATAAAACTGCAAATTATTTGAAACGTCGGGCAGTCAATAATCAAATACAAACGCGATAAAATCCGTAGTTTTATTTAAAATGTGTAATAGGTACTCGCGTAAACATCAGAAATCATTAGGACAAGAATTTGTGAATTGCACATAGTACCTATTGATCTATTACAAAATCCAATGAACTAACTGCAATTCTTCAGATATCACCTTTTCAAAAGGGAAACAATCACGATGATTAAGTTAAAAACAAAATATGTCCAACACCCTTATTAAAATAAAGTAGTTGGACTTATTCGGAACCATTTTATTTCTTCAAGTTGGTAAAACGTGAGCTAAATAGATCCAACCGCTGTTGTTGCTGATAACGAAATAGCATTAAATTTTTATTTATACATAAGATAGGGCAGAAACGTTAGGCAGGTGAAAATAATTAGACAGAAAAACTTCTGAATTTCTAAGATACAACAGGGCCCCCACAATATATGTTTTGTAATATTACATACTATACAAGCTGCACTGTAAGTTTAATTAAAGTAAAAGATATTCTTCCTCTAGTCTAGTTTCACCTGTTGTTTATCTTATCTATGAAATAAGTACGTACATAAGGTTTCTTTCTTAATTATCTATTATTTTTAGACCCTAATTAGGCAATGACGCATCCATTTGCCCTTTTAAAGATTCAAATATATGCTTTTTGATTATATTTACAAAGTGATATAGTTTTTATTACTTTTATATGGCTTTCGCATGAATATTTTTTATGATGCTGATACTGTTTTCTTTAAATTTTATATGTTTGATTAGATTAACCTCGTGTAGGTTGCCATGATACATTATGTTTCATTTATTGACTTTGCTGATAATAATGAAGGAATATATTTTAAGCTTTTGCTTACTTGTGTTTTTTCAAATCTCTTGCTAATGTATTGTGCAAATCTTACAGAGTCTTATCGATATTAAATTTATGAAAAAATTAAGTATAAGTATTTAAAAATTAAATTAATAATGATATTTGCTATTTTCAGTCTAGGAGGTAACCTTAGGGTTACGAATGATACCATTTCACGAACATGATACCACACTGTCTACTACTACTATCTCTATATACCAAAGACTTTATGCCATAGGCAATCAAGATTATCTTGAACCTAAATGCTTAAGGTGAGAAATTGAAGTTCACAAATCATTATCACGTTGCTCTTATCCCAATTACATGGTCGACTCGATATGTACTCTTTGCATAGTAAATATTGTAAAAGTTTATTGTCAATAGTTTTACGGCCACCTGCTCAACGTCAATCCTCCTTGAGAATGTAACTGTTGAACAGATAGTATTAGACGGAATTGATGCAGGTCTATATAAAGCCCCAGTCGTCTTTTAGTTCGTAGTATTCGAAGATGCCACTACACAGCTCTCACAGGTCCTAGCAATTGACACATTAAGTTTATTAAGTTTTTTGATCATCATCACCGCAGCCCACATACGTCCCATTGTTGAGCTCGGGCCTCCTCTACAATGGGAGGGAATTTGACCTACGCATGCTGGTCAGATATGTTGGTATAGGGTTTCATTTCGAGTTTCTCTAGGGACTGGTGAATTGTATTTTCACTCCGTCACCACACAGAATAGATATATTAAGAATATATACCTAAGTATATTTTAGTAGATATATAATGTTAAAAAAATCAATGACATTAAACTATATATACGGATACTAATATCCGATATTACTGTACCGATAGGTACCTATTAATATCTCAAGTTATTTGTAAACATTTGGATAAACTTATGACTTGTGAAAACGTTATGAAAATAATCTTGGTTATTTAAAGTTTAATACAAATATGCTACGATAACCATAAAACGGAACAAATAATTTAATTGTTATCTAGGTTAGAAAACTGAACCTATTATAAAAGTACCATGAAGATTAATTATTACGATTAAAACAGCAATGTAAATGAATATTTAATCTATGTTTATTCAATTTCATTCAAAACTATTTTCTTTAGATATCTTAAAGCTTAGGTGTGTTGAACAAGTTTATGTGTACATTGTAATCATAAACTTTATTGAGTTATGGTCGACCGCATGGCGTACGAAAATACATATCATAAAATAGACAAGTCGGATTAGTGTCCTCAAAATGGAAAAAAAAAACCCGATTCCATAGTAACAAACATAATATGCTAATTACGAAACATTTAAACATAGAGTTTTGTAAACAACGAATCAAAGGTATTCATATTTCGATGTTCAAATTTAGAGATGCGTAGGCGTACAAGAATTAACCGGTGTGTAAAAAAGATTTTAATCTGTCCTGAATGTGGGCAGTGACTTATAGTTTTCTCTAATATAAAGTTTTGCTTTCTCAAATGAATATATCATCAAAGTTGCTGTGAAATGTGGTTTTATAGCGTAAATACATAGCCCGGATGTTAATTAAAATGCCATAGCGTCCGAGTACATTTAAAAAATTCACACTTTTGCGTTAACTGTCTTAAAATACAATTAAGGTCTTATGTAAATTGAAGGAAAACACGAAATAGAACCCTAAACCAACTCAGATAGTTCCCAATATCAGGTTGATCGAGCTTCGCTCGGAGTATTTTTGTAGCATTTTTTAGATAGGTATATATTAATAAAAATAAAAAAAAAAAATTGGAAAATTATATAAAAAATTACAAAAAGAGAATAATAATAACACCGAGATTCGAACCGATGCTGTTTGATTGAAAAAATACCAAAATTAAAACCTGTCACCTTCCCATCCGAGCTATCGTATCTCATGACGTTGCCATCGAAATTTGAATTCATATTCTTTTAAAATTTGATATCATTGTTTATTTTGCTAAAAACACGGACAAAATAACATTTTCTATAAATAAAACCTAGCTAGATCGATTTTTTGGGCCCGAATCCTCTAGTATGCCAAGTTTCAACAAAATCGTTGGAGCCGTTTCCGAGATCCTGAAAATATATATATTTACAAGAATTGCTCGTTTAAAGATATAAGATACAGTAAATTATCCTACAATTTGCCATTTATTATAAAGGAATTTAGGCTCAACAGATATTACGCCCTGATATAATGGTGACTGAAACAATACTCCAAAATATGTATTTGATAAAACTTAGTGCATGTTATCTTAGCACCTAAGTATATATTGAATATAAGGAAGGGTGCACACGAACGCTCTTGCTGGCTACAGCTGCCTGCCGCGTTAACTGACAGCTTTTAGATTAGGGCTCGGAACCCCGCACCCCGGCCAGCGAGTCCCTCCCAAATTGAGAGCTCCATGCCGTGCCGCCTAAATTAGTAACGGTTACCAAATTGCTTTTTAATTTCGTTGTCCGTTATTAAGTAGATATTTTGGAGTAACTGTGTTTTTGTTCATGTTGTAATTATGAGATTGTTGAAGATTTCAAACCATTTTTTTGTAGTCGATTCATGAGAAGTGTTCGTACATAAGTTTTTATAATTAATTAGAACTTAAATTTTGTTTTATATTATTAAGTGTTACCTAACTTATTAAAAATTAATTGCAAATTAATATTATTACATAAATTCTTGTATAATAAATATTGTAATGCAATAAAATAAATGTATTGGGACAATATTGAGTTACAAATAACAAGTACAACGAGCGGCCGTTGAGAAATCTTTCATCTCATCTGTATCGATGCCCGGCAGTTATTCATTGTATGTGTTTTTAGTTTCGTCTTTTTTTTTGACGATGAACCGATCCTCAGGGCGCGCCGGCCCCGGCCCTGCCCTAGTCGGGAGTTTCGTGGCCCAACCCTAATTTTAATGGCTGCTTACTTCGTCACATCCGGGTAACTAAATATGGAATGTGTTTTCGTTTAACGTATTCTAAATTTGATTCGAATTATTTTTCTTAGAAAAACTAGTAACATTAATTAGGTGAGTTAGGTTTTTAATTTATTCTTTAGTTAATGTGCAGGGTTATTGTAACATCTACGTGTTGATTAAGAGGCGTGTCTAATTGCAATAATTAAACTGCTATAAATCAATTACCGCTACGTATTTTTTCATAATTTATGTGGCTCTCATGCGGTTTAATTTTCCATAGGTTTTGTATTCCGAGAATAACACTTATAGGATTCATAATACCTACTAATAACACTGTTTAGTTATATTGTATTTATTTATAAAATAAATGTGTTTTATTAACAATTAAGGAAACTCAAATAAAACCCTATGTTGAACATTTGACTAGCGTGGCATAGTAGGTTAATTTCCCTCGTTTTGTGGAAGAGGCAAAATATTGATATAATTTTTATGACGCAAGTCAATCACCATCTTGTTCGAGAAATTAGACATCAAAACTAACCTCTTAATCTTCATACCAATATTTAGGATCTCAACACCCCGGCTTGTATACGTACGTCCCACGGCTGGGTTGGAGCCTCCTCCATAATAGGACGGAAATAGATCTGATATACCACGTTGGTCAGACGGTTTGGTATACGGGTTTTATTTAGAGGATATCTTCTCTTCTATAGATGTTATCTGCACATTTTATCTCTTATATTTATATGTATTTAAAAGTTTTTCTTTTTCTTACTTTGCATAAGAAGATAAAATCTTTACTATAGATAAGAAGAGAAAAGTCTTGCGTACTAGGTGATTTTTTAGTAAGAATAGCAAAAAAATAAATAAGAATAATAAAACACAAATATAGAATCCAATAAAAAACACATAATCTGATTAGCGTGATAAGTTGATCTATAAGGTTGGAGAAAAAGTCTTTTCACATATAGTCTCTATAAACTTTTAATAAGATCTCTTTGGCTGTACTAGTTATATCTCGCTGGTTTTGATACCATTAAAAGATTACGTAATGAAACCAAAATGTTTTTTGAAGAGATTAATAGTTGGTAATGAAAAGTTGATCACGTACGATAATAATGTGCCCAAAAGATCATGGTCAAAGGTTGGTCGGGTTTCACAGACTGTGGCAAAACTCGAGCTAACCCGCAACATCTTTAGTCACTAAGCAAAAATTAAGAAAGTATCCCTGAGAGGTATTAAATGTATTAATGCATCTGTTGTAAGGTCTCTGACATTATACCTTCAGATTTCCACCTAGTTCGGTCTCTTCAGAATTCTTTAGACATTATCAAGTTAACATCACAGCAAGTCAACGGGATCATGTCACTAACTACAAGATGGCAGACAGTCATCGAACAAAATGGCACATATAAATTGTAATTCATCATCATCATCACAGCCCATAAACGTCCCACTGTTGGGCTCCAGCCTCCTCCACAATAGGAGGGAAATTGACCTTACTATACCATGCTGGTCAGGCAGGTTGATATAGGGTTTCATTTCGAGTTTTCCTTCTCTTACACAGGTGTTATGTGCATATTATATCCCTTAGTCGGCTTTTACGACATCCACGGGCAAGATAAGGAGTAGTGAATTGTATTGTTACTCCGACACCACACGGAAAAATTGTAATTATTGGTACATAATCTTTGAAAGTAGATGTTTAGAATGTGAAGAAACTTTTTCTCCGACCTTGTAGATCAATTGCTCTTCCATTTTGGAGAATGCTCAAGCCCTGCTGCTATGATGATAATGATTCCAATGATTTTAATTTACACTCTTAAGTTAATATTCTTTGGTTATAAGCATTTTGAAAGATTTATGTTATAAACTAATTCTATATCGTACAGCTATATTAAGTCTAATTATATTATTGAATAATCTAATAAATTTTCGTTCATAAATTAATTAATGCGAGTCAGATTGGTTTCCTGTGTTCGTGTATTAATACGAACTATAAGTCATCGGGTTGCAGTCGCGGCCAACCCTATCCCGCAAGCTGATGCATGAATTACGAGTGCGTCGGATGGGTCTCACCGACCCCGCGCCGTGTCGGATCGACCAACGCTTTTTGTTATATTCAACCCATAATTGCTGAAAAGTTTTCACGCCGTACTGCTGGTCACGCGTATTTTATTACTATGAAATTGAATTATTTATGACGCAATGGCCAACAGAGCGTCCATTGTGCGTTGTACAAGTCGGCTGCTGAATTTTAATATTCGAATTATTATATTTTCGCTCTCATAAAAGAGAATTTTTCGAGATTAGTATTGTTCAAACCTGGTGAGTACTCGTCACAGAATGACATATCAGCGTGGAGGCTTAATTGCGTCGCCCCTAAATCCTTGTCCAAGATTTATGTATATCCAATCCCGGCCGCCTAATCCCGCTCCTGCCTGGGTCAATCCGACCCCGGAAAAGGTTTTCCCGGTTATTTTCCGTGGAACTTTTAATCCTGCCGAATACCGACATACATCATAGAGGATTAAGCGGTTTAAATTGGAAGTTACCGACGTCCGAAATAAATTTAAATCGGCTGGCAGTCGGTATTGTGATATCGGTACCGATGCTAAATGGGAGCCAATTTTATCCCACAAGTAAATCTTCTAAAGAACGGACGCTTAGAAAAGTTGTTATACTAAAACATATTTGGAGAGTATGTGTGTAATAAAATTAATTACATTTAATTCAATAATGAAAAGCATTAAAACGTATGAATAGAAATTGATTAAAATGAAAATATTTTAACGAAATGAGTAGATAAAATTGTATTGATGTCTCTAAATATGCGTATGGTGACGGAGTAGGAGTACAATCCACCACTCCCTATTTGGCCATAGAGGTCGTAAACGACGACTAAAGGATATAAGGCAGGTGCAAGAGAAAATCGATGTAAAAGAAGGCAACTCAATATAAAACACTATTCCAACACTTCGGACCAGCGTGGAATGGTAGGTTAATTTTCCTTTCCATTTTGGATGAGGCCTCAGCCCAACAGCGGGACTTATATGGGCTGAGAGCAAATTTTAGCTGTAATAGTAAAGGTAATAATATTGTAGTAGGTCGATGCAATATCTCTAATGTACAGAACATTAGAGATATTGAAAAATACTATTAATAATAGTCTTTATTAGTGTCTTTATTAAACGACTCGTGTAACTACTGAATGCATGTAATTGAGTGCAGTTTTCACCAATATACCTATTACTTACTGGACGTCTTAAAACAAAAAACAACAATAGATTTTAAAGTACTAAATATTCAAGTAAGCAGTACAAACAAAGCAAAGGGCACATTATTAGGTATTATTAAGTAGGTTTTTTCGTATGGTACCGGAGTGAGGATACTAAACGATTAAAGGAGATAACGTCACTATTAGAAAAATAACATTATAAATATACTTACCCGTCTTATATTGTATAGATTATAGTGGGTAGGTATTAGATAATTTTCCTCCCAATGCTGAGAAAACTTTCAAGCCTTCCTTTCCCCTGGATGGCCATCTAAGACAACTAAGGGACGCGTAATATAACATCTTTACCAGAGCGCATAACACCATTGCAAGAGCATATAATATCTTTGCAAGTGCACATAACATCATTGCAAGACCACATAATATAAATGCAAGAGCACATAGCATCATTGCAAGAGCACATAACATCATTGCAAGAGCACATAACATCATTACAATAGCACATAACACAACTACAAGACCACATAACATCATTGCAAGGCAAATAAATCATTGCAAGAGCAAGAAAAGACAAAATAAAACCCAAAACGAATCCGTCTAGCGTACGTACCAGCGTAATATGTTGGTCAATTTTGCTACCATTTTAAAAGAATCTGAAGCCTAGTAGTGTACGTACATATAAGCTGAAATGATGATGATGTTAAATGAATATATCATAAAAATTACATTAAAACATGTTGATGATAATGTCAGCTCACATAAGTCCTACTAGGCACGCACCTCCTCCATAATTGGCAGCAAATTGACCTACTATACCAAGTTAATCAAACGTTTTGGCATAGAATTCATGTCGAATATTCCTTCTCGTGCATAGATGTTATGTGCATGATATATTCCTTAGTCGACTTTAAACATATCCACGGGCGAGATAGGAAGTGGAAATCATTTATTACTCAGTCATCACACAGAATAAATTAAAATATACCTAAATCAAACTACTAATATTGGCTTCGAATAAATTATCAGATAATTTATCATTCTTAGAGAACAATATATTACTTCTAGCCCTTTAATATGCAGTATAAAATGTTCTTTACACATATATTACGGGACCAAATTAAAATGGGTATCAATAAGGGCGCAATAAATCATACGAAAAACGTCTAGCTGGCACACGGACCCTCTGAAGTGGACCTTTAGGGGGCACCTGACCTGCCACAGTTGTACCTACCCATGTGACATATGGTATGTATAGTACTCACATATTGTATTCATTGCTGATACTTAGCGTTGTAGCTTTAACAGGTTCGATAAAACTTACTAATAGCAAATAGGATCATATAACCTTAGTAGCATGCGATCTTGTCTACATTAAAAGCATCTTGCCAAAGATGAAATTTTATCCACGTACCTTTACATATTATTCCAAATATTTTTTTTTACCGCGTGATTGAGTAAAAAATGTTAAGTTGAACTGTTATCCTAAAGGCAGACATTGCCGAGATAAAAGTAAACTACGTGATAATCCAGGCAAAAGCCTATCTATGTGACAACTTTTATCCAACTTTTTTCAACGGTTTACGCGCGTTTGAGTAACAAACATTTTAACGTTCAACCCAGACATCCTCACAAATCTTCAGTTATAATATTAGTAGTATTAGTAGCCTTTCTTTATCGACAGGGTCCCTACATATGATTCTACTTTTAACCTTAATATAAAATAATTGCGAATAGATTTTCATAGGCGAACATTGTTACCTATGTATAGGTAATTCGTCTGTACGTATGTGATTCAACTTCTCTTAAACAGTCGGACCGACTTGAATGAATGTATTTGCAATTGTTCAAAATGGATTCAAGAACAATTTAGCTTGACAAATGGACCCGGAAGATGGCGCTACGATCGATTTCGTTTCGACCAAAGGTCAACAGAACCGATAGTCCATTCTGTTCTTACAGAGTCACCAGACGGATCTAAATATTAGTTAATAGAAATCATCTTCGTCGTGTGGTGACGGAGTAAGACTACATCACCCCCTTACTTACCCGTGGACGTCGTAAAAGACTACAAAGAGATGTAATATGGAGATAATAGATATCAATGCAAGAAAAAGAAAATACAACATAAAACCATAGGGTTTTATGTTGTATTTTATTTATATTTTAGCATAGGCTAACACGTCTGACCTTCCTTCCTCCTCGTTTTGCCTTTCCTTTTCGTAAAGTAGGTAACCCGATCCCAACAGTGGAATATGATAGCTGAGTTGATGATGATAATGAAAGAAAATTATATCACTGCAATATATAATTGTAAATATACCTATAGATATATATAATACACATAGGTACCTCATACCCCCGTGAACAGCACAGAATTGGGTACGTAAATCATTAATCAGCCGCGTCATTTGTTCGCGCCAAAATTATTAATGTCCACACAACCGTTCCGTTGCGCTTATGTTGCGCGGTGTCTCGCAAAAACGTAGTTATAACCTTATATGTAAACATTGAAACCACAGCCTCTAAATTGCAATTAAATATAATAATGAGAAAATAAATAATGATTTCTGATGTTTACGCGAGGATTACACATCTATACCAATACATAAAATTGGAGTGTCTGTTTGTAATGTCAAAATAATAGGCTTTTTTCATGCTCACACGGTTATTTGCACGACACCTATGCCTAAAATAGCAATTAAAAAATTTTTGCCTGTCTGTCTGTCTATCTGTTTGTTCCGGGTAATCTTCAAAACGGCTGGACCGTATTCAAAAATTCTTTCACCAATGGAAAACTATAATATCAGGGCGTAAACTAGGCTATATTTTATCCCGGTATTCCCACGGGAACGGGAACTACGCGGGTAAAACGACTATAACCTATAACCGAAGCGAAGCGAGGGCGGGTTGCTAGTTGCAAATAAAACTACTTTACGGATTTTACTTACAAGATTTCAAATACAAACGCGATAAAATCCGTATACCTAGTAGTTTTATTTACAAACTAGTAGACCCGGCGAACTTCGTACTGCCATAATTTTTTTCGTAAATATATTTTCTAAATTTTCGAAAATATAGTCTGTCTGTAGCTATCATTTGCGTTTTGCTATTACATGATTTGATGTTTTATGTCAAGTCCCATGGGAACCCGGTCGAACGGGATAAAAGTATTCTATGTCCGTCTCCTGGTTCTAAGCTATCTCCCCGCCAATTTTCAGGTAAATCGGTACAGCCGTTCTTGAGTTATAAATAGTGTAACTAACACGACTTTCTTTTATATATAGGTATAGATGAGAAAATAAATATTGAATTTAATCTCTTTTCCAAGTGGTGACAGAGTAAGAATACAATTTCGTACCACCTATCTTGCCCGTGGATGTAGTAAAACACTCGTCATCATCACAGCTCATATATGTCTCACTGTTGGGCCTGAGTCTCCTACGCAATGGGAGGGAAAGTGCCTTACTATACCACGCTTGTCAGACGAGTTGGTAGAGGGTTTTATTTCAAGTTTATCTTCTCTTGCATAGATGTTATATGCGTATTATATCGCTTAGTCGTGTTTTACGATACCCACGGGCAAGAGAGGGGGTGGTGAATTGTATTCTCACTCCGTCACCACTAGGGATGTGAAAAAATAATCGATTTTAATAATAATCGATTGTTTTTTGTAATAATCGATTTTTATATTCGATTATCAAAATACTAAAACGTTGATTATAATCGATTATTTTTATATTAAAATTAATCGATTATTTCACTGCCAGATCTCCTAAAAAAAATAGAAAATAAAGCTCACATTTCCTAAAAAAATTGGGCGAAAATAATCGATTACTTTATAATCGATTATTTTGTAATCGATTATTTATTTTTAATTAATCAATTATTTTATAATAGATTTAAAAAAAAATCGATTATTTAATTACCTAATCGATTATTTTCCCTCCCAGTCACATCCCTAGTCAATACACTGAGAAAACACTACCAAAGGGATATAATATACAGATACCATTTATTCAAGTGAAAGGAAACTTGAAATAGGACCCTGTATCATCTCATTTGACCAGCGTGGTGTAATAGGTTAATCCTAGCCTTGAGTCTTTTTATATAATTTCTTAGATAATTTAGTTTTCTTACTCTGTCACCACACGGAAATAGACTGACATTATCTTCATATCTCTAACTCGTCATTTACAATACATACGGGCAAGAATAAACGGACAAAAATATGTATAAATAGAATACTGACATAAAATATTCATACAGAGATTTTGTAAGTTTTATTTAAGTGAGATTTAATAATACACAGTTCATAAATTAAGATCTAATGCGATGTGAAATAACGCTTACTGGTAACGGTATAAAATTCTAATTTATCTATACAAAGATGCCTGTTTTAATGACCTCGAAATTGAGTTAGGAATTTTAAAATCAGTTGCATTCCTAACATCGTTCTCATTTATATTTGAATGACGGTTTGTCGCAAATGATAAATTGTATATATTTTTAAAAGCCTGTCTAATTTAATTATGAGTCCATTGTTTTTACTTTTTATATCGCATAATTCTTAGAATTCCTATATAAATATTCATGTGTAGATATTTGACAATTATTTTACTTAATTATGCATTGTGATGAATTAAATTATACGTGAGAACTAGAATATTTTTCGCATGTTCAAACGGTATTTATACATTTTTTTTTCTAATGATAACAGAAAACATGATATTTTAGAGACTATAATTATGTGTAAATGTACTCTATATTTTTTAGAAGCATAAATTAATTAAAAATAATTAAATGGATGTTATACTTTTTTTCGAGATAGAATTATATATTTAAGTCTTTGTTACAATTTATAAATTACTTACATCAATTAATGCTCTGTGAGTTTTGTGAATGTAAGTAACACTGAGGATCTACAAATATAAGGAATTTGGAACTTCATTCGGGACAATTGTCCATGCATCATACAAATATTTGTCCCATGAAGTGTTGAACTAATTACGTTTGAGTGCAGGGAACGAGGGTGGGTTTCCAGAAAGTACTAGCTTGCTCTGAAGTTAAAATCTTGTACGGCCAATGATCCTCTCAAAAGTCACAGATACCCAAGGGTTATGAGTCCCCCAGTAAGTTCCTTATTCATAAATCCAGTACCTACACATATTTAGATAACCTAACTAAAAAATGCGATGTAGAAAAATAGTAATAGCGACATCTACCGAGTTACGCCAAAATCTCAGCCACATATAAAAAAAAAAGACTAATCCTGCTAAAATAATAGGACAAAATATTTAAATTATTGCATTGTCCGTAATAAGTTTGCGAAGTTTCATATTAATTCAATGTTTAGAACGGGGTGAAAATGACATTCAAATACCTAATCCGTTATATACAAACCCAGTTACCTAATATAAGCGTGTTAAAATTCAAATCCAAGAGTGTTGTCTTCTAATAAAGGAATTAATCTCTCTTTAAATACCATAAAGATGCTTACTCAACCGCGTATAATAAATCAAAAATTCACAAACAACTGGGCATACACAGATTTCGACTTTTCCAAAGTCACCATGACTAATCAAGTGATAACTTATACAGAAGTTAGAGGCTGTTGGAAAAGGGCGTAATCCAATGGGGAAGGGTTGTAACCGCCGTTTTGAGGGCCGGAGGCGCAATAAACTGTTGGAGCACTCCTCTGATTAATGGACGTGTAATTGTTCCCACATAATACACAATAACTCATTCATTTTATCTACTTCTCATTATTTATATATCCCACTACTGGGCAAGCGTGTCATATTGTGTGGTGTCGGCTAAAATTGTAGAGTTTATTAAGTATGATTACTTTGATGGACATGTATCTACTTGTCTTCTTACTCGCCCAATGGATAAAAGCGGGGTGAAGAGAATAATATTTGGCACGAATCTTCTGTACAGTGTGAAAACTTGCGGAATTCGTTTCACAGGGCAGCATTTGATTGTTGGAATTAGTCACAACAAGATTACACTCAATAACTAAAGAGATATTTAGTGGGGTTGGTCCCAACAAGATTACTTAACTCTTAACGACTAAAGAATTGTTTGGTAGGATTACTCCCAACAAGATTGTTATCAACAACTAGAGAGTTATTTGGTGGGATTAGTCCCAACAAGATTACTATCAACAACTAAAGAGATAGGTATTTGATGGGATTAGTTCTAACGATATTACCCTCAACAACTATAGAGTTGTTTGGTAGGATTACTCCCAACAAGATTACTATCAACAACTAAAGATTTAGTGAGATTAGTCCCTACAATATTACGCTCAACAACTAAAGGGTTATATGGAGGGATTAGTCCCAACAAGATTACTCTCAACCACTAAACAGTTATTTTGTAGGATTAGCTACAAAAACATTACTGTTAAGTTGTTAACACTGCGATTGACTGGGATAGATAAGTCCCAACAAGACTACCCTCAACAAGTAGAGGTAGGCTTGGCCCCAACAAGATTACTCTCAACAGCTATAGAGTTATTTAGTGGTATTAGTCCCAACACGATTACCTTCAGCAAATAAAGAGTTATTTGTTGCGCTCAACAAGATTACTGTCAACAACTAAAGAGTAGTTTGCTAGGATTAGTCCCAATTATATTAGTCTCAACAATTAAAGAGTTGTTTGTTGGGATTAATCCCAACAAGAAGTCCTCTCAATAACTAAGGAGTTAACAGGATTAATCTTGTTGGGACTAATCCCACCAAGTTTTAACATTAACAAATTTACATTACAAAACAGATAAAACGACCATGAAAAGGTTTTTATCTCGAGATTTCCTTCTCTACTAACTACAAGTTACTTCCCTACTAAACTACAAGTTTAAAAGTTTAATCCATATTTTATTTTTATCTCTATAAAGTATCTAATATCATCATCATTATTATCTCTGGTCACATAAGTCCCACTGCTAGGCTCGAGCCTCCTCCACAATAAATGGAAAAGTGACTTATTATGACTTATTATGACTTATTATGGTTGGACGGGTTTGTATAGAGTTTTTCTTGATTTTTCTGAAAAGATGATATTTTCATATCCCTTAGTCCTTTTACGATACCCAAGGGCAAGATAGGGTGTAGATTGTATTCTTACTCCGTCACTACACAGACAAAGTATCTAATATAGATGGCATAGAATATAACTACCCACTATAAATTAATAATTTATATATATATATTATGTATATAAATATTATGTATATAAATACAATACAAGACACATTTAGTTCCTTCTAGTAGTATAATATCTGTAACCTGCATCAATAAAGGAGCAGTCCGGGGGTTGTTCAACCCAATGCTATATAATGAACCCGAAGAATGTTCTGCTGAATAATACCTTTATAATTACTTTGTTCTACAATGTATCCTGTAATGTTAAGATTAATTAGTTTTTGATTGCCCATGCCTAGATGTAAATTTGATTTCGTTTTTGACATATAATAATTGTATTGATCGTGTTGTAGAATTGGATAGGAATATGCTTTTTTCGTTTTTGTACAATAGAACCTCTGTTTGTACTTACGTCTAGTAAATATTAGAATATGTATAAATAAAATATGCTGGCAAAGTATCTACTTTTAAGATTTAAAATAGATATTTTACAAGTATATTTTATTAAAAGACTTTTACACCTAAAAACAATGGACGTCAAAAGGCTGGATAGATTACAAACATCAATATTAGACAGAACTCAAACTCTCCAAAATGAGAAGTAAATTTATTTAACACAAACGGTAGTAGGTAAGCGGAATATATTTCATTATCTTATATCTCTACGTTTAGTAAAATTTAATAAAAAATGTGTTAATGTAATGTGTAAATATGTACCTATTTAAAAACCCTATAATTATCTTATCCATAACATAGACAAAGAACTAGTTCTAATAAGTACGAGTAAGTTGTAAATAATTATGGAGCAAAAAATCTAAAATAGAGCCAGCTGTAAGTGAATAAGCTATTAAACATATTCCTATCGTTATTATTTATAAAAATGTTAATAATCTCCAGCAACAAAATCTTCTATATAATCTTTAGTAAAATGCCATTCTTAAAGTGTATAAAATTTAATTTGTTATCTCACGAATTTATCTCAGGGCTAGGTCACGCATCTATTGTCTCCGTTCCGTTTAACGCACACTTAATTAAACGCGTGGTCTTCAAAACACCTTAAGTAAAGGTGAAAATTGCACTTATCTTCCTTACCTTATTTAGTCAATGATAAATAATTCAATTATTGTGCGGGGCGAAATTACTGGGTGGCCGAGTAATTGAACTAATTACGTCAGTGCCTCTGTGTTATTAGTAATGAATTATTGATGTGTTGTAGCGTGTGATAAATTATCTATGCCTATTAACCAGACAATGATATTTCTCCTATAGCTTTGTATATAGTATGTTCTCTATCATTATTATGTCAAGTTTTATTTCGTAAATTACTCAAGAGTAGTCGTTAACAGCATTCCATTGCTATATTATACTTACAATTCAATATTATACCATTTATAGATTTGCTTCGTTATTCAACTATTCGACGACAGATGTCGCTGTTTTCAGTTGTTACGTTTTCGCAGCACATCGCGCGAGAGCGCCACTTCCCACAACAATAACTGTCGTGTTTTATTATTATTTTATTGCCGTGTTCAGTTATCAACGTTGTTTATTGACATTCTATTACAAAGCAGTAAATAAACAAGTGTGTAACCGCTATAAAAGTTGTCGTTCATCATCCAAGCGAGATTGAGGCGATAGTGAAGCGACAAATGTATGGGACACAGTTCAAAAGTGTGCTGTTAGAGGGCGTGATTTACGTCAACATTGATGTTCGTTTATGGTTCAATTTGTTCTAATCGACGATTATGAGCGCATTAGTTTTTACGACCTATTAAAACTTGATTTTAATGGGCGACTCTTCAAATATTTACGCACTGGTGAGAGGTAATCTGTACTAATAAACTTATAAGGATTTATTATGGCATACAATGGAGTAGATTTCTTTACTTGATTTATGTTTTTAATAAAAATATAAATGCGTCGATACCTTGAAGTTCTATTTTATAATTTAGATTTTTTTTATAAAGTTTTAAACACATGGTTAAGAATTTCTAAGATCGAATTATGTAAACAAAAAGGTGCGTAGTTAAATTTATTTATAGCTTAAAATTACAGAGGTGCTGTAACTAGGTAGGTATAATCTAATAACTTATGAAACAATAAAAATGAGAAAAATAAGCGGTAGGTAAATTAATAAGTACCTACTTACTTGTTGGTATCATAGGCAAAATATCGTTGGATCAAAAATTATTTATCACGCTACAATATATAAATGATTCATTAATTACTTAGAAACATTAATATAATTATTTTCAATAGAAATAAGTAAATCTCTTCTGGGAAATGTCTCATCACTAGGTATTTTTATGTTGTCAAGCAATTAAAACAATTGAAAAAAACATTTATGTTAATTAAGAATTATCAAAATTTTATAAATACCTTTTAAAACTTATAGTAGGTACCTGGTAAAAAAAAATAAGTAGATAGCTACTTATTTTTATGCTAATAATATTTTCTTTGAAATTTTAATTATTTTTCATGTAACTTGACGTAGCTTCATTAGTGTTTCTATTTAATTATGTAGATCCTTTAATTATGTATTCCTGTATTTATTGGATTTATTTTAGAAAAAATCTTCATATACCTAAATAAAAAAATATGCTTCACACACATTCTTCATGTTATCACTACAGTGCCCACTTAATAATAATAAAACAAGGGTGAGCACCCCTAAAAATTAAAAATGGCCGCTGTCGGGCGCGGCTCGATTGGTGGCCATAACTCATTCGGGCAGTAGGGGTGCGAGTCATTTGTCTACCCCACCCGCTCGAGAAATACTCGCAAGATGGGGATGCTAGTGTCATATTGTTTTATTGTGTTTAGCGAAAACTTTTGTTTTTGAACGTTTCGTTTTTTTGTTGCATATAAATTTTGCAATCCTTTAACATTTTTTGCCATAAAATAAATTTGCACTAACGACATTTTTAAAGATTTTTTTTTATTATAGCTATATTATTAGAAATAGCGAATAGATATACGTTTGTAAAAAAATCGTGTAACTAGCTATATACATGTTATTATACCTATTATAATCAAATAAATTAAAACCACCGAATAAACCTTATTATTTATTAAAGCATTAATAGCTGGCTCATTTAATCCGGCAATAAATGCTTTAAAAAATAATAAAGTTATAGACAATACAGGTAAAAATGTACCTAATGTAGTAGAAATACAATTTAGAGAAAATTGATAATCGGATAACATCTTTAAGAAAGAAAGAGAAGAATATTTATAACCCATATGAGCAGCATAGCACAGTATGCCAATTGCTCTTAAATTATGTAGAAGACCCGTGCCCAATAATAGGGCATATATAGGGACCTACAACTGAGGACAAAATTTTAGAAAAATTTAACATAATTTATTATGTAGGTATACCTAAACCCCGCAAGGGCCCTTAAACATTTTAACATTTTAACTTAAATTAATCCATTAAACTACAACCGGATTGGTAAGTGATATAGCTATTGAAAAGATCAGGCAAAAAACACAGCGAATTGGTCTATTATTTATAGTATTTTTTTACTAATTTTCTTTATGTCAAATTGTATACAACATATTTAATTATGTAGTATTAGCTCCAATGTGATGCCCTTAAAACTACAACATAGGTAATACCGGAGATTAGGTATAGCAACATCTCTTTCCAAAAGCGGCACCCGATCACGAATGAACTTCTAGAATAGTCATCACTTCCATTCGCACTCTAGAAAGAAGAAAAGAAGGAGAATTACTAATATTTAACCAAAGCACAACAATAAAAGTAACTCAATGGGTGTCACCAGATATGAACTTAATTACCCATAGCTCTTAGTTGCCTATACCAAATTCTTATCTATGTTTATGAATACAGAGAACCATAACTTTATAGGACAAGTTTCTCTGATTAGGCCTCCATCTACTTGCAGATTTATTTTTACATCTAAAAATAAAACAATTTTATTTTCGTCAGTACAAATGTCCATTAGGCATTGAGTCACTATTTATTTTGTCAACTGTAAAAATAAGTTTGTCGGTAGCGTCGCGTGATAGGTGGCAGTTCAGTGCCCGTCTCACGCACTCTTCCGAAATTATTTTAATAAAACCAGGTTAGGTGAATGTTTTGATATTTTTTCCTTAAAAAAGAGCATTATATATATAAACACGGAATTTAAGGTAAAAAAAACTCAGTATTTTGATATCTTTTTAAATGATCAGTCATGTAGTTATCTAATATACTAGATGTTCAAGCGATTTCATTTCTCGTTTGATTAAAGCACTAATATGATGTTATCGTGGGCTCCTTCCCTATGAGTGTCGTAAGAGACGATTAGGGAATGAACCTAAGCAGATAGAAAAGGAAATCTTTGAAATAAGGCAATACATAGTAAAGGACAGTATAATGAGAGAGCTTTATGAATTAAAATGCAGCCACCTTTTTGTGTGACTAAAAGCTTGCGAGCCAAAGAATTTAAACGCATATCATAACGCGTAATTGAATGCCCGAATATGGATATCAGACTGTAGGCCAAAGTCACAGAAGCAGCAACAATACTAAGGAAGTTGAAGTGGAGGTAGGCAGGTCATCTTGTAAAAGCAACAGATGGTAGATGGAGCGACCGCACAGTAGGTGCGGTGCACTCATAGGTACCCGAGAAATTTCGCGGGCGCAAGAGGGCGTCAGAAAATGAGATACTATCAAAAACACAACATGTAAAAAAACCAAGTCTCGTAACTCAGTACTTCTACTATACAAAGTTGTGGGATCCATGTAATATCAAGTCGGTTAATATATTCAGTCCCTACTTAAGGGACCTTCTGTTTTAAGTTATTACGTAATTAGCTAACCTAAGAACTTCTTATAGTGACCATATAAATATTAAAGATGTTTTATGTTTTAAATAAATAGATTGACTTGGCCAATGATTTTTGTTATGTTTAGCTTCACTGGTGCGGGGCTCAAACGCATGACACTCGAGACTACTGATCTTAAATTATTATCCATCTGTGCAGTCATATTACTTAAAAATCATTATTATAAGATATATCTCCTAAGCTTTGCGTTGTAAATGCATAATAAAATTATTAAGCTTTAATTCTAAGCAATAGCGATACGAGACCGTATAATTCACAAATGATAATTGAATATCTCCATCCCTTATTAAGTCCAACAATGGTTGACCAAAAATAAATCAACAACAACAACTCTATCTTTGAAACAACAAAGCACTTGCATTCGCAACGATTATTATCTCTAAAACAAACTTAGTGCATTTAAGGCTAGTAGCGACACGGTCTAGAGACATTTTACCACCTGGCAAACTTAATTAAGCACAAATAAACTACTGTAAATTCATTAAAATAAAGCTCATTTTGCGTTGTATTAATCGCAAATTTCTTAATCGAAAGTTGCAAACTTAGCCACGCATTTTCAGTGTACTTTAACGATAAAGATATAGTGTCTGTTTTACGTTGTTGCGAAGATTTAAATTGATAGTAAAAGGACCAGTCGTGATCGAGGATCGTGATTGCGACACCGTACTGCGTGCCCTTTGAACACGGGTTCCGTAGCCGTGAAAAATCACTTGAACATATGCAAGCTGCCCGAATGTCCCTTAGCGACATTCTAATCCAACGTAATGGTAGCAGCAACAGTTAGTTTATTACTGTTGAGACCTGTTAATCTAGTTTTACAACCATTTTGAAGTTTAACATGATGAGAAATTTTCAACATAATGTCGGAACATTTAAAATGTGTGTTTTCTTGATTTCGGTAAACTAATAAAATTCAAAGCGTTTTTTTTTTATGAATTTAAATCCTGAAATAAACCCATTTTAACGGATTTTATAACATTTGTATTTGATTTTTAATTTTTCGACGTTTCATGGGCATGAGAGGGTCGGTGACTCTACCATGACGTAATCGGTGAAAAATAATTGTATTTCAATTGTGTAATACTCTCATAATCATCAGATAATTAAAGTCTACGTTAACTAACGACCATTTCAGCTCATATACTTCCTACTGTTAGGCTTGAACCTCCTCAACAATGGGAAGTAAATTTACCCACTATACTACGCTGGTCAGAGGTGTTGGTATAGGATTTTAGTTCGTGTTTTCCTTCTCTTGCATAGATGTTATATGCGTTTTCAATCCCTTAGTCGTCTTTTTTAATAACTCTAATATTGTAAAGCGTAGCGTGTTTTGCCTAACGAAATTTTGCATTTTCGTCGTTTGTAACATGTTTGTAACATATGGTCTTGGTCATGCTCACTGAAGGATCTACTTGCGGTAGCTGCGTGGAGCGGGTCTCTCCCTTCCCTCCATAGTGGTTGAGGGGAGTGATGGCTGCTCTAGTAGTTAACTCGTGATCGGGTGCCGCTTGTGGGATCTGGTCCAGCCATAATCATTTGAATTATATTAAGTATCTTGCAGTTCGAAGGGCATCACACTGGAGCTAGTCTTACAAAACATGTTCACAAATTTATATCTAGTAAGAAGAAAAAAAAATTAAAATAATAGACAAGCCCGCTGAGTTTCTTGCCGGATCTTCTCAGTAGCGGTCGCGTTCCGATCCGGTGGTAGTTTATTTTTATTGGATAATTTAATTTTATTTTGTAAAATTGACAATATGTAAGTGCCCTCTCGGGGTCTATGCATAATAAATGATTTGAATTTGAATTTTACGACTGCCACGGATAAGAGAGGGTATGGTGAATTGTATTCTTACTCTGTCACCACACGGAAATATATCTTATATAGTAACTGGTAAAGAACACAGTATGTCTTTAGGTTTTGTTTTATCTTAGGTGCTGTAAAATCACCTAAGCGATCACTAGGAGAATGGGCAGCAGAATTTTTCTGGGAAACTTATAACCCATTAGTCAAGCGTGGAGATTACGAAATTGATGTCAGCATGGAGGCCAAGTTCCTTAAGCTTTTTAATCTGTCCATCTATTAGTCCATCGTTGTCTGCTGCTGGATAAAGACTACTCCACGATAATGCCACGTGAACAGTCCTGTGAACTAAAAATTACGTAAACTGAGTATGAGTTCTTAGTACCCAATCCGGCGTCATGTGACATACCATTTATTTTTCGACAGATAGCTCTCTCATTATGTTACGTGAAATATACCTCTACTGTTTAATACTAGCCTTACAAGCTACATTTTTCCTTACCTCTAATAGATTCCAAGACAATTAAAAGATTTTCTCGGGTTCTCACTTTAAGCCCTGTCAAGATCCATGAAAACCATTATACATCTTACAGAAACTATAATATTAGTAAGACGTGTAAGAATTCTTCTCTTCTTTCAGACCAGCATCTCTATTGTAAGCAGGGCCTACTTACAATAGGATGAATTGATATAGTAATTCAAGCTGATTAGACGTTCACCCTGTTCCGGTGGTCGGCCCCACGACGAAGGCGACGTGGGTATGGGTGGGTTATGGGCTCGCGCGCCGTCCTTTCGTCGCCGCGAATTTCGAATGGACCGCGTGTGCGCTTACTATAGCCCACCCATAAAAAAGCTGGTTAGATGTGTGTGCACAAGGTTCCGATTTTTTCGTATTCACATGTTATCTATATAATTTTCGTAATCTTTTATGACACCTATGGCAAAGCAATGACGGTAAATTATATTTTTACTTAGTCATTACACGAAAAATTATTATAGAATTAGTCTAAAAAGTGTATCTAACTACAATAGATTATAAATAAATATCATATACATATCGTTTGCAGAACATATAATACTAAGTTCTAGTTTTACAATCGCACCGTACTTCCAGCAACGTTTGATAGAACACGCAAACATGTACATTGCTTTTGAGTTGTACATTTGAAAGAATTATTACTCTATCTGTCTTGATATCAGTAATCATGATACCTCTACATTGGTACGACAAATGTTATCCACGATTAATGGCGTTCAATATACAGTTTGAAGTTTATGTGTTGAAAAGAAATATTGTTTCAAATGTATTACATTCTAGTATAATGTCATGTACTATTGATGTATATGTAATTATTTTTCTTTAGTAATTTATCAGTTACGTATCTTATGAGTTATTTCATGGTTTATATTTTGTATTTATCCATTAACTACTTATCTTTCTAATATTTATATAATAAAATGGAAATAATTTTGACATATTGAGAGCATGAGCAATAAAAACCTGATTTAGGGTACCAATAAGCTCTGCATTAAGTACTTTCTACTATTGCTCATGGATGACGAAAAAGACGACTATGAGCTTTACATAGCAGTTACATTCACAAGAAAAATTGACATTTGATTTTAAGAAGGCGACCAATCGTAAAACTATCTCGTTCTTCTTCTTCTTAATGGCGATGAGCTATTTTTCGTCCCGTTCGATCGCGTTCCCGTGAGACATGACATAAAATGGCAAATAGATTTTTTTTTGTTTTTGTTTGTCCATTCGGATAGGTAAAGGGATTAAGGCCCATACAGCCAAGTCCGATACAATTTTCTTCATATTTTGTTTAACATTTCTTTATTTAGAATAGCTTATTTATAGTCATGTCCGTTTGTAAGTTAGGTCGTTATCATTAGTTAGGCGTTGAAAATCTAATTAAATCATTTCTCTGGGAATTTCGGTAGAATATGAAAATACACGTAAACCACTCTCATATCACATTCGCCAACTTCAGCAACTTAACTGTATTATCTCAGTTCAGAACTCAGTTCAAGTACTTGGGCCACTGGCTAACGGAGAATCTACGAGATAACTTAGATATTGAACGAGCTCGCAGAGCGCTGGCTATCCGATGCAACATGCTAGCCCGCAGGTTTTCACGGTGTACATCAGAAGTCAAGGTGACACTGTTCAAGGCCTACTGTCAGTCACAGTACACGTGTAGTCTGTGGACCAAGTACACGCAGAGGGCATACAATGACCTGCGTGTTCAATATAACAACACTTTGAGGGCGTTGGGGCTGCCTCGATTTTGTAGTGCTTCTGGAATGTTCGCAGAGAAGGGCATTGATGGCTTCAAAGCTCTCCTCAGAAAAAGCTGCGCTTCTCTACTGCAAAGAGTTCGCTTCAGCTCACACAGCATCCTGTCAGTGCTAAACGACAGGTGGGATTGCCCGTTGTTGGAGCACTGGACGCGTTTACACGCCCCAGTCGCAAAATATTATAAACTGTAGCTGTGTTAATATTATTTTAATTCCGTGTTTGCTTATATATTTTTTTTTATGTATTTTTTTCTGTCTATACTAACCCTAGCTACCTAAGTCTGTTATTTTACTAACATTTATGGATCATTGCGGTCTGCAATAAATGAATATTATTATTATTATTACGTTGAAACATAACATAGGTACCCTAAGCCTATATAATTGAAATTAATAATAACTCGATAAGACAATCCATACAAGTATTACTTTCACAAGGTGGTATGATTTTCTAATTAAATTTTTGGGTATCTAATATTTACCACTTATTTTAAATAGATAGTTCATAAAAATATCTATTTAAATAAAGCAGCTAATAAACAGAAAATGATACATAAAAAGTCGTAAAAAAAAACTATGCAGTAATGAAAATGACGTTAAATCTGAAGTTCAGTAAAAAAATATGTCTAATTATTTTGAGTGTCGCCGACATAATCGATACATATGCGCGCGTTGTGTTTTGTTTAAAATTCGAACATCGACGTTGCCCGGTATGGTGGACAAGGGATCATAAAATATTATAGCTCTATTCTATTCGATACGTGATAACTCCTGGATCAAGTGTAGAGTGAATATTAATTGTAGGGCTGTAAGCTACCGTGACACCGATACACTTCCGGGATGTATCTATTAGACTGGGCCAAAAAAATCAATTATTTTTTTTATAAGTATATCGAAAATATTATTTGGGATGACAAAAAAATAAATGTTGTGAGAATTTGAGCCCTTAATATTTATATTAAGAGATCTATCATTGCAACTTTTGATTTTTTTTCCGGAGCGGGTTTTTGTCTCATAACTCCTAAACCGTCGAGGTAAATTAAATTGACTAAGAGATATTTTTTGAAGAAAATTTAATTATCTACAAAAAAAATTGATTGAATTTTTTTGTCAGATGAACCGTTTTCCCATAACCACGCCTTGAAAATTGGTATGATTTCAGAATTTGATTTTTAACTTTAGGCTTTTGTCATTTACTTAAAAAAAAAATAGTATCCGGAAAAAATTAGATAGAGATTCTTGAAGAGAATTTATTTTTCTACAAAAAACGTCTCTTAACATTTTTAGCTATATTCACTCCTTTGAAAGTTATTCAAAGTTAAAGTTGAACAAGTTAAACAAGAATTTCATTTTGACTTCACTTCTTTTTCGATATACCTACTTAAAAAAAAATAGTTGAATTTTTTGGCCCAGTCTAGTATTAGTATCTATATGGGTTTTCTCTAAGTTTATTTTCGGAGCTTCGCAAGACAAAAACATCCTTTCTAGAATTAAATCGTTGAATTGAAATTATGTTGTAACCATGAAAATAAGAAATATATAACACTAAGGAAATAATCCTTATCTTGCGGCGGACTTTACAAACATATATTTTACGGACACAAATTACATCCAGTATCAGAACAACAATTTCTGGATCGCATTAAATGTTGTCCTGCATGGGATCCGAACCTATGACACGAGCACGGTAGGTTGGTCTTAACCACTAGTTATATACTATTTTCACAATATAAGAATTTTGTATTCAATATTTTACTATAGGTATTTTATTAAAACTAGTGGTCGCCGTGTGGTCGAAATTCGGCCATAATTCATTTTAATTAATTTTTCGGCTACACAATTTTCTTTAATTTTATTTATGTATAGTTGTAAATTGAACGAGCTGTATTTCACTAATAACTAATATACATGGAAGTAATAAGTACTACGTACAACAGGAATAAGCTCTGTCTGTGTATCTTGCAGTTAAAATAAAGAAAATAAAACCTTATGCCAAGGACGTAAGAGTCTTGTCGCGCGCAAAATAAAAATAAAGCCGAGTGAGAAGGCAACCACTGTACCCTGTGTCCCTTTCTAACAATGACTTAGAGTTGCCAGAGTTAAGTTGATTTCAATTATTTCGTTGTTGGTAGAAAAATAGACGATTTATGTAATGTAATGAAGTAAAAACATTTACTTCTAAAATATTTCTAAATATAAATAATAATTTATTACTGACATGTTAAACCAATATTATTTGTTGCTACGTGCAAAACCTTATTAACGCAAAAATGTTGCGATTGGCGTATAGGTTTTCTTTTATTTGTATGAAATACGGACACCTGACATGACAACCCCACATGAAATTTTTAAACATAATTTATGAATGAAGAATTACGGTGACCATGCTATCCTAGTCCTAGTTCTAGAACAAATGACTTAAATACCTATGCATTTTTTATTCCTTTCGATATTAAAATTACTTTGTTTCAATTTCAGATTTCCTAAAGATCTTAATATTAGGGAAATATGGATAAATATTATACCCATGTATTATATACCCATAGGTGGGTACAGTTAATCCAAAAATTAACTTCGTTAATCGTTAATTAAAATTTTAACTTCGATAATCGTTAAAGCGTTAACTTCACGAAAATTTAACGCAAGTTAAAAGTTAACCATTTAAGACTTACTATTTTTTACTTAGACTTAGGTATTATTTAGACTATACTGTTTTCGTGCCTGTGTGGTGACGGAGGAGTAAGGGTCGGTATACACGACAATGATATATCGTAGCGATTCGACTACGCAGACAGTTTGTGCAGTTTTATCGATAGTGTGTACGAAAATCGTCTTAGATTTTTCTGGTGGCGCATACGATCGCGGTAGTTTCAAAATTATAAGTTGGAGCAATCGTTCAATTCGTTCGCAATGCTTGCTGTAGGTGCAAATCAACATATCGCAAGAAGTAATAAGAGCGTTAACATTTTTTGAAGTTAACTTAAAAGTTAATCCGCTAACCAAAATTCGTTAATTAACGATTAACGGATTAACGAGTTAATGCCCACCTCTGTATATACCATTGTATTATATAATATTTATATATATTGTATTATATAATCTGCTGACGTCAGATCATAAATCATTTTTTATAATTATTGTCCTTAAATCATATTTCAATATGGTCACCATCGCCAGAGAGGGATAAAAGGTACAGTTACTGAGCTCTCTCGGCTTCAATTTTGCGACAACAGCTCATTCCGCTTGTACGTAGTACTTATTACTTCCATGCTAATATATAAGTACAAATGTCTATTAGACATTGTCATTATAATTATAATTGTTTGACATTCAGTTCGACCAGAGATTTTAACCGTAAACAAAAGTGTATAAGCGTTGCTACACACTCACACAAACGTGTGTGTGTAGCGATTGCGTTGTAGTGTGCGTAATGCCTTTTTTAATGAATTTAATGCATTTCTAATACATTATTATATGAAATTTCAGTTTTATGCACTTCTCCTCATTATATACTCCAACTGTGCCAAATTTCATACTTGTTCAATCACGTAATTTTCGTAAAAAGGGAAGTACAAAGTTTTTGCTTCACGTATTTATATACAGATACTCAATTTTCATTGGCTATTAATCTATACTTTTTTTTTCTTTTTGTGGGTGGGCTGCGATCAGCGCGCCTCTGCACCACTCCGTCCGGGGCGACAGAGGGGCTTAAGCACGCAACTCCCGCAACCCACCCGAAAACCACCTCGCCTTCGTCGTTGGGCCGACCACCGGAGCAGGTTTACTTGTCGTCAGTGGTCGGCCCGACGGAATACCCCCTAAGTGGGGTACCCTCCCATCGACCGACGCCCCCCCTCGGGGAGGACGTCGGAGCTATTAATCTATACTAAAGAATAAATCTTGAACACACAAAAATTAAGTGCATAAGTATCTTCTTGGTTTTTTTCACCAAGAATTTATTGTCTTGGGTAGACATCAAACTCATTCCATCTCGTATAAGAGGTCTATTTGAACTAACGTACCATTTGTGTATGTTACACATTTACAACATAAATCAAAATGCTATAAAAATACCATTAAAATTTCCCAGCAAGCGATGCAGCAAACTTCTAATGTTTCTTCGAAGAATGAAGTCAGGCATAAGAAGTCAGGATTAGCAAACTAGATTCACTAGGTAATAGCTTGATTATGGATGCAGGATGGTCTCTAAGTGGAGAATCGGCAAAACTACCTATTACCTATAGTAGAACAAATACCGGTTGAAATGAGAACCTAAATTCATACTATGAAATAAACCCTATTTTGCAGGTGACTACAGATATAGTTACCTAATATTAAGGAGGTTTTCCTTCTCTTCTATTGATATTATCTGCGCACCATATATCTTATTCGACAGACAGCCACAGGTGAAAGAGGTATTGTTAAATTGTATTCTTACTCCGTTGCCACACGATAAGTTATACACTGTAATCAAATTCATAAATATGATATTGATTAACTTAAACTTGAAATTAATATGCTTATGATGTATCACTCTATTATTTAGTCATTCATTAATACGAACCATAACTGTTAATTCAACAGCGTAGGTTTAATTTTTAATTATTACATTACATTTTAATCAATAGAATATCGTACACAGAACACATGATTAATAATTCAACCGCAAATCTATATGATTATTTATACTAATCATAACGCCACTATTAATATTATACGTGATATAAATATATAATTTTGTATACACGTGTAAAGTGTCAATTTGAGTTCATTTCATGTGAAAAATATACTTAAGTATAGTTGAAAGTCTTACTGAATCGACAGAGGCTGTGTCCAAATATCAATATTTTTTGTTTACTGGTATAGAAGTTAACCTTATTTTAAGTAAACTTGTAAAATAACATATTAGTAAAGCTTATCCTTTCCGTATGGTAACGGAGTAAGAATACAATTCACCACTCCCTCTCTTACTCGTGGGGGTCAAAAAAGATGACAAAGGGATTAAATAAGCATATAACATTTATACCTACAAGAGCACAATGGAAGACAGGCAGACAGGCGGCACAGGACCGCACACTGTTGCGTAATATGAGGGAAGCCTACGTCCAGCAGTGGACGGTGATAGTCTGAAATGATAATGATGATAACAATGAAAAAGGACATACTGCGTCGACACTTGGTAATTGAGCTAAAAATAGGATGATGATGAACTACAGATACATCCTTAGTAATATTATAAATGCGAAAGTAAGTTTGTTTGTTTGTTACGCTTTCACGCTTAAACCGTCAAATCAATTTCAAAATTCTTTCACCAATGGAAAGCTATAATATCATAGAGTAACATTGGCTATATTTTAATCTGGTATTCCTACGGGAACGGGAACTAAGCGGCTATGCGACTGAAACTGAAGCGAAGCGAAGGTGGGTTGCTAGTAATAATATAAATAGGTATGTAGGTAATCATCATCATCACAGCTCATATAAATAGGTATAGCAACAAGAAATTGCTAATTCCTTATGGCAATAGTTACGAGAAATACTATAAAACTCGTTGAATATATTCTTCTAATACAATGTTGTATATTCGTGATATGTTTTACTGATTCTTTTTAAAAGTCGTAAAAACTACTTACAGGTGTTTAACTTATTTAATGATTATTATCTTGTAGAACGATTGTATGTATTTTTTATTGTTCCTGTATTTATGTTTTAACACTAATAAAGTCAATAGTCGGTAATAAAAATATAAAGTGCTTCAAATTATACCGTTTGACGTTATAAGGAAAGTTAAAAAAGAAATTTACGCGAGGATTAATTGTAAATAAAACTATTTTACGGGTTTTTTCGCGTTTGTATTTGATTTTTGATTGCTCGACATTCCGAAAACATTATATCTCGTAATTATAATCATAAATGAACGCTATAAAGTGATAAAAGCCGTAAAATAATTTTATATACAATGTTAAAAAGGAAATTTATATATTAGGTTTAAATATTAGGTTTTATTATTTACTATAATTCTAGAAATTACTTAAAAAATAGGGTAGAGCGACGCATATTTACCGAACTTTTATAATTCGCTATTCGTCGTAGCATATCTATGTCCCATTTTGGGCGTGATAAATGAATAGAAGATTTACAATATTAGTAATAACTAGCTCGTCGTCTCATTTCGTCATAGCCTACAAGTCCAACTGTTGGGTTCGAGCCTCTTCGAAAATTAAATGAAAGCAGTGGGAAGTATATAAGACGAGATGAAAAATGAAGGTTTCTAATATTTTAACACTATTTTTCAAACTTTATTTTCTATAAATTTTCAAATAAACGTCACATGCGTCATAATCTATGCAGCACCTATAAAGTTTCCGCACCATTTATCGCACAAGCGAGCGACATGCTCTACAATGATATATGTCACAAAATGGTCAAACTTTAAACTCTTCAAAAATATTTATTTACTAACTTCATACAGTTAAAAACCTTTGACTGCACAGATGGCGTAGTGGTTAAAATACCGACCTACAGTGCCAATGTCGAGGGTTAGATCGCAAGCAGGACAACATTTTGAGCGATCCATAAATTGTTGTTCTGAGTCTAAATGTTATTTTTGTCCGTTAATTATCTTTGTAAAGTCCCCCACAGGGTGTTGTCTTTAAGTAAAAAAAGTTAATAACACAAGTAAGGTAAAATTATCAATCATTATTAAAACTAAATTGGCTACTGTTTTATATACTTTCCAATCAATAATTTGTTAATTAAAATACCACGGCCGAATCTAGATGCTAATAAGTGCTAATTAAAATATAGATTACATTGAATTCACCTGCAATATATAGACAATCAAACTGAACGGCAAGTTTGCAGATACCGAGATTAATTTAACCTTGGAATTTATTATTATCATAATTAACTAACTGAGGAAAGTAGATATACCTATTTTACATACTAAAATATGTAAACGAAACTATTTTTAAGGATTTTATTGCGTTTGTATTTAATTTTTGATTGCCCTCCTAGTGATTCTTCAGCTAATTTTGGCAAAATGGGTGGTAGTCTTTCTGGCATTTATGCGTAGGCATATAATGATTTAAACTTTTACCATACGATATTTGTATTTTTTTTATTGCAAATGGTGGCAAACGAGCAAACAGTACACCTGATGGTAAATATTGCTGCCGCTCATGGACCTTTACAGGCTGCTGCCTACCGCAAAGAAAGTGAAGGGAGTGTGAATGCGTGCATTGAGGTTCGGTGATAGCAAGGGCACCACCAAAACCCTCCACATGCAAACACCCTCAGAAAGTTGGGCTTCCGGCTCTCTCGCTCACCGAACGAAGCGCAGTAACAAATTGCTACTACTCAGACGTCGATTTTCTGCGAGAGTGTGGTACTACCGCGGACGGACCGGCCCGCGGTTGTAAACAGATACCTAACTGTCGACAATGTGGTATACTACCACTTGTATAGTAAAAGAGTGAGACACAGTTTCCCTTTTTGCTCATGGGTATTTTAGAAGACGACTAAGGGAATTGAAAGGACAATGAGAACTCAAAACAAAACTTTACACGAACCCATTTGGTCAGCACGGTATAGTCAATTTCCCTCCCACTATAGTAGAGACTCGAACCCAGCAGTGGTGATGATTTATCATCACAGTTCATATACGTCCCAATACCTACTGGGCTCGATATTACCTAACCTCCTCTATATTGGGAGGGAAAATTGACCTACTATAACACGCTGATCAGACGGGTTGGTAGGTATACGGTTTTATTTCGAGTTTTCCTTTTTTTGCATTGTTGTTATATGCACACGTTATTCCTTAGTTGTCTTTTACAACACCCACGGGCAAGAGAAGGGGTGGTGAATTGTATTCTTACTCCGTCGCCAAACGGGAATGATGGTTAGTGTACGAATAATCAATATAGCGTTGTCTCATAATTTTCAGCACACATCTCATCAATCTAAATTATAGCACAAATCATAATATTGCGTGTGCGTTTGAATAGTTTATCATTCGGTCGGTATACCAATCTGCATACATAACGTAGCTAGTCGTGATACACTGTAATTAATAATTTCGACACTCACCAATTAACATTTAAATCTGATTCGGAATTACTCGGCATTGGTCGAACAAAGTCGGTTATCGTCTGAATCCGTAGTAGCCAATCGACCGTGGCTAAAGGGGTGCAGGTATATATTTACTGACATTGATTGATTGAGTAATATTTCATATGTTGACTGATTGATTACTTAATATTAGGCATTTTCTAACAGACGTTGATGTAGGTTTTTTAAATTTTCTATAGATATATTTGTAAAAATATAACATACAATAAGTACAATAAAAACAATTACAACGCGCGACTTCATTACCCACCAATCCCCCATTCCATGCCCTTAGCCATTGGGCCGGCCACGGGGCACCCTTGCAGGTACCATTCCTTCCCTACGACCCTCTCGTAACAGCAATCTCATGCGGATACTATTGCTAAATTTGAGTCCTTATATATTTACTGATGATGAATGATGAATTAACATAATATACCTTCTTACTATGCTGATTCACATAAGGTTTTATTATGAAATTTTTAGTCATATTTTACGACACTCACGGGAAAGTAAAGGATAGTAACATATTATATTTTAACTCAATAAAATTCTAGTCCACAATACTTATTTATACTATATTTTTACCTCAGAAGTAAAAGTAAAAGTTAATATAAACATATTTCGGCTAATGTCTACGCTCGGCCGCCTTCCTGAGGCGACGTCAATGTTCCCTATATTACAGTTACCTATGGTCTCGCGCTTTCATAAGTAATCTAAAATAAAAACATCAGTCAGGTTTAAAATTTAACATAATACATCCATAAATATCGAATTAACTGAGCGTGAACATTAATTATGAATATTTACCTGTGTTTCTTTTTGTTGGGACTAATCCGACCACACGTTCCCACCACTCTAACTTGTGTAAGCCAATATCCACTATAGTCTCCGTATAAGACATCCAGATTTGACCCTCAGGAAGTCCTGGAATCGCTTTTAATTGTCTTGGAACCCGCAAAAAATGTAATTAGAAAAGAAAAACACGAGGAGTTGGAAAGATTTCACTTCCCGTCTACGCAAAGCGGGAGATATGGAGTGAAATTGGCTAATAGGCCAATACCTAAATAAAAGGATATACAAATACATGAAGCGTAGCAGTACAACAGCCTTTACCTCTGTATCAATTGATACTTAAAGTAGATTTTTGTTAATAAAGTTCTAGGTATAACTATATCCATCCATCCATCCAACCATCAGCCTATATACGTCCTCTGTTGGGCATAAGCCTCCCTACAAGAACGTCACTCAGCACGGTTCTGTGCCACTTGCATACAACGGCCCACTTGCCGGTTGTCGTTAGCCTACCTAATAGGGGGTTGTCCTACGCTGCCGTCCGATTCGTGGTCGCCACTCGAGAACCTTTCTTCGCCAACGGTTGTTGGTTCGACGAGCCATGTGAACTATATATTAAAATTCATTTATTATGCATAAACACCGCAAGAACATTTACATATTGTCATTTTTTACATTTTACCTTAAATTACCACCGGTTCGGTACGCGACCGAATTAAAAAGATCCAGCAAGAAACTCAGAGTGTGTCTATTTTTATTTATTCACTATTTTGCTTGAAATAAAATATAACATATAACAACATTCCTATTAATAGCTCCAGTTTCATGCCCAAACTCCAGTCTCATGACATATCATAATTCTCAATTATAAGGAAAAGCTTCATTGGCTGGACCAGATACCGCAAGCGCCACCCAATCACGAGTCAACCACTAGAGCAGCCATAAAAACGCTTATCTAATAATCATCATCATCATTTCAGCTCATATACGTCCCACTGTTGGGCTCGAGCCTCCTCCACAATAGGAGGGAAATTGACCTTAATGTACCGAGCCGGTCAGGCAGCTTGGTATAGGGTTTTATTTCGAGTTTTCTTTCTCTTACAAAGATGTTATTTGTTTATTATATCCCTTAGTCGACTTTTACGACACCCACGGGCAATATAGGGAGTGGTGAATTGTATTCTTACTCCGTCACCACACAGTAAGTAGTAATAGTATCTAATAATGAATAACAAGAATTTACATCAGAACGCATTTTTACTTTTTCCGTACGAACGTAATAAATATATTTTATTAACAAAGTCCACATAGTTTTTTTGCTCAGAAACAGCTTATCTAATTATTCGCGAGGACTTAAATTGATTGTTTAAGCATTGACGTTGAATAATCAATTAACCACATCGTAAATGGGGTAAATGTACCGGTTCTTGTCAGTGGAAAATAAAAGTTTAAAATGCCTATGTAAATCTTATTGGCTTTAATAACATGTAAATGTTATTTTGTAGCTAATATATCACTATACAATTAGCTTACGTCTAGACGTATGTCTCAACGTGTAGTTGTGAGATAAATACTGACTGACATTTATCTGGCCAGGTGCCTGCTTGATACTGATAACATTATCTGACAAATTATATTTAACTTTTTAGATAATAACTAGATAAATAAACAAATACAGACTTATTTCTGTAGGGATGTGGATTAATGATTTCTATGGTATTTAAATGAAAACAGATCTAGTTTTTTTTATGGGGTTGGGCTACGGTCAGCGCGCCCGTAGCCCGGCCCCGTCCAGGGCGACAGAGGGGCGTAAGCACGCACACCCGTAACCCACCCGTGATACGTCGTCATCGTCGTTGGGCTGACCACCAGTGCAGGGTGACATGTCTTCAGGGCTCGGCCCGAATATAAAACTGATGTAACATTCCATCGATTTGTAAAAACAGAAATACTTTTTCATCATCATCTTCATGTTAGTTCATATACGTCCATCTGTTGGACTAGGGCCTTCTCTACATTGGGAGGGATTATATTTGGGGACCTATTACATCACGCTGGTCAGACGTGATAGTATAGGGTTTTATTTCGAGTTTTCCATTTCTTGCCTATGCATGTTCAACGCATATTATAGCCCCTTATTCGACTTTTACGGCACTCAAGGGCAAGATTGGAGGTAATTGTATTCTTCTACGAGAGAAGAATTTATTCATTTTCTAATCCTATCTTATCCTACTAATATTATAACCGCAAAAATTTGTGAGTATGTGAGGATGTGAAGATGTTTGTTGCTCTTTCACGCAAAAACTACTACATGGATCTTGATGAAACTTCACAATAATATAGTTTACATATCAGAATAACACATAGGCTATAATTTAACCCGATATTACCACGGTAAGAGGAACTGCGGGTGAAATCGCAGGGCGCTGCTAGTATTTCATAAAATCCAGCTTAGTAGGTAATAGCGTCCTACAATGTGTCGTCCAATACGTGGTCGCCACTCGAGAACCTTTCTTCCCCAGCAGTTGCCAGTTCTTCGAGCGATGTGGCCTGCCCATTGCCACTTCAGCGTGTTGCTCATTCTTCTATTATTTTTCTAATGCAAATTGCGTCTCCCACAAGCAAATAAGAGAAACGATTTATAACCTGTTACCACAAAGGTAACATATTATTATCTTTATAAAACTTTTACTTTTAAATCAAATTACTTCCTTTGTATAATATTCATCGTCGTCCATTTTGTCTCAGCTCATGCTGGACTTGAGTCTCCCCCTTATAGGAGAGAAGTTTACCTACTATACCATCCTGGTCAGAAATGTTGCTATAAAATTGTATTTCGTGTTTTCCTTCTCTTGCACAGATGTCATATGCATATTATATCCCTAAGTCGTCTTTTACAACATCCACGGGGAAGGTAAGAAGTGGTGAATTCTTACTCCGTCACCACACGGAATATTAACATTAACGTACGTAAAATATCAGTTTTGTTTTTGGATTATAACAGACTGCTTATTGAAATTCAATACGCACTTATAATAAAAAAAAAATAATTTCAATAATGACAGCCTACATAATTCTGCACTTAACACTCACATTATGACATCGCTAATGACATTTCTTATAATCGTAATTTCTACTACATTACTTGACCTACAGCTAACCCTTTACGAAGGTATCGAAGCATATCCTATAAACTACATCAGTTTAATGTTGTTTTTTTTTATATATCACGACTCCTATTACTCAAGACGCTACTGCTACTAAAGACTACGCTCATTGCTAAAGAGCTATTAAATATAATTAACTAGCGACCAGCCCTCGCTTTGCTTCGGTTTCAGTGGCCTCACCCGCGTAGTTTCCAATCTCGTAGAAATACCGGGATAAAATATGTTACTCCCTGATATTCTAGATTTCCATTGATGAAAGAATTTTTGAAATCGGTCCAGTAGTTTCGAAGCCTATTCAATGTAAACAAATCTTCCTCTTTATATTTTGCGTTGATCGTCAATCGGGCGCGTTCATGGTAGACGGCGCAATACCACCCATCATTGGCTATCACGGCTCATAAACAAGACACCTTCTATTACACACGATATGTATTGGCTGGGAATGTTAGTTATTGTATCTTATTATTGGTACTGGATTATAGTGGTCCTATGTAACGGTTTAGTCGCAAAAATATCAATTTTTTTCTGATGCACTATAAGTTTTTAATCAGCTATTAAACTTTATTACTCAATACCACTAAAAATTAGGGCTAGATTAAATCTAGGATTTGCCACACTTTTCCATAAAATGGACGTCTGGGTAATAGCAAAATAAGTAAGAAATCCAAACCTCGCTTAACGCTATGCAATGAGCGACATGATTTTACATTTCGTGATTATACAATTGATTATAATATACCTACTGCCTTATAATAGATAATAAAAAACTTTTTATAAAATATAGAAGAATAAACGCCTACCCAACCCTATGCCACATTCTAAAACAATTCGAAAAATTGGCAGTTCTTCCGGACACAAATTCAATTCTTACACAAATAGAATTCCGTTTCTTTTTTTCGCGAAGATATATATGCTGCCTCGTGTACACGTGTGTTAAGTCACGTAGACCATTATTTTGACTTTGTACACTTCTAGCTAACATTTTCTACAAGAATACTTAGGTACTAGCAAATATATCTAAATTATACGCATGTCAATTTATCTTTTTTAGAACAAAATAACTACGTAAATAGTAGCTTGTATCGATAGCCTATTCGAGTTACAGTAAGTCCTTCAAATATCCCAAGATTTGGATAAACATTGCATTATTATCGTCTTGTATTGCGTAACTTTGATGGTAACCTCTCTTTAAGAAAATATTTTCTGTCAATAAAAGAGAATCTGAACTTTATTTCTTTCTGGGAAAATCGGGTAGCAGCGATCCCTCTTAGGGAATATTGTAGATTCAATTTATAATAGAAGTAAAGATTCAATCTTGTCTAGCATGCCACAGAAGTCAAGTATTCGATTCCATTGAATTCAACTAAGGCAGATGGGTCATACAAGATGGGTAATCCATAACTAACTAGCTTGTCTAAAATAATTTTGCCAAAAGATCGACTTCAAACTGGACCAAATTAAAATAGGACCACAGGAGCAGCACTATCTTTCATAATGATTTCTGATATTTACGCGAGTACCTATTACAAATAAAACTACTTTACGGGTTTTATCGCGTTTGTATTTGATTTTTGATTCATTGATCATAAACTTTCTGTAATACCTAATGATAACTTGTTGGACGTGAGACATCTTAGTCCGCCCGTAATCATGAACAAAGCAAAGTGTTCGAAACGTCGGTCAATCAGGGTCGGCTAAAGCAGTTTTATTTACTCTATCTTTCAAATAGAAAATCATCAAAATCGGTTCATCCAGGCGAAAGTTCTGAGGTAGCAAACATATAAAAAAATACTGTCTTATTGAGAGCCTCCTTTTTGAAGTCATTTAAAAGAAGCTAAATATCAGATTGTTTAGAATATGAGAAAACGTTTTGGCTTTAATCATATACCTATTTCTAGTCCAAGATATCAGGACTCATTACTTAGTTCTTGTCTTAAAACAGCATTAATTTAAAGCTGATATGTATAAAAAGGTTCCTATGCTGCACGTAATACAACAATTATTTCGAAACCGTGCGCAGTACGCGTAACTCATGTTTGACACGCGCGACCCTAACGTTTTTTTTTCATCAATCCACACAGCGCATTGATATGCGAAATGTAATCGCGAATCGCACGTAGAATACATACGGTTAAAAAATCAACGCGGTAGGTGACCGGTGCGTACTCCGCTTTAATTGAATAGATTTAGCGTCACAGGTCGACTCCTAATTGTCTAATTTGAAGCGAAAACAAGGATGGTTGACTGACGAATATATTACGATGGTATGCAGAGGTACTTTCTTTTGGTGCGATTTAACAATGGCCCGCGGGGAATAGCAAACAGCGTCCCTATTTATTAGTGACATAGATATATATTAAGCAATAAGTTATGAACTAAATTTATACTATTTGCTATATCTTATTAAGGATAAACATCCTCAATAGTTACCTACGCTATTAGTTGATAGCTATCAGATACACTACATATGTATATTCTATATATTATTTATTTATTATCCGTTCACTTCGTTTACTTAATTTTAAAAAAGCTTGAGAAAAGCCATTACCCTGTCGCTTTATCTAATTAAAGAAGGCGATGCAATAGCAATCAATATTAAACAGTTACTATTTACTTGACAATTGAAAATACTACAATAATAGGTAGCTGGCGTTATACTCTTCAAGATTACTACCTACGCTACACTCCAAACAAGGAACTAAGTACATCATAAACATCATGGTTTCTTCGTGTGATAACGAGTTAAAAAAAAATAAACCACTATCCCTTTCTTCTTCATAGGAACCGTATTAACAGACTATTAGAGCACTAGAAGAGTGGGCAGTAGTATTCATCATCATCATCATCATCTTGCTCTTATCCCAATTACTTGGGGTCGACGCAATATGTCACCTGTTTTGACATATTGCAAAAAGTTTCGGCAATGACTTTTATAACCGGCCGCCTGCCTGACGTCAACTCTCCTTGGGAATGTAATTGTTGACCCAAATGGTACCAGATGGAGTTGGTCCGGGTCAATCTAGGGCTCTTAGTCATCTTTTACGACACCCACGAGCAAAGCAAGGGTTGGTAGTATTCGAAGCCGCTACCACACAGCAACAGTGGGCAGTAGTATTCTCCTGTTAAAATTATAACATGAATTTAGCTTCGGCTTATATCGGTCACTTCTACAAACAACAAAAATGGAGCTCTTTTATTGACTATCCCGGCTATAGCTTTAATTATAAACGGAATTGAGTCGTCATCATCAGTCTGGTCGTATACCATCCAATCATTTGGCGTTGATACAATATGTACTCTTCCAATCGTAAATATTGCAAAGTTTTATAGGGCAATCGTTTTATGAACGCTTGCCTGTCTTTAACATAATTATAGACCATTTGACATCGGATAGAGTGGGCCTTTAGTTGGTCATCTTTACAATGTTAGGATTCAATTTTAGGATTCAATGTTAGGATTCAATGTTAGGATTGGTAGTATTTATAGCCACCACCACAAAGCACATTCATCATCAGCACAGCTTATGTCCCACTACTGGGCTCGAGCCTCCTTCATAATGGGAGGGAAATTAATCTACTATACCACGATTTCCGTGTAGTGACGGAGTAAGAATACAATTTACCACTAACTTTCTTACCTTCTTACCCTTGGATGTTGTAAAAGATGACTAAGGAATATATTATGCATATAACGTCTATGCAAGAGACGGACTCGAAATGAAACCCTATTTTTTTATGGGTGGGCTATGGTAAGCGCAAATGCCGTCCATTCCGTCCGACGAAAGGACGGCGCGCCGGACAATAAGCCACCCGTACCCACGTCGCCTTCGTCGTTGGGCTGACCACCCGTGCCGAGTTCCTTGTCCTCAGTGGTCGGCCCGACGAAATAATACCCTATACTAACTCATCTGACCAGCGTGGTATAATAGATCAATATCCCTCGTAATATATTGGGGACTCGAGTCTAACAATATATATATGAGAGCATGATGATGTAGAAAAAGTTATTTTTACGAAGGAGGCTCGAGCCCAGCAATGGGACGTATATGAGCCGAAATTATGAGACCACGCTCGTCAGACAGGTTGGTAGAATTTTATTTGGAGTTCTCCATCTCTTCCATATATGATATCTGCATATCATATCCCTTAGTCGCCTTTTACGATATCGATAGCACATTATTAAATAATCAATATAAATACACGTCAAAATAGTTCTTATATGATTACATATATTTGAACTTAAGTAAATCAATCGAATATCTCTCATCATTGCATAAAAACATCATCAGCCAGCTATGTTATTCACAGTCATCACCTCAGTCATCCAAACAAACGTGTAAGGGCAAAAAGCAATCAAAACTAACTATTGTTTGTCCGGCCTTGGTCTAGGTGCAACATTATTATTCTTCAGTAGCAATCCATAAACCGAAAGGTATGTAGGCAATGCATGTGGGTGGCCTATGCTAAACTGTCTATACCTACTTGCCAAACAAGACTCACGGACGATTGTGGAATACCTATAGTGACGTGTGGCACGTTTGATCACTTTGGAGGTCTGAAAATCAATATATAGATAGAAGAAAGCAAATTCCAACTAAATCTAAATAATTCTTTGAAGATAATTAGACATTCCTTCAAACGAGATGATCTACATTTTTTTTTACAAATACAGCAAGGATATTGTGAGGATTTATTACTGTGGGTACTTTTCTATGATTAATATTCGCTATATTTATTAGCCTACCTTTTATTAAAATATCTATTAATACGTCTTTATTAGCTATAATTTATTATTATAATTTATTAACACATTAATTTTACATCATTTATTAACACTTATTTTTTTTTTAAGTATAGGCAAATTGTGATGGGGGTTTATTTTAATTTTGCCTTCTTCTGCACTAATATAATATCATGGTCGTTCACATTCATAAAATGTGATGAATGAAGGTGTTGCAATGGAAAAGTAATATTTTCTCCTTAGAATAATAAGTAAAATTTTCTTTAAGAAACGATAAAACCTCTGTCCGCTTTAATCAAAAATGTTGTCTTATAACTTTCATAATAGGTACTATGTTCATCAAAAGTGTTACACATTAAAAGCAATAACACAATCTCCAATCTGTGATATTTACGACAAGTCCCCACGCCGGCTGCATAACAAATGCAAACAACTAATTAATTTAACGACCAATGTTAACAACGTCAAGATATCAATCAACAACGAATACATATTCAAATTGTGACGTCTTTTTATCATTTGATATACCTGTTTATTTTTATTTAAGATTGCTCAAAGAAAAGAAATATTAAATACTCGATCTATCATATTTATAAACAAATATATTTTTCAAATAAAATTTAAACACACCATGTTCTCGCGGCAGTAAAATAAAGACAAAAGATGGCATCAATAAATTGTCGCTAAAAAGTAACCAAAGCATTATACAGTTGCATAACAGTAAATAAAAAGAGGAAAAAGGAGCAAAATTGTACACGAAACTGTGCGCTTTTAAATACGGACGACGTTGAGCGCGGGTAAGGCAAAGACATTTATGTTCACTAAACAAGTAGTAAAAGTCACTACTTGAGCGTTTTTATGGCACTCATAAATGTCAGATTGTGCGCCAGGGGTTTAGCAGGCCAGACCGTGCGCGGGACTGCCGACTCAATGAATAAGGCGTCCGATTTTACGAACCCGACCGACAATACCTAATTGTTCATTTCTCAATTTGCGTATAATAATATGTATTTATTTACATTCGTTCAATATTTATGTGTGTCGTTCTTGTATAATAAAAACATTTCTTTGCCATTTCAGGTACACATTTCTGCTGTTTAACAGTCCATAAACAATAAGGCGTCATTAAATGGTAAGTTGACGACTATTACTTGATAATGTTTAGGGGTCTGTGTAAATGACGAGCGGAACGAGATCGCACCGACTACGCGATATTTAGCACAAAAGTTCACATAACAAGAATCGCTACTGTATAAGGAGACTTTATAGGCCCAAGACAGACATGAGAATAGGTCGCTTTTCTCAGCAACGGGCCTCTATGCAAATTATTGCATCATTAAACACCTCGTTGCGTGCTTTCGTGTTAGATTGACATTTGCAACCAGCCAGTTGTCTTAAGTTTTAACATGGCACGATTTGTAAGACCGGATGCGTTTGACTGGCGTTAGTTTGTTCAATTATTGTAAAGAAAACGCGTTGTTCTTGCTTTGATTGACGGGTATCGTGTTACACAATTATAAAGGTTTTATAAGACCATGTGTGAACAACCATTTGAATATATTTATAGTTTTGCAACCACCTACAGCTATTATGAGTAACTACTATTTTTTTAAAGACAACAATTTGCACTAAGGACATAGTCTTTGTGCAGCGGGTTACTTTACAAAGATATAATTAATGTACACTAATGCCATCCAGACTCAGAACAACAATTTGGATATCAATTTCGGTGAATAATCTACAAGTTCAATTACCTTATTCTTCTTTTGGCATCTATTGGGCATCCTCATCTACAATAGGGGAAAATTGTTTTAGAAGCCTTCTGAGGCTGCCCAAATGAAATAAAAAACAAAATGCAATACCATCCATAGAATTTTATATCTATTATTATCTATGTTTCTTTCCTTTTAATCATCTGTTACTATGAAATCACAATACACTTTTTAGGGTCCGCCAATGGGCCGCATACTCACCGTCCGGGGTGATGAAGGATGGAGCACAGCCCCATAACCCACCGTATTCCATCCTATTCGTCATTGAGCCAACCACTCGCGTTTCCCGTCGTGTCTGAGTTAGCGCTAAACCTTGCAGTAAAATGCTCACCCACTTGCAATTAAATTAATTTTAAGAGCTGTTTAAAACTAAATACGGTTTAGATAAGACAGCGTTTCAATATTCCGTTATGAAAATGCTGTCAGCATCCGTCTACGGCGTTGTATTTGCATAGTACGTGTTTACGATCCAGTAGGGTTGTTAGTATACTAAAAAAATTAACTCCTTGTATTTTACTACTGTCACTTGTAAAATGAACTATAAAGATAAAGAAATAAGTGTAGAGATCTTGAAGTGAATGAATGAGTTAATGGATGGTTTTATAACAGTGTGGCAGATTTAGAAGTTTTATAATCATTTGATATATCTAATTTATTTAGGATTAACTAGTTGAACATAGGAAAAATATTACAATGTCTATAACACCAAAATACTCACGTACTGTGATCGATTACGTCGACCAGCTTTTAAGCATCCGAGGCCGGGTTCCAAGCATATCTGATGCCACATTTCAAGCATATCCGGCGTGGACTGTGCACTGGGCCGGAGCCTCACAGACACTGCTGCGCACTCGGCCTGATGATGAGCATCGGATATACTCGAGACTCGGGTTGACGTAATCAATCTCAGTACGTGAACGTTTTGCCGTAGTAGATATTATAATATGTATCAAAACAGGATAGGAAACTGGAATACACTCCCCGTTTGTTGCTTGTTTACGCTAAACAATATAGTAAGTAATATATTAATTATAGTATATACTAATTATAGCATGATGTGGTGGTTATGGTCCTTTTTGTAGAAATGGCTTGCCCAAGAGTGGACGGCTATAGGCTAATGGACGCCCCACTGAATATTTACTCGGATTGCAATTTATTTGGTAAATCATTTTTATTTAATGATTAAAGAACAAAAGATTTATTAAAAAAAAAATAATATAAGTATAAAACTGAATAGTAATTATACCATCAGCCACATCCAGTGGCCAATAATCTAAAGTCGCCGCCATCTAAAGTCGTTCGTTCATCATTGTGGAGGTGGTCCATTATTAATATACTTGATCCTCTTTCATAATAAGAAGACAATTGGCTTTTCATATCACGCTGACTCGAAAGATTGGAATCGAGTTTCATAATTTTAATTCTTCAGTGGTTTTATCTGCATAGGTTTGTCCAACCATTAGTTCATCAATGTCTCTTGTTGGACATAGCCCTTTCAGTCAAATATTGTCATAATCGTCAGGCTCAGTATTCGATCGTAATTTACGCTATAAATTTGCCAATTTGGCTGATTCCTATAAATTATTAACGGTTGATGACATGTTTAACTAATCCCCGTATAAGGAATACGTCCTTCAATAGTGTTTTAAAACACCGTGGCCGCTCACTACCTATACCTACATCCAGTGATTCAATATACTAATCCGGCTTTTTTCTGTATATTTAAATGGCATTGTGATGAAAAAGGTAATAAAATTTGAATATAAAGCAACCCTACCGTCATATCCTAAGCAATACACCTGCTAGCGGTCAGTGGACACATGTATGGTGGAACCCTGACTTTTATTGACATACCCGTGTTTATTACTCGCTACTGCTTTCTAAAGACTGTTCAAAACAGTTTCGCCTCCCATTCAACTGCATTCAAGGGGTAGTAAAACACATTTAATTCTTTAATACAATAATTATCTTTCCATTAGAGAATACTAATTTTTTTAGTTCTTTTCAGTATTTTTATACGAACACCCAGTATAAGGACAGAGATAATGATAATGAAGAAGTTATAATATACTATTCTAGAGAGTACTGCAGCACATTATTATGTTGATTTTTGAGCTGCTTTTTATGACTGTCGTTAAGGGTGATGTGTATTTTAACCCGTCATCAGATAGGAAAGTTATTTTAATATAAGAAGATAAATAAATAATATTCGCTTCTTTCTATGACTTACGTTATAACCAGAAGTTTATTTTATGGCTTTTGAATTGAGCATGTTATATAGAAATGAGGCATGGGAATATTCCATTTAAGCCTCTAACTGAACGAGTAGTAAAGGGATTTGATTGGAATTGAATTGAATGTCTTTTGCATGAATTTTCTGTGCGGCCTTAGTTCAGTAAAGGACTAAAATAAAATGACTTTCCTTTTTCTCGTTTTATAGTTCTGTCATAAACTCTGTTTTATTGTTATTCAATTAAGCTCAAAAGTGGTAATCAAACTTGGTTGATAGATACTTAATACGATTTTTACGAATCGGATTTACGAGTTGTTTACAATTCGCATTCTTTATTTACAGTCAAATAAATAGTTATTTATCGTATTTTATTAGAAAATAATAAAATCTATATTTATTACGAACATGAATGACAACAATAATTTGTGTCTAATTTGTTTATTTTATTATATTATCAGACTTTTATTAATTGACTTTCTTGTCTGGGTAAAATTTAGTACCTAATTGCTTTTAGCCGGTCGAGAGCTGTGATGTTAGAGAGAGAAACATAGATAAACATTATCGCCAAACTTATACATATATTAACAAAAGTTTTTATTTAACAATTAAATTATTAAAATAAACTAAAAAGGCAAAATTATTTTTCTTACACAAAATTTAAAGCTGTATTCATCATCATATGCATTTGCATGAGACTATCAAAACTTGGGGGCTCATTAGATGTTAAACTAAATTATAATTAGATAGCGTAGAATTAGATTACAATACATGGAAATGTGAAAAAAGAATAATAATAATAATTTAAAAAATAACAATATACAGTGTTTTTATAACGGACTAAAATAACGGTATAAAATAATTTTTATAATTACTAGTAAAGATGAAACCGAAACGAAAATCATGTTGATGTAGAAGAACAATTTTATTACACCGTAGTGGAACGTAAATGAAATGTGATGATGATGATTTTGTTAAGTAAAATTGTTAGTCTTTAAAAAAACAAATTTATTTAAAAGGGACACCTTTTAAATAAAGATGTTTTTTTTAAAAGTTACTTGTCTATTTTAAACGTCATCTTTTTTTTCAAACAACTAATCATACCACCGTAAAATGGTCTATATACGTTGAAAGCACCAATCGTAATGGCGCGAGAGAGCATGTCGGCGATCGTAGCGCCACGATAGCATTGTGCGGTGCAATGCGCAAGAGTCGATCCCAACGCCGATTGCGAACGCCTGTCGCTTACATGTCGCCTCTCGCCCATATCTCAGACCGGATCGCACGCAAATTATAATCGATACCATTATTGTAATATCCAAGTGTAACATTCACACCACTATTGTTCGTTTTCTTTGGCGTAGACTTAGTTCTTTGTTCGCGATCATTTGATGCATTTACAGATCTATATAAAAACTAGAGTAACAGATATATTTTACAATTAAAGCTTTCAACTGTGTAATAATGTATAATTAAGTTTAGATTTATTAACATGTCAGCATATTAGCGAGCATTTGCCTGCATTTAAGCGTGCATTTTGTTTTTCTTAATTTTAAGTGACTCTCGTTAGGTCAAAATACTCATTAAGTCGAAAAACATACCATCCCTTCCGTTGAACCCTAGATACCCTATAACTCAAACGCCGTACGTAGTATTTAGTAATATTTATGGACGTCTTATTTGGAGGTCTTTGGATTCATAAAATTTAAATTAGATTTAGTTAGGTTTAACATCTAAAAGAAACGCTCGGTGCTTTTGTGGTTAGTAGGTACACTGAAGATGTACAATGATTCATTAAACTTTCTTAACATTTTAAAATTCGCCATATTCTAAATCGATTTATTAATAGTGATAGGACCACAATGTTGACAGTTTTCTATCTTCAACCGCGGGCTGGTCCGTTCGCGTTTGTACCGTGTTCTCCCAGAAAATCAACGCTTTTTTTTTTGTGGGTGGGCTGCGGTGGCCGCGCCTCCGCACCACTCCGTCCGGGGCGACAGAGAGGCTTAAGCACGCAACCCACCCGAAAACCACGTCGCCTTCGTCGTTGGGCCGACCACCGGAGCAGGGTTACTTGACATCAGTGGTCGGCCCGACGGAATACCCCCTATTGGGGTACCCTCTCATCGACCGACGTCCCCCCCTCGGGGAGGACGTCGGTCTTTCCTCACGCGGTCGGCCTCTCGGCGGGTGACGGACTAAAATCCCCGGTCACGTCAGAAAATCAACACCTGAGAAGGAGCAATTTGTTCTTTGAGCGAGAGAGCCGGCAGCTCAACTTTCTGAGGGTGTTTTCGTGTGGTGGGTCTTGTGGTGCCTTTAGTATCACTGAACCTAATTTTGCACGCATTCACACTCCCTTCACTTTTTTCACGGTAGACAGCGGCCTAGCAAAGGTTCGTGAGTGCCAACATCACTTATCATCAGGTGCTCTGTTTGCTCGTTTGCCACTATTTGCAATAACAAAAAAAAATTCAATTAAATTCCCTGTATATGGAAATACTTGTTAAGTCAAAACTAATTAACTCTTTTTACCATTTCCCTTAACATCGAAGTTACCGAGATTTCACTGTATAGTGATGATGATTATAAACGTTATTTATAAAATTAATTCAGAATATTTTTTGTCATTATTTTATAACGATATATTTATTTAACATCATGTTTAATGATTTTGGGAGATCATTAAGTACCTCTGACAGAACAGTGTTCTCATCGTACGGGTTGTTCAATTTAAATAGCTGTCAAATTGATATGTTGTTTCATCTTACAATAAAAAATATTTGGGACTCTGTTAAGTCGCATACAACTGTTCTTTCTGGTTTCATACTCTAAACGAATAGTGTCCCGAATGTCCGTTCAATCGGCAAAATTTTCACGTGCCGCACGAATTATGACTAATGTGACCATGTTTTTAAATAAAACTACTTCACGGATTATATCGCGTTTGTATTTGATTTTTGATTGCCCGACGTTTCGAATACTTTGCAACGTTTATGGTCACGGTCGGACTAAGATGTCTCACGACCAACAAGTCATCGTTACTACAGACATTTATAATTATCTACCCGATACAGTTATTATTAAACTACTATTTATTAAATTTTGACTCACATTTTAGTACAAATTTATTACCAGTACAAGAAGAATATGATTTTGTATGAAAAAATTGTATTGTTTATGGTTAGTAATTATTAAACATTAAATTTGTAGTAGATAATTATTATTTAAAACCTAACAAATCTAGTATACTACCACCGGATCGGAATACGGCCACACTGAGAAAATGTGTATTAGCATTAACACCTCACGTGATTATGTCAATGACCATTTACATTAATGGATTCCCCATGCCGACCTGGCCATAGAAATTTTCACATATAAAACATAAATACGTCCCAATCAGTACAATAATTTATGCTCTGTTTACAAAATGGGTCATTTGTGTATAGATGGGTACAACGGAAAAAACAATCTGAAAATGTGACCGTCTCATTTAACACGGGATGTATGGTCACGTTAATTATGGCTTACGATTTTTTTTTAATGTAATAAGCTGTCAACTCTTATAGTCATTACGACTTTTCGATTTTGTAGTTCGATAATTTATTCGATATTTATCTTTTCAATTAGCGTCATGTCCAATAATGCGAAACTTTAATATTCATCTGACAAATTGCTACTGCTGTTTATTTTCCTTATTTACAATTTTTCAACAGTCACGTTTTATTTGTCTCTTTATACGATACTGATAGTGTTATTCAATTTAATTATATATTTACCAGGTCTATATTAATCTGCTACTAAAATTATAAAGATTAAAACTATCCTGATTGAGATTTAAGTAATTAAATAATCCTTGAGTAATCATTCAAGCTGAGATTTGAACAAAAAATTATGTCGTTTTTAATAGACAGTATACGAAACTCTACAATAGGGCTTTTAATTGAATATTAAATAGACAAAATCATTTTGTAGGCGGTACCTCATCTCTTGCTTATTATATTCTTAACAGGTAACACGTAGTAAGCATTAGGATAAGTAAAATTTGCTCGCAGGTGCACTTCCGATTTACTAGTTGTCGGCCCAATGGCGATGGGCAAGGAATACGGTATAGTTATGGGGCCGCACGCCGCCCATCTGTCGCCCCGGGCAGATGGGGCGGGGTATGTCCAGACCATAGCCCCATAGCAAAAAAATGTACTTCCGGTTGATTTGGAAGTTCAGAGATGGATATTAAAAAAATATACCACAGCAGGGAAACTGTGAGCACTGATATCCTTCAACCGCACAAGCGTAATAAAATCGCTAGATTGTTTGTGTCGCAATACATTGTCTACGAAGAACTTCTAACCGAATTGCAGAAAAGATAGGATTCATTATCAAAGGCCGACATCTCTATCTGTTTTTCCCATTAATCTGCAAGCGCATGGTGGCCCTTCAAAAATAAATTATTCTCTTTTAAACTCGTATCCTGTTTTAACATTTTTAATTAAATTTGTTGCATGTCCCAAGACAAATAAAATCATATCCCGGGACTACTTGAAGGTCAAACTTCGGTGTTATCTATTGCGATTGTAAATCCTGGCTTCCAGGAGTTACAATCGTGAGAATGTATGGTGAGATTACTCTCGGAAAAAAAATATTAGCAAGAAATGCCTAAAAATATTCATACTTCATTCGATCAATTACATCCATGCACAATAAAACAAGATAAAACCCTCATCGAAAGTGTCTCATCGAAGCCGTTATGTGTTTCAACATTGCCACATTGGTCATAAATCAGTACTTACCAACGTTTTCAACTCATAAATATACTGCAACGTCTCCATTTGATGCAACTGATAAAGTTACCTCTCAATTCACTACACGATTAAGAAGAGGCCGTATGAAAACTGTTATTGAGTCAAAGATACGATATTTTCATTGTAGTTTATTATTCAGATATTTATTATTACTAGTGGTCGTCTAGTGGTCGAAATTCGTCCATAATTCATTTAAATTATTTTTCTGCTACACATTTTTTTTGTATATTGATCAATCTATATTTCACTAATAACTAATATATAAGTACAAATGTCTATTAGAAATTGTAATCATAATTATGATTGTTTGACATTCAGTTCGGCCAGAGATTTTAACCATCAACAAATTCAACTCAATGAATTTTTTGATGATTTGGACGTTGAATTTGCAATTTGTTATTGCCCTTCGTTCGGTGAGCGCGAGAGCCGATATGCCCAACTTTCTAAGGGTGTTTGCGTGTGATGAGTTTTGATATCACCGAACCTCATTGGACGCATTCCTTCACTTTTTCGCGGTAGACAGAGGCCTAGCTGTGCCCCTGGTATTGCAAAAATCCATGAGCAGCAGCAACACTTAACTACAGGTGTATCTACTGTTTGCTAGTTTGCCACCGTTTGCAATAAAAAAAAATCCAATAACAGACGTTAAACGGTTGATGGGTTTATAGATAAAAATCTCTCTTGTAGACATAGTTCTATTATAAAGCAAAAGAATGACTACGTCACCCTGCTCCAGATAGTTTGGCATTAAATCTCTTCTCTAGTTTTCCTTCTGTCTTGTAAGCTATTTACGTTTCTTTTTACAATAAATAGAGGCAAAGATGGTGACATCGTCAACTCGGCTAATACGTCACATGGCTGGGCTCGAGTCTCCTTCCTTATAGGTAGGAGGGATATTGACCTTTTATATCACCTTTATCCTTATACGACCTTATATCCCTCAGTCGTCTTTTACGACAGCCACGGACAAGATTGGTCGTGAATTGCTAACACAATACAATTATTGTTAATCCGTCACTAAAGTTTTTTTTAATTCAGCCCAGTTGCCATATATAATTCAAAGGAAGACCTGCTTTAAAATGAGTTATTTAAATCAAGCATGATACGCCCTCGTACGATATCTGCATTGCAATTCCTAAATGTTCTACATTAACATACAATGACATATGTATTTATCAATATTATGTGTATCACTGTTTAAATTATTCACCAATAACAAGACTACAGAGTGGGAATTTAAAATACTATTTATTAGCTCTCATTTCGGCTTATTGATATCTTCATGCTTTTGAATTGTGATGTCTTACACGTCCTACTATTGGGCTCGAGTCTTCTTCCTAATAAAAGGAAAATTGGCTTACTATACAATGCTGATTACACATTTTAGAATAGGGTTTTATTTCGAGTTTGTCTTCTCTTGCACAGATGTTATATGCATAGTATATCCCTTAGCCGTATTTTATGCCACCCATTGGTAAGATCACCCTATCTTATCGCTGAATTGTAATCTTACTTTGTCACCACACAAAAATGTTTTTGTTGTGTTATTTCATTATTATTATTATTTTAACTTATTTGCCGTGTTGTGACGGAGTAAGAATTCAATTCAATAGACCTTCTCTTACCTTTGGGTGTCGTAAAAGACGACTAATGGTATAATATAGATGCATACAAGAAAAGGAGAACTCGAAACATAACCCTATGCCAACCCGTTCGACCAGCGTGCTATAGTAGGTCAATTTCCCTCCCATAAGGAGACCCGGGACAAGAGGGAGACCCGGGCCCGAGCAGTGGGACGTATATGCATTAAGATGGGAGGACAGGGTTGATACGAGAAAAAGATTTATTCCAAATATTTGTGCGTATGTGCCAAATACATGTGTTGGACATGGAAACTTTTCCGGTGTGGTGACGAAATAAGAATTGCCCCAAGGAAATAATTAGAATTAGCTCCTAACTAGCCTCAATGCATGCATTCACACTCCCTTCACTGTCTTCGCGGTAGGCAACGGCCTTGTAAAGGTCCATGAGCGGCAGCAACACTTACCATCAAGTGTACTGTTTGCTCGTTTGCCACCGTTTGCAATAAAAAAAAAAGACGGATTGTGTGCTGTACGACGTAGCGTCTGTGAACTTCAAACACCTCCTAACATATTTATTAAAAGTTTTACGGCTTCATTTGACGATGTGTCTACATATCACCACCACCAATTGGATCTATTAAGCTCTTAAATTAAGTATTCCCAACGAATATTCAGACGGATACTCTATCAAAGAAATATCTCTATTTTTTTTTTTAAATATCTATAATAACGATTACTTGTTGGACGTGAGACACCTTAGTCCGCCCGTGACCATGAATGCTGCAAAGTGTTCGAAACGTCGGGCAATCATAAATCAAATACAAACGCGATATAATCCGTAAAAGTAGTTTTATTTACAATTGGTCATCCTATATTTGGCATAAAATTAGAAAATTCTTTAAAATAAAGTTAAATCATCATTATTTGCCCGCCCTCATCCCACGCTAAGTGGGGTTGGCACAACATGTTTTTACCTTCCATAGCCTCTTATCAGAAGTCATATCTGCACTCACTGCTTTCATATGCATACCCTCATTCACGCAGTCCATCCATCTCTTCTTGGGTCTCCCACGCTTCTTTCGTCTATCCACAATCATATTGACAACCCTCCTTGTCACATGCCTTTCATCCCTCCTCATCACATGTCCATATCATGACAATCTCGCGCTCCTAAATATCTCTATTACTGGTGCTACTTTTAGGCTGCCCCTAATATATTCATTTCTTATTTTATCTAACCTTGTAACCCCACACGTCCTTCTTAGCATAGCATATATAAAATAAAGCTTAATATAATAGCTATTTTGCAACATTAATAATAAAAGGACTTAAAACAAATGAATTAATTTGTCAATACATTTGACAGAGACATAAATTAATTTATTGTTCCTGCTTTAAAATTTGTATATAGTCATTAGTCAGACAAAAGATCTCAGAAGTTCACGGACGATAGGGCCTACCCGGGGATTATTAACTCCTCATTACATGGGAATATCTACCATAATATATTTAGAATTTAATATATTTGATAAACGCTTTACTCTTAGGTCAACAAACTCGTTAGGTACTAAGTAGTTAGTTAACTTTCCAAGCAGCTGAAGAAACAGGTGAAAGTACTATGCAAAACAGGGTCACTATGCTAAGTCATCACGCGAGACACAACAGCTGTTACGTAAAACACCGTATAACGGCTTTAGAGCTATAAATTGACGCAATATAAGGTCAGGGTCCCCATATAAACGTTCAGTGTTCGACGTTGGATGCACTATACCTACCGCAAAGTGGTCATTCGTTTCAAATAAATTACCATGTAATGGTGCGTTAATTTGCATACTCTACTCGCCGATAGCATTGTACTGATGATGAAGAAACTGCCTAAATACTTTGATCTTAAGGCCTATTTTCTATATGCCAAATATTTTCATTCAATAATTTCAGTAACGGCGCTACTGCGGCGGCAATTCCTGGAACTAGAAGCTTTTTTGAAAGTTCCTGCACCATCCCAGAGATGGCGTTACTGTCGCGGGAAAAGGATACCAAAACTTGAACCTTTCGTTTCGCGTTAGAAACGCAAGAGGGATGAATTTTATATTTTGTCTCTAGAGGGTTGTTTTTCGTGGATGCTTCCTGTTATAAGGGTGGAAATATAGATGGCGCTGTCAAAACAATTGCTAACCTAGCCCTTGATTCATTTTCCCTCTTAGCAGCACTGTTGTACTCGTATTTAACAAAGTTATTTTATAATACAATGTTCATAAAACAAAAATTAAACCTCATTTTTTTTATTACTTTTATTTTTAATCCTTAAATATAGTTATATAAAATAAACTCTTTTAGCAATTTTTAAATTATCATGTACTTTACATTAATCATTTAATAAAATTTAGGAATTCATTGTAGGTCTAACATAAACATAAAAAACGTATAACATAAAACAATTACACCTTAATGAACTAAACAATACAAAAAAGTCGACTTTTATAACCAGTTTTATTACAATTTATTAGATACGTACCTAGTTAATGCAAGTATTACGATCATTGATAAACAATTTGCTTTTGGAATCTAAACAGATAAGTGCGTATCTTTTCTAAATTTCAAAATTAATTAGATTTATTTCAATTTCTATTTAGAAGTAATTATATAACGTATTCGTATTATATATCGTATTTCCGTATGGTGACGGAGTAAGAATACAATTCACCACCCCCTATCTTACCCGTGGGTGATCGTACGAGACGACTAAGGGATATAAAACGCATATAACATCTATGCGAGAGAAGGAAAACTCGAAATAAAACCCTATACCAACACGTCTGACCAGCGTGGTATGGTAGGTCAATTATCCTTCCATTATGGAGGAGGCCCGAGCCCAACAGTGGGACGTATATGGGCTGAGATGACGATGATGATATATCGTAAGTCCGTGTGGTGACGGATTAAAAATTCAATTCACCACTCCCTATGTTCCCTCTCCATGTTGTAAAAGACGAATGAGGGATATAATAACATCTATGCAAGAAATGAAAATCTCGAGAAAACCTGTCTGACCAGCATGGTAAATTTTCTTCCTATTGTGGAGGAGACTCGAGCCCAGCAGTGGGACTTATATGAGCTGAAATGATGATGAATTTATTTAAAGAATTCCTTTAGCAAAGCAATGTTATTTAAGAACTTTTAATGTTCATTTTAAGAATTATTCTTATTTAAATTATAATAGATACAGATAAATATACTTAAATTATATAAATGAAAATAAATATGTTTACTTTTAAATTTACTTGCTAAAGATACTTAATTTTTAATGAGTATATCGAAAGCAAGCCTCGTTAAAATTTTTCTTTGTTTTAAGTTTCGTTTACTTTTGAAATTTACTCTTTTCAAAGCCTAATTAACTCTTTTATGATCATGTTTATTTGCACACAACTATTGTTTCAGTCGAATGAAGAACTTAACATTGAGAAAAGAATACGAATATACAACAAAGCCTATTCTAGTCCTAACAATGAAAGCGAAAGCTTCAAACTTTATGCAAATTATAATTCGCACAAATACCTGACTACCGTTTCTTTGTTGCATTATGAATTCACCTTCTCAATGAATAAGTGATCATAAATCTTCTTTGATCCAATATAGAAACCAATACAGGTTTTCCTTTGTGATGTGTTATTTTAAAATTGAATGTCAAATTCATTGTTGTCATATTGCATAGGCACTTACAAGACTGAAACTGTTGATGCAATTTTATATTAGTTCATTTGTATAGTATGTAGGCAAGTAGATATGTTTACAAGGCCAGGTGGCTGGTACAAATGGGGTTAGAGAGAAGTACGCACTCGCCAGGCTATGAGCTCGCGCATCGTTCTCTTCCGTCACCTCAGAAAGATTAGACAGACCATGGCTCGCCGCTAAAAAAAGGTCAATAAATATGTCATCATCATCGTCATAATCATCTCGCTTATATCCCAATTACTTGGGTTCGACACAATATGTACCTACTCTTTTGTCAACTTATATGTTACAAGTTTTGATAATAGCTCTATGATTGTCCAATTGCCTGACAACAACCAACCTTGGCAATGTAATTGTTAACCAAACGGCATCAGATAGAGTTGCCCCAGCTCGATTTAAAGCACTAAGTCATCTTTTACGACATCCATTACTCGCAGCCGCTACCACATAGCAATTAGCTAAGTAAAAATGTTTCTAAAAGGATCAGTGAATTAAAAAAATATCTAAAAGACTTTATTCGCAGTAAATAAATAAAATTAATATAAAAGTATCTCTATGGTACGTGGTAGGTATAATATAATATATCATCATCATCATCACAGCTTATATACGGCCCACTGCTGGGCTTGTGCCTCCTCCATAATGGGAGGGAAAATCATCTACTATTCCATGCTAGTCAGACGGATTGTTATAGGGTTAAATTTCGAATTTGCCTTCTCTTATAAAAAGAATCATTGTTTAAAAAGATTCAATGCAGAAGAAGAAGTAGCGCCCTGGTAACTATAAGAGGTTCACATAGGCACATTGCTACGAATATAACGCACTCCGCAGCGGGGTTATAACAATATAACCCCTGTCAATCTTGTAGTAGGTAGTTAATGATATATCGGTATGAACGGAGGAAAGGATTTTCATTTTCTAAGCTATGCTGGATTATTCTTTCTTTACAGCTCTTAACATTTACTGTTAGGTGGCCAACCAAAGGAACCAGTTCTGAACCTGAAGGAACCAGTTCTGCCTGCTCATTAGTCGCAGACAAGAAATATGTCAATTTATAAGAGAAATGGTCCCAGACGAATGGTTGGAAAAGAAGATGGCCAGGAGTCTCAGAGAACGCAAAAAATAATAAACAAAAACATTAATTTAACGTAAAAGGACAATGGGCAAAAATGTATGGCGCTTGTCCCATCGGCGGCCACATCTGTCCTATATATTTTTTAGTCGACAATTATGTATATATTAAGACTGCAAAAAATTATTTCGGCAACTTGTTTAGATAAAAAGTTATAAAGCGTTGATCATATAAAAAAATCGAATTAATTAAACCGAAAGTACGTAAATGATAAAACGTAATGCATGTCTAAGTATAAGATAATGATGGATTAAATAAAACTAAAGGTTAATTGGTTATTAAATACATCGATTTATTGACAGACACATATACAATGCTCGTATATAATGCTAGTATTCCTTTAAAAAAAGAAAATGATGGGATTCAATTGTCGTCTACAATAATATCGTTTAAAAAATGAGCTGGTAAACGGATATCTTCCTCTTGGTTTCTCGCCCACCCTAAATACCACACTACACACATAATGTGGGCACAGCAACCAAGAGTGCGCTTACCGCTTAGACAACTGCAATAGTAGTTTTCTATGGCTTCTCTGCCGCTTTTCTCTCTATCTACTATAATGTACGAATAATATATTTTTGACCTAGTATGTCTAGATTGTATTCGACATCTTAGCAGCCAAACATTTGTTGCTGTGATGCCGCACCTGCCTAGGCCTGTAACATCGGGGTCCCTATACGTTTCTATATTATAGAGACCTTGTCGCACATGCTCCGCATAATAGCTGCGGGCTAGCTTCACTTGGTATGTACCAAGTGCAAAAATGGTTAAATCGTCCTCAGTCAGCAAAGGAAAATCACTTATGTTAGGTTGGTTTCCTGTAATGCTATCGAAACTAGCCCGTCTACGATTAAGGTTGTTGGCTAGGACATACTCTGCTAGGTTATTTGGTTGGTTCACTCTTTGGTTTATAACTTCTATAAATGTTTCAGCGTGAACGTTATCTGACAATGGTTCTCTGCAAGCATTCAATAATGCAGCACCTATTCTAAAATCTGTCATCATATGAGGCAAAGCACGATTGAAAAAGTCTTGTCGGAATAGTTTAGAATCGCGTTTGAACCAACCATTTATAACTTCAACAACCCAGCGGCACATAGTAACCAACCTAGACTTATTCGCTTGTTCTGTCGTCAATTGATCTTCGTCTCGATTTTTTGTTTTCGGTAAGTGAGCTTCATAACCATAGGCATGTAAGTCGTCGATTACGTCGCGAAAATCACGGTCTAAGATGAACACATCTCCATGTTCAAAAAACCAATGGAAAGGATTTCCTTCGTCGTCAATCATATTTTTCATTATTTGTGCATCTGATTCTATGGCTGAATATGGCCCAAAGGCATCTAAAATGTGGCCATCGCAGCACACTATTAAAAACGGTTTCAACAAATTCGTGTATTTGTGTAGACTATATGATCGCTTTTGGAATAAATAGTTTGCGGACTTTTGTATATATATATATATATATATATATATATACACTCATTTGCAAAAAAAACGGGCACCTAAGCAATGAACCATTTCAAATGTTAATATTTCTTTGTTTGATAATTATAGGTAGTTTTATCCACACAATTTGCTAAATTAATAAGAAAATAATCGTTTTCATCAGTATTTCATAAAATTTAGATACAATTTATGGGAAATAATGCTAAACCTCGCTAGTAGTGTATATTCGCTAGTAGTGCATATGCTCATGAAGTAAAAATAAAAAAGTTTTTTTGTTTGTTTTTCTTTAATAAAGTAAAAGCAGATAAATGTTTAGTATCGAGTGTGACCCCCTCTAGCTAAAATCACAGCTTGAATTCGTCTGGGCATGCTAGCGAGTATATCCCGGATACTTGCTTGCGGAATACGTTCCCACTCCGCAGTAATCACATTCTTCAGCTCTCTGATGGTCTGCGGAGCCGGGTGTACTGATCTCACACGCCGTTTCAGAACGTCCCAGACATGCTCTATGGGATTGAGGTCGGGACTTCGAGCTGGCCAATCCAAACGACGAATGCCGACCTCTTGCACATACGCATTAACATCGCGGGATCGGTGGGCGCGAGCATTGTCGTCCATAAAAATCGAGTCTTCACCTAGAGCGGCCAATGCGGGTTGTGCATGAGAAATTAGAACTTCCGTTATGTATCGATGCCCAGTCAGTGAGCCGTTTTCAATGAAGACTAACTCTGTACGATCCATTGAATTTATTCCTGCCCAAAACATAACAGAGCCCCCACCATAAGGTGTGATTTCTTCGAAACATGCCTCTGCAAAGCGTTCTCCTTGTCTTCTTAGCACTCGCTGACGTCGATCTTCACCGAACAGAGATATCCTGGCTTCATCAGAGAACAAAACCCTATTCCAATCGTCTTGAATCCATGATTCACAATTTCTAGCGAACCTAAGCCTGTGAACTCTGTGCTCACGGAGTAATTTGGGGCCGCGGGCCGGGCGGTGACTGCGTATATTGGCAGCGAGAAGCCTCCTCCTGACCGTCCATAGACTAATATGCACATTTCTTACTTCTTGGAGGTTGTTCTTAAGATCCACATACGAAGATTTGCGATTTCTCAATGCGCGACTCACAAGAAAACGATCATCCCGTGGTTGGGTACATGGTTTTCTTCCAGAACCAGGCCTTCTCTCGACGGAACCAGTCTCCTGATATCGCTGCCAGGTCCTTTGGACTGTCGAGCGACTAACATTTAGCCTCCTAGCCACGAAACATTGGCTGCAACCCTCTTCAAGCAGCGCGATAATTTTGGTAGCTTTTACCACTTTATCTACCATTTTTGATACAGCCAAACAGCATTAAATAAAGCTTTGACAGTCAAGGATATGAAATTAATCGATAAAAATTGAATAAAAGTTATGAAAGTCGATGTTAACTTCTGGAACTTCGCGCCAAAAATGTAGGATAAAAAGGGGTTTTCTGTAAAAATGAACATCAAATGAAAAATTGAATTTAGAACGTACTTTTTTAAATACCACAGCATTTTTAAAACCGGCCAGTAACGTGTACAAACGATTGAAACCTTTTTGGTATTGTATCTTTTTAAATATGAATGAAAATCAAAACCGCCCGTTTTTTTTGCAAATGAGTTTATATATATAAGTGGCGTCTGCTATCACAATTGCCTTTCTGTTTAAGGCATTTGCATTTCCAAAAATTGCATTTGGAACTTGTAGGTTTCGGTTAGCTACATCAATTCTATTGAGATGATCATAACCAAGATGCCGGGGAACGAAGTCCAGTAAAAGAGAGTCTCTGGCGAACGTTAAATGTCGTTCTAGGGTTCTACGGCTCATATTAAAAAGCGTCGCCAGCCTTTCATTTGCTTCACCGCTTCGCAGTTTCATTAAGTAGCATGCCAAAGATGTTTTCGGGCGTGTTGATACGTTCGACAATGAAGGAGTTTGTTCCAAAATATTCATAAATTGGTCTCGACTAACGCCTAATCGGATGTATACTTCATTTGGGTCCATGTCATCTATATTATCAAAATCTATTATAGATCCTCGAAGCACCGCGATTTTCATGAGGCTCATGATATGCACAAAATGTGTGGCATTGAAGTCGTGGAGCAAGTTAGGGCTGTCAATTATTTGATCCCAATCATTGGATACCAAATGATGATCGCAAACTCTTGCACTATTTGGAATATAAAAATTAAAATGAATCAAGAATGTCACTTTAATGTTATCCGGAATCCTTCGGAGATCCGTTCGTCTGCAGTTTTCATACATACAACGCGTTGCTGTATTAGGGAGTCTTGAATATTCTTCAATATGTAATACACATTCGTGTGGACGGTCTTCTCTTGGCTGCGCAGCTCTTTCTGCCCGTTGCCAGCATGGTCGACAAATGTACTCCTGACCATTGTATTGTATCTGAAAATGAGAGTATTACAATTAGTTAAAACGCTTAGTTATTTTCATTGAACGCTGTTCAAACAAAGCGAATATAAAGAAAAATATTTTACTCGATTGCCTAAGCAGTATTAATTATCTCGCTTACTCATACGTAAATACCGATACTTCTATCCCGTTCTCGCCCCGTGGATCAAACGGAACGACAACGTCGCCGCGTCGGTAACAGTTTACTTACTACTTACAGCGAAATGTAATCTCAATGCGCGAGAGTTAAAACAGTGTGACCACCTCAAGTTAAACAGTACTATATTGTTGACGTGACAACTAAGAAATAATGATTTCGTTTGATGTACTTACCTGATGTTCAGAGGTAAGAGCTTCAAAGATATATTGGCCTACAGCGGGATGTTCTTCAAACCGAGCACGGGTTATTTCGTATCTTCTTCTGTTTATCACGGATCGATTACATAAAATACACACTTGGCGATTATCTGCCATTGTTATAGGAATCTGCTTAAAAAAAGTCCAAAAAAACGAGCACAAGTCACCAAGATAGATATTAACAATTCCGATATGCAAGCCAGAGTCAAAAGAAATTGTCAAACAATAATAATAGCACAGTACTCAACGAAACAAATGTCAACCATGGACTGCGCTGTGCGCTCGAGCATAACGGTAATCGCCGAGTCGCCGAGTGCGAGCGGCGCTCGTCGCTGATTGGTTGACGCATGAAACATGGCGAGACCGATTTTAACAAAGGTTCTTAGACCTCTAATAGAAAAAGTATTGAATATTAGGATACATAAATAATAATGAAAAAAAAATAGTATTTTAATAATAGTATTTTAACTATATTTTTTTTCCCAAACGGTATTTCATAGTACTCCTTGAACAATATTTGTTGTCAAAGATCTCCCCTTTCAAATGACACTAGTTTCATTGATTGCCGCTCATGGGCCGCAATGCCCATTGTCCTTTCCAAATTCTTCGGTGTGGTGATGAAGTAAGAATACAATTCACCACCCTCTTTCTTGTCCGTTGGCTTTGTAAATCTATAAAATTTTTGAACGACGAACTGATTGAACGATGAAGTCATCGTTATTACAGACATTTATAATTATCTACCCGACTTGTTGGACGTGAGTCCTTAGTCCGCCCGTGACCATGAATGCTGCAAAGTGTTCGAAACGTCGGGCAATCATAAATCAAATACAAACGCGATACAATCCGTAAAAGTAGTTTTATTTACAATGTGCAGCGCTCGCGTAAACATCAGATATCACGATGAACTGATTTTTACATTTAAAACATTCATCACAATAATTTAGTCATCTCATGCACTAAACAAATATATTTATGATTTATATATACACGGGGTCCGATGACGTTTCTACGCCATAAATCCTAGCCCTCAAGGCAAGCGGACATATCGGGTGCTTTATGAAGAGAACAGACTCGACGACAGTTCGTACACCACGCTTATACTCGTGTATAAATTGGTACACGCTCCGGTCACGGTCCGGCACACCCGGGTATGCCAGGGTATAAATCTGGCACATCCGGCCGACTACCGCGCCGGTAGTACCGACGATTATTCACCCAATATCGAGTTTTGGCTTCACTAGCTAGGTTTCTAATCTTCGCTTTCGTCGAACTAAATTTATGTCTCACTATATAAATGTTTTCTCTATTTTTAAAGATGTCGATATCCTCAGGTATATATAAAATGTTACTATATTTTTTCAACATAAATCTTTAAAACATATATGTATGTATATGATGATGATGATGATGATATAGTTAAACTAAACATAGCTATATAGCTGTAGGTACTTAGTTCAACTAGGAAATCTAAGAGTTATTGTAAGATCTTTACAGTGTATTAAAGGATCTTTACAGAATTTAGATTTGAATCATTTCTTATTAGATAACCTATTTAAACATAGAGTAGGTATTACTTAACAGTAAAATAGTTGAACCTTTAACGTTAGCAAATTGATGTAACCATTGAGAAATTTTTGATGCATTGCTAAACTAATACTTTTGTCATAATAACTGCTATAATAATTATTTCGTATTAAGTTATTCTTTACTGTAAGTACTTTACTTGTACTTTACTTTAAGTGTTTGATGACTTTGTGAAAGTCGCTGGAAACCGTTGGATGTAAACGGCACAGGACCGATCTACGTGGTGTACTCGTGCGAATTTTTATGTTATGGACGTTGATTACTTGATGGATGAATAGCAGATAAATATAACATAAAATGCTGTATTTTGAAATAAAGGTATGTAGGCTAAAAATAATTACAATAAATATGTAAATAAGTTATATGTAACGAAGTTTCGAAATGGCCAGTACAAGATACAAGTTCAATAAATTTGATCATTAATTTTCGTTCTGAAGAATAAAAAAGTTTCTATAATTTCTTATACTTATTCTTTCCGCATTAGTTTAGCTTTCGTAGTACTAAAAAAATATAAAAAGTTTTGTTTGAGAATATCCACCCAAATTATGACGTAACTACTAAAAGCTTTCGCTTCAACTACTAGAATGGATGTCTTAAATCAACGTCGCCGCTCATTAGGGTGGGTTCGGGAATCCTCGGCGAAAACAACACGCCCTTCGGCTGTCGTTCGTCTAGACGTGACCTAACTCACCTAGCGTTTTTCCGCAGGCCAAATACCCGAATCACACACGGCTAATACGCGACTGTTCGTAATAAATCAACTTGCCATTTTTGTTTTCAACGCACCGATAACTCTTTTGTCATAGGGTGATGTAGTAGTAGGCAGGGGTCCGATGGAGTTATTTATATTGTCGTATTTTCTTTGGTGGAAGAAAATTTCCTTTCTGTTTGCTTCATGGGTCAGTGATCAGATTCGTTCGGTGCCTGCTGCTGATGTTATTGGTTCGGATGTATAAGGATGCAAGTGAAAATTTTATTTACATTCTTAATAGAACAGAAAAATATTTTATCTAAGTAGGTACTAAATTGTTCAACTTTTACTAATACCTACCTATATGTAATATCTAATCAAAATATGTAGCTAATTGTTTATCGTATTTTAGATTTTCTCGAGATTAACTAAAAAGGTCTTGAAAAATCTAATGTCAATAATTTCTGATGTTTGCGCGAGGGTTACACATTATGCCTACCTAAATAAAAATATTTTTAATGCTTTTATCGTGTTTGTGCTTGATTTTTGATTGCCTGACGTCTCGAACATTTTTTTGTGATCAAGACTAAAAATTTATGAACGTTTTATTTATAATCTATTTTTAATTTATTATATTCAATTATTAAAATATGGCATTAAATATTTACATCTGACATTTCAAACAAACGATTTACATTTTATCGCATATAACAAGATAAACTATTTAACAGTTATATTCACCATATAAAACCGAAGACAAAAGCCTAATATACTCTACATACATATGATATATAATTATCTAAGCTTGAGTTAAAATATATTATTTTGAATATAAAATATAAATTCACACAACATTGTAAGTTTGTAATCAAAAAACGCATCACTCACTTTGAGGCTAAGTGCCGGAAAATTACTTGTTAGTTCATCATCTTACAAGCAATTATATAAATGGTATGGAATTATAAAAATATAAAATGTACAATTAATCAATTTAATGGATTTTAAATAATAGTGAAGAGGTGGGTCGTTATTGGCTGTTGCCGTATTATTACGTTAAATTACAATTACATACACTTGTTTATTTGCACAACGAGCCTTTTTAACCAGTAGCTTATAAGGTTAGTGTATTAATATTACTTTAGTTGGGATAATACAATTTATTACACTATTATCAATGTATGTCCTTTTCAAAATACATTTATCCTGAAAAAATTGTAGTAATTACAAAGTACGGATATAAAATTAATATTTTTTTTTTTGTGAATGTAAGTTCACTTGTTACTTGATTCCGGGTGGTGACTGAGTAAAAGTAGAATTCACCGCCTTTTATCCTATCCGTGGGTGCCGTAAAAACGATTAAGGGATATTACATGCATATAAATATCAGCGCTGGTCAGGTACGTACCTATATGGTTTAATTTCGAGTTTTTCAAGTCGTTGTTATCTGCATATTATAATCCCTCAGATGACACCCACGGGCAAAAAAGGGGGTGACGAATTATATTCTTACTCCGTCACCAACTTAGAAAATCAAATTGAAATATATAAAAATAAACATGCTCCTACGCAATAGGTAACCAAGATAAGTGGCATACCTACTATATTTATGCGAATTACAGGTTAAATTCAACTGTTTATAACAATTATCTAAATATCACGTGTGGTGACGGAGTAGAATACAAATCACCAGTCCTTATTTTGCCCGTGGATGTCGTAAAAGACGACTAAGAGATATAATTCGCATTTAACATCTATACAAGAGAAGAGAAACTTGAAATAAAACCTTATGCTAACCTGTCTGACCAGTATGGTATAGTAAGATAATTTTTTCTCCTATTGTAGAGGAGGCTCGAGCCCAACATTAAGACGTATATGAGCTGAAATGATGATGATGATAACGAATATAAATAATTTAAAATATAAATACTTTAAGAAAGATATTATGATACATAAAATTAGTAATATATACATACATTTTGATAATTGTAGTTTCCTACGTTATGCAACAGAGACGTGGACACCCCACGGTTTCCAGTTCGCAGTCTTGCTCCCTACACGAAAAATAATTGTTTATTTTCAACAGCCATACACTTGGTGTATTGTATAGTAAATGGAATTGACCATACCTACTGAGTGGTCACCCTCAGAGTTGTGCTAAATTAAATATTTAGATTCATTAGTTTGTGTTTGCATTAAATATTTTTAACTTTTAGCATTTATATTACCCTATCTTCTATTCTACTAATCTTAGAATAATAACGTATAGAAAGTAAGTTCACGCACAAAAAGTGAGGCATTTCAATTGGAGCCTAATGGGGCTTACGCCGGAACCGTTCCGTAATGTACAAGTCATTGTACTGCACGTACGTACGCAACTCTTAAAAAATAAATAGGTAATTATGACGGTTTGTGCATTCAAATGGTGTCACAACACATTTGAAAAATATAAAAAGATTATTAACATTACTTTTAAAGGTAATTCGACGATTTATGTTAATGAAAACAAAATTTGATTTCATAATTTGTATAGTGGTGTGCGTGTGTACGTGTGCAATCGTCTGCGCGCCGTTAGGATTTTTAGATTCAAATTTTGAAAGTTCGAAGTATTGACACTTTTCTATACGTTATTATTCTAAGCTACTAATATTATAAACGCGAAAGTTTGTATGTGAAGATGTTTGTCGCTTTTTCACGCAAAAACTACGTAAAGGATTTTAATGAAACTTTTCAATAATATAGCTTACATATCAGAATAACACATAGGCTATAATTTATCCCGATATGTCCTCGGGAAGTGAACTGCGGGTGAAACCGCAGGGCGCTGCTAGTACTCTTATATTTAAAAAAAAAATGTTATTACCATCATCATCTTGGCTCATATACATATGTCTACGTACCGGGCTATAGCCTCCTCCACAATAAGAGGTTTTGTTTCAAGTTTCACTTCTCTTGCATAGATGTTATACGCGAATTATATCTCTCAGTCGTCTTTTACAACATCCACGGGCAAGACTCCCTAAGTCATCATCATCATCTTGCTCTTATCCCAATTACTTGGGGTCGACGCAATATGTCATCTGTTTTGACATATTGCAAAAAGTTTCGCCAATGACTTTTATGACCGGCCGCCTGCCTGACGTCAACCCTCCTTGGGAATGTAATCGTTGACCCAAATGGTACCAGATGGAGTTGGTCCGGGTCAATCTAGGGAGTGATAGGGAGTGGTGAATTGTATTCTTATTCCGTCACCACACGGATATATACTAAACACGGACAATATAATCTTTATATATAAATTTCTTGTACACGTGTGTATATCACTGAACTCCTCTTAAACGGCTGGACCGATTTTGATGAAATTTTTTGTATGTGTTCAAGGAGATTCGAGAATGGTTTAGATTTACACTTAGACCCGGTAGGTGGCGCAACTGTCGATTTCAAGGAGAATTCCTTTTATATTATTTGAACAGAACAATGTCTGTTGGGTCAGCTAGTACTTATATAAATATTAGGACAAAATATATCATTAGTTAGGAAGCTAGAAGTTGTAAAATATGGTTTTCAATATAATAAACATATTATCCGTGTGGTGACGGCATCAGAATACAATTCACCATTTCTTGCCCGTGGATATCGTAAAAGATGACTAAGGGGTATAATACGCGTATAACATGTCTGCAAGAGAAGGAAAACTCGAAATAAAACCCTATACCAACCTGTCTAACTAGCATGGTATAGTAAGGTCAGCTTCACTCCTATTGTGGAGTAGACTTGAGCCCAACAGTGGAACGTATATGAGATGTATAAATACATTCCAAACTAGCAACCCGCCCTCACTTCCCTTCGGTTATAGTCGTTTTACCCGCGTAGTTCCCGTTCCCGTGGGAATACCGGGATAAAATATAGCCTAGTTTACGCCCTGATATTATAGCTTTCCATTGGTGAAAGAATTTTTGAAATCGGTCCAGCCGTTTTGAAGATTACCCGGAACAAACAGACAGACAGACAGACAAAATTTTTTTAATTGCTATTTTAGGCATAGGTGTCGTGCAAATAACCAATCAAACCAACAATTTTATTTATTGGTATAGATAAAATACTAACTGCAATTTTCAATACAGTCCTAAATATTTTTTGTCGAGATCTATGTTTGGGTGATATAAATAACGTTATAGGTATAGAGGGAAGCGCATAGACAACACAATGGCAAATGTCGGTGTTCACTCGCGAGCATTGTAGCGTAGCGCGGGAGGCGTTACGAATCAATGGAGGGAATTATCGGCACTGGGGACTCCATAGAGAATATATTAGATAATATTAATTATGACCACTTCGTCTTATGTAGTCACAATATGGTAAAAGTTATTATAAACGTGTATTGTAAATACCTCTTTTTTCCGTGAAAGGCTTGAAAACTGGGTGAGGGTTAAATAGATGAATGAATAGTAGCCAACACAGAAAGATAGCTAAACTGCCTACCAAGTGTGTCGACTTTAATATTATTGGCCTTCTTTTTTTTGGGGTGGGTTATGGTCGGCGCACTCCGGGGCGACAGAGGGGCGTAAGCACGCACACCCGTAATCCACCCGTATAGGACGTCGCCTCCGTCGTTGGGTCGACCACCGGTGCAGAGTTCCTTGACTTCAGTGGTGGTTCCTTGACTTCAGTGGTGTTATTGGCCTCCTTTTTTTTTTTTTAGGGTTGGGCTGCGGTCGGCGCGCTCCTCGCACTACTCCCTCCGGGGCGACAGAGAGACGTAAGCACACACACCCACAACCCACCTACGATGCACGTCGCCTCCGTCGTTGGGCCGACCACCGGAGCAGGGTTACTTGTCATCAGTGGCCGGCCCGACGGAATACCCCCTACTTGGGGTACCCTCCCATCGACTGACGTCCCCCCCTCGGGGAGAACGTCGGTCTTTTCTCACGTGGTCGGCCTCTCGGCGGGTGACGGACTAATCCCCGGTCACGTTACCCGCGGCCTCGGCTAGGGCGGCATGAGGCGCAAATACTCGCGCCTACGCTGCCCCAGTCGCGTGTTATTGGCCTCCTACGGGAAGATAATCACATAATCCCACACTTAGCAAATCATTTGACGATCATAGTTGGTGATACAATTTTTTTAGGAAAGTATCACTCTACTCATTATTCCGTGGGAGTCATCACCAGAAGAGTGCGTATCGGTGATACACTCAAACCGAAGTCCACCAAAATAGTATAAACTTGATTCTTGGCTAATTGTTTATTCCATAGAGAGAGTGAGAGTGAGAGAGTGACTGAGAGAGGAGGACGGGGCAGGGGTTAATGGGAAGAAGGGGAACAGTGAGAGTGAGAGAGAGACAACACGTGTTACTAAACAGTATTAGTAGCAAAAGTGTTCAATGTCTGTTTTTCTCAACACTAATGTGTATGTTAATCTTACCTGCAACACTCTAATTAAGTCTTTGTTGAACAGAAACCTTGTTGGCAATCTCAATTGATCTTATGAACTATAGGGTAGTGAGTCCTGTAAGAAGACATGAGTTGGTCACATTGTTGCATTCTTAACTAGTAACGATACTTCTCATTTGATTTTTTTTTTGTTTGTACGTTTCAGTGTAAATTCAACCCATGTAAGGTTTTAACAGCCATCTGAGGCTAACACACCTCAAATGGTTGTTAAACTCTTACATGGGCAGATGGTGAGTGCAAAAGGCTCTTAACCCAAAATTTAAGTTTAAGCAACGGGGACTAAGTGCACCCCCTGTGGGGTATGAACCTCTGCTTGGGGTGTTACTGAGGGTAGTAGGGAGTTCCCATTCTTAATTCATTGGTTATTACACGGCATGGCTTTACACCTTGACGGTGAGAACCAAGCTATAGTTTTATGTTTGTAATGTCCTTGCGGGCCGTGTAAACTGATATCTGAGCTTTAGTGGCGTAACTAGAATTACGGTTGTTATTCTCTGTTTAAATTACAGTTTGTATCGTCTTTTGATGCATTAATTTTTTCGCATTACCTCTTCGAATATTAATTTCTTTTTTACTCTCATTATAACTCATTAAAACAATAAAAAATGTCGTCAGTTTTCGCCCGGGATTCTGAAAATAAAGAAACTGAACTAATTATTAGTACAACACGTATAACTAGACAGACAGTTAAATGTAAACTATTTTATTGCCGTCTTTGTGGTTTTCCAATAACCAACCAATTGATTAATTCTAAATTTAGTGTTAGAACTGTTTGTGTCGGCACTAGTCCATTACTACGAGTAGGTACTAATACTTCTAAAGCTTAAGTTTAAAACTTGCTCTATATTTGCTGACTGTGTGAAAAATGTGAACAAATGATTTTTCATTTGTTCACATTTTGCCTCCGCCATTGTGGGAGGGAATATGACCTACTATACTAGGCTGGTTAGACGTGTTGCATTTTCTTCTCTTGCATCGTCTTATTAGCTAATTATATCACTCACGGGCAAGACTCCCTGTCTTCTTCTTTTATGGTGAATTGTAGTTTTACTCCATCACTACACGAAAAATAATGAAAACTTAAATAAACTTAAATAAATTTATAAAATATCAGTTTCGCATCTCCATAGTCAATCGTTGTGCCAGATTAGTTCGTCCCACGCAGCGTATCGGTTGAAGAGGTAAATGAAATGCTATCCGGAGGGGAAAAGTTAAATTACTGAATTTGAGGGTCAAAAGGAATAAGTCTTCGACAGACACGCCTATTGAGATGTCTATTGATTTAAAATGTGTTGTTTTGTTTATAGCTTCATTTGGGCGTAAATAGGGACTTATGTTTCTTACCTTACAACAATGTAGTGAATTATATCTTTCTGTTAATCAAAGGTAGCCATGCACGAACGGGACGTCTGCACTTTCGATAGTATTTTTAATTTCTTTTTTATTAAACTAAAGATATTTTTGCTTCTTATTCCATTATTTTTTTTATAAATAACACTCTGAACTAAAAAATTAAATCGTTCTATCGCATAAACACACTTTTTTTTATTTTTTTTTTACTAGCAAATTCTCGTGAATTTACACACATAGTTTCCATTGCCGTAGGAATACGAAGTAAAAAAATGTTGGTGTTTTTAATGTAATTAAAACACGTTGGTGGCTTGCTGGATAGCGAATAAATAACCGACTACTAACATTTATTTAAAATATGACATTGACAGATCATCTTAGTAACTAGAGGTATCACTTATTTAGATATAATTTACAACAACTTTGTTGCTCGCTGATAATATAGCTTCCCATCGGCGAAAGAATTTTAAAATGGGTTCAAGTCGGAAAGGTCTATGAGCGGCAGTAGCCATTTCCGTCAGGTGTGTTGTTTTCTCGTTTGTTGTAAATAACAACAATAAAAAAAAGGTATTACAACGTAAAGTGTAGTATTAAATCTACTCGTAATTGTTTTTGAGGCATCGTCACAAATAATTGTTAATTTAGGAATTTATAGAAAAGTTGCCTAATCTACTTACGTTACTTTGTTGTTTTTCTAAATACATATGTTGTAATTGAAAAGGTATCCAAATATGTCACTTGCTATCTCCTTTTACTAATAGTCGGTAAAACAGAACGATATCAGAAATGAAGCCATTAAGTAATTGAAAGCAATAAAAGGCACGATATGAACATTTCAAGTGAGACATTTAACAAATATATAGGTTTACCCTAAAATTCAAAATTAGGGCGGGGGTCGTAGTAATAATGACACCATTTACCGTTATCTATGGTCATCACAGATATACTAAAGACTAAAATGCCGCCAAATTTAAAATTCGAACATCATAATCTAACTTCTTGAGAACCAATAAAAAATAATAAAAAACTGTATAAGCTTTTTAATGGTGATCAAATGATTTTGTGTTTTAAACAATAAAGATTATAGTATAAAATTCTTTGCATTTTAGTGATGAGAACTGGAACATCTGCCGGTGTCTGGAAGCGGCTCGCGCGCATTTGAAATTTTGTAAAAGGCCTCGACGCCAATGCAACAGATGCGGCATGGATTCCTATAAGCAGATGTTTATTAAATACCCTCATAGATTAAAGTGGGGAGTGCTTTTGTTTTTTAATTTCTTATGTTGGACAATATTGTGCATCAACTGGTTTGACCCTTTATAATGATATGCGGGCAAGATAAGACGATAATTGGTTTCGTAGTCCTTCATCGTCGCTGATGAACGATACGAAAATTGCTAATAATTGTGCGCTTATTAGTGTATATTGACTTGAATAATGGATTAATATTTTATGTACACGTAATTAACTTACATTTAATCAATGAAAAACTATGTAGTCATTATTTTAGCGTAAAATACTCAAACGTGATGGAAAATAAACGCTTTCGTAACATACCTACTCAAAAATTTTGGAGTGTACTAGTACGTACTTCAGATTCCAATTTAAAGTTTTAAATACATATGGATAGATCTGACGAAATATATTTAAAAAAAATATTTTTTTGTCTTACGTAAGTTTTGCAACCACTGTGCTTGACATGATAGGTCACTACTTATACCAGGAGTGGGCAGTTCCAGTAGATTTTAAATATGTAACAGCGGCATTAACGCAAACTAAAATTTTTCATTTCAGCTCTTTTCGCAGGTGTCGTAAGTAAATAATCATTAACGCGTAGGTATATAGTTAAATATCTGGTTGACCGAGCTTCGCTCGGAATATTTTTGTCGAATTTATTTAGATATATATTAATAAAAAATAAAAATAAATAATAAAAAAAATATTAAAAATTAAAAAAGAGAATAATAATAACACCGAGATTCGAACCGACGTTGTTTGAATGTCAACAAAATCAAAATTAGAACCTGTTAACTTCCCATCTGAGCTATCGTAACTCATGACGTTCACAACGAAATTTGAATTCATATTCTTTTAAAATTTAATGTCATTATTTGTTTTGCTAAAAACATGGATAAAACAACATTTTCTATAAATAAAACCTATCTAGATCGATTTTTTGGATCCGAATCCTCTAGTATGCCAAGTTTCAACAAAATCGTTGGAGCCGTTTCCGATATCCTGAATATATATATATTAAGGTGGGCCAAAAAAAACTTTTAATTTTTTTTTTCTTAGCTACTACGAAAATATCCAAGATGACGAAAAAAAATCCTGGTAAAGTGTCAGCCCTTAATATTATTATTAAGAGGTCGCTCATTGTGATTTTTGATTTCCCATTTAAACAACATAGGAATATTTACCAAAACTTAAGATATTTCATGTTTTCGAGTCATTATTTTGTGATAGAGTATAAGAAATTGTAAAAGTTCAACTATTTGAGGTTGGATTTTAACCACGAATAACTTTTAAACGAGTCAATTTAGCAAAAAATCATTTCAGACCTTTCTTGTAGATCGTTAAATTTCCTACAAGAATATGTATTGATTTTTACGAGATATTAATTCGTTCGAGTGCATCAAAAATCCAAACAATAAAAAAAAATATTCCTATGTTATTTAAATGGGCAATAAAAAATCACAATGAGCGACCTCTTAATATTAATATTAAGGGCTGAAACTTCACCAGGATTTTTTTTTCGTCATCTTGGACGATATTTTCGTAGTAGCTAAGAAAAAAAAAATTAAAAGTTTTTTTGGCCCACCTTAATATATGTATATATACAAGAATTGCTCGTTTAAAGATATAAGATATCACTACAGGATACAACGATTCGAATGAAAACTATACTAACCACCGTAATACTACCTTAATATAATAATTTTGCCATGTGGTGACGGAGTATTGTAAGAATACAATTCACCACCCGTTATAAAGGTCAATTTCCTTCCTTTTACGGAAGAGGCTCGAGTCCAATAGAATATACATGAGCTGAAATGATGATGAACAAAACAAAGGTTTATAACCAGTGTGTATTACCAGCGATGACTTACGGCACTGAAACGTGGTCTCTATATGTCGGCCTCATAAAATGCTCAAAGTCGCTCAATGTGCTACGAAGAGGACTATGCTCGGTATTTCTCTACGTGATAAAAGCCGGCACACGGAAATCCGTAGAAGAACGGATATAACCGACATAGCCCGCAGAATTAGTACGTTGAAATGGCAATGGGCAGGCCACATCGCTCGTCGAACCGTCAATTCATTAGGAAGGAAAAAAAGAAAAGTTCGCAGCGTAGGACGATCCCCCACTAGGTGGACTGACGACATTGTCAAAGTAGCAGGGAACCGTTCGATGCAAGTGGCGCAGGACCGTTCCGAGTGGCATTCTCGTAGGGAGGCCTATGTACAGCAGTGGATGTCTGTAGGCTGATGGATGAATGGATGGAAACGATGATGATGATAATAATAGATTATTGCCCATACACACTGTTGGGGTAGAAAAAAGAAGATATTCGACAAGTTAATTATATGTCTAGCAAATTACACGTGCTACGAATACAGTTTATTAGGAGACTTTTCTTGAAACAGAAACATTTCTCATGGGTAATTAATTACTTAAGTTTGTAGACAATGTATATATCTCGGCTACTAGCCAAAATCTTCTAACGTTTTTATGCCAAACTTCTTGTATATTACACATTAAGATTATATAAATAATTATTATATTTCTAGTGGTATATTTCCGGGTTTAATAATAATTAAATTAATTTGCCTCTGTTAAGTAAAAATATACCTATACGTGTGGTGACGGAGTAAGAATACAATTCACCACTCCTTATCTTGCCCATAGCATCTGTGCAAGAGAAGGTAAACTCGAAAGGAAACCCTATACCAACATGTCTCAGCGTCCTCTACGTTGACCGAGTAGGGGACGTTGTGCGAACGCCCATGACATGCGGTGTCCCACAGGGGTCGGTTCTGGGTCCGACCCTGTGGAACATCGGCTACGACTGGGCGTTGAGAGGAAGCCTCCCACCCGGGCTGGGTGTAATTTGCTACGCCGACGATACACTCGTCACAGCCCGGGGTGGGACGCTAGAGGAGGCGGCACGCCTGGCAACTCTCGGCACCGAGGAGATTGTCAGGCGGATCGAAGCGCTGGGGTTGAGGGTAGCCCTGGAAAAGACGGAGGCCCTTTTGTTCCATGGCCTCCGTACTGCCGGGCCTCCCGCCGGCGCTTCGATCACCGTGAAGTCGGTCACCATCAGCATCCAGGCCCACATGAAGTACTTGGGCCTGGTGCTCGACGGGCATTTTTGGTTCCGGGAGCATCTCCATCGACTTGTTCCCCGGCTTGTCGGCGCGGCGTCCGCCCTTTCGCGGCTGATGCCGAATGTGGGCGGACCCAGCGCTACGTGCCGACAGCTGTACGTGGGGGTGATCCGGTCGATGGCCCTGTACGGCGCACCGGTGTGGGCGGGGTCCCTGACCGTTCGTCTTAGGGCCCTCCTGTGGCGACCACAGAGGGTCATGGCGATCAGGGCCATACGGGGTTACCGCACGGTGGCGACGGAGGCAGCGTGCCTCCTGGCCGGAACTCCCCCGTGGGACCTGGAGGCGGAGATGCTCGCCGAAATTTATCGGCGGGTGTCGGAGACGCAGAGTAGAGCTCCTATTCGGCGACACGTTCCGCCGCCGGCGACTCGGGCGGCGCAGGCGCGAGTATTTGCGCCTAATGCCGCCCTAGCCGAGGCCGCGGGTGATTGGACCGGGGAATTGTCCGTCACCCGCAGAGAGGCTGACCGCGCGACGGCGACTGACGTCCCAGGACGTCGAGAGGTGAGGGTACCCGAAAGGGTATTCCGTCGGCCGGCCACTGACGACAAGTCACATCTGCTCCGGTGGTCGGCCCAACAACGAGGAGACGTGGGTACGGGTGGGTTATGGGCCCGCGCGCCGTCCTTTCATCGCCCCGGACGGACTGGACCGCGCGTGCGCTTACCATAGCCCACCCATAAAAAAAAAAAAAAAAAAAAAAAAATACCAACATGTCTGACCAGCATGTTATAGTAGGTCAATTTCCCTCCCATTGTGGAGGACGCCCGAGCCCAACAGTGGGACGTGTGTGGGCTGCGATGATTTTAAATTTGGAGATAACTTTGTAATATAATTCATTATCCTCATCATCTTATCTATAGATCTATATCTACAAATAAATAAAATTGAAGTGTCTGTTTATAATGTCAAAATAATGGGCTTTTTTGATGCTGATACGGTTATTTGCACGATGCTTATGCCTAAAAATCGGTTTAAAAAGTTTTTTCTATCTGCCTGTCTGTCTGTTTTGAGTAATCTTCACAACGGTTAGACCTATTTTAATAATACTTTACTACCAGGCAGCCGTCTATATAAGGAGTAACCTAGGCTATATTTTATCCAGGTATTCCCACGGAAACGGGAACTACGCGGGTAAGGTGACTAAAACCAAAGCGAAGCCAGGGCGAGTTGCTAGTCTCAAATAAGTGCGTCTCACTGCTGAGCTAGAGCCTGCTCCACAAGTTGAGGGAAATTTATCTAGTATACTACGGTGATCAAACCTGTTTTATTTTGAGTTTTATATGCTATAATCCCTTAGTCTGATTATAGGACACCCACTGGCAAGAAACGGGGTGGTGAGTTGTGTATATTTATGATAAGAAATATTAATGTAGGTACAATCACTTTTTTTTTGGGATGGGCTACGGTCAACGCACCCACTGCCCAGTTTAATTCGGGGCGACAGAGGGGCGGCGCGCGGGCCCATAACCCACCGTAGCACGTCGCCTTCGTCATTGAGCCGACCACCGGTACCAAGTTCCTTGTCTTCCGTGGTCGCCCAATATTTACGATAACTTAAGAAATATTTGTGTGATCAATGGTCAAAGATAGTTTCCATCCATCCATCAGCCTACAGACGTCCACTGCTGGATATTGGCCTCTCCACGAGAATGCCACTCGGAATGGTCCTGCACCACTTGCATCCAACGGTTCCCTGCGATTTTGAAGATGTCCTCAGTCCACCTAGTGGGGGCAAGATAGTTTATGACAGCAGAACATTTTATAAATGGTTTTGTAGGTCAATTTCTCTCCCATAAATAAGCAATCAAAACTCAAAACTACATAGCGTTAATTAATTTGATTGTACATTCCTACCTTAAATTTCTTCCTCGTTTAACAAAATCCAGTTATGGTGTTACTAAGCCATTTTCACATAAATATACATTCAGATTGTAACTTCATATAAAAATATTCGTTAGATTAAAACAAAAATATTACAACGGTCTCTTTAGTACGTTATTCCATAGCTAAAGTAAAATTTCACGGTCAATTTTTATATGATTCGTGTAAGTTGGCACTGGTTTAATCTAAAATATGGTTTAACTGCTGTTTGACATGCAACCATTGCGTGGAATGGAATTAGATAAAAGTTTCCAAATAATTTCATAGAAGCATTCACGGTATGAGGCAGCTACGGAAATGGGTTGATTTAAAATATGTTGCGTAAATTATTAATACGTTATACTTGCAACTGCTTACTATAGTGATAAATTAAAAGATTAACATGTAGAAGTCTTTTATTTTAACACAAGCTGATTGTTGTTTTTTAACAAATATATATTCTTAAGCACCGTTTGCGTTTACAATAAAGAAATACTTTAATAGTATGTTACGGCAATGTTGCGTTTTTGTTCGTTTGCCACTGCCATGCCCCCTGATATCGCGTTGACTTGCCTCGCAGCATCTATGAACAAGCATTATACCATTACAGTAGGTAGATCTGAATTGTCTATTCCATTTTCTTATTATATTGTTTCTTTTTTATTAAATTCGCAATACCAAACTCGAAGTTTGTAACTTTACCTGTTTAACGATAATAGGCTCAATGGAGTGGCGCTAAAAATTAAGTGACAAAATGTGGTTGCGTTGCGATTGTTGATGGCTCTTTGCAACTACGTAGTTATTACTCCATCGTATTGTATATTGTTGACTTATATTCTAGTAGGTGCCATTTGCGACTACTACATAGTACTAAACTTACAAAATATGACAGTTACACCTGTATGCCGATATCATCATCATCATTGCAGCCCACATACGTCCCACTGTTGGGCTCGGGTCTCATCCACAATAGGAGGGAATTTCACCTACTAAACCATGCTGGTCAGAGATATTGGTATAGGGTTTTATTTCTAGTTTTCCTTTTGTTACACAGAAATTATGTGCATATCCCATAGTCGTCTTTTACGACATCCACGGGCTAGATAGAGAGTGATGAATTGTATTCTTACTCCGTCACCACACGGAATGTAAAAAAAATATATAAGTATGATGTGTAAAGGAAGATTTCAATTTACGACCTTATATTTGACAATAGGCAGTATAACAAGTAACCTACACCTAAGTATTCCTAACTCGCAGCTACACAAAGTAAAAACAATTAGTTACCACAGTGTTACAATAAAAGCGAGGCTCTCCTATTTCCTGTTAGTTTTGATTTCATCAAATAAAAATACGAAATGTATAATTCCACCACTGTGATGGCTGCAAAATAATCTTAAGTCGTAGGACAATACTGTCGATAGTCGTCTGTCTACAGCCGCGAACAGTGTGCCTACTCTGGAAATCCATTCTAATTTCGAATCCAATTCAATTCCAATCTCACCAAACTTATATTTAGTACTCTTGAACAAAATCGAAAATGAATTCTTCGCGTTTGGCGTTGTTATTTCCACCAAATGTGTCATATTTTCTTATTTTAAATTAATAACGTTATCGAACTCGATCACTACAAAGACGCTTTCTTGCAATTGTGCAACATTAACGATTTTAAACTACGTCAAGTCGCGTCGGGAGTAGCAAATATTTGATTTAATCGACGAGAGTCGAATTCATTTAGTTCAAAAATATGCCACCGAATTTGATTCCAATCGTGCGCTAGTGTCACTTTCAAGAGTACCAAATTTGCTCAAATTCGAGCTGCGATTGGATTTAGGATTGGAATCGAGATTCAAGAGTAGGCACACAGGTCCGTCCGGCGTAGTATCACACTGTCGCAGAAAATCAACATCTGAGTAGTAGCAATTTACTGCAGTTTGTTCGGTGAGCAAGAGAGCCGGCAGCCCAACCAAGAGTGTTTGAGTGTGCTGAGTTTTGGCGAGCCTTTAATATCAACGACTCTCATTGCACGCATTTACACTCCCTTCACTTTCTTAAATTACGGACAGGAACTAATATGGCATAAAGTATTAATAAAATATTATGATCTTTCTTCCAGAAAATGATGATTTTTATTCAATAAACATTTTATTTTCATTAGTATTAAGTGTTAGGTTAATAATTTATTTTGAGTTCACTAGATGGCGTTGTACAAAATTCTATAACAGGTTATGATTTCGTTACATAAATGTACATATCCAAGCGTGGCGTTAACGCCACGCCAACGATCAGGTTCACCCTCGCCTATAGATATTTCACATAAAAATGTTTAAACTGTTTCTTAAGCATTGGTATAGTGCAAATAACCGTGTGAGCATGAAAAAGTCCCACTATTTTGATATTACAAACGGACACTTCAATTTTATTTATCTATATATAAATACGTGAAGCGAAAACTTTGTACCCCTTATTACGAAAATTACGTGGATGGACAAATATGAAATTTAGTACAGTTGAAGTATATAATGAGGAGAAGTGCATAAAACTGAAATTTCATATAATAATGTATTAGAAATACATTAAATTCATTAAAAAAGAATTACGCACACTACAACGCAATCGCTACACACACACACACACGTTTGTGTGCGTGTGTTTCGTAGCAACGCTTATACACTTTTGTTTACGGTTAAAATTTCTGGTCGAACTGAATGTCAAACAGTCATAATTATGATGACAATGTCTAATAGAGATTTGTGCTTATAAACTCATTTGCAAAAAAAACGGGCGGTTTTGATTTTCATTCATATTTAAAAAGATACAATACCAAAAAGGTTTCAATCGTTTGTACACGTTACTGGCCGGTTTTAAAAATGCTGTGGTATTTAAAAAAGTACGTTCTAAATTCAATTTTTCATTTGATGTTCATTTTTACAGAAAACCCCTTTTTATCCTACATTTTTGGCGCGAAGTTCCAGAAGTTAACATCGACTTTCATAACTTTTATTCAATTTTTATCGATTAATTTCATATCCTTGACTGTCAAAGCTTTATTTAATGCTGTTTGGCTGTATCAAAAATGGTAGATAAAGTGGTAAAAGCTACCAAAATTATCGCGCTGCTTGAAGAGGGTTGCAGCCAATGTTTCGTGGCTAGGAGGCTAAATGTTAGTCGCTCGACAGTCCAAAGGACCTGGCAGCGATATCAGGAGACTGGTTCCGTCGAGAGAAGGCCTGGTTCTGGAAGAAAACCATGTACCCAACCACGGGATGATCGTTTTCTTGTGAGTCGCGCATTGAGAAATCGCAAATCTTCGTATGTGGATCTTAAGAACAACCTCCAAGAAGTAAGAAATGTGCATATTAGTCTATGGACGGTCAGGAGGAGGCTTCTCGCTGCCAATATACGCAGTCACCGCCCGGCCCGCGGCCCCAAATTACTCCGTGAGCACAGAGTTCACAGGCTTAGGTTCGCTAGAAATTGTGAATCATGGACTCAAGACGATTGGAATAGGGTTTTGTTCTCTGATGAAGCCAGGATATCTCTGTTCGGTGAAGATCGACGTCGGCGAGTGCTAAGAAGACAAGGAGAACGCTTTGCAGAGGCATGTTTCGAAGAAATCACACCTTATGGTGGGGGCTCTGTTATGTTTTGGGCAGGAATAAATTCAATGGATCGTACAGAGTTAGTCTTCATTGAAAACGGCTCACTGACTGGGCATCGATACATAACGGAAGTTCTAATTTCTCATGCACAACCCGCATTGGCCGCTCTAGGTGAAGACTCGATTTTTATGGACGACAATGCTCGCGCCCACCGATCCCGCGATGTTAATGCGTATGTGCAAGAGGTCGGCATTCGTCGTTTGGATTGGCCAGCTCGAAGTCCCGACCTCAATCCCATAGAGCATGTCTGGGACGTTCTGAAACGGCGTGTGAGATCAGTACACCCGGCTCCGCAGACCATCAGAGAGCTGAAGAATGTGATTACTGCGGAGTGGGAACGTATTCCGCAAGCAAGTATCCGGGATATACTCGCTAGCATGCCCAGACGAATTCAAGCTGTGATTTTAGCTAGAGGGGGTCACACTCGATACTAAAAATTTATCTGCTTTTACTTTATTAAAGAAAAACAAACAAAAAAACTTTTTTATTTTTACTTCATGAGCATATGCACTACTAGCGAATATACACTACTAGCGAGGTTTAGCATTATTTCCCATAAATTGTATCTAAATTTTATGAAATACTGATGAAAACGATTATTTTCTTATTAATTTAGCAAATTGTGTGGATAAAACTACCTATAATTATCAAACAAAGAAATATTAACATTTGAAATGGTTCATTGCTTAGGTGCCCGTTTTTTTTGCAAATGAGTGTATATTAGTTATTAGTGAAATACAGCTTGCTCAATTTACAATTATACATAAATAATATTAAAGAAAATTGTGTAGCAGAAAAATTATATATATAAATTATAATTATTATAATGGCCGAATTTCGACCACACGCCGACCACTGGTTTGTATAGATATATTAAAAATATGTAAGTATATACAATAAAAACATACCTAGTAAGTACTAGTTATGAGTGGTTTTACATTCGCTATTGTAATAAAACCGTCCCTTTTCATAGTTACTAACACTGGCAAGCATGTAGATTATAATGATAAACATAAAACAATACATTATAGTGTGAGTTATATAACAATTTTTGTATGCGGTGACGTCATCTAACACGAGGCTTGTCTACACAATAGCGGCCACGAGCGATTCCGGCCGCGCCCCACAACAATATCACGGATATAATATTTATGAGGGATACATTTTACTCTATAATTACGTATCGATTCGTCCGTCCGTGTGACGCCCAAATATTATTCATACGACCTCTTCAATTACTATCATGTAGGTATGTTTTGTTTGGCCTCATTATTTTGATTAGTTACAGTAGAGAGAGCGTTAAATAAAAACACAGTATTAGTCATAAAATATTAGTCATATTGCTGTCGGTTAATTTAATTAGGTAATTAAACGTGGATTAGAATGATGGCTGAGTAATAACATATTTTGTCTTTGTATATTTTTTTGCGGTATTAGTATGTGATATAAATAAGCATAATAAACAGATAAAAATAGGGTATCCATAATAAATAATTACACATACACATTACACATCCACGAGATGGCAACACTATGTTGGAGTTGATAACACTGTAGCCAATGTAAGAGTGGCTGTCAGGTGGCCGAGTTAGTTGGTAGTAAATATGTACGTTAACATTAATGTAAGAGTGAACTTGGATCCTGTTATATCAAATACTTACATCTAAATAATCGTTCCTGTATAATACTGTTATAATAAAAAAAAATACAAAAGCTACGGTGAAAGCTGCAAAGAAACATATACAGGATGTATCAGGTTATGGGGCAAATGTTCGAGTATGTGGTAGTTTAACGGTCATAGATCGAAATTAGAATGTATATTACACAAAAAATAATAAGACATAAAAGTTATAGTGGTTACAAAAATGTGTGTCCAAGAGTCTTAAATGTTACGTATTATGTAGGCATGTACAGACATGATACATGTAGGCATGTAAAGCTTCGACAGTATAAATAGGTATGATTTGCGCGAACGCTTCAATGTTAACGTAGAACAAAGGCGTCTCGTCAACGGTCATCAGCCGATCAGCTGATTTAAAGGGAAGTTTGTCTTGCTTATGCGAAAGTAATCATTGATTTATTCCATTTCTAATAAACATTTAACAAAGCACAAATATGTCGCAGATTAAGTATCACTGATTTTATATATTTCAATCAGAATTACACGGCAAAGCGATGACAAAATTGAAAACTTTACATGTCTCTAATTCATTAAAGAATTGAAATTTTTATTTCAAATTTTTTTCATGGGTTCCTACTACCATTGCCTAGCTCCCGTTTGACCAGCTGCCCTATACCTGATACAACCTGTATATAAGGTCTGGGAAAAAGCTCCTTCGCATTCTATAAGAAAATTCAAGTTATTTTTTTTTTTCAAAGTTTATAGACGTTTAATTGCAATAAATATGTGCCATTTTATTTGATAACTTTCTGCCATCTTGTAGGTATTGACATAATTCCATTCCATAGCTGTAGAAATTTTGAGACTTCAGATAAAAACGGGCGACAAATTGTCTTGGTAGTCCTCTATTGATGTAAACCTGATATTGTCTAAAGAATTCTGAAAAGACCGAAACAGGTAGAAGTCTGAAGGTCAGTGCTGTATGGCGGATGCATTAACACCTCCCAGCCAAACTCTCTTAATTCGCTGAATGACTTAAGATGTGCCTGATCTAGCGTTATCGTGGTGAAAGACCACACCCTTTCTGTTGATTAATTCTGGCCCCTTTCTCATCAATCATCATTAATCAAATCAGTTTTGGCAGAAGAGGTCCGAACCGATGGTTTTGCACGGCGATAAAAGGTCATAATGAACAACACCTTTCCAACTCCACTATACACACAGCATCACCTTAATGTGAGTTAGCCCGGGTTTTGCCAGTCTGTGAAGCCTGGCTGATCTTTGTCCACGACCTTCTTTGCACGTTCTTATGAAACATGATCCACTTTTCATCACCAGTTACCGATCCCTTCAAAAACGGCTTACTTTCATTACGTTTCAATAAAGAATCCCAAATGACCTACCAGGGAGAGGTGCATCTTTGATATCTAAATTCCCGGATTGAAAACGTTTAAACCACTTTTGTACTACTTTTACTAACACTGCCTTAGCTTGATAAATATTGTCACAAATGCATTTAATTATTTTGGAATAAAATTTTAAAATGTATCTAGTATCTTCATTAGATTCTCTCGTTTTGACAGAAAGAAAAACAAATGAAAAATGGTGGGCAATAACATTTTACTAATTTTTTCTTTTTACAAATATAACCTTTTTAATGACATCTATACCAGCCAGATATCAACTGATATATAGATATGCGAGAAGACCTTTTCCCCTATCTGTCTGATATATTTGAAGAAAGACAAACGAATAGGAGAGTTTTCTAAAGTTTAGTCATACAAAGTGATTAAACAAATGGCTTACTGAACTCATGTCCTATACAGTACCCGTTGGGAGGCGCTGAGCACGACTTAATTACCACTCGGCTAATAAAAGCTCAAATGACGCAACTAATGACGTCATAATAGTAGCTATCATCTTAACAATAAGTCAGTGCGATTTAAAACTAAGACGGCATTAAGTTCCTGGCAGACAGTATATTGTCAGCCGCTCCTGGTATTGCAAAGGTCCATGAGCAGCAGTATCACTTACCATTACGTGTGCCACTTGTTCGTTTGCCACCATCTACACTAATATTATAAAGAGGGAAAAATTATATTTTTGTGTGTGTGTACGTTTGTAATGAATAAACTCAAAAACTACCGTGCCGATTTCAAAAATCGTAAAAGTAATATAGGCTATATTTTATCCCGATATTCCCACGGGCGCGGCAACTACGCGGGTAAGACGCCTGAAACCTAATCGAAGCGAGGGCGGGTTGCTAGTAAAAAATAATAAAATAATGTTGCTATCACTTGGATTAATAGATAAGTATTAAATCAATAAATAATTAATAGATCTTGCCAAGTCTGTTAATTATATTTAAACTGTAAGTTCTTGCTTAAGAGCTTTTTGTAACAGCTAGTGAATACTGCTTACTCAAATTAAGGTAGCGTGAAACATCATATAAACATATCTTTAGACTTATCTTTTCGTTGTTCAGCTCATTTATGTCTTACATAGAATGGAGAGAAAATGTCCTATTACGGCCTTGCCACGACTTTGGTCTTAGCGGCGAGCGGCGCGGCGTGCCGAGCGGCGCACGCTGGTAAAGCCCCATACAAAGCCGTCTCAAAACCGTTTCATGTGAAAGTCATTGTAATGGAATAAAATTTATAAATTAATATATAATACTTATATAAATAATTAATACAAACGCGACATAAGCCGTAAAAGTAGTTTTATTTACAATTTTTTTTTCTAGTTTGCTCTGCCATTTTAGTATATATAGTATGTAGTAGTAGTGTAGTATACGTTTATAATATGTTATTACTATGTTCTACCATTTTATGTAAATTAAACAAGCATATTTTGTATTTTTTTTATATAATTCATGTATTTTTAATTTTATTTTTTTAATTAATTTATAAACAGATTTTTTAAAATCAAAGTTGTTTCATTTAAATTTTAAACATTCAAGTATATGTGTTCAAAATTACTGCTCATTTAGTTTTGAAACAACTGAGATACGGCGTTTTGAGACAAAACATACGCGATTTTCCCACTGTGCGCCGCTCCGCGCTTAGCTACAGCTCACAGCGGCAAGGTCGTGAACGGGCCGTTAGACTTCTTTGAGGAGAGGATGCTGGCATGCATAGGGTTTTATTATAGGTTTACCGTTCCTTAGAGTGATTCTATCTAAAAAAAAACCGGCTAATAGTCGGACTCGCGCATGTAGGGTTCCATACCATTGAGAAAAATGTTTGTTGTATGAGAAATTAAATATTTATTTTATTTTGTTTTTAGTATTTGTTGTTATAGCGGCAACAGAAATACATAATATGTAAACATTTCAACTGTCTAGCTATCGCGGTTCTAGAGATACAGCCTGGTGACAGACAGACGGACGGACAGACAGCGAAGTCTTAATAATAAGGTCCCGTTTTAACCTTTTGGGTACGGCACCCTAAAAACGACTAATAAATTTAAATTCCTTTATTATTCATCATCATGATCATTTCAGCCTCTTGCCGTCCACTGCCTCCTTCATGTTACGTCACTGACCTCTCGCGCTTTACATGTTACGGTAACGCAATAAGGATGGAAAAACTACATGCCAACATAAATGGCATTCTTAATCCATTACTTGGATTAATGAAACCCTTAGTGAAACTGTTAGTGAAACTTTTTTTTTAATCTTTGAAACTGGTATTTGGCAACAGTCCATTCTGTTCCACGTGTTAGTGAACTATAATAAAAGACCAATCAAGGTCACTTTAACAATCGACTCCAATTAGCGTTAGATATACGAGACCGTTACTAAGCCAATCTACAAGCCCGTATTAAATCATTCTGGCACTCTGATACCCTGTAGTAATTTAGGTAAAGATGACTTATAAACTTTTTATGTGGTGACAGAGTAAGAATATAATTCACCAACCCCTCTCTTGCTCCTAGGTGTCGTATAAGGCGACAGACAAAGGGATTAAATCTTTATGTATTTATTTTTTGTGTACATGTATATGTCATTGATCTCCTCCTAAACGACTGGACCGATGTTGATGAAATTTTTGTGTGTGTTCAAAGGTATTCGAGAATGATTTAGATTTATATTCTTACGTCGTCACCACACGAAATATGTATACCTACAGATAAAAAAATTTAAGTGTCTGTAATGTCAAAATAATAGGCTTTTTCATGCTCATACGGTTATCGCATGATACCTATGCCTAAAAACAAGTTTCAAATATTTTTGTCTGTCTGTTTGTTCCTGGTAATCTTCAAAACACTTGGGCCGATAGTAATAATATTTTATTACCAGGTAGCTGTCTATATAAGGAATAACTTAGACTATATTTGATTAGGGAACGTTGTGGTATGAAAGTGGATGTAGTGGCAAGGATTGAAAAAGGTATGTTAAGTTGGTTTGGTCATGTAGAGAGAATCAATGAAAGGATATTAACAAGGAGAATTTATAGGGCGAATGTGGACGGATGTGCTGGAAAGAGAAGACCAAGGCGGGGGACGTTCTAAAGAAAGGCCAGGTTAAAAGCAACCTAAACTCAAGAACATGCATGGGAAGATTAATGAATGTGAAGGATGCGAAAGTTACCACTGTCAAGATTATAGCAAGTGGAGGGAAGTGGTCTCTGCCTACCCCTATGGAAAACAGGCGTGAATGTATGTATGTATATTTGATCTCGGTGTTCCCATGGAATCGGGCACAACGCCGGTGAAACCCCGGAATTTGCTAGTATACACGGTGACTTTTTTATCGTCTTACAAAAAAAAACCTTAAAAGTTTCCGACCTAAGAAACATATCTAACATATTTAAATGTTCAATAGTGGTAGTTATAAAAAAATAATAAAATAAAATAAATTAAAGTTAATATTTTGTAACAGCCTGTTTATCCTGTTTACATTTTAAACAAAACAAATCAAGTGGCATATCGTTAGCCAATAGCCAATCATAGCTGCGAAGTCCACGTGGACGGCTTTTACAAAGCGTACCTAATCTCTACGTTAGGTATAGGCTTTGTGATGCTCGATTCGCCGCTAATTGTTAATCAGTATCCCCACGCGTGCGCAAGAGATAGGTCAAACGCATCAACTTACGATTTCCTTACAAGTAATTGCCTATTTGGTGACATCGTTGTGTGTTTGTGTCTGTGTGTGTTGTTACAAAATGTCTATTAGACATTATCAATTTATCAATACTCGAATATCGAGTAGGTATGAAAAAATGGTGCGTCTGTATGAAATAGCTGGCGACAATTTAAGAGAAGCGAGGAGACTACGCAACTACCCAAGAGCACACATGTCTCTGTTTCGATGGTTAATTGAACATCCGCAACATTAATATCCATAATGAACACTGGTGGACTAGGAACCATACCCATTTGATCAGAGAGTATTCCCATCTTCAAATAAGATTTGAGAGAGGTGGCCAACCTCGCAGCGTGGACTTAGCATCGTTAGATTTTTTTTGGTTGCTAATAAAAAGACTGGTTTATACCGAAGAGGCTCGCAATAGAGACCAATTAAAAGAACAAACGATTGCAGCTTTCAATGTGATAGGAACTGACAAAGTGATACTAAATAAATTAAAACGTAACCTCCAAAAACGTGCCCGTTTATGCATAGACAAAAAAAGTGGTGATTAATTTGAACAAGTAATTTCCGTGTGGTGACGGAGTAAGAATACAATTCATCACTCCCGTCATCATCTTGCCCGTGGATGTCGTAAAAGACGACTATGGGATATAATATGCACATAACATCTGTGCAAGAGAAGGAAAACTCGAAATAAATCCCTATACCAACATATCTGACCAGCATGGTATAGTGAGTCAAATTACCTCCTATTGTGGAGGAGGCCCGAGCCCAGCAGTGGGACGTATGTGGGCTGCGATGAATTTAAACAATTATTTAAATATCAATAGAACGATATTCTTGTATACTTATTCTTACTTTATTCGCAATTATTTGTAAATAGTGTAAATAGGCGATTAATTTTTTTTCTGAATACATCTGAACCAATTTACTTTATTGAAATAATGATCTACCCGCCCTCGCTTCGCTTCGGTTTCAGTCGCTTAAACCCGCGTAGTTCCCGTTCCTGTGGGAATACCGGGATAAAATATAGCCTATGTTACTCCCTGATATTATAGCTTTGCATTGGTGAAAGAATTTTTGAAATCGGTTCGGTGGTTTAAGCGTGAAAGCGTTACAAAAAAAACAAACAAACAAACAAACATCCTTACTTTCGCATTTATAATATTAGTATGGATGATCTACTAGTAGTCTAGTAGATATCTTATTATCTCTCACTAACACTACATTATTGTATCTGACAGTCCTAAGTGCGTGGAAAGTATTAAGGAAATAATTAGACTTCGTACTTACTGGATACGTAGTGGTATTTCTGAAAAGGACGTAGGTAGATTATGGTAGGTACAATTTTACGAGTTGATAATCGAACTTTTTCTAAGATTTACCTAATATGAATGAACGACGCGGGCGGCGCGGTTAACGAGGTTGCCGCGGTAAAGTACCTACATACTACATAGCAAAACAGCTGTCGTATGCGCTCGCTGCAGGCTGTTTACTTACTATTTTAATTAGTAATTATATACACTCACTAGCTTTTGCCCGCGGCTTCGCCCGCGTAAAAATTTACTTGCATATTGAACTATTATCGCAAAGAATATTATCGACATAAAAAGTATTACATTTCTTAATTTAAGAAATACTCTATCTACGTGTCAATTTTCATCGAAATCTGCTCAACAGTTTAAGCGTGATTGAGTAACAAACATCCAAATATCTTCACAAACTTTCACATTTGAATATTACTTCCAGCCTTGTAGTTCAGATTGCCGTGCAAATACGATGGTATTGTGGCCTTTCCTTAGTCTCTGATAACGTACTTTTCCATTGGTGAAAAAAATTATATCAATCAAACACCCGCAGTTTCATTCACGTAAACCCCATTCCCATGCCAATACCGAGATAAAAATGCCTATGTAACTTGCTGATATTATAAATTTACATGGATAAAAAAAAATATATAAATCCCAGAAATATCAGAGATATAAATTGCCTATGTTACTCGCTGACAACATAGGTAGCTTTCCATTGGTGAAAGAATTTTAAAAATTGGTCAATATCCCCCGGTATAGTTTTCGTTCCTGGGCAAATACCGGGATGAAAATAGCCTTTATATGGTATTCACTGATAATATAGCTTTTCATTAGTGAATTAATTTTTTAAACCATTAAATTCCCGTGATTTCACCGGCATTGTACCCGATCCCGTAGGAATATCGGGATAAAAATAGCTTAAATATGTTACTCGCTTAAAAATAGCTTTCCATTAGTGAAATAATTTTAAAATCGACTTAATTCATCCACACCGGGATAAAATATAGCCTGAGATAAAATAGTCTAAGTTATTCCTTATGTACGACTGGTAGACCTGATGGTAAAATATAATCAATATCGGTCCAGCCATTTTGAAGATTACCTGTAACGAATAGACAGACAGACAAAAAAATTTGGACCGTATTGTGTGAGCATAAATAAAACCTATTATTTTGATAGACAAACAGACGCTTCAAATTTATTTATTTGTAGAGATAGAAAATTGTAATAATATTTTGATTGTAACTTACTGTCTGGTAGCTGCTAGAAATATTACCACGTTTTCATTGTTCGTGGGTGTCGCAAAATACTACTAAGACAAAGATTTACATCGACCTGGACCAATTGGTGATGCCGTCTGGCCAACAATGTCGGCCAGGTCATAAAATGTTGTTAGAACCTTTGCAATACATCTACGATGGCAGTAGTAGGTACCCTACCTACATATCGCGTCGATCCAAAGTAATTAGGATAAGAGCAAGATAATGATGATATATCCTTGGCTGGGTGTCTTCGACTATATGCGTTTTATCCTTTTGGGGCAGCCCAAAATTGTTTCTTAGTGCGTGCTTACCCCAAATAACCGATCGGTATACAAAATTTCACATTCTTAGGCCCGGTATCTTTGGCTATACGCTTTCACCCTCTTAGGGGTTGAATTGCCAAAAATTCTTTGTTAGAGCTCGCTTATCCTTGCCAAAATTTTTTTCATAGTGCTTGGTAAGTGAGCACTAAGAAAATCTGGGGGTAATCCAAGAAAGCCGACCGTGTACTAAAATGATCCTTCCTAGGCTCAGTGATTTCGGTTAAACGCTTTTCACCCCCTTAGGGCTAAAATTGCAAATATCTCTCTTCCCCCAAGAAAGGCAACTTTATACAAAATTCCATGTTTCTAGGTCTAATGATTTCGGCTATAATTTTGCACCCCTTTAGGAGTTGATTTTAATAAAATAATTTCTTAGAGCTCACTTACAACAAAGGAAAGAGAATTGCATAGAAAGTTTTACGTTCCTAGCTCCAAGAGTTTCGTCTATACGCTTTTCACTCACTTAAGGGGGTGATTTTCCAAAAATCCTTTGCTAGTGCTCGTGTACCCCAAGAAATAAGACGACGTAAAAAGAAAATACTTTGCCCTATTTCAACCCCTTATACCTATTTTTTCGCAATAAAAAGTAGCCTTATATCCTTTCTCAAGCTTTAGTTCATCTCTGTACCAAATTTCATCAAAATCGGTTAAGTGGTTTCGACGTGAAAGACTATATGCTTTTCAATCCCCTTTTTTTTTGGGGTGGGCTGCGGTCGGCGCGTTCCTCGCACCACTCCGTCCGGGGCGACAGAGGGGCGTAAGCACGCAACACCCGCAACCCACCCGAACACCACGTCGCCTTCGTCGTTGGACCGACCACCGGAGCAGGGTTACTTGTGCTTTTCAACCCCTTAAGGAGGTGAATTTCCAAAAATCCTTTGCTAGTACTCGTGCACCCCAAGAAATACGATGATGTAAAAAAAGTACGTTTCTAGGCCCAGTGGTTTCGGCTGTAGGCTTTTTGGTATTTTAGGGGTTGAATTTCATCCCTATGTAAATGAAACTACCAAAACGCTAGAACGAATATTTATTTATTTATTATCAGGTGCCTTCATACAAAGATTCACGGTTCTATCATCGAAAATGACGAATTTCCATACAAAATATCATCCCCTATTTCAACCCTTCATACCCATTTTTCCCAATAAAAAGTAGCCTATATCCTTTCTCAAGCTTTAGTCCATCTCTGTATCAAATTTCATCAAAATCGGCTTAGACGTGAGAGGCTATATGCTTTTCACCCCCTTAAGGGGGTGAATTTCTAAAAATCCTTTGCTAGTGCTCGTGCACCCCAAGAAATACGATGGTGTAAAAAAAAATACGTTTCCATGCCCAGTGGTTTCGGCTGTATGCTTTTTGGTATTTTAGGGGTTGAATTTCATCCCCATGTAAATGGAATTTCCAAAACGCTTGAGCGAATAATTATTTATTTATTATTAGGTGCCTCAATACAAAGATTCGTGGTTCGATCATTGAAAATGACGAATTTCCATACAAAATGTCATCCCCTATTTCAACCCCTTATACCCATTTTTTTGCGATAAAAAGTAGCCTATATCCTTTCTCAAGCTTTAGTCCATCTTTGTACCAAATTTCATCAAAATCGGTTTCGACGTGAAAGGCTATATGCTTTTCAACCCCTTAAAGGGGTGAATTTCCAAAAATCCTTTGCTAGTGCTCGTGCACCCCAAGAAATACGATAGTGTAAAAAAAAAATACGTTTCTAGGCCCAGTGGTTTCGGCTGTATGCTTTTTGGTATTTTAGGGGTTGAATTTCATCCCCATGTAAATGAAATTTCCAAAACGCTTGAACAAATATTTATTTATTTATTGTCAGGTGCCTTAATACAAAGATTCGTGGTTCTATCATCGAAAATGACGAATTTACATACAAAATGTCATCCCCTATTTCAACCCCTTATACCCATTTTTTCGCGATAAAAAGTAGCCTATGTCCTTTCTCAAGCTTTAGTCCATCTCTGTACCAAATTTCATCAAAATCGGTCCAGTGGTTTAGACGTGAAAGCGTAGCAGACAGACAGACAGACAGACAGACAGACAGACAGAGTTACTTTCGCATTTATAATATTAGTAAGGATTTGCAAAAAAAACGGGCACCTAAGCAATGAACCATTTTAAATGTTAATATTTCTTTGTTTGATAATTATAGGTAGTTTTATCCACACAATTTGCTAAATTAATAAGAAAATAATCGTTTTCATCAGTATTTCATAAAATTTAGATACAATTTATGGGAAATAATGCTAAACCTCGCTAGTAGTGTATATTCGCTAGTAGTGCATATGCTCATGAAGTAAAAATAAAAAAGTTTTTTTGTTTGTTTTTCTTTAATAAAGTAAAAGCAGATAAATGTTTAGTATCGAGTGTGACCCCCTCTAGCTAAAATCACAGCTTGAATTCGTCTGGGCATGCTAGCGAGTATATCCCGGATACTTGCTTGCGGAATACGTTCCCACTCCGCAGTAATCACATTCTTCAGCTCTCTGATGGTCTGCGGAGCCGGGTGTACTGATCTCACACGCCGTTTCAGAACGTCCCAGACATGCTCTATGGGATTGAGGTCGGGACTTCGAGCTGGCCAATCCAAACGACGAATGCCGACCTCTTGCACATACGCATTAACATCGCGGGATCGGTGGGCGCGAGCATTGTCGTCCATAAAAATCGAGTCTTCACCTAGAGCGGCCAATGCGGGTTGTGCATGAGAAATTAGAACTTCCGTTATGTATCGATGCCCAGTCAGTGAGCCGTTTTCAATGAAGACTAACTCTGTACGATCCATTGAATTTATTCCTGCCCAAAACATAACAGAGCCCCCACCATAAGGTGTGATTTCTTCGAAACATGCCTCTGCAAAGCGTTCTCCTTGTCTTCTTAGCACTCGCCGACGTCGATCTTCACCGAACAGAGATATCCTGGCTTCATCAGAGAACAAAACCCTATTCCAATCGTCTTGAGTCCATGATTCACAATTTCTAGCGAACCTAAGCCTGTGAACTCTGTGCTCACGGAGTAATTTGGGGCCGCGGGCCGGGCGGTGACTGCGTATATTGGCAGCGAGAAGCCTCCTCCTGACCGTCCATAGACTAATATGCACATTTCTTACTTCTTGGAGGTTGTTCTTAAGATCCACATACGAAGATTTGCGATTTCTCAATGCGCGACTCGCAAGAAAACGATCATCCCGTGGTTGGGTACATGGTTTTCTTCCAGAACCAGGCCTTCTCTCGACGGAACCAGTCTCCTGATATCGCTGCCAGGTCCTTTGGACTGTCGAGCGACTAACATTTAGCCTCCTAGCCACGAAACATTGGCTGCAACCCTCTTCAAGCAGCGCGATAATTTTGGTAGCTTTTACCACTTTATCTACCATTTTTGATACAGCCAAACAGCATTAAATAAAGCTTTGACAGTCAAGGATATGAAATTAATCGATAAAAATTGAATAAAAGTTATGAAAGTCGATGTTAACTTCTGGAACTTCGCGCCAAAAATGTAGGATAAAAAGGGGTTTTCTGTAAAAATGAACATCAAATGAAAAATTGAATTTAGAACGTACTTTTTTAAATACCACAGCATTTTTAAAACCGGCCAGTAACGTGTACAAACGATTGAAACCTTTTTGGTATTGTATCTTTTTAAATATGAATGAAAATCAAAACCGCCCGTTTTTTTTGCAAATGAGTTTATAATCAATTTTATTAAAAAATATTCTAGTAAATATCTTTTTTAACCTTCTAATTGTACGAATATATAGTAGATACTGGATACTTTAATTGACCTGCTTTTGTGAGACCACATAAATGTCACCGTGTACCTATAATAATTTTGATGTTTACGTATTACACTCATGAGTAAGTATTTGATTTTTAATTCGAGTTAATCACCGTTTTGATCACTTCAGTGTTCGTGGTAGGATTCACGGCGCGATAAAATTCGTAAAGTAGTTTTATTTCCATTTGGCCTACCATGATTCAACGCCTAGATTTTGCGATAATATCACGTTATTAAAATACTTTTAAATAATATTATTATATTTATTTACGACGGTACAAAAACGCCAAAGGCGACATTTCTGACATACTACACGGGTGATACATGTCAACAGCCTTTTCACGTTTTAATAAAAATAGAAAAAAAAACTAATCAGAATAAGTAACAAAATAACTTTTATTAATTAAACTGGACTAGAAGTTAGCGTGTTTGCATGTCAGAACCTAATAGATATTTTGTCCAAACTTCCATAGCGACCCAAATAAAAGAGCACATAAAAACAGTGCCAATAAAAAGATCAATTCACAAAGATAATAAGTAAAAGTGAAAGCTTACACGTGATTGTGGAATCCCGTTGGCAACATACCTGTTGCAGTCTTATTTACGACCCAAAACAAGCGCTTTATCTCGCCCCGTCCATATAATGCGACCATAAAACGCTCCACACCGATCCATTTACGACTTCTTGCATAACACCCTTTTGTTTATAAACAAAAAGATTTCAAGGTCCTTGCTACCTTGCGATTTAAAGTCGCAATTGATGTTAGTGACCGTTTTTCGGCCGTCGGGTAAACGTGCTCAGGAGACGAGTCGAAAAAAAAACCTATTATATGTTATAAAATGATAAAAACGACGATAAAAATTCAATGGACATACACGTCATTACCAGCTGATCGATAAATTGCGGTATTTTAAATTGTTGTAGCGTAGGTCATAAAGGCGGGGTCCGCTGTAAATAAATAATAAATAATGTTTACGCTCCGGGCTGATAACCTGCGATTTCTTTCCACATCCATCCAAAGATTACGTGTTTAATTATTACGAATGCGATAAATTATCGCGTTAATGAATTAATTGTGCGAGTTTTATACAAATGTGTTGTGATGTTGACAGATAAAATGTGAAGCGATTGTACTGTGACAGTGATTGATGAACAAGGTAAAGATAACTTTTGTTTTAAGTTCCCAACGAATTAAAGTATTCAAATACTGTCAATGGTGAATAGAATGAATATTCATTATATTTTATTATCATACCAAATTTCAAAATGTTAACAATATTCAAATATTAACAACGGTCCTTAGAGAAAGTGCGACGAATATTTGAAAGTAATTTTAAATAAAAGTCTTTTTACGGGCACTACAAGGTTCAAGGAAGGACGATTATGGTCAGTCCTCCAGTGACCTTGAACGTTGAAAAGTTTTCGTAACTTCGAGAAATCAAAAATAAAATTACAAATACAACAAAATTCGTAAAATAGTTTTATTTAATATTTATAATACTCGCGTAGACATTAGAATTGCTAATGTAAAAATCAAATAAAATTGCTTCTAATATTGAGAATGGCGGAACGACGACGGCGGCGGCGGATTGGGACACACCGGTAGGGACGATAGCGGGGCGGAGCGGAGCACAAAAAACTAATAATAACAGTGTGCGTGTCACCCTATGAGAATGGTGATCCATTCCTGCGTCAGTCAGCGTCACCCGTGTGAACTTTGTATGCCATTTTGGATTGCGCGACGCTTTTGGGAATGTGTTTAATAATAGCGGAATAGTATTTGTGTGTATTTAGATCTTAGTCGCTAACACCAAGCGATGCCTGGTTTAGTTATAATTAAAATTTTGATGAGTATAGGGACACTTGTTATTTCTAGTGTGTAAATTATTTATGATAAATTGTCAAACAATATATTTATAAATATACAAAAGTCTTACAAGATATTGTATTAAATTAAAATAGTTATTCGATTTTACATTGCTTTTAAACTAGTTAAAATATGAGTAAAAAGTAACATAATTTTAATTTATATTTCGTATTGTTTATCCCAACTTTAACATTATAAATGCGTACCTAAGTATGTGAGCTTATCTGTAATACTTTAGCGCCTAAATCACTATACTGATTTTCAAAGTTCTTTTACCTATTTAAAGCCTATGGTATGTAGCTTTAGTACGTATATCTGGATATTCCGATATTAGCACGAGAACGAGAATTACAAGTGAAACCGCAGCAATTTGCTGGTAAATTATATTTTAACTACAACTGTAGAGGCTATTCTTATTGTGATATGTTTTTGTACATCTGCTATATATTAATGAGAGTGTAGTTTTAAGAAACATTGGATTCGTTGGTTATAAATACAAAAAAATGTGAGTGTGTGTTATGTACGTACGTAAGAAGTTATACTTTTTTGCGTAACAAGGTAAAAATCGTTCTTAAAAATAAATCCTTCGCGTTATCCTACGTTTGTAGAAAAAACGACTCTAATAATAGAAAGAAATAGGCATTTAACATATTGCAATTTTATTATAGCACATTATCTAGTTGACATTTGTGACGGTGTGTCCGCACATGGTAAAAAATGTTTACTAGCTAACTTCAGGGTGTCTGTTTTACGTAATGGTGTGCGCGCGCGCATCGTAAAATTTTTCTCTAATGTGCCAAAAAAATTATAATTAAAAAAAATATACACAGTACCTACTTACCAACATTTTTAACGGATTTAAAATCTCCGTTCACCTATCATTACGAGGGCGAAACTAATCCAGCGTGTAATCTTACGTAATTATAACATGCTACGGCTAGTGTAAGTCACGAGTTGTGCTATCTGGGCATGAGGCGAGAGTTTAAAAACTTTACCTACCCAGTCACTGTGTGTTGCTTCAGATATATATGTAGATAGCGAAGCCGGAATCTGATTATCATCACGGACTTTGTTAAGTTGAAGACATAAATAGTACTACTATGTATATTAAGTAATTAATTGTAAGTAGGTATGTTAAATATTTTTTCCCTATTGCGGAGGCGGTGCGAGCCCCAGTGGTGGGACGTATAGGAGTTGAGATAATGATGATGATATTAAATTATAAGTAATCCAAATAGGGTTTTTTGAATTAAATATTATTGTAATTATTGTATTATATGTTATAGAAATCGATATCTGAGATCCGTTCTGCAATAACCGCTATTCCGATCTAAATATTTTTATATGACAAAGAAAATTATACCGATTAGGTTTAAAACTATTTGAAATTAAGCTATTTTTGATACAGTATCCAAAGATTTTCTCATTTTTCATCATCAATAAAATAAATAAATAATTTATATCTTACTAATTACCTATCAATTTAATAACAAAATAAATGCATATTTTGTGACAAGATAAAGCGCTTTTAATGAACAATTAACACTAAAAAGAAACGATAAAACCTAGAGTAAAACAAACGAAATGATTGACTATTAAAAACGGTAAAATTACCTATTATTTATGTTAATAGCCATATTAAATGAAAACTTAAAGTTGATTGTGTCTCTAACCTTAAGCTAAGACCGTGAGTTAAGCCGGCTGATAATCCTGGATGTAAACACGCGAAACACGATCGCCTCCCAAGCCCGCCACTGGCGACCGTTGTTGGCAATGTCAAATAATCGGAACTTACATAAATAAATAGTTATTTAAAGTATAGTAATATTTTGATATTATGAAACCAGTTTCTAACGGTTCCCGACAATGCTTTGTATTTTGTTATCGATTTCAAATATGCGGTTTAGTTGAGCAACAGTTTCGATGAGGCATCTAACCCTGCCGTATTATAAGTAACATTATGTCATGTCTGCTATCAAATATGTGTCCCCCTACATGGATTACGCCCCATCCAAACCTGCCTATAAAAGTTTTCACTTAAAAAAAGCGGGATAGTGCAAATATCCGGTTTTAACGTTAGAAAATTTGCTCACACGAGACACATCTTTTACAATTTTCAACCCCCTACCGCACCGCTGACCATCCGTAGTATGGGATCAAGACCCAACTTTGACCAAACGTAGTATTATTGAAGACCCTCTTACCCCTATGTAGGTCAAATAGTACCTATTGTTACGTATTCGATCCTTAAGTCACACCTTCAACTCGACCACTTATTTCTTAAACTAAAATATCTGTTAAGTGTAAAATGCTGATGCAAATTGTTTCCACGAACATTTACGGGTATTATATCAACGTCAAAATCTGGACATCAAAATGCAGGCTCATAAAAGTTATAGTCAATTTACTGCCTAATACGGATAACACCAGGTAATTTAATACTTAAGCAAGAAGACAAATATTGAACTTAAATAGGTATCTACTTTACTTTTTTTCCACTTAATTTTCAACTAAACGGATCGCGATGGTCTAAATATCGATTTATCGTGCTAAGTGTTGCGAATTCGATACCCGTAGGATAATTTTATTTGTGCGTGCCTCAAATTATCCATGTGGTGATGGAGTAAGAACATAATTTACCATCCCTTATCTTACCCGTGGTTGTCCCAAAATAAGACTAAGAGATCAAATATGCGTATAATAATAGCAAGAGAAGGAAGACTCGAAATAAAACCCTGTAGGTACCAACCCGTCTGACTAATATGGATGAGGCTCGAGCCCAATGATGATGATGATAATATTTCTCAAATGATTATTGCAAGCCTTGTCTGTGGTGATTTCTGTCCGTTAAATTCAGGTATCTATCCTAAAACCTTATGTTACCTCTTTCGTAACATAAGGTTTTATTCTATTGCGTGTTTTTTTTTTATAAAACAAATTTATTGTATTGTAAGAAGTTAAGTAAATTAAATATATTTTTTTTTCTGCCTAATTAGGCATTTTATAAATATATTCGATTTATGATTATTATCTTTGTTTATATTGGACCACAAAGAATTTATGACCAGCGACAAATCCATATTCACTGCTAAATTAATTATATCTTACTATCAAACCTTAAATACCTTGAGGTATTAATATTATTATAAATAAATGCCTCCATTTTCTTCAATGTTTTACAGTATCATATCGATTACCATATTAGGTGACGTTTCTTATAAACGCATTATCCTAAAAGGGCGCTTACAAACAGCGCTTTAAAAATGTGTCCTATTAAAAATCAAATCGGCTAAAGGAACAATGCAAAACGCTAAATTAAATTCAAATATCGAAAGAGGAAGTCGACGCGCCGCCCTCGCTCCTCTGCAAGATTTATTATATTTGTCCTGTGCTTATTTCATTATTGCCAGTCGACAGTCGCGCGATTCCAAATGGGCCAGTTGAAATTTTAGGAATAGTTTTGTAATGTCAATGATCTCTGATAGTCATGAATATGTAACCCTATTTTATTGGTCTTTTGTGAATGAACGAACTGTTAGTATTGATATTTAAAATACTTTTGTCATTTATTGTATAAATTTACTAATAAAAACTTTTTTTTTGTTTTAGGTAATTTATTAAAGTCATCTTTCTACTTGCCATTCTGAGTGGAACTATAATACGGTACAGTATTTTATCTTATTAGTTAACTAGAAGAGAAGTCTTTGTTAAAATAATTAAGAGAAGGATAATCTTAGTTGTACTTTTGTTTTAAACAAATAAGTAATTATTAAAGTCGATATGCTTTTATCACTTCTATTGCTACTTTTACTGCTATATTGGACAGGCATAGATCCTAGAATTTTGTGAAGAAATCATTAAAGGTGCTTGACCCAAGCCCAAGTTTCAACATTTTACAATCGATTATCAAAATAAAAAACAGTAAACTTTTACTGCATATTGTAAACATTTACTACTCATTCATATCTTTATTAAAAAGTTTTCAATAATTCATTTTAACAAAGTTTTATAAGAGCTTTTTGAAAGTTAGAAGAAGCCAAATTCCTGATTCAAACGTCGATCAAACCTTCGTGAAATTTCGCTTATACAATCACTTATGAATAGAAAGCGTTCAATGAATATCTATCTCGTTCACACTTGGGAATAACCTTATCAATCTAACACGAATCGAACAATAGCGTCGCATGTTTGATTTATACAGTCGCTTAGTAGGAACATTACGTATAATTATAGTGCGACTGAGTAATGTTAACACTTTCAAATTTCAGTTGAAAATGTTTTCGAAAATATTTCTTAAGGTATATAGGACATTGACTTTAAAAATTATACCACATAATTTGTTACTAATCGATTTACAGTAACTAGATGCCGATTCACCGAAATTCGATCATTATTCATTTGAATTCATTTTTATGTTTGATATTTTCTTTTTAATTATATGTAAGTATGTATAATTGTATATTTAACAAGCTGTATTTGACTAATATATAACTACAAATTCAATTAGACATTGTCATCATAACTTTTTGTCATCATAACTCATTGTTTAACATTCAATTCGACCATAGAATTTAATGATGTACAAAATTGTATATATATGTGTGTATCGATTGAATAATAGTGTGCGTCATGTGTTTGTTTATTATTTTAATATATTTCTAATGCATTACTATAATAAATTAAAGATTTGTTCACTTCTCTTCAATATATTCTTAAACTGCCAAATTTTATACTTGTGTATTTGTTTTTTTAAGTGGGTACAAAGTTTTTGCGTCACGTTTTAAATATATAGATATGAGACCATTTGCATATTTACGATTGCAGTATGTTCTAAATCAGTTTTTGAGTGCCACAAATGGTGACAGTTTTTTTTGAAAAATTGTTACAACTTAAGTGCCAACTATGTTAATCACTTCTTGACATCTAATCTGTGGCCAATAATATTAAATAATATAATTAAAATGAAAATATCTTTTCTAGACTTTTACATCATCATCATCTCAGCTCATATACGTCTTACTGCTGGGCTCGAGCCTCCTCCATAATGGGAGAAAAATTGACCTACTATACCATGCTAATCAGACGGGTTGGCATAGAGATCATTTCGAGTCCTTCTCTTGCATAGTTGTTAAATGCACAATATATCCCTTAGTCGTCTTTTATAACACCCATAGGCAACGAATGGGGTGATGATCTGTATTCTTACTCCATCACCACACGGAAAGCATATTTAATAAATAAGAAAAAATTAAATAACAGGAATGTCTGAAATAACGGTTATTTACACGCGATTTTTAAAATATCTACTACATTTTATTGATACTAAACCATTAAAGATTTTATTTTATTATAACGATGAATGAATGTTATTGAAAATCTATCTTAAGAATAAGCAATAACATTTTTACTACACTAACAACATACAGACTTTTAAAAAGGCAATTTCAAATTGAGAACTGTCAATTGGTGCGTTCGCCAGCAAATCCCAAGAGGTTTCATTCGTACTACACCTCCACAAAAGCCGAACAGAAGTAGGAGCTCAGCTAGCGAGCTTTTCAAGGGTGGTGGCTGCTTTCGGCGGGAAAGCAGCGGCTTGAAGCGGGAGGGGGTGGGGTAGGGTGGCAGGGGGGCGTGATGGCTCGTATTGATTTAGTGCCGTCGTCGACGAAGCTATGTACTGTTAGGTAGGTGAGTATCGCTCCATGTCGCTTGATGCGCTTTCGTTGAGCCATGAATGGAGTGCGAGGATAAATGATGAGCTTGCTATACTGAACAGGAATGTACAACAAGGTATATTTGGTACAATTGATAAACTAACTTATTCAAATTTTATAATGAGGGAATACATTTTTATTCACAAGTATTCTAGGAGTAGGTAAGTTTAGTATTCTAGGAGGGCAAGGCAATAAAGAATATAATTAGGAATATTTCTCTATTTCTAAATGAATCAATGTAAACAAAACCATTAATACCTTGCCCTCTACCCGTGCTGTTGGTTGTCAAAATGTCTTTAACTTCCATAGACTCCTGGTAGCCGTCATACCTGCACTCACTCCTTTCATAACAATTTCTACAAGAGCACAATTTTGTCTGCCTTAATTGTACCTGTATTATATGATTTTCTGGATATAAGCAAAATAATATAATACTGGTACAATTAAAACAGGTGAAATTGTGAAATATAAGCTTTTATTTAAAAAACTTAGGTAGGTACATCAATGAACAGAACATTGTAAAACGCAAAAATAACCGTCACTTTGGTTCTATAAAATTGAAAGGTTTTTCCACTTATGTGTTCTACTATAGAATGGTTTCATTTTAGGATTATTTACTTACAGTATACAATGATTTCATATGTGGCAAATATCATGTAGATAATATATTTTCCTGGCTCAAACCCAGGCAATACATATGTATTGCCTGGGTTTGAGCCAGGAAAAAACCATTTGAAAAAACAGCCAATATTCTTCCAATATGTATTAAAAAGGTACCTTCATACTTCATACCGCGTCAGTTCTGTAGTAGAGTATAATGGTATAGCTATTATTTTAACGGCACTTAATACGGAAATATCAGGAACAGATGTATATTTTACCTATATACAATCTAATACCTACTGTCAAATTTCCATTTAACATTTTTTTTATCTTTTAAAATAAAAACCGATATAACATTTTAAAACGAATAAGAATACAAATATTCTTAATTCAAAATTTTAAATTGAATTACATAAAACTTGATAACAAAAATAGCGTAAACACGATCTAACAATTTCCAGGTGCAGCCAATGTAAAAGCGCTTTTGCTGCTACAGCGCTTAACTCCCTACGGACTTCGCAGCGTCGAAGATTTAAATGGATATTTAACTTTAGTCTCAAGAAACCCAAAGTCTATTGCCTTCGTTCTCCTAGTCGGGTGTTTTTTTTTTAACTTGCGAAGCGAGAGCAAATGGTTTTAAATAGTCCAGATACAGCATTTTAAAACTTTTATAGTGGTTATTTTATTTTTGTTTGTTATTTTGTTCTTAGTAAAAAGGTGTATCTTATATAGACATTATTTTTATCTCTTATTGTGACGAAGTTAGTAATGGCCTAATGTAGTAATAATTAAATCGTAGCAATCTGTGGTTTAAAATCAGCAATGATCAGTACAAATAATTAGATAGCACCTTTTAAAATTATATTAATACATATATTAAATTTTATATTCTACTTATAATATTAAATTCTACGTAATAATTTTAACAGTTTCTAGGTCATCAACATTTTATATTTTAGTAATTCAGTTATAAAACTTGATCTGGATAACGGATTGTTGATACGAAAACAGTTTTAATAATTTGCATAGAATATTGTGAAGTAGGATCTATTAAAGTACCTAACTTTTATTTTTAAATAATACTATTAGAATCATCCGTTTGGTGACGGAATAAGAATACAATTCACCCCTCCCTATCTTGCCCGTGGATGTCGTAATAGACGACTAAGGGATATAATAAAGCATATAACATCCAAGCAAGTGAAGAAAACCTCAAAACAAAACCCTTTACCAACTTGTCTGACCAGTCTCCTGTAACCACCTGTCTACCATGGTAAGGTCAATTTTCCTCCTGCGTCACTTTAGTTGTGTGTTTAGATGTAATTTTTTTTTCAAATGATAATAGGTATTAATATTCGCAGTTGTCACTTTTTTTAATAATTACTCAACTAATGTGGTTTAGATTTATTATTATAATCTCAAATATAAAAATTTATCTGAAATGAAAGCGATGTAAATATAACTGAACTAATTTCAGAAGAGAAATCAAATTCTCACACGAACACGTGTAAACATTCGACACGGTAGAGGAAGACCTCTGCGGTCTCTATACGTTACGGTAATCTGTGTCGATTTAAAGAATTTTATGTTCTGAGCTACGATGCCCGCACCTACACCCGGTTTTGGGTACGCTTCCTACTTATTTTAATTACCATTTTAATTACTATACGACTACCGATAGCGATTGTTATCTTTTATAAACACAATTGTTCGAATTCACACACGAAATCTTTCAAAATAAAAATAAATTTTACCACAAAACGAAGCAAATAATTTCCTGAGTTGTATTGACATAATTTCCTAGCGTATTAGTATGTCTCAAATAGATTTCTAGGGTGTATTCCTAGAAATCTTTTGAGACTTACTAATACGCGTCGAAATGTGTCTTTGAAATAACAACACTCAAGGTGTATACCTTGAGTGCTGTTATTTCAAAGACACACATTTTCGCATGCTCTTTCATTGCGGAGTGTCTTAGATTCGCTTCCCACGCAGTATAATTTTATTATATTCCGAAAAGCGTCGTGGATCTGGATGTAACCTTAAACTATAGGTTACTTGTAGTTATTAGATATCTTATCTTTACATATTTTAAATAAGACTATTTTTACGGCTTTTATCGCATTTGTATTTGATTACTGATTGGCCGACGTTTTGAATACTTTGCAACCTTCATGGTCACGGACGGACTAAGATGTCTCACGTCCAACAAGTCATCGTTATTACAGATATATCGTTATATCTACCCGCTACAGAATTAGTAATTCAATTTTGACCTTTTGCTTGTAAAATTTTTTCGTGCCATAAGAATTTGTTTTTTATTACACGATATTATCTTAAAAGATAATTTGTATGCTCTATAAATACACAGAACTTTTTATCTGCTTATTAGGTAATAAAATATTTATCTACTTTTTAAAGATTTACAAATTTATCGTGAATGAATATCAAATATAATAATTATTATTCAAACAGCTACGCCTTAAGCAAACAATAAAAAAATTCAACAACTGTAATATTAAAGTTATGTCAACTTAACGCGTTATTCAAAACTGAAAAGTTTATGTAGTATATGCTACGTTTACTTAGCAGTTGGTATTTGCAATTCACAGACAGAAGTCGCTCTGCAGGTAGGACTTTAGAGTGATCTTTTATTTATAACTATGCAAAGAATACCTCTCTAATATCTTACTATTAAATGTCGAAATATTTTCACTTTCAAATAAAAATAAATTGAATAAAGTTTTGTGATTCACTTAAATATCAAACTGTAACACAATCTATATACGTCATTTAAAACTGGTAAACTGTATGATTTAAACACGCAGTCTTAGGACCCCTACCACCCAGGTGGACCGACGACCTGGTGAAAGTTGCCTGGAATCTTTGGATGCAGGCGGCTCAGGAACGCACTTTGTGGCGAAACATGAAAGAAGTCTACGATAGCAGTAGATGACGAATGGCTGAATGATATTAAGTTGACACAGATTCAGTATAATAGAATTATCATGGATTCACGGACAAGGGGTCCGTGAATCCATGATAATTCTATTTTGCGTAAAATTTAATAGCGATGTCGATCCTAAAAGTCATCTTCTCTAAACTAAAAGACTTAAAAGATAGACGATATGTGAGTGTATTAATATCTCTGCTTACGTCTTCCAAGACAAACTCGCATTGTTTCAAATAAAAATTTAATTATGTAATAAAAAATCATTAATGTACTTACAACTAAAATCTTTTATTCTAAAAAAATACATGTGACTTTGTTAGCATACATTAATTATTGCCATAATAATAATAGGTTATAAAAAAAACTATTATTTAAATAATTATGATTACCACTTAAAAGATTAGTCATGAATCGTTAATGTGATTAATAATTAAATCTAATTCTCTATCGAGTTCATTTAGTACCTTAACAGAACCGTACATAGAAAAGTTACACATATAATAGTAGGGGACATAAGTCCGGAAACCAGCGGGTGTTCACTCTCATAATTATATTCACGTCTGATATTTTTGAACTTTCACGTGAGCTCTTTATTTCGGCAGTTTTTTTTTCTAAAACTTGATGATTTACGTCACTTCTGTGAACACTGTGAGCATTGGTGTTGGATTCTGTGGATGTCAGCGCTGAAAGCTTTATGAGCGCCAGAATTTATTTTATTTTAAATGATCTGTAAGCATTGTCCCTCTATATACTGTCTTAATGAATATAAATCTAAGATTGTTTTAATTAATGAGATTTGGAGCATTGAAAAGTTTTTTGAGAGAATATAAACAATTTTGAAACTTAAGAAAAGTTTTTTTACATTGTCAAGGTTTGGAGGTTTTAGTGAAAGCATAAAATTCAAATCTCATACTACATACAATATTTATTATTTATTTATTATTAGTTATTCTAAAATTCTTTATTCTATCTTACATTTAGCTTTAGTCTGCTTAGGACTACGATAGTCTACATTTTTTCATCTCATGTCAAAATAACTGAAGGACTATTTAGACTTAGAACCATTGTATATATCATCTTATCCCTACTAAGTCCGCCTGAAGGCCGTGGTAGCGGAGGCCGTCACCGGCGGAGGAGTTCTGTTGGCGGTATCCCTGGACATTGCCAACGCCTTCAACAGTCTGCCATTCAGCTGCATCAGGGAGGGACTGAGGTACCACGGGGTGCCCGTGTACCTCAGGCGGCTGGTGGCAGACTACTTGGAGGGGCGCAGCGTCCTCTACGTTGACCGAGTAGGGGACGTTATGCGAACGCCCATGACGTGCGGTGTCCCACAGGGGTCGGTTCTGGGTCCGACCCTGTGGAACATCGGCTACGACTGGGCGTTGAGAGGAAGCCTCCCACCCGGGCTGGGCGTAATTTGCTACGCTGATGATACACTCGTCACAGCCCGAGGTGGGACGCTAGAGGAGGCGGCACGCCTGGCAACTCTCGGCACCAAGGAGATTGTCAGGCGGATCGAAGCGCTGGGGTTGAAGGTAGCCCTGGAAAAGATGGAGGCCCTTTTGTTCCATGACCTCCGTACCGCCGGGCCTCCCGCCGGCGCTTCGATCACCGTGAAGTCGGTCACCATCAGCATCCAGGCCCACATGAAGTACTTGGGCCTGGTGCTCGACGGGCATTTTTGGTTCCGGGAGCATCTCCATCGACTTGTTCCCCGGCTTGTCGGCGCGGCGTCCGCCCTTTCGCGGCTGATGCCGAATGTGGGCGGACCCAGTGCTACGTGCCGACAGCTGTACATGGGGGTGATCCGGTCGATGGCCCTGTATGGCGCACCGGTGTGGCCGGGTCCCTGACCATCCGTCTTAGGGCCCTCCTGTGGCGACCACAGAGGGTCATGGCGATCAGGGCCATACGGGGTTACCGCACGGTGGCGACGGAGGCAGCGTGCCTCCTGGCCGGAACTCCCCCGTGGGACCTGGAGGCGGAAATGCTCGCCGACATTTATTGGCGGGTGTCGGAGACGCGCGCCCGCGGCGGCATGGTCTCCATCAAAGAGATCACCGCCTGGCGGGTCGACGCCCGCCGAGAAGTCATTGCCCGTTGGGCAGTCCGGCTGGAGAGTAATCGGTACGGTGTCAGGACCGTCGAGGCCCTCCGGCCGGTGCTGATGGAGTGGTTGGAGCAGACGCACGGGGTGCTTTCCTTCCGACTGGTGCAGGTGCTGACGGGGCACGGTTGCTTCGGGAAGTACCTGCACAAGATTGTCAGGAGGGAGAGCACACCGTCCTGCCACCACTGCAGTTGCGACGAGGACACGGCGCAGCACACGCTCGAGGAGTGTGCTGCATGGGAGGGGGATCGCCGTGAACTCGTCGCAATTATCGGTGCTGACCTGGCGCTGCCGACCATCGCCAGGGAGATGCTCGTCAGCGTCAGGAACTGGGACGCGGTCGCCGCCTTCTGTGAGGTCGTAATCTCACGGAAGGAGGCGGCGGATCGTCTGCGAGTAGAGCTCCTATTCGGTGACACGTTCCGCCGGCGGTGACTCGGGCGGTGCAGGCGCGAGTATCTGCGCCTAATGCCGGCCTAGCCGTGGCCGCGGGTGATCGGACCGGGGAATTGTCCGTCACCCGCAGAGAGGCTGACCGCGCGATGGCGACCGACGTCCCAGTACGTCGAGAGGTGAGAGGTTACCCGAAAGGGTATTCCGTCGGGCCGACCACTCATGACAAGTCACATCTGCTCCGGTGGTCGGCCTAACAACGAGGTGACGTGAGTACGGGTGGGTTATGGGCCCGCGCGCCGTCCTTTCATCGCCCCGGACGGACTGGACTGCACGTGCGCTTACCATAGCCCACCCATAAAAAAAAAATCCTTACTAAGTCACATCACGTCTACTCCGTCGTGACAGAACAGTAATGCGATACACAATATATATTCCTTACCTGCCCCATCATTATAAAGTAATAATAGAACAAGTAGTCTGATCATAGCCAAATATGTAGACTATTCCAGAAGGCATATATTGATGAAAATATAATCTAAACTTACAAACCTTCCATTAGTATGCTCGAACCTTCGCAATAATGGGAAGGAAAGTGACTTATGATACCCCGCTGGTCAGATGGATTGGTTGGTGTTGGTTTTATTTGGTGTTTACCTTCTTTTGGACTGATATTATAATCTTCTACCCCCCTACTAACGAAACTGTGGACTAACGAAATTTTGAAAGTCGCAGCAATCTGTTGGATGCAAATTGCACAGGACCGTTTCAAGTGGCATTCGCGTGGAGAGGCTTATGCCCAGTGGACGTCTTTGGGCTGATGGATGGATAGATCTACTTACATCTTTTAGTTGTCTTTTATTTACGATAATCCACAGGGAAAACCTTTGTGTTTTTTTCCGTCATTACGCGGCAGAACTGAGTATACTGACTCATACTGATTTGAATATAAAAAAAAAACAAATCACTAAATAAATAGAGACAATGTGTAAAATACAGTCATTAAATGTGTAGTCGTAAATGAAAAATAACTTGTAGCATTTTATAAATATTTTATAACACAAAAAATATATTATTATGGTCTCATAGAATTGGAAGCGATATATATGTCTGCGGCTACAGCTGTAACAAAATTTATATTCGTTTCAAATAATGTTCATTTTTTATTCGGTAATTAATTACTTTCAATTCTTCTCCTATTCATTTTGATCTACAAATTCTATAATGACCACAAATTTTCATTATTTTTTATTAGATAAAAGTTGTAGGTGGACTAGATTTGTGAGAAAATGGCACGGAATAATATTAGGTAAGCTTTAGCTTGTGGGTTTGAAATCTATGTATCAAGAAAATATAAATTGATTATATAGAGTACTGAGGCTATACTTAGGTTAAGCAGACTAGGTACTAGGCTTTGCCCACCTGATAACATTTCAAATTTATCTATACTTCTATACTAATATTATAAAGAGGAAAAGTTTGTATATGTGTATGTTTGTAATGAATAAACTCAAAAACTACTGTGACAATTTAAAAAATTCTTTCACCAATGGAAAGTTATAATATCAGGGAGTAATATAGGATATTTTATTCCGGTATTCCCACGGGAACGGGAACTATGCGGGTAAGGCAACTGAAACCAAAGCGAAGCGAGGGCGGGTTGCTAGTTTACTATAAACATTCCGCCCTCACTTCGCTTTGGTTTTAGTTGCGTCCACGTTTTAAATCGCCAATCTTCTAAAATATTACGCGATTACAGTATATGAAGCCTTGGGTTCGATCCTGGACCGCACAAAATTCTATAGGGGTTTTTTGATAAGAAAATAGCCTAAATTACTCTTTATATAAACAGGTACCTGGTAGAAAAATATTATTAAAATAGATTTAGCTGTTTCGAAGATTACCTGAAACAAACAAACAGACAGACAGACAGATCGAAAAAAAAAATAAAGGGGGCATAGGTATCGTGCGAGTATAAAATAAATCTGCTACTTAGACATTACAAACAGACACTTCAATTATATTTATTTGTATAGATACCTAGGGCATTGCATAACGCAAGGCAAGCGTAATGGCCTTTAGACAGTCGGATTATATAAAGCAAATAAGAAAATATTCACAGCGCATATGAGGAGTAAAATAAAAGAAAAACAATAAAAGTTAATAAATAAAAATCACAAAAGAATAAATCAACTTTATTTACGACACTAATTAAAAATCTGTAACATCTCAGTTGGTCCACTATAAAGACAATAATCTTCTTTTAGGGACGGCACTTTTCTCCAATGATAAACTATATCATCATCATCATCATCTCAGCCCATACATGCCCCACTGTTGGGCTCAGGCCTCCTCCATAATGAGAGGGGAATTGGCCTACTATTCCACGCTAGTCAGACGTTGGAATAAGGTTTTGTTTCGAGTTTTCCTTCTCTTACAAATGTATTATATGCTTTATATATCCCTTAGTCGTCTTTTACGACATCCACGGGCAAGATAGGGGGTGAATTGTATTCTTACTCCGTCACCACTCGGAATATGATTTCAATTTACGACCTTTTATTTGACACTCGACAGTATAACAAGTAACCTACACCTAAGTATTCCTAACTCGCAGCTACACAAAGTAAAAACAATTAGTTACCACAGTGTTACAATAAAAGCGAAGCTCTCCTATTTCCTGTTAGTTTTCGCTCCCCTGCACTTTTCCCGACCAAAACGAACAAAAGATTTACCGTCGAGCATGTCTGGACCTTTCTCTAACACTCAATCCTTCTACTTATATCTAGGTAAACTGCAGTTTTAATGTGCAAGGTGGAATATTTCATAAGCTTTAAATTACTTAAGTATATTTTTCCTCCAAGCAAAGAGTCTTTATTAGTCTTTATTGCGACATTCATGAAATAAATACTCGGCATAAGGACAAACTAGTTGTACATACTACTCGTCTCCAAAAAATTTGCAAATCATTCATGGGGCAATGTATACGTTTCTACAATAGATTACCTAAAGATATCCGAGACCTGCCAACAAAAAAGTTTAAAAAAGCTATCAAGAATAGACTTTGTAAGAAAGCTTATTATAAAATCTCGGATTATGTAGATGATAATACTGATTGGTTGTGAGCAGCTCCTCATTATGCAATTTCCTTGTTATTTTGAATAAACTCTTTTTGAATAACTTATATATTGTAAAGTATATATATTGTAAAGCGTAGCGTGTTTTGCCTAACGAAATTTTGCATTTTCGTCGTTTGTAACATGTTTGTAACATATGGTCTTGGTCATGCTCACTGAAGGATCTACTTGCGGTAGCTGCGTGGAGCGGGTCCCTCCCTTCCCTCCATAGTGGTTGAGGGGAGTGATGGCTGCTCTAGTAGTTAACTCGTGATCGTGTGCCGCTTGTGGGATCTGGTCCAGCCATAATCATTTGAATTATATTAAGTATCTTGCAGTTCGAAGGGCATCACACTGTAGCTAGGTCTTACAAAACATGTACACAAATTTATATCTAGTAAGAAGAAAAAAAAATTAACATAATAGACAAGCCCGCTGAGTTTCTTGCCGGATCTTCTCAGTAGCGGTCGCGTTCCGATCCGGTGGTAGTTTATTTTTATTGGATAATTTAATTTTATTTTGTAAAATTGACAATATGTAAGTGCCCTCTCGGGGTCTATGCATAATAAATGATTTGAATTTGAATTTGAAACCAAACTTGATATACTGCAAGGAGTTATGTTAAGTAAATGACAGAGGATTCTCAGTGTGTAGAGAATAACAAGTACCTACTTGCTCATGGAAGTCCTGAAAATGAACTGTGGTTTCAGCATGAGACTAAGAAATAGCTCACTCCTAGGAGATGTACAACACTTACTGTGATCACCAACCTGCTTATCAAGCGTTATGATTATAGTAATAAAACTTTCAAAGAATAATCGCACTATAAGAATAGCCTAAGTCCAGCTGAGGATGGTAAAAAGCCGAATCATGAAATGATAGAGGAAGGCTCTTCTGATAATTTTCACCGCCCTCTATCTTACCCGTGAGTGTTGCAAAAGACTACTAAGGGAAACAATGTCCATATGATGTCTATACAAGGCAGGAAAAACTCGAAAGAAAACCCTATACCAACATATCTACTGGGGAGGAGGTTCTAGCCCGTAGTGGGACGTTTATAACCCGAAATGTATATCTAGGAGTATTACTTCAGATAGCTTCATATTATTTCTATGCATTCAATAAATTCATGTTAAACGAAACTATTTCTAGCCAACTATCCTGTTTCCGTGTGGTGACTGAATAAGAATACAATTCACCACTCCCTCCTACCTTACCCGTGGATGTCGTAAAAGATGACTAAGGGATATACCTAGTAAGCATATTATATGCTTCGATATCGATGCAAAAGAAAGAATTTCCGTGTGATGACGGAGTAAGAATACTATTCACCAATCCCTATCTTGCCCGTGGATGTTGTAAAAGACGACTATGGGATGTCAACATGTCTGACCAGCATGGTATAGTAGGTCAAATTCCCTCCCATTGTGGAGGAGGGCCGAGCCCAACAGTGGCATGTATGTGGGCTGCGATGATGATGATGAAGAGAAAGAAAACTCGAAACAAAACCCTTTACCAACTTATCTGACCAGCATGGTATAGTAAAGTCAATTGCCTTCCAATTATGAAGCAGACTCAAGCCAGGCAGTGGGACGTGTATGAGCCGAGATGATGATAAGATGAAAATATACTAAACTCCATACTAAAAGAAAGTCAGTGTAAATATCGTTTTCTATGACAAACTACTCCATAAAGATCGTTATTCATTTAAAGAAAGTAGGTACCTCATCTTACCCAAATTTTCTGAAACTCGAGACTTAATTATGATTTATTAATTCTATTTCCATTTCTACAAAGCTGAATCACACTCAACAATGAGTTAATAATCCAATTAAATTTCCCTTCGACTTGTCCTTACCATGTTTCAAATTCGTATAAATCACCAACTCGAACTCGTCCGACGGAAATAGCACTCCGACACTCCATAAATCTGAGTCTATTTAAGCAATCTCTAACGAAAAATCTGAAATAAACCGCATAAAATGTCAACTAGCGTATAACTTTTATCAATTCCAAAAATAATAAAACAAAAGGGTTTTTTTAAGATTTACAGCGCTTTTATTTTAATTGATATCAATGCTAATTAAAATTAAGTGGATATATTCTTATGGCTTGTGTTTGAAATAAGCTCCACATATAATGATGAAATGGAAACACAATTTGCTCATCAACCCTTACTTATAAGCATACGAGTATATGTACGTATAACAAGAGGAAGAAAATACGTATCTATACCAATAAATAAAATTGGAGTGTCTGTTTGTAATGTCAAAATAATAGGCTTTTTTCATGCTCACACGGCTAGTTTGAAATAAAAAACCTGGGTGACACCATCCAAGCAAGACAAAATTATTTTCACTATGGTGGAGGTTCGTGCCTTGTAATATATGAATTACTAGCAACCCGCCCTCGCTTCGCTTCGGTTATAGGTTATAGTCGTTTTACCCGCGTAGTTCCCGTTCCCGTGGGAATACCAGGATAAAATATAGCCTAGTTTACGCCCTGATATTATAGCTTTCCAATGGTGAAAGAATTTTTGAAATCGGTCCAGCCGTTTTGAAGATTACCCGGAACAAACAGACAGACAGAGAGACAGACAGACAGACAAAATTTTTTTAATTGCTATTTTAGGCATAGGTACGACATGCAAATAACCGTGTGAGCATGAAAAAAGCCTATTATTTTGACATTACAAACAGACACTCCAATTTTATTTATTGGTATAGATAAGATAGAAAAAGAATTTAATAGACTATAAAAGAGGTGTTCTCTATCATAGGAGTTAACATCTGGTGGTCTGTCACTTAAGACAATAATAAAAACTAGGCTTAAGGCTGTCGATCGAAGACAAGAAATTCGATACCTAGCTTATAAAAATTTGCTTGACTTGTTATAAGTTTTACAGGTGGGGGCGGCTTCCCATTCTCTTCGTGATCACTACCTTACCATGTTTTTATGACACCCTCCGGATAACAAAGGCTGGTGACATATGTATACTTAATTAACACGTAGGTATATTGGACATAGAGAAACGGATAGCCATAATACGTGACCTGTTCTGTGGGGGAATGGCACCTTTAAAAATGCAATCATCATCATTTCAGCTCATATATGTCTCACTGCTGGACTCGAGCTTCCTTCATAATAGGAGTGAAATTGACCTACTATACCACGCTGGTCAGACGAATTGATATAAGGTTTCATTTTGAGTTTTGCTTCTCTTGCATAGATATTATATACGTGTTATATTCCTTAATCGTCTTTTACGACACCCACAGTCAAGAGAGGGGGTGGTGAATTGTATTCTTACTTCGTCCCCACACGGAGAAATGCAATATTGGAACAAACTAGGGCCAAAAAATGCAATAAGTATTTAAACAAAATAGAACCTTTGCCGTGTAATATAAGTGGTCATCGAGTGAATTAAATATCTATCCATAATATAAAAATGAATTGCTGAATGTGTTGCTAAGCGCAAATCTCGAGAACAGCTGAACCAATTTTTCTATTCTTATTTTTAGAATGTTCCTTGAAGTACGAGGATGATTCTTACGCAGAGAAATATTTCAAAAATTGCCTAAAAAGGTCTAAAAACAGCACTTTTCTATATTTCCATACAAACGATTACGTGATAATACTTAAAAGTCAATTTGACCTTTAATACCATACGATAAAGTTCAAGTGTTAGTGGAAGGTTCTGGGAAGGCAAAACAATTGAGTGACATTAGTATTTATACTATACAAATAAATAAAATGGAAGTGTTTGTTTGTAATGTCAAAATACTGGACTTTTTTCATGCTCACACGATTATTTCCACGATATGCCTAAAAACCAGTTTAATTTTTTTTCTGTCTGTTTGTTTTGGGTAATCTTCAAAACGGCTGGACCGGTTTTGATAATAATTTACTTCCAAATAGCTGTCTATATATAAGGAGTAATGTAGGCATTTTGTGGCAGTATTCCCACGAGAACGGGCACTACGCGGATAAGGCGAATGAGACCCGAAGCGAAGCTAGGGCGGGTTGCTAGTAATGTATAAAATGAGGCACTTAGTGCGTGTACATTTATTGTGTGGTGGGTCTATGAATATTCACCTCTTATATAGGCGCCCTACACTGCGTCGTACGATACGTGGTCGCCACTCGAGAACCTTTCTTCCTCAGCGCTTGTCGGTTCGTCGAGCGATGTGGCATTCATTCGTAAACCTACTAGTTGGGATACCCTGCTGAGATTATTGAGCATGGTACCAAGGTCCTCCATGGATTCAGCCATAACGACGATATAGTCTGCAAATCGAAGTTGAGTGATGTATTCGCCGTTAATATTGATGCCGAATCCAGGCCAGTCTAAGAGCTTGAAGACATCATCCAGTGCAGCGGTGAACAGTTTCGGAGAGATGACGTCTTCCTGTCTCACGCCTTTCTGTAACTGGATCAGTTTCGTACTCTTATCCCGGATACGGACTGACATTGTGGCATTTCTATACAAACACTTCAGCACTTCGATAGCGATGGTCGATTTGGCACCGCTGAAAGGGCTGCAACACCGCCCAAATTTCGACTGAATCAAAGGCTTTCTCATAGTCCACAAACGCTATACATAAGGGCCGATTACACTCCTCGGTCTTTTGTATAATCTGCCGAAGCGTGAGGATATGGTCTATGGTACTATAGCCTTTTCAAAAGCCGGCTTGTTCGGGCGGCTGAAAGTCATCGTGCTTGCACGTGAGTCGATTGGTAATGACTCTCGAAAACAACTTATAAACGTGGCTCAGGAGTGAGATGGGTCTGTAGTTCTTTAGAAGAGCTTTGTCACCCTTCTTGAAGAACAGCACCACCACACTTTTGGTCCACGACTCCGGCACGTCGCCCCCGAGGATAACGGAATTAAATAGCTTCTGAAGGGCTTTTAAGACCGGCTTGCTTGAAGGCAGGGCCTTCAGAAGCTCTGCCGTAATGCCGTCATCTCCCGGTGCCCTACCGTTACGTAGTTGTTTGAGAGCCATTCTGATCTCGTACAAGCTGATGTCCGGAATTTCTTCGGTATGGTGCCGAGTTAGCTTGGATCTGGGATCTTGGACCAAGCCGACAGCAGTATTTCGGGATGATTTTTGCACTGACCATAACCCACCAAAAAACAAAGATATCACGTCTCTGCTTACCTCTTCGTACGGTATCTTATATTACGGTATATATAAGATACCGTAGTAATGTAATGTAAGTTAATATAAAAAAAAGCAATATTTTTAAAACTAATATATATTTTTTTCTAACCTCATCTGCACAGACATGCGTAAGAAGCCGATTGCTGGCTGATAATAAAATTAATGTAAATTTATGGAATTCGTCAGATTCTATAATATGGTGCTACTTATCTTGAGATGGTTTCTCATACTGTTGCTAGTATCTGAAATAATTTGCGATTATAATTTTTTAAAATAATATTTTAAATCGTAATATAAAGATCTATCAAAAGATATAAGGTTTGTATAAAAATATTTTTTGCTTATATCTATAATCCGCTACGTTGACTTTTGTAGCACACTAACTACGCTAGCAGTTAAAGAGCCCGCGTGTACAATATGTGGAACTAATGGTTTATCACATAAGCTTACGCAGTTTTCTCAGTATGATAACCAAGTAAGAAAATAATGGTTCTTACTTTGCCAGGGATATGATAAAACTCAATGGACGTACATAAGTGGATATTGTCACTACAAGGAAGGAAAACTTAAAAGTAAAAGCGTGGTGTACTGTACGCTAAATTTCACTAACTGAAGTAGGCCCCGGCTTATACATAATTTTAATTAAAATTTAACGCCAATTATTGCAGTTAGACAATTTCTTTAATCTTTTGGTGTCCACACATATCTCAATGTAGGTAATCTACTTTGTACCTAGAATCTTAGAAGAATGGCTTCATGTCAATATATGTAAAGTTTCAATAACAAAAGTTTTTAAAAAATTACACGCAATAGAATCGGTAAAAATGACTTTATTTCGTATTATGCAATAACAGTCACTAATATCCATCAAATAGATATATTGGTATTAAAATATTAGGTCAACATATTGATATAAAATGTAAATGTATAAAATCTTATATTTACGTCACTTATTTCAATGACATGAGAACTTACTAACACCGTGACTAAATTATACTTAACGAAACAAACCTGTTTTTAATTAGCTCTCAATTCAAATAATGAATATTATTCAAGGCTCTTGTTTTTACCTGAGTATTTGTTTAAGAGATAACTATCGTAGCATTAGTCAACAAAACTAATAGTAAAAATGAATTTATGTTACACATACTGAGAATTTATATTTCCTCTTTGTTTATTAACTCATTTCGTAGTTTACTTGCTTACTAAGTTATCTTGCCGATTGTTCTAGTAAAGACGCGTTCCATATCAGTGATAGCATAATTATGAGCTTTTTTATTTAATAACTGTACGTATTAAAATTTTATATAGGTATATATTCTCATTTTAAATGGTAGGTAGGTAATTCGCCACTAAGTGAACAAAAAATATAAGTAAATAATAGTCAGTCTCTACATACAGCTGTTACAGGTGTCTAGAACAGAAAACAACATTATCAATAATGTCGATGTAAATTTGTCTTCACTTATCTTAACGTTGAGTCGCGATCCGTTGATATTAAACTTCATAAGATTTTGATACATATTAATTAGTAATTACAGATGTGGTTAGTCACGATTTCTCACCCACATGATATCATTAAAATTTTTAAACATATAAATATATGTAACTGTATATTTTCTGTGTAGTGACGGAGTAGGAATATATGTAATTCATCTATCTTGCCCGTGAGTGTCATAAAAGACGACTAAGGGATATAATATGCATTTAACATCTACGCATAAGAGGGAGAATTCGAAATAAAGTCTACCTATGCTAACACATCTGACCAGCGTGGTGTAGTAGGTCAATCTCTCTCCTATTGTGCAGGAGGCTCCAGCCCAACAGTGGGATATACCTATATGAGCTGAGATGGAAGAATTTAACTGACCACCTGATTTTTACTCCTCTGGGTGTGCGATTAAGAGTTCTGTGTGCTTACTCTTAAATCTCGATTCCAATCCTAAATCAAATCGCAGCTCGAATTTGAGTAATTTGGTACTCTTGAAAGCGACACTAGCGCACGATTGGAATGAAATTTGGTGGATTTTTTTAAAACTAAATGAATTCGACCCTCGTCGATTAAGTCAAATATTTGCTACTCCCGACGTGGTTTTGACGTAGTTTAAAATCGTAAATGTTGTACAATTTCAAGAAAGTGTCTTTGTGGTGATCGAGTTCGGTAACGTTATTAACAACGACAAACGCGAAATATTTATTCTCGATTTTGTTTAAGTGTACCAAATATAAGTTTGGTGAGATTGAAATTGAATCGGATTCGAAATTAGAATTGATTTCAAGCGTAAACATGAGTGGGCACTCATGTTTACGCGAGTATTACACATTGTAAATGTTTTATTTACAATGTGTAATACTAGCGTAAACATCGTTCGACGTTTAGAACACTTTACATCGTTCATGGTCACAGATAGACTAATCTTAGTCGACGGGCAATCACAAATAAAATACAAACGCGATAAAATCCGTAAAATAGTTTTCTTTGCAAGTGATTAAGAGATATAATATGCACATAACATCGATGCAAGAGAAGAAAAACTAGAAATAAAACCCTATGCCAACCTATCGGATAAGTTAGGGATAGTAAGTCGATTTCTGTTCTACTGCTGAGGAAGGCCAAGGTCAGCTATAGGTCATATATAGGCTAAGAAAATAGTAAAAAGAAGTAACGATAAAATTAATAATTACTTTCTTTATAGTCAAACTACTATCATTAATCTATGTGTTTTAAATCAGTATAAATATTATAGAGGTTAAACCCACACAAGTTTGAATGGTGGCGACATTTGAACTACAGAACGTTTCTACCAATTGAATATGCATAGAGTTTCATTAATGAACCAATGTTAACGACACAACTTGGTCAAATATGTCTTTTTTACGACCGATGTTATCAATAACCTCATTGTATCTTAACTAGAAGTTTAAATTTAATCATTTTAGGAAACAGCCAACCCTATCGTTAATTATAATAATCTAAAATAATTTCAAGTTAATAATCATTTAATTAATGCGAATAAATGTAAATAAGAAGATTATCACATCAAATTTACAATCTTTCTTAAATTCGTATTCGCTCAACAAGATTCAAGTATAAACTGAGGACTCATTACTTAATTTATCAAGATATACGAGTCTTGTATTTTTAAACGATATTTTGCACATTTTATCTATTTGGAAAGTAGCATGTTTATAAATAAATACTCGACTAACAAATGAAGAGTCACTATAAAGGTCTCCATTTAATTGTACAACCGAAGACCACCTTGTATCAATAAATATTTATTATTAGTGATAAAAATTCAACAACGTTTCTCGATAAAGTATTAATGTTGAATCTGAATACCGTTGGCGGCACCTATTTAATCATGTCGACTGGTGAGCTGTAAGAACACCTGTTTGCATACATTATTATTTGATATCAGTTCGCAGTTACTATCAATGATAGTTTTATAAACATTAGGCCATGATAATATAATATTTTGGGAATAGAGATTTTCTTCTCAAACTCATATAGAACCTACTCTAAAGTCTCTCGAGTCTTGAAGAAACTTAAGCTATTATACTACCCTGTTTTATCGGGTTATAGGGCTACTCCTACAAAGTTATAAGGGAAACTCGAAATAAAATAATACACCAACCTGTCTGACCAACATGTAAATAACAATACAGCCAATAATATGATATGTATAGGTAGATAATATTAGAATGAGTTCAATGCAATTGATTGTGCAAGTAAAATTATTCACGTACTCTTTTCTTTTTTCTACCGATTTAAGATTATGAAGGGCGTTCCACATTTTGTTTGATGCACTCCGACCAGCTCAATTGTGGTTAAAGATTATATTTAAATAAATATAAAGCTCCACATTAATTTTTATGCGGTAGGACTACACTGTCGACAACATACTGCCTGCAGCCGCGGGTTGATCCGTCCGAGTGTGTGGCAATACGCCACATTCTCTCAGAGAATCACCGTTTAAATAGTATCAATTTGTTACTGCATTTCGTTCGGTAACTTTCTGAGGTTGTTTGCGTGTGATGGGTTTTCGTGATGCTTTTATTATCGCCTAAACTTATTGCACGCATTCACTTACCCTTTACATTCTTCACGGTGTACAGCAGTCTAGCAAAGGTCCGTGAGCATCAGAACCATTTACCATTAGGTGTGCTTAGCTCGTTTGCCAACAACAGCAGGAATGAAACAAAGAAAATAAATTTTTGCAATAAAAGGACATTGTTACACCTAGACTTAATAACAGACGGGATAAAACATTTTTCTGCATAAGAAACGAACCTATACGACTGAGTACAGTGCAATCTACTGTGCACTCAAATTTTACTTCCAGAATCTGAGAACGTATACTTTTTATAATGGATGCTTTTTTTTTGGTGGGTTACGTTCGGCGTACTCCTCGCCTGACTCCGTCCGGGGCGACAGAGGGGCACAAGCCCGCACACCCGTAACCCACCCGTATAGCATGTCGCCTTCGTCGTTGGGCTGACCACCCGTGCAGAGTTCCTTAACTTCAGTGGTCGGCCCGAGGGAGTACCCTCTCCCGTCGACGTCCCCTACCGGTACCTATACCGAACTCCAGTCACCGGCGCAGGACCGTGTCCGCGTGGAGTCGTACCTCCCGCACACGGTCCGCCGCCTCCTTCCGCGAAATGACAGCCTCGCAGAAGGAAGCAACCGCGTCCCAGTTCCTGACGCTGGCGACCATCTCCCTGGCGATGGCCGACAGCGTCAGGCCGGCACCGAGTCAGATCTGCACCGAATAATGGATGCTAACGTTACATCTCTCTTTTCTACCCTCTCTTCAAACAGTAAAGCTATTTGAAGAAAGGATACCCGAAAAGTTAAATCGTCGAACGGGCTGATGAGGTTGAAATCACTCACGGTGTCAATGCCCCACGGTCCGCTCGAAAGATAGAGATGTGTAAAGGGAGCTATGGGACTCCATGCTGTTTGATTGCCGTCGCACAGGATACATGAACAAGCTTTATTTTTTGCTAACAAACTAGCAAAAAGCCTGTTCATAAAAAGAGATATCGTAATAAGAAAGATGCAAAAACTAGCAATATAAACTGTACATAATTAGTTATTTCTGCACTATTAATAGGTATTACTAAGACTAGTTTCAAAGCTATTTCTTAATTTCTTTGCATGTTAGCTTGTACATACATACATCAAAATTATATGCAGGGTGAATATTTTTAATTTAATTGCTTCAGAGTTTTATCTGTGGAATAAACGGCATCTAGCGATCTTCACCAAACTATTCCCTATTATTAAGCATGGATTTCCTCTACAATAGAGCAATTGCCTTAGAGCAAGAGTTGGCTTAATAGTTGGCCTGACCAAGCGGATTAGTATAGAATTTTTTGCAGAACTTCCTTTTCGAGTGATGTTATTTGCTCACATCCATCAGTAGCGTGAAATTATCATCGACATAATTGCGGGCAATTTTAAAATTCCGCAAGAATTCTACGGGCATTCGTTCAATAGTGGATATCGTTAGACAAACGAAATTATATGGAACCAAACCCAAAACTAGTCTAAATGCAGAACTTGGTTAGCCCAAATAGTGATAAAGAGATACAATACGGCAGGTTATGGAACTGCACGTTGTCCATCACTCGCGGATTTGGGCATGATGTGACCTGCCCATAGTGTATCAGACAAAACAGAATAAAAGATGCACAGCACCTCGTACGTTAAATGACGTTCTGACTTTATGGTGATTTCTTATAAGTAGGGAATATAGTTTACGACCAGACGGCATCAGGAGGCTTACGCATAGATATATCTAATGCTTCTAGTGGTCTTTTACAAAGTAAAGGATGTTTGTAGTCTAGACGCTACCATATGGCATATGTATCAATATCTTATATCTTTAAATGAGCAATTCTTGTATATATATACCTATATATACATTCAGGATCTCGGAAACGGCTCCAACGATTTTATTGAAACTTGGCATACTAGAGGTTTCGGGTCCAAAAAATCGATGTAGCTAGGTTTTATTTATAGAAAATGTTGTTTTGTTCGTGTTTTTAGTAAAACAATATAATGACATTAAATTTTAAAAGAATATGAATTCAAATTTCGTTATCAATGTCATGAGTTACGATAGCTCAGTTGGGGAGACGGCCAGTTCTAATTTTGTTTTTTTTTTGGAATGCAAACAGCGTCGATTCGAATCTCTGTGTTGTTATTGTTCTCTTTTTGTATTTTTTTATATATTTTTCATTATTTATTTTTTATTAATATATATCTAAATAAATTCGACAAAAATATTCCGAGCGAAGCTCGGTCAACCAGATATTTATTATTATCTGTATACCTGACAATGTATTTACAAAATTAAATGATTAGCGATAGAGCTAAGCTGTGTCATCATCAACATCATCGCAGCCCACATACGTCCCACTATTGGGCTTGGGCCTCCTCCACAATGGGAGGAAATTTGACCTACTATATCATGCTGATCAGACATATTGGTATAGGGTTTCATTTCGAATTTTACTTCTCTTGCAGAGATATTAAGTGCATATTATATCCCTTAGTCGTCTTTTATGACATCCACGGGCAAGAGAGGGAGTAGTGAATTGTATTCTTACTCCATCACCACACGGAAAAAGATGTGAAGGCGTTAAAGATAAATATGCCTTCATTCGCATTTAGGTATATTATTTAAGATTTTAGGTTTATTTAGGGTCAACCCACAAAACATAGTTTTATTTACTAACCTTATCTAACCGGCACATTACAATAAAATCACAAACGTATCATGGAGCTCAATAAGGAGTAACAAATAGCACCCGTCCCCTTCAAGGAAGGAAAAATTCTAATTCGCAGAAAGCCTTTTAGCTAGGTACTCAAAGACGACGTTATCACGCGACCATATCGATCAACTTCACCGCTTGTATTTTTCTCTACGTAACGAGCGTTTTCTAATCAAAACGAACAATGCTATCATGCAAACAATACCAATTAGAATTGTTACATAGGAGCGCCAAAGAAAAATGCAAAGAGGAGACGAATTCAATTTAAAATGAGATCCGTCTGCGTTCCGCTTGGTCCCGCGTCGATCGGAGCGAAATTGAAAAAGAAAAAAATGCGAGAATGGAATAAATAAAAATAGAGATCCCGCTACAGCGCAAGTCTCCGTTGAAATGAAAATAAAACAGCAAAAAGCTTTTTGTGGACGAAATAAATTAAAAAGTGTGTCGCGATTTTGCGAGCACACTACGTCGGGCATACTGGCTTGATTGTCTATGACTAGCATACGCTATTTTTTAGTTTTAAAGCGCTTCTGAATAGAATTTATTTATATATAGAGTTACAAGATCCTTTCGTAAATTATTAATTATATTTAGGGCAATAGTGAACATAGGCTTGTCTAAAAAAGGATAATAACGAAATCTCTCTCAAACGGCTAAGCGGATTGGCGATCGCAGTTGATGTTATTAGTTACCTAACAGATTGCTGTTAACCTTTCAACTCGTGACATCAGGCGATTCTTACGACTTCTACAGAAAAGTTAAATGACTATTCATTGTAAATAAAACTACTTTTACGGATTATATCGCGTTTGTATTTGATTTATGATTGCCCGACGTTTCGAACACTTTGCAGCATTCATGGTCACGGGCGGACTAAGGTGTCTCACGTCCAATAAGTAATCTTTATTACAGACATTTATAATTATCTACCCGATACAGAAAAATTGTTATAAATTTATTAAATTTTTAATTTTGACCCACATTTTAGTACAAATTTATTGCCAGTGAGTTGAGACACCTTAGTCCGCCCGTGACCATGAATGCTGCAAAGTGTTCGAAACGTCGAGCAATCATAAATCAAATACAAACGCAATATAATCCGTAAAAGTAGTTTTATTTACAATGTGTAGTGCTCGCGTAAACATCAGATATCATTAAATGACTATTGTAATTTTAACTCATCAACACACGAAGATCATCATTACTTCAGTCTTTTTTTTGGGTGGGCTATGGTTAGCACACACCTCGTCTCCCCTGTCTGGGGTGACGAAAGACTATAACCCTACCATATTCCCTCCCCTCCACCATTGGGACGACCAACGATACCGAGTTCCTTTACGTCCGTGGCCAGACCGGCGGGATATCCTTTTGAGAACCCTCCCTCCCTAATGCCCTTCCGGGTACGTCGGTCATTGTTTCAATCCAGATGAACATTATCGGCAACCATGGTTTCATAATTTAATTACACAGATGGCGTAGTGGTTAAGATGCCGGTCTACCAGTGTTGTGGGTGGATATTCCCACGCAGCATACTATGTGTTATCAAACTATGGTTCTGAGTCTGGGCGTAATTTGTGTCTGTTAACTTATAGGTATGTTTGTAAAGTCTCCCATTAAACAAAGATTATTCCCTTATTGCACTTTTACAAAAATTGGTAGATGTCTTTACAGTATATATTGGTGATATTGGAGTAGCAAAAAAATGTGGTGGAAGACTCAGTGATATAATTATATATGTATCTAGATACATTTCCTAAATCATTGTCATCGCAACATTTTAAATTTTTAATTCATCAGTTCCCTAATGCAAAAGTACGTTACCTACTTAATGCACCCAAACACGGGGTATAACCATCGGGGGAAAGTTTTACCTAAAATTATATTTGTGGGTCGTCACGCTTTTCCGGGGGTTGCGGGAAGGGAGGATGGCGTGCCAGGGGGGCGATTAGAGGGGTCCTTTGTGAGCTCGCCGTAGGTGGCGGCGAGTTATCGTATCTATAGGTACGCATTGATTGATGTACAATTTTTAATTTATAATTAATATTTTTGTGCACATTATTATGTCGATAACGACAAGTATGAAGTGGACCATTTCTTAGCTATCATACCAGAGTATCCTAGTAGAGTAGCTAAGTGAAGTACCCAGAGCGTCAGTGGTTTGCACAAATATAGAGGGAAGTAGCGTTTTAAGATCCATGATGCACGCTTGTCACCTCAGATGGTTGAGTTCAATAAGCCAAAAAAAAATGTTTTGGTATCGTGAATATATATTCATATCGTCTTAATATATCCTCTCCCCATGTTACAATAGGTATATATATTAATGCCTACATATATAAAATGACAACGAAATCAACAATAAATATTGAAGATATCAAAAATATTAACGTATTGCGGTAACCTATATCTAAAGATAGCTTACTAAATTTCTATCTTTTTGTCGTTATATATCTTAGAATATGATGAGATTTCGTACACATAATCTGTAAAGGAAGGATGCGTGCATGTATTATAAATCATCACGTCTTTTCAATAGGAAACCATCATCAATAAAACATTACATATACAGAATTTTAAGCAATTATATTCCTTTAAGCGGACATCTTTCAGTTAATATATTATTAGTTATTAAGAAAATAATAATGTCGGCTTCATAAAAAAGCTCAAAGTCGCTCAACGTGTGATGGAGAGGGCCATGCTCAGTATTTCTCTACGTGATAAAATCCGGAACATGGAAATCCGTAGAAGAACGGGTGTAACCGACATAGCCCGCAGAATTAACACGTTAAAATGGTAATAGGCCGACCGTATCGCTCGTCGAACCAACAACCGTTGGGAAAGAAAGGTTCTTGACTGGCGACCACGAATCTGACGGCGCAGGGTAGGACGACCTCCCCCACCAGGGGGACTGATGATATTCTCAAAGTCGCAGGGTACCTACCGTTGGATGCAAGTGGCGCAGGACCGTTCGGAGTGGCATTCTCGTGGGGAGGCATATGTCCAGTAGTAGACGTCTGTAGGCTGATGGATGGATGGATGAAGAACTTTACATTGAAACACCAACGTAGATTCATATATAAAACAAAACAACCAATATGTACAATTGTAAGACATTGCGATCGAAAGCAAAACTCTCTAAAACTTCTGTATTATTAAAGTACCTACAGAGTATCTATGTCCTTTTTTTTTGTTTTTTTTTTGCGCTGGACCATGGTCAGTGCACCCGCCGCGGGCCTTCGTCTGGGGTGATAAAGGGACGGCATCTGGGCCCATGACGCACCCGTAGCACGTCGCCCTCGTCGTTGGGCCGACCACCACTGACGATTTCCTTGTCGTCAGTGGTCGGCCCGTCAGTGGTAACCTTTTCACTGGACGTCCCTATCCCGTGACGTCAGTCGCCGTCGCGCGGTCTGCCTCTCTGCGGGTGACGCACTAATGCCCGATCCAGTCATCTGCGCATATCTATGTCTCCTCAAACCTCGTTAAAATTAAAATTTAATAAAACTAAAGACTGTAGACTAAATATTGCAAATAGTTTATACCGTTTACCTGTAGCTACCAGTGTCAGCTATATATCACATATAGCATAAACATATACACTAAAAATCGTCAACTCATCGAACATCTGACGATCATTATGTTTTGAAGCTCATTACATTACAAATGTAACTTATATACAATTGGGAATAATAATTTGAGAATGTTCCGAACGATTAAAATCAATTTTCTATGTTATAAATTATAAAATATTATATGACTTCATGTTATAATATATAGTCCAATAAAATTAATATAGAATATTCTATTCACACAGGATGCTAAAACAGCAGGTGTTTACTTAAATTATATTAATGTATTTGAATGAATTATTACCGTGTTACTGGACTATACATAGGGCACATTTCTAATCCGGTCGGCACTTAAGTTGCGGGGGCAATCGGCTATAATACTCGTTTCCAATGTTAACGTAGTTTTCTGTTCTAAACAAAACGTTACGTGCCAACAAAGGTTTCGACCACCTTACACTACGAGCCTTCGAAATGTTCTACAATATTATAATGAAGTTAAATTGCGCCCGACAAATTCTTCATACCCACTATTTATCAAACAAATAAAACACATAGTTTTAGAGTAAACTATGCATATTACAGGTTGCTTTATAGCAATGAAACTTTCTATAGAAATAATTCGTGTTCTTACACCGCTGTAATTTAATTTTACGGCTGTAATTACCGAAATTGTAGCATTTCTAATACGTATAGAGTGTTTAAATACACTTGTACCGTAAATATTATTACCTATGGTTTTAATTAAACTACGAAATTATAACATTATCATGTTATTAATTGAATCAGGCGTGCGTTTGATAAGCACATTTATTTAAACAAAAAAATAAAATGAAAAATTGTATACTTGAAAACATCGGTAAAGTTAAAATGAAATTTAACGAATTAAAATTCATGAAATCATTTTTATTTCATTTTTAATAGCCGCGTAAAGTTTTAAAGATACATAAATTATTATATACATATAGGTACATATATACTTAGTACATTAAATTATATTATTTTTATATTTAAGAAATTAGAATAATAAGTTGATATACTTAGTTATCAGCGTGGTGAAGGAATGGGAATATAATTCACAAACTTCTCTTCCGGTGGATAACGTGAAAAATTACTAAGGTATTAAATATATATTTTATCATCATCACAGCCCACATACATCCCACTACTGGGCTCGGACCTCCTCCACAATGGGAGGGAATTGGACCTACTATACCATGCAGGGTCTCGTTTCCAGTTTTCCTTTACTTGCACAGTTCTTATGTGCATATTATATCCCTTAGTTGTCTTTTACGACATCCACGGGCAAGATAGGGAGCGGTCAATCGTGTTCTTCCTCCATCACCGCATGGCAATATAATAAAAACAAAAGAAAAACTCTGAATAAAACCTTATGCTAACTCGTCTGACAATTCAATTCAGTCAATTGCCATCCTATTGTGGAGGAGGCTCGAGCCCAACAGAGACCAAGTATATAAGCTCAAATGATGAAGGATGATTGATTTTTTAAAGATGGTCAATAAGTTATTGTTATGTATTTTATTACTTATCTATTTTAATAATGGCTGGTAATAAAATTTACTAAGAAACAATAATGCCATAATCAGAAGGCTTGTTTCGAGATTGGCAATCGCACTTAATGTTTATACATTGCCCAATTACCCTGGAAAGCTCTCACAGTTTTTACAACAGCATAAGGGGTGGTGACACATTGAATTCTTACTTAATCCTTAATCCATTACAACATAGGAATGGGTCTACGTTAGTGTAAACAGAAAACAATTAAAAGAGAAGAATAATAACTTGAATAATACTTGAACTGAAATTCCGTCAAGTTTCAACAAACTTTAAATGGTTCCCGTTCAAGGTAGTGTTTTCAAAGAAAGTGGCTCACAAAGAAACCATTTACGGCAAGTAGGAGCTATCCAAAGTTCGGTAAGAATTTTTAATCAGCACACAGAGGCTGCATTTTGCTACTCTAAAGGAATAACGACACAAACCCAAAATATATTTTTACGGTAGAGATGAAAGTTAATAAAATATATTTTAATTTAGGTAAAATTGTGATAAAATCTATACCAATAAATAAAATTGAAGTGTTTGTTTGTAATGTCAAAATAATAGGGTTTTTTCATGCTCACACGGTTATTTGCACTATACATATGCCTAAAAATCACTTTATTTTTTTTTGTCTGTCTGTCTGTTTGTTCCGGGTAATCTTCAATACGGCTGGATCGATTTCAAAAAATTCTTTCACCAATAGAACGCTATAATATCAGGGAGTAATCTAGGCTATATTTTATCCCGGTATTCCCACGGGATTGAGCACCACGCGGGTAAGGCCACTAAAACCGAAGCGAAGCGAGGGCGGGTTGCTAGTATTAAATAAAATCCAGTTCACTCCAGCTCTTAGGTCCATGATACCTTAAAAGTGTTGATAGTTTATTACAAACCATTTCTGCCCGAAGATCGTTTTAAAATTATTTTAACATTGAGCAGTTACTTGTTTTGAATAAAAGATAATTCATATTCTTTCTCATGCTCCTGACCACATGTAGGCAAAATTATACAATGGAAGCTTGAGTATTTAAAACGTGGATCGTATCCACGTTTTAAATGCAGAATGCAAGCAGATTAATACAAATGTAGACAGAGAGACAGAGATTAATGAGAGACAGAAATTGAAGCTAATATTAAGATTATAAAATTCCGAACTTTGTACTTATGCTAAACTTTTGAACATTACTATTAGCTACTAGGTATGGATATAAACTTAGAATAAACTTTACTCACTACAAACAATAATACTTAGATAATTTCTAAGCACGCTTAAATGATCGTGATTAGATATTCTGTGTTTCATATACTTACCTACATATTTCAAATTTCATATATACCTATATAAAACTATTTTTATGAGTTTAATCAACTTTTAATTTTGCTAGTCCGATGATTCGAATAGTTTTCAGGAATTATGGTTATTAAAATTTCTAGAGATGACCTGCTCTCATGACAAAATTTCAGAATTTTTGGATTATGTTGTTGTTCAAGTAGTAAGATGTGCGGTGTTTCGCGGGGGTGTGATGGGGTGCGCGGGGGTGCGAGGGGGCGGCGTCGCGGCGGCGGCGGTGGCCGGCAGTGCGCCGCGCGCGGCCGAGGCGCCGCCCGCCCACAGTCGCCTACCGCCGCGATGCCGCCCCGCGCGAGTCCGCGCGACCGTCTCAACTAACCCGCGACCGACCACGCACGAAACTGAATAAGTTTGACAAATCCTCCTCTTACCTGGACCACTACATAGACGGACGAGTGTCAAGTGATACTTTACATTTTCTTTTCCTAGTACAAAATTCTATATCTCCTGTAGACACAAAAATATTAGTATTTTTATTGTTAAAGTACAAAATAAACGTAATATAGCGACACCGTAGCGTCTATAGTTTACATACGAATATAATACAGGGTCTGTTTTGTATGAATTCAATGTGATTGTAGTTTAAGTCGCCGAGTCGAGATCGCTACTGTTCATACCGCTTTTAGATACATACCGTGAGTAATTATAGGTAAGTAACTGTCAATAATGATACGTCTGCGAACCGTCTACATCTCATTAATACTCATCGCGATGCAATCATTGTTACACTTTCCAACCGTAACATATATCTATATTAAATTCGGTTTTATTATACACCTGAAATTCAAATAAATTATGATTTGGTACATAAATTCAACTAATGCACACTTAGATGATTATACATAGAGCACCTAATAATTGCAAATTATTGACTAATAGCTATGTATATGGTTTTAATTACATTAAAGATAGAATGGATACGCAAAGTCTAAATAAAACCAAAACAAACCGTGTTTCGTGTAGCGGCATTTGATGGCTAGTGTAACGGTGGCTACGTTCAAGCTTTGTAAATGCAAAAAGCATACGTATTCCGGTCTCGAAGACGACACTAGTATGATTTAAATGCACCGGCAAACTCCTAAATCACGTTAGGTGGCAGAGTCGAGTGCTTCGCGACATCACTTCGTTGCTTGCAATCCGTAAATTGTTTGTTCCGAGCCTAACAATTTAAATTTAGACCGAATAAATGCCGCGCGTATCGAATGCTTACAATTGTATCGAATTTAGCGACGTATTTTTATATCGATGTTTCTAAAGTTCAACTGGTATGTAGCTGCTGTTTTTTATGTGGAGATGAATGACACGATTTTCCTTACCCGCAGTTATATGAAACGACTAGGAGATATGATCTGCTAACATCACTGCAAGAAAAGAAAATCCTTGAAATGTAATCGGCTTCTTATCTTGATATATTAATTCAATTTTCTGTAGGAGGTTATGAACAAAATCGCACAGTTTCATTATAAATTATGTTTATTCTACTCACTTGAAAGCTAATATATATCCTATCTGGTACACTTTTAGGGCTTGGATAATGATGAGATCATATCGCATTACACATTAAATACGTCATTACAAATTTAATTTACTCTAATATAATTCAATGGAACTATTAATTTTTGCTAAATATGTAGAATATAAATTCATCATTTTCCTACCATGGCGGAAGGTTTGAACCCAATATTGGGGGAGGCTATTTAAACTATATAGTAAAAGAAACTTATATACACTGAAATACAGTCAAGTGTAAAGAAAATTTTGATCACTTTTATTAGTTTTTTGAAGCTTAACAAAAGTATTAAAGATAACTTAAACCTTAATGTCTGTTGCAAAAATGCCCACTACAAGTTAACGGAATGTTTTCTTTCCATCCGGTGGCTATAAATTATTCTAACAACATTTTTTTGAACAATAAACTTGACTTGTCACACGATTTTGTTATTTCAAACGAGAGAAAATTCATACAAAATTTAAATTCTCACATACAGATTACCTAATTTGCAGCTTAATGTTTCATTAGCAGTGTTCTAAGCCCATGGGAATTTTATATGGTGTAAGAAGACGTGAATAACAGCACTATCTTTTATACAAAACAAACATCGCGTCAAAGTCAAAACAATTGAGATAACCTTACAAATTTATCGTTTTTTATTATCAGTACTAACAAAATTATATTCAAAGGTATAATTGAAATAACACTAATTGCGGTATTGCAATTCTAGAACTATGTGCTTTTTTTATCTTCTTAAATACGGTACACAAATGTCATGCATTTTTTTTATTTCATTTTTTGGCTGTAACAAGTCCTTTTTATTTTTTATCTGTGCTCTTTATAATAAGGAACCACTAAATCATATTAGTTCTTTTGTTCAAAACAGCACAAAAGAAAAGAAACTAGACTAGTTTTTATCTTGTCGACGCGTGGCCGTAACGGTATTCTACTAGTGCGTTGTTACGAAAGCGCCCGAAAACTCAACAATGCCCCAAATAGCCAGCATGAATGCGTTTGCGCAAGACATTTTTATGTTTTTATACACGATTTTCGTAGATACAGCTAAATGTGACGTGTTGGCATTTAGAGCTTTTGTGCCGAGGGTGGTCGGTGAAAGCGTATCATCGACGCTTTGTTATAGCTTACTTTACAATATTCCTTTGTATGAATTTACATATAATTAAATTAGTTATATACACTAGTAGATTATAATTAAACATCGACTAGACACCGTTTAGTGAAGACAAAGAAAAACCCGAAAAGTTTAAAAAATTATAATAACTCACAATTAATTTGTAAATGATATTTATGTAATAAAATAAAAAAGCTTGCAAAATAATATAAACCTGATATTTTAAGGTTTAACTTAACGTTTAGCTTAGATTTGGAGAAAAATAAATTTAAAATATTTTATTTATAGAGTATATTGGCCGAATGTAAAAAAGTAGGTATTAGGATATGTGATTGAATAAAACTCTATGTATAAACTCTATGTATAAACTCTATGTATAAACTCTATGTATATATGCGGTTTTCTATAGGATATTTCTATGTTAGTGACTGAGTAAGTATGCAAATTGAGTGTTATAAAAGACAACTAAGGCATACAATATGCAGATAACATCTGTGTAATAGAAGTAAAACTCGAAATTAAACGTTATATCAGCCTGTTTGACGACCATAATATGGCAGATTAATTTCCTCCTTTTATGGAGGAGTTTCGAGCCTAATAGTAAAACTTGTATCAGCTGGGATGACAATATTGTCATATAAGATTTTTACTTTAACTCAGTCTGATAAAATATAATTAGTACTGAACTTTAATTAAGGATCTTAAGGTACTTCATTTAATTACTTTTTATATTATGTATTGCCATTCACATACTTTCCGTGAATGCCACAAGGCCAGTTGCGTGATTACCAAGACCATGTGCAGCAGTAGTCGCCTAAGAAATTTATAAAACTAATAGTGTTCACCAATTCCAATGTCAAGCAAATATTACAACATTACCCGCCCTTTGGGGAAGCTTGTATCAAACAGCCGACGCTGATGAGCTGATGGAGGATGAATCTCATACTCTGTAAATAATTTAAAACACAATTTTCCATGTGGTAATCGAGTAAGAATACTATTCACCAATAACTTAACCGGTGGGTGTCGTAAATGACGACTAAATATAATATATAAAATAGTAATAAGACATAAATTTGTGATTAATAACGTCGCAAATACAGCTGAAAACATGTACAATCTTAAATCCATTCAAAATTATTTCTAAAGTCAAAATATGTTAAAAAGTAAAACTAAAACTTGTAATAGCAATACCGATTACGTGCGGTCGCGTAAAGGAACTCTAAATATGTTGAATCAAAGAGAAGAATTTCTAAATCTCATACCGCGTAGGGACCACATCTGAATATCTTTGCTAGAGAAGAAAAACTCGAAATAAAATTCTGTATCAACCCGTATAACCAGCGCAATATAGTAAGTCAATTTAATTCTTATAGACGGGGAGGCTCGAGCCCAGCAGTGGGGACGTATATAAATTAAAATGAAAAATAAAATTATGTATTTAAAAAAGATCCATCGTGAAACAGTTTGACATCATAAACGTATCTACGAGTAAGTAAATATATATCCAAACATATCTATGTACAACATGTTAAGCAACTATGGTGCCTCGAGAATACAAGGGCCCTGACCTCCTTAAACGTTTTATTTTTATTTTCTACTCCAATTTCCTTTCCGACCGTGTCTAAGCTTCATAATAACGACTTCCATATTTCGAAACATTATGAAACGGACGAGAATTTTGTATGTTCTTTACGAAATTCTATCTATCTTTGTGCATTTTATTTTGACAGTCGATTGCTCCAGTTACATGTTTTTATAATATTATAATGTATGGAAATTATATTTTATATTGCCTATTTAAAGTGTTATGTAATTGCCTATTAAATGCAGTATGTATGCATGTGAACTGAAGCCAAGGTTTGTGAAGACGTATATTTTTACATCGTAATGACTTGAAAGTCCATTTAAATGTAGATGATTCTAATACTTTTTATCAGTTTTGAAGGGAATGAAAATTAAATACAAAAGCGTAATGAATTATACCTCTTAATTTTATGCGTTACGTTATTATTTTATTTTTGTTTTATTAATATATATGTTTTATCATTTCATTTACTACTTTAATAAATAATTAATTACCAAATGGCGTTATTTTATTATGTCTAGTACAGATAGGGTGTATAGGTGTCCTTGTAGTAAAATATTATATGACACTATCGCATTTTGATCCAAAACTTATAATGCCACTAGGCCGGCCTGCATTTTTATATGCATTATATCGAATTTACATGGGGCTTGGCTCGTTGCAATTATACCATGAAAGAATTATTTCTATGTCTAAAGGTTGATTGCCAGAGTAAGAACTTGATTCCAAATAGTGGCAGTAGGACGATCAAGTGGTGAAAATGAACCACTGGTTGTAAAGTTTCATATACTTTCTTAGCACGCTGGACAAAATACGGCCTGATCACCTAAGAATGAAAAATCTGCCCAAAAATGTCGATGCATTAATTACAATACAGTGCACAATAAATTTTATTTTTTAACTATAAAACATACATATTCATATTTTTATATATTCAATGGTATGACTTAAAAGCTTGTAAAAAAACCGCCACCACAACACGGAGTCTAGTGCCATTCGCGTCCGCGGTGTGATATAAATCATTCCCAAACCGAGTAATTAAAACACTGGTGGACGCCAGAATCAGCCATTTCAAATTTACGCGGCTGGATTGTAAACGATGTAGACCGTCATAGAGCTAGTACATTATAGACATATAGTATTTATTAAGCACATCATGTAGTTTTTTAAATAAATCCCCGTATAAAAATAAGACGGGGTTAGTTTTCAAATGTATAATTAACAGACACAAATTACACTCGACTCAGAACATTTATTTGTGGACCTATTTGATGTGATGTTGATGTGGTAGGACCACAATGTTGACAGTTGTCTGTCTACAACCACGGGCTTGTCCGTCTGGGGTAGTACCGCACTCTCACAGAAAATCAACATCCAAGTAGTAGCAATTTGTTACTGCGCTCCGTTCGGTAAGCGAGAGAGCCGTAAGCCCAACTTTCTGAGGGTGTTTGCGTGTGGTGGGTTTTAGTGTTGCCTTTAGTATCATAAAACCTCATTGTATGCATTCACACTCGCTTCACTTCCTTCGCGGTAGGCAGTGGCCTTACAAAGGTCCATGAGCGGCAGCAACACTTACCATCAGGTGTATTGTATGCTCGTTTGCCATATTTAGCAGTAAAAAAAAACACCTATGTCGGGATCGCGTCCATTACACTCGAAAAAAACACTCTTAAATACATCATCACCCTGTTCTTATCCTAATTACTTGGAGTTTTTTTTTTTTGTGGGTAGGCTGCGGTACTTGACATCAGTGGTCGGCCCGACGGAATACCCCCTATTGGGGTACCCTCCCATCGACCGTTTATGATAATTTTGTTTGCGAAACATGCAATAGTTACTAGGTCATTAGACTCAATTTGATGCAATAATACGCTCACTCAGTTCCTCCTTACTAATATTACAAATGTGAAAGTTTGTTTGTTTTTTTTTCGTTTGCTACGCTTTCAACCTTAAACCGCCCATTTGACTTCAAAAATTCTTTCACCAATGGAAAGCTTTAATATCAGGGAGTAGTATATGCTAGATTTTATCCCGGTTTTCCCACGGGAACAGAAACTACGCGGGTAAGGCGACTGAAAATGAAGCGAAGCGAGGGCTGCTTGCTAGTAAAAGATAAAATAATATATACGTTCACTTTAATCATCCATCCATCAGCCCGTAGACGTGTTTCAATATTTCAGTATTAAAAGATGAAAATTTAATAATCTAAATACCAAATTCATCGCGGACTGAGTCGCAAGCACAGCTAGTTACAAAATATTATTTTTATTCTTTCTTTTTACGTTATTTGTGTACAATATTATTTTATGTGTGTAATAAAAGATGAGATAATTATATTACTTTAATTTTCTTCTATAATTTTATAGGTATTTAACTTATGAAATATTATGCAAATAAAATATACTCAGTTATGGGCCTATCATTTCCTTTGACCACATATCTTATCGTATTACAAGAGACTTAAACTTATTCAGAAAGGCCGTTAAAATACTACAGCACATTGCTTTAACTCGAGCTACATTCATATAAAACATTCTTATAAAATTTAAATTTTTCATTACGATAAGGTATTGTAACAACACTATATTTATCAAATTAATGGAGCGAAAGGATATGTATTAATTTTATTCCATTTGATACATACATTTTAACATACGTGCATTCTAACGACTTCATTTGATAAAGTCATCAACTTTGAATTAATAAAATGAGGTGATTACAAATCAATAGGCTGTTGAGAACGACTGTTATCTGCAAAATGTGTATAAAACAAGCAATTACAAGACTCTAATCTCAATATGCCAATTAAGTTTAGTATAACGAGTGCATAAACGATCGTCGGTTGAGCGATGGCATCGTAAAGTAGGATTTAATGGCCCGCCCCGACTGCCGAGGGATTCCCTGTTCTCACTACAGCTTGTACCGAAATCTGAACATTTTGTAGTGTCATCAATCAACTTGAAACGTTTTCTGCGTGTGAAAATATTGCATTTGATTTGAATTGATAGTATCTTTTGCAATACTTTTTTTAATGTATGAATAATTCGCCGACGACTTTTAATTTAGCGGTTTGCGTTCTTTTGCGGTTGGTACAGGATTTTATTTCGACTTTTCCTTCTCTTGAATAGATGTTATCTATAATAATTCCTTAGCTGGGACTAGGACTCCCATGGAGGACTCCCACACCCGCAAAAGAATTTTTAAAATCGGTCCAGCCGTTTTGAAGATTACCCGGAACAAACATACAGACAGACAAAAAAATAAAGTGTATTTTAGGCATAGGTATGTATAGTGCAAATAACCGTGTGAGCATGAAAAAACCCATTATTTTGACATCACAAACAGACACTCCAATTTTATTTATTGGTATAGATATGACATTTTGTTCGTTACGCTTTTACGCTTAAACCACCGAACTGATTTCAAAAATTCTTTCACCAATGAAAATATATCAGGGAGTAATATAGGCCATATTTTGTCCCAGTATTCCCACAGGAACGGGAACTACGCGAGTAACGCGACTGAAACCGAAGCGAAGCCAGGGCGGGTTGCTAGTATAATATAAACAAAAGTTTCTTGCCGGATCTTCTCATTAGCGGTCGCTTTCCAATCCGGTGGTAGTTTGTTGGATTCATTTTATCATGTTTGGATTTGATTTTTGATTGCCCGACGTTTCAAACCCTTTTCGGCGTTCATGGTAACGACGGGACTGATATAATTGGCACAAAAGATGGCATAGTGGTTAAAATACCGATCTACTGTGCCAGTGTCCTGGGTTCGAATCCCACGCAGGACAACACTGTGTGATCCACAAATTTTTGTTCTGAGTCTGGATGTAATTTATGTCCGTTAATTATATATTTATAAGGTCCCCCGCAATACAAGGATTATTTCCTTACTGCAGGGTGTTATCTAATAAAAAAAAAAAATTACTTTCTAATAAATATGAACATTTCCTATGCAAGCAAAACTAAATGCAATTAGCTATAAATAAAAAGTTTAATAAGCCATATGGTAGAAGTTTAGAAAGCTAACTCTAAGCTGGTAGTAGCTAATGACGTTATTTGTAAGTAGACAACTTGGAATTCTTCGCGTGACTCTTAGCAAACATTCTTACAATGAGACACGCTAACAATTTTCTATGTACACTATTCCAATAAACATATTTATAAACTAGCAACCCGCCCTCGCTTCGCTTCGGTTATAGGTTATAGTCGTTTTACCCGCGTAGTTCCCGTTCCTGTGGGAATACCGGGATAAAATATAGCCTAGTTTACGCCCTGATATTATAGCTTTCCATTGGTGAAAGAATTTTTGAAATCGGTCCAGCCGTTTTGAAGATTACTCGGAACAAACAGACAGACAGACAAAAATTTTTTAATTGCTATTTTAGGCATAGGTGTCGTGCAAATAACCGTGTGAGCATGAAAAAAGCCTATTATTTTGACATTACAAACAGATACTCCAATTTTATTTATTGGTATAGATAATTAGGTACTTGTTTTGTACAGTAAAAATCTAAGAAATGTCCTTTTTAGCGTTCCGTACACAAAGGGTAGAACCGTACCCTATTACTAAGACTTCACTGTCTGTCTGTCCATCTGTCTGTCCGTCTGTCTGTCCGTCTGTCTGTCCGTCTGTCTATCACCAGCCTGTATCTCAAGATCCGCGATAGCTAGATAGTTGAAATTTTCACAAATAATGTATTTCTGTTGCCGCTATAACAACAAATACTAAAAACAAAATAAAATCAACATTTAAGTGGGCCTCCCATATAACAAAAGTGATTTTTGTCAATGGTACGGAACCCTTCGTGCGCGAGTCCGACTCGCACCTCGTCGATTTTTATTGGATTTCTGTCTTTTTATCTTATTTACAATTACCCAAACCAATTTGGGTGTCCAAAACAATAATATAGTTTGTACTCAATAAAATAATCTATGAAGAACTTTTATTATTAGGTGCGAGCTTATTCTATAAAACAAACGCAATTGAAAAACTATTCCACGCTGGCCGTCTTCCGTGTGGTGATGGAGTAAGAATACAATTCACCACTCCCTATCTTACCCGTGGATGTCGTAAAAGACGACTAAGGTATATAATAAGCATATAACATCTGTGCAAGAGAAGGGTAACTCGAAAATAAAACCCTATTTCAATACGTCTGACCAGCGTAGAATAGTAGATCATTTCCCCCTAATTATGGAGGAAGCCTGAGCCCAACAGTGGGACATATACATGCTAAGATCATGATACCATGCAGGCCAGGTTGGCATATTGTATTGTTTTGAGTTTTACTACTGTTACAGTGAAGACATTTGTATACTTTATTTATTACTAGCAACCCGCCCTCACTTCGATTCGGGTTCAGTCGTCTTACCCGCGTAGTTTCCGTGCGAGTATCGGGATAAAATATAGCCTTTATTACACCCTGATGTTATAGCTTTCCATTGGTGAAAGAATTTTTGTAATCGGTTCGGTGGTTTGAGCGTGAAAGCGTAACAAACAAACAAACTTACTTTCGCATTTATAATATTAGTAAGGATTCGAAAACAAAACTAGTGATATGATTTCTAATATATCATCATCATCATCATCATCTCAGCCCATATACGTCCCACTGTTGGGCTCGGGCCTCCTCCATAATGGAAGGGTAATTGACCTACTATACCACGCTGGTCAGACGTGTTGGTATAGGGTTTTATTTCGAGTTTTCCTTCTCTCGCATAGATGTTATATGCGTTTTATATCCCTTAGTCGTCTCGTACGATCACCCACGGGTAAGATAGGGGGTGGTGAATTGTATTCTTATTCCGTCACCACACGGAATTTCTAATCTATCATCACATCCTTCACCTACTCACTAAAACTTCGTATTGTTTTTGAAGTTAAACTTCGTTTGGCGCGTTAGGGAAAAATGATGAAAGTAAAATTTTATGATTCGTAAGCACGTGTGTCTTAAATTACTTGATTACTTATATTAAAACTTCCAATGTATTAAATACGTTTTTTTTCTGTTATTAGTGTCATTTTTTTCTACAAACGTAGGATAACGCGAAGGATAAAATTATTAGAAAGATTTTTATCTTATTACGCCAATAAAGCTTAACTTCTACTACACACGTACGTCAACATACACTTTTTTTTGGAAAAGATCTACAAAATTATTATTTATATAAATTTAGTAGTATTTTATTAAGATTATAACTAAAGCAGCGTCTTTCTGCCTTGAACTTCACGCATGCTAACTCGAATTAAGCGGCACATCAAAGGCTAGAACAATAAACCGGTTACAAATTCTAAAGTTCAAATCAAAACATTCCCAACAATATTCGAAAATATGACGATTATAAAGTTTTAAAAAAATAATTGCAGAAGGTAAAGTTAATTATAACTACCGCAAATATTTATTTTATTTATGATATGAATGGATATATATTAATTTATTTAATTATAAGGTGTTAATCAAATAAAATAACATGCAATTATTTTTTATTTAATTAACTAACGTTTTATACTGATACAAAGTATAATTAGAATTAATTCTACAAATATCATAACAGCTTAAAGGTATATTTATATTAATTCGACTATACTTTTGTTTTTTAAATAAAACGTAACAGTTCTTTATTTTGGATTAACATTCCCAAGAGACTTGTGAGAGCGTCCAAATTCATTCCAACATTTACTTGGTTACTAAGATATAAAGTGGCATTTTATGTAGCATTCCAAACTTAAAACTTTCTTGAGGAAGTATATAATAGGAACCTACTTTTCTTCCTTAAATTATTTCAAGAGCTACTAGTTAAAATCTCGCTTCTACATTCTTACCACATCACGTCTTTATCTACGTAAGGAGGAGCATAGAAGAATACACTACAATTCGCTATCTAATTCTTATTTCACTTTCACAGTTACGATGTTTAATCTTTATCTCGCACAGTGTGTGTTGTCAATTAGACATGCGGTCCACTTCTAGACTTAAACCCTTCTATCATCATCATTCATCATCATTTCAGCCTATCGCCGTCCACTGCTGGACGTAGGCCTCCCTCATGTTGCGCCGCAATGAGCGGTCCTGTGCCGCCTGCATCCAACGACGCCCAGCTACTTTCACTAGGTCATCGGTCCACCTAGTTAGTTAGATACGTGGTCGCCACTCGAGAACCTTTCTTCCCCAGCGGTTGTCGGTTCGTCGAGCGATGTGGCCTGCCCATTGCCACTTCAGCGTGCTAATTCTTCGTGCTATGTCGGTTACACCCGTTCTTCTGCGGATTTCCGTATTCTGGATTCTATCTCGCAGAGAAATCCCGAGCATAGCCCGCTCCATAGCACGCTGAGCGACTTTGAGCCTTGATATTAGGCCTACATTTAGGGACCACGTTTCCGTGCCGTAAGTCATCACTGGTAACACACACTGGTCAAAGACCTGTGTTTTCAGACACTGAGGTATGTTGGATGAGAAGATCTCTTCTATAAGAAGAACCCTTCTATAGTGGAAGAAAAATAGACCAATAGTGGCTTAGTCACTATTGAGCTATCTCGAAATTATACCTATGTATAATTTCGAGATTTTCGTCTCTTAAGTCCTTAACATATTCATTTTTTATAATCAATAACATTTTTGTTTAAGCTATCACTCAAAGCCAGGATCTAAAGGTCAGCAGTCATTTCTCGTCTTTTACGATGCTTACGAGGAAGATAGGGGCTGGTTCGGGTGACGTGATCGGGGATTAGTCCATCACTCGCCGAGAGGCCGACCGCGCGAGGAAAGACCGACGTCCTCCCCGAGGGGGGGACGTCGGTCGATGGGAGGGTGCCCCGGGTAGGGGGTATTCCGTCGGGCCGACCACTGATGACAAGTAACCCTGCTCCAGTGGTTGGCCCAACGACGAAGGCGACGTGGTGCCCGGGTGGGTTGCGGGTGTTGCGTGCTTAAGCCCCTCTGTCGCCCCGGACGGAGTGGTGCGGAGGCGCGCCGACCGCAGCCCACCCCAAAAAAAAAAGGGGGCTGGTGAATTGCATTCTTAGTCCATCACCACTATTATATTTTATTATATTATTGGTGTTTATGGTTTTTAAATGCACATAAAGCAATTCATCTTTATATATAAAGTTCATGCGTACGAGTGTATATAACTGAACTCCTCCTATACGGCTGGACCGATGTTGACGAAATTTATTGTGTGTGTCCAAAGGGATTTGAGGATGGTTTAGATTCACAATTGGTAGGTGGCGCTGCTATGTTATTTGAACAGAACAACGTCTGTTGGGTCAGCTAGTTGTTTATATTTTGTAAGTTTAATCTATAGATTATAAATTGCACGGGAAAACTTGGAATATGTAACAATAAAGTTACAGTAGATTTGTGTATTACATAGACACGTTTACTAACTGATGAATGGACGAATATGTATTGCAAATTCTGTATTATAATAGATATGTTCCTTTTCATATTGAAAAAGATTACGAAGTATTGAATACTAATACTAAGTATTGAATAGTTTTCCGTGTGGTGACGGAGTAAGAATACAATTTACCAACCCCTCTCTTACCCGCGGGTATTATAACAGACGATTAAGGGATTAAATATGCATATAACATCTATTCAAGAGAAGTAAAACTCGAAATAAAACCCTATACCAACCCGTCTGACCAGCGTGGGGTTCGAAAATTACCTTCCTATTGTGGAGGAGTTTGGAGCTCAACAATGGGATCATGGGATGTAGGTATATGAGTTGAAATGATGACGATTATTGATTACATAAAAAAAAAAAAACAAAAAATCATTTCCGTGCGGTGAAGGAGTAAGAATACAATTCACCACCCCGTCTCTTGCCCGTGGGTGTCGTAAAAAACGACTAAAGGATGCATAATATATCTAGGCGAGAGAAGGAACACTCGAAACAAAACCCTATACCAACACCTCTGACCAGCCTGGTATAGTAGGTCAATTTCTCTCCCAAAGTGGAGGAGGCCCGGGCTCGACAGTGGGATGTGTATGGCCTGAAATGATAATGATGATGAAATGACAATGAAAAATGATGACATGAAAAAAATTTCAATTTATTTAGCTTTTACCGGGTTAAGAGCGCTTAGCGCTCACCCACAGTCCGGGCTAAGCTGTGAAAGCCATCTGCGGCTAACAGCTAAACCTACTCAAAAACAATTTCAAAAATATTTTAATCATATTCACTACATTCAGGTCAGTTTTTATGTCAGTTAGATGTGCTTCAATTGGCGTATAAAAATCTATATTGAAATGCCTATTGTAAAATGTAAGAAAATTTATATATAACTTACATAAAATACATAATATGTTAAATTTGATATTAAAAAAAGGGAGCCATCGGTCAAGACGCCTGGCAGATGTGAAACATCGGAATTGTTTTGTATAAGTATCTATATATGCATAAAAGAACAGATTGCAACAAGAACTAATATGGCATAAAGTATTAATAAAATATTTTGATTTTTTCCAGAAAATGATGATATTTATTCAATAAACATTTTCATTAGGTAGTATACACCATAGGTGTGTGTTTAGGTTAATAATTTATTTTGAGCTCACTAGATAGCGTTGAACAATATTCTAAAACAGGTTATGGTTAGGTACGTTAATGCTGTGTGGTAGCGGCTTCGAATATTACCAACCCTTGCTTTGCTCGTGGGTGTCGTAAAAGACGACTAAGAGCCCTAGATTGACCCGGACCAACTCCATCTAGTACCATTTGGGTCAACGATTACATTCCCAAGGAGGGTTGACGTCAGGCAGGCGGCCGGTCATAAAAGTCATTGCCGAAACTTTTTGTAATATGTCAAAACAGATGACATATTGCGTCGACCCAAAGTAATTGGGATAAGAGCAAGATGATGGTTAGGTACGTTACACAAATGTTCATATCCAAGCGTGGCGTTAACGCCACGCCAATAAAAAAGCCTTTCACATCTGGAGTTACCTTCATAATTACTTATATTTCACAATTATATTAAATCATTTTTTATATTAAGTTGTCTGTTTTAATGTGATATTTACTGTGTGTCAGCCAAACAAATTCCTATTTCTTAGAAGCATAAACGAGATGTGAATTACTTTTAACCCTGCTTGCTATGCAGGACGGTAATACTCGCTCTGATTTTTGGCCGATGTCGACAGTGAACCCAAAATGTATTAGTAGATTTAACGCCTGCGGGATGGAGTTCTGTGACATGAATACGATATTAAAATATAGCAAATTCTGAAAGGTGATTTTGAAGAACTGTAATACAAATTACATATATTATCTACTTTATACTATACTAGGTGACAAATAAAATAAAAGCAATTCTCCTTGAAATAAAAAAAAAACTAAAGTTTATAATTAACAAATGAAAAATGGGGGTTGATCGTAGAAGAGTGAAAATTTAGGGTAAATGTATGTATGTATTTATGAAATATGTATCATAAAAAAAAACAAAAAAATTGTCTAAAATATAAAAAAATAAGGGCTGGACCACCTTTAACATTTAGGGGGATGAATAATAGATGTTGACCGATTCGCAGACCTACCTGATATGCACACGAAATTTCATGAGAATCGGTTGAACCATTTCGGAGGAGTTTAATTACAAACACAGTGATACGAGAATTTTATATACATATTATGTAGATAGTTAATCAGAATCAGAATAATCAATTTATTGGTAAATGTTAATTACAGGTCAAATATTGTCAATTGTCAATCATTTCATTTACATAGAATATTACATAAAATATCCGTGTGGTGACGGAGTAAGAATACAATTCACCACCCCCTTACTCTTACCCGTGGGTGATCGTACGAGACGACTAAGGGATATAAAACGCATATAACATCTATGCGAGAGAAGGAAAACTCGAAATAAAACCCTATACCAACACGTCTGACCAGCGTGGTATAGTAGGTCAATTACCCTTCCATTATAGAGGAGGCCCGAGCCCAACAGTGGGACGTATATGGGCTGAGATGATGATGATGATTACATAAAACATCTAGTATATTAAAACTAATAGTGGTAAATTGTTAAAAAAAAAAAGTTACAGTAATAAATGATATAATGATAATAATAAATTGATTTCAACTACTTAATAATATAATAATAATAAATAAATTAAAAAGTTTATAATAATTATATTAATTTAGGCACGAAATCCTCAACGCGATAGAAAGCATTTATTAAATTAATTGTATCTGTTACAAATGCCCGCTGTATCAGTGTAGTTTGCTGTTTGTGAAAGAATTTTTAGAATCAGTGAAGTGGTTTTTTTTTTTGTCTAGATAGAGAACACTGCACTTAGGATAATCATTGTATTGTGGGAGACTTTACAGGACATATAATTTAAAACAATTACACCCAGACTCAGACAACAATTTGTAGATCACGCAGTGTTTCCTCGTGTGGGAATCGAACCCACGATATCGGCATTGTAGGTTGGTATGTTAACCACTACGTGCTGTCCAGTATTAGTTTAGGCATAAAGTAAAAAATAAACAATCATTTTTTATGATATTAGTTAAGATAATCTTTTATTTGCTGTAGTTTGTAGTTTAGATGTAAAAGCGGTCCAGACAAACATTTAATATATTATATAGCTGAACCACTGCTGTGTGGTAGCGGCATCGAATACTACCAACCCTTGCTTTGCTCGTGGGTGTCGTAAAAGACGACTAAGAGCCCTAGATTGACCCGGACCAACTCCATCTGGTACCATTTGGGTCAACGATTACATTCCCAAGGAGGGTTGACGTCAGGCAGGCGGCCGGTCATAAAAGTCATTGCCGAAACTTTTTGCAATATGTCAAAACAGATGACATATTGCGTCGACCCCAAGTAATTGGGATAAGAGCAAGATGATGATGATATAGCTGAACCAACAGACGTTGTTTTGTTCAAATAAAATAAAAGGAATTATCCTTGAAATCGACACCAGCGCCACCTACCGGGTCCAATTGTGAATCAGAATCATTCTCAAATCCCCTTGAACATACACTTAAAATTTCATCAAAATCGGTCCGGCCGTTTAGGAGCAGTTTAGTGACATACACACAATAAATTTATATACAAAGACTAGCTGACCCAACAGACGTTGTTCTGTTCAAATAAAATAAAAGAAATTCTCCTTGAAATCGACCGCAGGGCCACCTACCGGGTCCCAGTGTGAATCTAAACCATTCTCAAATGGCCTTGAACACACACAAAAAATTTCATCACTAGCGGTCCGGCCGTTTAGGAGGAGTTCAGTGACATACACACGTACACTATAAATTTATATATAAAGATAAAAGCGAAATATTTCTTTATCAAATTTACCAATTGTATAAATCATGAAATTATTAAGATTAATTTGCTTGTTTCATATTATGAATAATATTTTGAACACGTAATATAATTTCAGAATATATAAAATATTTTAGGTACAAATAAATTTATTTCACAAAATTATACAAAATATAAGAGCGCTTTAAATAGTTGTATACTAAGTTAGAAACAGAATTCTCTGCTTAATACTTGTGTATTATTCATTTCGTGACAAAGTTATACTATTCTTGGAAACCAAGCACAATAATTTATTTATATAAACACACTTTATACATTGTTGCGTGTTTGACCGACGAAGGAAACTACATTAAAATTGATTGGTTTCCTAATCGTGGAAGGGACCTAATATCAAATGCAATTTCCTTTATTTTTTTCATTAAATAAATTCTGAATAGGGAGAATTTCGTTTAAAGACGAAATAATGAAATTATTAATTTAAAAAGTATATTTATAAATAGTATCTACATACCTATAGTATTTTATATTTTGTATAAATATTGTACTATAGAAACGTGTCAAGAAATAAACTATAGTAACCAAGAAAATTAATTTATTTTATAAAGACAACTAGTAACCCGACCTCGCTTCGCTTCGGTTTCAGTAGCCTTACCCACGTAGTTTCCGTTCACGTGAGAATACCAAGATAAAATATAGCTTAGGTTAATCCCTAATATTATAGCTATCCATTGGTGAAAGAATTTTTGAAATCGGTTTAGTTTTAGAAATAGGTTTAAGCGTGAAAGCGTAACAAACAAACAAGCATACTTACTTTCCCATTTATAATATTACCTAGTAAGGATAGAAACTGATGAGTGGTAGCAGCTACGAATACTACCATAGATTACACTGCTCATGGGTATTGTAAAAGACTAGTAAAAGCTGGACCAACTCCATTTGATGCCTAGTCAACAATTACATTCCCGAGAAGGGTTGACACAGGCAGTCGGCGGTCGTAAAATTATTGACCATAACTTTTACGATATGTAGGTACAATGAAAAAAGATATAGTTTACTCCTAGCAATTGAGATAAGAGCAAGACGATAATGAAAAAAAATCTTAAAGAAAAATATTTTTCCCTCTTTATATATCCATTAGCAACCCACCCTCGCTTCGCTTCGGTGTCAGTCGCCTTACCTGCATAGTTTCCGTTCCCGTGGGAATACTGGGATAAAATATAGCCTATGTTACTCCCTGATAATAAAACTTCCCCATTGGTGAAAGAATTTTTGAAATCGGTTCGATGGTTTAAGCATGAAAGCGTAACAAACAAACAAACTTACTTTCACATTTATAATATTAGTAAGGATACTTAGCGTAGGTACATATACTAAAATAATAAATTTTCAACATTTATATTACTTTTAATATATGCTTAATTGTAACCGTATAATTATTTTATGAAAATAATTTCCACTAAATCGATTCAAAATTGCATATAAAGAGTGACCACCTGCTTTGCACCATACATAAAAATATAGGTAGGAAGTGGGCGGCAAGGTGCCTTAACGGTTAAAACAATCTATTTCGGACAGTAATTAAACTCTCAAGGAAATAACAACAACAATAAATAAATTTGTTATAAAAAATGCTGGCACTTGTAAATTACAATAAAATTTTGTCTTTTTTTTATTTTTGTGTTGGTAAACGAGCCTTGTCCGTGTAATGACGGAGTAAAGGTGCCATTCCAACCTCGGCTGCAGGCTGCAGATGCAGGTAGCACACGCATGACACGCAGCCGCTGTCTGCATTCGCAGCCAGTAGTGATGCCGAGGCTGGCTGCACGTGCTGCGGCAGGCAGCAGGTGACGACCAGAGAGCCGATAAAAATTCTATGATTCTATTCAATATGAGCGTTAATTGGATTGCAAATTAAGTTTAGTGAAATTGGCTTTGAATAGCGACTACTTGGGACTTGTCTCAACAGGTTGGAATGCCGTAACTACGTGCGCATCGACTTGCAGCCGCAGCACTACTAGTCTGCGACCGGCTGCGGCTGCAGCCGAGGTTGGAATGGCACCTTTAAGGTGGCATTCCAACCTCGGCTGCAGGCAGCACATGCAGCGGCTGCACAAAGCTGGCTGTGGCTGCACGGCTGGTTTTCTATGTAACAGTATGGATTTCTGTGAAAAACATTTCGAACGCGGCTGCGGCTGCACGTGCTGCCGAGCCTCGGCTACAAATGCTGCTGCGACTTGCAGCCGCCGCCGATCGCAGACCAGTACCACAGTATAGTCATCTATCCAGTAATGTATCTAGGCCGTAACCTTGAATTAAATGCCTAAACGTAAACATGTGATAGGGCTGCCCGCCTCCAGCATTTTAATTACATTTGCCTACTTTGTGTTTCCATTTAGTTTTGTATATACTTTTCTTATATAAACAAATAAAATACTTTGTGAATTGAATAGGAAGTATTCAATAAGAATGCGTGTTGATTTTTGATTGGTAGTTTTAATTAAAAAAAACATGTTTATGTTTAAATAACAAATCGGTCTATAAATTTAAATTATCTAGTGACAGACAGACGGTCAAATTATTTTTCTAGTACTATTCATGCACATAGTACAATAAACATATATTATTAATAATAAAATACCACGTCTTTACTTTTAATTATATAAACCAACAAAACAAAACACATGAGTTTTAACACAAGCGTACCGTAACATGATTCATGAACCGCCTATAACTACCTATTTCACTGTCAATGTGTCAATCACTTTATTCACTTTATTTATTAATCCAGACAACTTTTTTTCGGGAGATAAAAGGAAATTAAAACGACACACATTATGTAGGTACCTACCTACTAGTAAGTAAAATTATTTTATAATCTTAACTTTCAGAGTTTCCAGGTAATCTAAAAAAAGTTATCTCTGGATTCGTTATTGACGAATTCATGCAACCAAAAACAGCACAATATACCCTACTTGTCATATTAAATATGTGTATAATTATGTATTTTAGTGAAAAATTTGCGCAGTTATTGTTAAAAAAACAACACACCGTTCGTTCGTCACTGCAGCACAGTCGCGACTGTCTACATGCCGAGCGCATGCCGAGATCGAGGCGCGTAGGTACAGCTCGCGTTTCGTCCGTTTGTATGAAGTTGGATTACTGGTAGATTATATTACCGTGCCAGTACTGCTGCGGCTGCAAGTCGATGCGCACGTAGTTACGTCACTCCAACCTGTTGAGATGAGTCCCAGGTAGTCGCTACTCGGAGCCAATCTCACCAACTTAATTTGCAATCAAATTAGCGCTCATATTGGATAGAATCATAGAAATTTTATCGGCTCCTGATACTTATTTAGATTTAGCATCAATATTTATTTCAAGAAAATGAGATTTTCGGAGGCTGAAGAAGATCAGTTAAGTAATCTTGTAACAAAATATCCTGTTCTTTTTGATACAAGCCACATGAAATATAAGAATAATGTGGCTAAGATACTGTCTGGAAGGAATTAGACGCAGCCTGCCGCAGCACGTGCAGCCAGCCTCGGAATCACTACCGGCTGCTAATTTAGGCAACGGCTGCGTGTCATGCGTGTACTGCCTGCGTCCGCAGCCTACATCCGCAGCCTGCAGCCGAGGTTGGAATGACACCTTAAGAAGACAATTCAGTACCCCCTTTCTTGCACGTGGGTGTTTAAAAATTTAATTAGCACATATAACATCTATGCAAGAGAAGAAAGACTCGAAATAAATCCCTATACCAAGCCGAGTATAGTAAGTGATTTTCCCTCCTATTATGGAGGCGGATTGAACCCAGCAGTGGTAAGTATATGAGCTGTAATGATGATGAAATGAGCCTACTTAATGGTAAATGGTAACAGCCACTCATGGACTTTTGAGATACCAGAAGTACTGACAATATCTGCTCAGTTAGTTAATCAAAGTCAAGTGAAAGTAAAGTGTCCAATGTGGTGATGGAATGTGTGGAGTAGGAATACAGTCCACCACCCCATATCTTGGTCCAAGGGTGTCGTAGACGACGACTAAGGGATATATTGTGCATATAACTAATATGCAAGAGGAAATATCGAAAAAAAAACAATACGAATCCGTCTGACCAGTATGCCATTCTCATTGTGGATAATTGGCAATGTGGACATTACAGATAAAGTTAGCACCGAATTTTGAGTTCTCTCTGTATTTTAGGAACATTTTGCTTTCTTTTTAAGTGGAACCGATCAAGCAGCCGATGATATTCTCTAATATTTTTCCCTTCGATATTTTGCAAAACTTCCACCTATCAACACATCTGAAGCGGGGGTGTAGTAGGTCAATTTACCTTCCATTTAGGGATGGCGATGATCTGAGATTGATTAATCGAGGAATCGATTTTCAAGCCCAAATATCGATTCTATAAATCGATACGAAGCACTGAATCGATTCGGTAAATCGATACTTTACCCTAGAAAATCATGATCGATTTTTTTCTGTCCATTCGATACTAGTTTTCAGTATCGAATCGTTTATGTTCTATACTATATTATAGTTTCCAATCGATTCATATGTGGATTATTGTAAGACATTACTCTCCAGATATCCTAAAAAAACTCATCACAATTCAGCCAGATACATATGTCGTATTGAACGAGAAGAAAATCGATAGATCGATTAATCGGAAATCGATCCTGTAGACCTCGATTTTCTTGTGAATCGATCCTTTAGACCACGGTTTAAATCGACGATCTTTTTCAGAAAGATCGCCCATCCCTACTTCCATTGTGGAGGAGATCCGAGCTTAATAGTGGAACTTATATGAGCTGAGAAGAAGAAAATATGTTAATTAGTTTCATAACTATAAAAGATTTTATTATGTAATAATATACTGCACAAGACATATATTTTTAGTTTATAAATTTGCATACTAATGTTCAACAACATCATATGGAAGAGTAAACTCGAATCACTTCAAGCAGTCAGAAGAGAAGAATGAAAATGAATTTACTATATACCGTGTCATGTTCTTTCACAAGCTATGGTGTGGAACTACACGCTGTAGTCATGCCTCTTGAGTAATTGGGTTACACTAACATAGTGAAGTCTCCGACAGTTCCCATAAAGTCTGTGATCATCATAAAACTAACTGTATTACTTATATAAGGGCTATTTCATACATAAATATGTTATAGATATTACCGATTTCTGTGTGGTGACGGAGTAAGAATACAAATCACCGCTCCCTATCTTGCCCGTGGACGGCTAAGGCCTCATTTACGGAGACGCGGGGCGTCGCGCGTCGCGTGTCGCGTGTGGCGTGGCGTCTCGCGGTGCGTCGGACGTTTTTATTGTTTACGTACGGCGCGTGAAGCGGCACTTATCATCGCACGCGTAAACACAAACTTATAGCAATATGCGATGTTGTTTATAGAGACGCGAGGCGGTAAGAGTGGCGATGCCCGCCGCTGCGCCCGCGTCATATTCTTAAGCGTGCAGCGGAGCACGCGGCGAGCATCGCTGCGGCGCATGCGGGGTTCTCAGTTAATCCGACCCAAACTTCTCATGTTCCGCTATTATAAACACTGGGCCACTCTTTATATTAAATAACTCACTTTTAAAATACAATTTTCTTCTAAAAAGTCTATCATATCATACTCCGTTGCGACGGTAACTACGTCTGTGTTGCACGATTAGCAAATGAGACTGGCAGAAGGTTCCGCCACAGGCATCGCTTCATCGAGAATCGCCGCTGCGTGCGCCGCCGCAATAAACGCCGCGTGAGACGTGACGATGCCTTCCGCGGGCTCGGCCGTAGAACACGCTCCATTTCAAGCAAACGCGTGTAAAATCGCTTCTCCGTAAACGCACTCATCCAAGGCCCTACATTTGAATTTAGTGCGGGCCGCGCAGCCTATCGCGACGCGCGACGCGCCGCGTCTCCGTAAATGAGGCCTACGGGATATAATAAGCATTTAACATCTATGCTAGAGAAAGAAAATCGAATTAAACCCTATAACAACATATCCACCTGCATGGTAAGGCATGGCATATAGTAAGGCCAATTTCCCTTCTAACGATGAGGAAGCTCGAGCTCAACAGTGGGAAGTATATGAGCTGAAATGATGATGATGAAAAGTTTACGCATGTGGTGATCGATTGTAAACACATTATATCACTACCCACACCTCTTGCTTTCCTGTAGTAGTAATAAAAATCAGTCGAAGGATTATTGGAAACATGGGTAGTAGTAACATTGTCATGAAAACCTATCAATGGCGATTTTTCTTTATTGCCTATGGTGGTTAACGAGCAAATAGCATACCTGATGTTAAGTAATACTGCCGCTGATGGACCTCAACAATACCAGGATTACGGCTCCACTGTTGCCTACCGTAAAGAAAGTACCTTCTTAAACCTCATTTAAACCAGGGCATGTGTTTGCGAAACACCGCAGCCGAAATATAATTGCCGCTCCTGCACGTACGTGGGAGAAATGACTGAGAAAACGTATAGTTGAGGTCCATTACGTTTCCAAGTTAACTGCAAAGCAATTTGCCAATTAAGTGTGCGGTGAAGTGAATCTCGATAGGTTGAAGGATGGATGGGTGGATATTGATATGCATTACAGATATACATCGACACATTATCTTAAATACTGTACTTATTCATTTATTTACTACATACAAACGCAGAATAACCATTTTAAGGATCGCATAAAAATTGTTTTATACAAGAATTAAGACCAGACAAAAATGAAAATAAATCCATAGAAGAACCGACATAACCAGAAGAATCAACGCTGAACTGGCAATGGGCAGGCCGCATAGCGTGGCGAACCGATAATTGCTGGAAAGGAAAGGTTCTCGAGTGGCGAACGCGTATTGGATGACACAGTGTAGAATCATGTTTTGTGGCATTCTGTTAGGCATGTTTACCAGCAAAGGAGAGCAAAATGCAGAATGATAACTTTAGGACGTATCTTATATCTTTAAACGAGCAATTCTTGTGTATATATATATATATATATATATATATATATTAAGGATCTCTGAAACGGCTCCAATGATTTTGATAAAATTTGCCATTCTAGAGGTTTCGGGGCCAAAAAATCGATCTAGCTATGTTTTATTTATAGAAAATGTTGTTTTGTCGGTGTTTTTAGCTAATCAATACAACGACATACAATGTCAATGGAATATGGATTCAAATTTCACCGTCAACGCCAAGCGTGGCGATAGCTCAGTTGGAAAGTTGTCCAGTTTTCTTATTGTTTTGTTTTGGCATTCAAACAGCATCGAATCGAATCTCGGTGTTATTATTATTCTTTTTTTAATTTTTGATATGTTTTTCATTATTTAATTTTAATTTTTTATTAATATATATCTAAATAAGTTCGACATAAATACAACAAAAATATTCCGAGCGAAGCTCGGTCAACCAGATATTATTTCCTATAAGAATTAAGAAGATGCTTCATACGATTTAAAATTCCGTGTGGTGACGGAGTAAGTATACAATTCACCACTCCCTTTCTTACCATTGTGTGTCGTAGAAGATGACTCGTATCGTCTCAGCTCATGTACACACCGCTGCTGGGCTCGGGCCTGCTTCTCAATAGGAGGGAAATTGATCTAATATGCCACGCGAGTCAGACAGATAGTTGATTAACATAGAGTTTTATGTCAAGTTTTCTTCTCTTGCATAGATGGTATCTACTTACTATATCCATTAGTCGTCTTTTACGTTATCCACAAGATAGTTCGTGAATTGTATTCTTAATCCGTCACCACACGGCAAAGATGACTAAGCGATGTTATTTTCAAATAACATGAGGAATAAAATCAATATAAAACCCTGTAGCAATAGTCTGAGTAGGTAGACGTTCCTTTTCATAATGGAGGAGACCAGAACCCAATGGTGGGACCTATGTGGACGGAGATGATAACAATGATGATGATTAATTTAAAATCCTTTAAAAAAAAATTCAATAACAGTTTTTTCTACACCTTGGCTAGAATCCGGGACTATACGATCAGTATTCGCACCTTAATATCAATGTATAGTACACAAACGCAGTATTAATGTGTTTTTAAATTATTTTCAAAACTTGTATTCCACAATTGTTTTAAGTTTCAAAGCTAATTGACATAAAAATCGTCGAAGCAAGTGGCTGAAGCGTCCGCATTCGTTTCATTCGTACGTTGGTAAAAGATCTTAGTGTATGATAGTGGACTTATCGCCTCGCGATGTAATCAATCTTTATTTTGTTGTACACAACCTTCAGTCAAACACGCAAAAGGTTTCAAATAGGAATTGTGTTTTGGTTAATATTACGTTGCGTGAGGGAAACGTGCCACGGATTTTTGTTATTCTGTTTTATATTTAGTCTTTTATTTACGTTGCTATAGAGGTATATTTAAAAGTTAGCAGAATAAGAGTTCTTGGACTCAATACCTCGTTATAGATTATTCGTAACATCGTGGCATCAAGTCTGTAAATATCTATATTAGACTTGAGAGTCAAAAGTTCACCATCATCACAGCTTCTATACGTCTTATTGCTGGGCTCGAGCCTCCTCCTCAATGGGAGGGAAATTGACCTACCTACGCTGGTCAGACGTGTTGATATAGGATTTCATTCTAAATTTTCTTTCTCTTGCATATATGTTATCTGAATACTATAATCCTTTAGTCTTTTCTTAAGACACCCACGGCCAAAGAAATGACGAATTGTATTCTCACTCCGTCACCACTCGGAGAGTTAATTACTACTCTTAAATTAAAAACTTCACTTAAGTTATTTACTTACTCATTTGTTTAACAGTATATATCAATTAAACATAACTACAGCTTTCAAAATCATGCATCTACATATGTTATGACATGATAAAACCCAGTAGCAGTCGGTAATTCCCTAATGCGATGTTATCAGACGGAAGTACTGAAGTCGGCTCGCTTTGCCACTTAAAGCAACGCTATTTATATCATGGGACCCTCAGACAGATTGGGTGGACGAAGCATCTGTCTCTTCGCCAAGTTTGTAAAAAATAATTTTCGGAGCATTATGGCGGAGTGTTACGTTACTTGAGAATCACTTTCATTAAAACATCTTGTTCATTTATCTTGTGTATTCATTTGCCTTAAACATACATAAATAAGTTTATATAAGTTTGTTTAGGTACATATTTTCCTATTCTTTTTTTCTGTGTGGTAACGGAGTAAGAATATTATTCACCCCCTATCTTGCCCGTGGGTGTCATATAGGACGATTAATGAATATGACAAGCATATAATATCTATACAAGAGAAGGTAAATTCGAAATAAAGCTGTGAAAACCCGTCTGACCAGCGTAGTATAGCAGGTCGATTTCACTCCTATCTAGCAGAGGGATCAAGCCCAGCAGTGGTATATGAGCTGAAATTATAATGATGATGATTACTATTTAGGTACGTACTTTTAAATTGGTTTGTATCAGCCAAAATAATATTGCAGACTAGGTAACTTAGGCAAATAGTAAATATAATTAAGGACGTAGATGTTACATAAGCTTTAGGATTTCAACAAGTACTCCGCATTATAAAAAATATGATATTTACAGAATGCTCCATGATCTTCGCAATACAAATGATATGCTATCATCTCATATTGGTTGCCCAAATTGATCATGATTTGTGGGACTGGTCGTTCAACACGTCTTTCGAGGCATGAATTTTATATATCTCTTCACTAATTAAGCAAAGCATATTCAAAACTGTGTGGTAGCGGCTTCGAATACTACCAACCCTTGCTTTGCTCGTGGGTGTCGTAAAAGACGACTAAGAGCCCTAGGTTGACCCGGACCAACTCCATCTGGTACCATTTGGGTCAACGATTACATGCCCAAGGAGGGTTGACGTCAGGCAGGCGGCCGGTCATAAAAGTCATTGCCGAAACTTTTTGCAATATGTCAAAACAGATGACATATTGCGTCGACCCCAAGTAATTGGGATAAGAGCAAGATGATGATGATGATGATGATTCAAAACTGAGACAACCTTTGTCTTATTTCAATTATTGAATAATTGATTGCATAAATAACATAACATAGTTGTCTAAACAGAAGTTAAGTGTTTACCTATGGATTTCCTCGCCGCGCAGGATATTTCTTTGTATTATATAGGCACACCTAATTGTTGTGTCTAGGTGTTATGTTGATTTTTGTGAAGGTTCCAACGATACAAGATTTCATTCATTTGTGCTGGGTGGTGTTTTAAAAAATAATATTATTTAAATCTTAATTCATAGTTGGATAATTTTTTAAAATTAATAGTTTCGAACTCCAGTCCTTTGGGTGTCAGTATATTAGTCTTCTTACCTGCCTGTAGCCGCTATATTTTTGAGCAACAGCAATAAGGTAAAGTGATATTACAGAGGACTTTAATAACATCTATAATAAAAAACTCTTAAATTACGTTGAATACTTCTAACTAACATCCAAATCATCTCATCATTTCAGCCTATATATTACCCACTGTTGGAATTAGGCCTCCTCCATAATAGGAGGGGAATTGACCTACTATTCCACGCTGTTCAGACGTGTTGGAGTAGGGTTTTGTTTCGAGTTTACCTTCTCTTACATATTATATCCAAATTATATCCCTTAGCCGTCTTTTACGACATCGACGGGCAAGATAGGGAGTGGTGAATTGTATTCTTACTTCGTCACCACACGGACAACATACATAATTTCCTAAATAAGTATGCCTAAAACAGATACCATAGACTACTAGAACATTTCTCATTGAGATTTATATCTCATTAAACAGATCTCAAAACTACAGCAATTAGGTTCAAGTAACCACATTAAATACATAATTATAACACAGTAAATGAGACTGTTTCACTCAGACATTTGTTACATGACGAACTGTGAGAATATTGGACTGAGTCTCGAGTTTTGAGTCCAAATTGAGAGCGGTCATAGATACTATTCATTAGAAACAGATGCCTGATCAATTAATAACTTCCAAGAGCTGTGCTAGGCGACCTCGCTGGATTATTTATATTTTATCTTTAGTTTTAGTTCATGTTTTTAATTCTTTTTACAAAGTACTTTATAACTTAAATGTAAATTAATATATATTTTTTATAATAAACTAATAATCTTAAATTTAGTCGCGTTGCCCACGTTTTTTAAAAGCTTTTATTTAACTTGCCTGTTAGTAGTAGGTATGGGACAAATCTTGCGAGTTAAATTAAAATCACTTCCTGTAGTTAGATTAGGTTGAAATTTGGTATACTTACGTAAATTGACAACATTTTATATATGGGTTTCTTGAGAGAAAAATAGGCTAAGTTACTCCTTATAGATTATATAGCATCTGGGTACCTGGTAATAAAATATTATTAACATCGGTAGAGCCATTTGGATATTGCCATGTCCTTAATATACCTAGTAGTTCATTAGTCTGTATAAGTCCCACAATTCCCCTCCCATTGTGGAGGAGGCCTGAGCCCAACAACAGGACTATAATATTCCTACTATTCCACGCTGGTTACCCGTGCTGTTATAGAGTTTTATATCAAGTCTTCCTTCTTTCGCCGATGCGAAACATCGATATGTTACCTGCATATATTCCTTAGTCGTCTTTTATAACACCTATGGGCATGAAAGGCTCCTCGTCTTTTACCCATGGGTGTTAATTGTATTCTTGTATGTAACCACATGAATAAGGTTAGTATTTAGATAATACTAACTGACCCAACAGACGTTGTTCTGCTGAAATAAAATAAAAGGAATTCTCCTTGAAATCGACAGCAGTGCCACCTACCGTGTCCAATTGTTAATCTAAACTATTCTCGAATCCCCTTGAACATACACAAAAAATTTCATCAACATCGGTCCAACCGTTTAGGAGGAGTTCAGTGACATACACACATACGCAAGAAATTTATTTAGGTACGTAGATATTACTACCTACTTTAGCTTTAATTCATGGTTTATGCTCCTAGCATTCCTAAGCCGGCACCACAATCATCGTTTGGTTTAGTATAAAGATATATTATTTTAGTAGCTTTTACTTTACTGTTTGGTATAGCAGATAATGGTAAATAGAGCGACTAACATAGCCCTAAATAAGAAGAAAATATTAACCTATTTTATTAATATGTTCCTTTTTTATTCTTTTCAGGTATGTATAACAATATTAAATGAAGAGACAGCATTAAATGAAGAGATATGCATACGTTTTAATAGGTACAGTAAAAACTAAGTATGTAAGTTAAGTAGGCAAACATACTTAGATATATTACTTTAATTTTATAATAAGTATATATTATAAAGTTTTATAGACTACTTACTTCACATGTCTATTCGCGGCGACATTTATAATTTTAACACAATTTTATTATTAGTTTCACCTGTATATATGTATGTAGGTATGTATATCTAGTATGTATGTAACGGAATCTTTGCACGTCATTTTGTCCCACCGAACCAACGGATTTTATTTGAACTTTGCACACTCGTCAAAGGCCCATGACAACGTGATAATTCGATCAAAATAGACGATTATCGTGATTAGATTCGCCAGGATTTAGAACTTTCTAATCGTATCCTTTGCATAAGAGCAAGAGAGGTAGAGCTAGTGTGCAAACTAAGCATACGCGAAATTTCAAACTTCTATGATTCGAGCTGTCAGCGTGTTTTTTGGTTTTTTTAAACTATAATTTTCTATTATTTGATGAAATATTTTTGATGATAAGAGTGACCGTTATATTCGATACTTCAATAATTTATTAACGTACTGAAATTTCAAATACGTCAATTAGTTCAGTAGTTTTTTCGTGATTTGGTACCAAATTAACAGACGGACAAAAATACCGAAAATGATCCAAGTACTAAACTTGGATACCTACTACTGTACCTATTACTGCTTTTTCATACATTTTCTTTTACCTAAATATGTATTTTCAATAAACAAATTTTGTCTATCTACATACTTTTTACTAAGGCAAGTTTTTTACTGTTTAAAGTACCTACTTTACTGCACAAAAAAGCTACAATATTTACGTCTAACTCTAGTTCCTAGTAACTAAATAAATTTAATAAGTCGCTATGGCAAAGCAATCAGTTTAGATGATCCTGACAAAATATACCTACATAGGTACCAATTTATTGTTTGCACTAGAATTTTTCATAGCATAATAAAGAAACGGAAACATCTAACAAAATATTTCTTAAACACAACAATCAAAACGTACCATTGGATTTCAATACACGAAATAATATAAAAATAATTCTACAACACAATACCGATGTATGCGCCGGTACCTACGGCCGTCTTTCTCACCAAATCTTTTTACATACAAACTGCATAGAAGAGCGCTGAACTTTTACAAAAGCACTCAGGTAAGTATAGCGATAGGTAGTGCCATTTATAGAATAGGATAGTCTTACCTACAATATGAAATAGAACTACGTGATCGTAATAAGTGCGAGGGGGACAGTTGTATGCAACTCTGTTGCGCCCTTGCAAAGCTTAGAGCTCAGCTGTCTGCTTCGAGCGGTGATGTTTGAAACACGGGACAGGCGGAGCTTAGCTACAAATCACTCAATGTCACATTTTGACATTTGAGATCTTACGTTTTTTTTTATATAACACCGCCATCTCTTATTTCTATACGAGATTCTATTGGTGCAATGTATTTTTATAATAACCTGCTTAATTAAATCATCATCATCATTTCTGTCCATACACGTCCCACTGTTGGGCTCAAGCCTCCTCCACAATAGTAGAGAAATTGACCTTGCATGCTGGTCTAGTTGGTTTTATTTCGTGTGCATTTATTTCGAGTTTTCCTTCTCTTGCGTAGATGTTATATATGTTATATCCTTTAGCTGTCTTTTACGACATAGGTACACGAGCAAGATAGGGTGTGATGAATTGTATTCTTATTCCGTCACCACGCCTAATTATTTGAATGCTCGTTATTAATGAATGATATGATGTATAAATATATTAAGAATTGCAGTGATATTTTTTTATTGGGACTAATCTCACTACACATTCCCACCACTGTAACTCCTGTAAGCCAGGATCCACAATGGTTTCCACATAAGACACCGAGGTTTGACCCTCAGGAAGTCCCGGGAAACGCTTTTAGTTGTCTTGGAACCCGCAACAAATTTAATTATAAAAGAAAAACAGGAGGAGTTAGAAAGACTCCACTTCCCTCCTACGTAAAGCGGGAGACACGAAGACACGGACATGGAGGCAAAGAAGGCTAATAAGTCAGTAAATAAGGGAAGAATTGTAGTGACAGCCAAAATTCTCATATCTGACCATTTAAATATTCACAGAGCTCATCAGAACAACTATAATAATCTTAATGACGTCGCAGCCGTTCCCGGTTTAAAAAAAAAATTATAACAGGACGGAACAATATAGGCTTGGTCTTTTAGTGGCATGTTAAAAAAGTCCGACCAATTTATTTGGACTTTAAATAATATAGATTTGAGAGTATTAGAGAGGTCGTGCATATTTTGTCGGATACGGTTCATGGAAAGTGCCCTTGAATAGTCAAAACGAGGCAATAAAAGGCCAGCTGATTGACGTCTCAATATGGAGCATGTTCAGTTACGCTAATCATATTTTTAATGCCATCATAAATTAGATGAATAACAAAGGCGGCAACGAAACAGTAAATTAAAGTGAACGCACAGATGACCGCAGAATATGCTGTCGAAATTCGCTTATATTATTATAACCCTGTTTAATTAAGATGTAGTACTGAGAATCACTCATTAAAGTTGTTTCATGAAACGTCTTTTGATTACAATCTGTATAATTGTATTTTATAGTCATGTAGGAATTAGTTTACACTAACATTTAAGCAACAGAAAAATACTTATTATCTCTTCTCAGCCCATACACCTCCTCCATTATGGGGGGAAATTGACGTATATTGACGTAATGCGTTGGTTAGACGTGTTGGTAGGTATAGGGTTTTGTTTCGAGTTTTCCTCCTCTGGCATACATATTATATGCCTTACTCGTCTTTAACGACACCCACGGGTAAGAAGGGGCGGTGAATTGTATTCTTACTCCATCACCACACGGATAAAATACTAATAAATTCAATTTGAACTCAGATATTATCCATCGGAATTTCTTCCAACTTTTCCATTAGAAATTGTGCTGGAAATGCTCCAAAATTTCTTACCACTCACTAAGTTACCTTGAGTTTTGTTCAAATAATAAATAAATGTTTGTTTCATAAAATCTTATACTTCTTTTTCTTACTATTACCACGTGCAAGCATTTTAAATGGTTAATTCTTAAAATAATACAACAAATAAAGACTTATTCATGAACATTGGTGAACATATGACGACAGTCTGTTTGTCCGCAAATTACGCAAAACGTCTAAACATGTCGAGGGTTTTGTTAGAAGAAACAATAACTGGAGCTTTTGTTTGCATAATTAATTCTTTAGCCGAACCTCACAGTTTGACCACGGGTCCGTTACACTCGTAAACTCAGCGGGTAGCACAGAATACAAATTCACAAACATAAACATACACATTTGATAAACCTTATTACAATACGTTAAGACTCACTTTGTATTATTTTAAGTATATGTAATACTTTGTCGAAATACATCTTTGTTTCACGCATTCTAGTTCTAACACATTTTTCCGCATATACAAAATAACGCTCATAATGAATAAAAATTATAAGAATAATTACAAGTCCACCATTATTTCATTTGCGTTTTGTTCACGAATTTAATTCCTTAGTTTGAATTATTTATGACGTTGTAAAGATTATCTGTGATAACGACTAAAATCTGTATTTTAAAAATATGTATAAAGTATAAAGGTATTTTCACACTGCGGTTCGCATAGAAGCATTATATAAATGGCCTGTTCATTAAGTTAAATAAAATCAATTAATAACAGTAAAAATTTATGGAATTTAACTAAGTATAAGTTGTTGACTTAAGTAAAACGCTTTTCTGTTTTAATTTCGTTAAAAGTTTTATTTATGTTTACGGTACAGAATAAATTTATTATTATAAAGTATAATCTATTTATATCAATGCTATTAAAATTTGCATAGTTTGTTTATTTAAACATACCGATCTCCAAAACAGCAGTTCTCATCTGGTCTAATTTCAAAATGTTGTTTAATTCAAATTTCCTATACGTTCCTCGTGGTGACGGTATACACTGTCCTGCCCGTGGTTGTCGTAAAAGTCGACTAATGGATTATAATGCATATTCAACATCTATGCAAGAGTAGAAAACTCGACATTCTAAACCAACTCGTCTCACCAGCGTGGTACCTATAATAGGTCAATTGACCATCCATTGTGGAGGAAGCTTGAGCTCAGATAAAAAACTCATCTTACCCGTGGATGTCGTATACGAATAAGGGGTGTAATATGCATATAACATTTATGCAAGAGAATATGCCTATAGCAACATGTCTGACCAGTATCGAGGCTCGAGCCCAGCAGTGGGACATTTATTAGCTGATATTACAAGACGACGACTAAATTACAAAAATTGAAATTTGACTCGTACGAAACCACATACACGGCTAATAAGTTTGATACCTAAATACAATAATAATACCTAATTACGCAGTTATATTATTTTGTAATATTCCACTCACAATCATGTATTATAAAGTCAGACAACAATATCCAAAGACAGTCATTGATTCCATAAATTTGATCAATTAGAATGACTTTTTATTCAACAATGAGCCATAAAATATCATCACGCTATAAAATAAACCACCTGAGCAGGTAGTAAATAAGTTCATGTGGGCAAAACCTCTTAACTATAAGCCTAGTTAGCAGCTGTAATAGCCACGCTCAACTTTTACGATCACCATAAAAATGTTTGAACCGACTTAGTTGGTTAATTAAACAATTGCCCTCGTGGCTATTTGATGTGAAGTATAATCAGTTACATGTTCTAACTGAATTCACCGGTTTTTTTTTAATAACAATAACTCTTACAACCCTTTCGCTATCACCGACTATTATAGAAAATAATTGGTATTCAACTAGATAAAATAGTATAGAATACATATTTTGTTTTTAAAATAAAAACTTTTACGTAGTATTTCTTTTAATTAATTCCTAGACGGACGGACGGGTATGATAACGAAGTAAGAATACAATTCTCCACCCCCTCTCTTGCCCGTGGGTGTCGTAAAAGACGACTAAGGTATATAATATGCATATAACATCTATGCAAGAGAAGGAAAACTCGAAATAAAACCCTATAACCAACACATCTGATCGGCGTGGTGTAGTAGGTCAATTGTCCTCCCATTGTGGAGGAGGCTCGAGTCCAACAGTGGGACGTATATGAGCTGTGATGATGATGATGGTGAACTCTAAGAAACTGATATTGAGAAAGTTATTAACATAATTTATCATCCCTCTACTGGGCTCAAGCCTCCATACTGGGAAAGAAATTAACCTACTATACCACGCTAGACGTGTTGGTATTGGATTTTATTTCGACTTTTCATTCATATTATCAGCGTATTGTACTTTCTTAGTCGTATTTTACGACATCCACGAACAAAAAAAGGGGTAGTAAAATGTATTCTTCTGCCGACACCAGACGTGAAGATTTATACAATTATTTATTTAAATTCTACTTCTAAATGCTTTTAGTTACAAAAGGATACATAATTTGTGGAGTTTGCCAACAAAAACTGCAATGCCGAGACGCCCAATAAAAATTAACAACGCTCACACTTCGCCGTGTAGGTTATATAGAACGTGGAGATTTCCTTTTGGACATGTCAATTTGACGACTAATTGGATCCTTGCTAACAATCAATTCGTTAATGTTCAACGTAACATCTAAATTTCTCTTCTAGACTGAACACCTGAATCTTCATCATCATCATTTCGGCTCATAAACGTTCCACTACTGGGATCAAGCCTCTTTCACCGTAGAAGGGAAATTGACCTTACTATACCATGCTATAGTAATTATATATACTATACCATGGTATAGTACGTCAAGTTTACTCCCATTGTGGTGGAGGCCCGAGCCCAACAGTGGGACGTATGTGGGCTGCGATGATGATACCATGCTGGTCAGGTTGATATAGAGTTTTGTTTCGAGTTTTCTTTCTCTTGCACGAACGTTATATGCATATTATTTATATCCCTTAGTCGTATTTTACGACACCCACGGGCAAGAAAAGAGTAGTGAATGGTATTCTTACTCCGTCACCACATTGAAAAACACACCTGAAGACTGTGACATTATTTTTTATACGCAATACTACTAACATTATATCCATAACTTGCTGTGTATACCTATATCTCTGTAATCTTTTAGGCTAATAACCGGCTAATCTTATCTTCACTGATCTGGTATCTACACCATAATTTACATCATTTAGCGGTGTGTCTTTTAAATAAAAAAAATAAATTTAAAAATTTAATTGAATAATGTGTGTTAATTTTTTTTTTTTTTCAGCCTTTGACGTATCTACCTAATAGTGACGTATATATATATATATATTAATCGCTGTGGTCATTTACCTGTTACCAACAGTAGCGATGAGCTTATTTCTGTGGCATCTGCTACTGTTAAATATACCTATATCGATAAATTTTTGTAAAGCAAGGTGTAGACACACTGACGAAGGTTTTCTAATATAGTCGCCCCCCGTAGTGCTAAGACGGCTTGATGGATGGTTAGTTTATTGAAACTCAATACATAGCAAGTTCATTTGTGTCTTACACATAGGGTCCAGTCACGCGACTCTTAACAGGATTACTCCATGCGGACACTCTTATATGATTAATTTGATTAAACTAAGATTTATGAAGAGTATTGTTTATTTTATTGCTCTAGGGTGGATAAAACAGCGTCTCCCTAATTGTATATGGTCTATTGCTTATTATCCAAATTATGAACTACCATATTAAAAGTTTCCGTGTGGTGACGGAGTAAGAATACAATTTACCACCCCCCTGTATTGCCGTGGGTGTCGTAAAAAACGACTATGAGATATAATATGCATAGAAGGAAAACTCGAAATAAAACCCTATACCAACATGTCTGACCAGCGTGGTATAGTAAGTCAATTTCCCTCACATTGTGGAGGAGGCTCGAACCCAACAGTGGGACGTATGTCAGCTGTGATAATGATGATATTAAAAGTGCCTTTCTTAATACTTATTTAAACAAGGATATTAAAGTAAAGTTCGGTTCTCAGCTTACTATTGCAGTCTGCTATAGGTACGCGAGGAGAAAACACGGTGTATATTTGATTCTTGGATGTTATTAATACTATAAATATTAACTTTACACAACATTCGAGCTCAGAAATTGAAAAGTTAATTATATGTCAGTATCTACGTACCTATATAGGATTTTTTTTAATAGACAATTCCTTGCACTAAGTCCATAATCCTGGTATTGCGAGGGACTTTACGAACATATAATTAACGGACACAAATTACATCCAGACTCAGAACAATCTTGATATCGTAGTTTAGTTAGTACACAGTAGTCTAAAAAGATAATAAAGATCTGTATTACTACAGACGCTGTGCAAATAAGAAAGAACTACTATAGAATTCTTTTAGGTTGAAAAACACCACATATCTGGGCCAATTATTAATGTAAAGTATTCTTGAATCTACCTAAACCCATACAAATTTTTATCAATATCGATCCAGACCCTAACAAGAGGTTCTGTTGATACACACGTACCTGCAAGAAGTTCTGTAGTATTTGTATCGTAATGGTCGTTCCTACTTGTTATTTTCCATCTATCTATCATATTGGACATGACAAATGTTGGACATAAACCTTCCCAAAGAGGATCAAGCTTTTTCTAAAGAGTATATTGCCTTAATCATTACGCTTTGCAGGTAAGTCTGTGATCGCAATTGGTATTAGAAGTCTTCGAGAGCTGTTCTCTGCTTTTGGAGATCACTTAGCCGATTTTTACGACATCCTCGGCAAAGCAAGGAGTGATAACACAAATGTATTCTTAACCAATCACACGGGATAACCACACTTATATTAACTAGGTAAACTACATAATTTCATCATCAGCGTCACGTCAGAAAGAGATAGGGGTACAAAGAGTAAATCTTAGGCATCTATGACGCACAACGCACTCAACCAAAGCTAATAAAAGAAACATTTTCCCCGTTTTTATGATAAATTTCATTGCTGCTCTACTGCTATCTTCATAGTGAGATGTTATATAGTCCATATATCGACTTCGTCGGTTAAAATCCTATATAACACTAGCTGACCCAACAGACATTGTTCTATTCGAATAAAATAAAAAAAAATCTCCTTGAAATCGACAGAAGCGCCACCTATCGGGTACAACAGTAAAGCCAAACCACTCTCGAATCCCTTTGAACACACACAAAAAATTTCATCAACATCGGTCCAGCCGTTTTGGAGGAGTTCAGTGACATACCTACACACGTACACAAGAAAGGGGAATGCCCAAGTGACTAAGGAAAATAGTATCGGTATAAATATTACAGTGACAAGACGAAAACCACTGTCTAAGATTCGTATTAGTACCTAGTTTAAGTAAAAATAAAAATCGAATGCGCAATTTGCCGGGTTTCTGAGAAATCGATGGCTGAACTTTGTAGTAAAAAAGTATGAAACTTATTATTTATCTTTTAAGAACACGAAAATACACGTAAACCACAATTATACCATATTCACTACACTTCAGCACTTTAACTCTATCATATTCCATAAAATACCAGCAAAATTATTCAATATAACACTACAAAACACTAAAGAAATGAATATAATACAAGAGCATGACATGACATTTCCATATTTGAGCCAATCTGTTTAGCTGCGAACAACAAACATGATAAGATTGACAAGTAAGGTTACAGTGTTACTAAAATAAAAAAATACATCAAAAATCAATAACGATTAATTATTTCGATTTTTCTTACTGATGTAAAAACACAAGTTTTCCCTCACAATAAGACAGAAGGCGAAATATTTTTATAAGTTTTTCTGTTTATGATAATACGATCTCATATCTCACCTAGTTTTTAGTGTTTCAAAGCTAATGTTTTGTTACATTGGCTAACTAAAAGCTGTGTCTAGTTTTCGTACAGTTGTTTATCAACTGTACGAAACTAAATTAAAATTATATTTTAATAAACACATTTTTTTTTTCGCTGAATGAAAATATTATTGTTGTTTTGAACTGTTAATAATCACAAATAATTACGATTAATCGATATTTTATTATATCAGTAGAACATCGATTAATCATAATTATCTGTGTAATAATGTTGCTACAACAAATCTATTCAACGGAAAACTACGATCCAAAAAAAGACTATTATTACATGTATATAAACCCGGCAAATGTGAGACTCCACAACACGTGATAAAATTATTTTAATAATAAACTAAGATAATCCATTTCATGAACTCGTGTCACAGTTTAAAATTAGATGCATCAAGTGATACTGAAAATGGGCATTCCTCTTTATACCTATAGGTAGGTACTAGCTGACCCAACAGACGTTGTTCTGGTCAAATAAGTGCCACCTACCGGATCCAGTTGTGAATCTAAACTATTCTTGAATCCCCTTGAAGATACACAAACAATTTCATCAACGTCGGTCCAGCCGTTTTGGAGGAGTTCAGTGACATACACACGTACACAAGAAATATACATATATAAAGATTAAAAGAATTTTTCAATTCGAATCATTAGTTTCTGAGATTAGCGCGTAGGTATAACCAAACAAACTTTTCAAGTTTATAATATTAGTAGAGATTTAAAATCTAAACTACTTACATGTATAGTTTGTTGTAACACGATGTTTATATATCTTTCATGCATAAATATGTAATAAAGTATCATGCATTGTGGTGACAAGGTGACAACTAAGGTAGACGGGTTGCGCTATCATAAATTTATAGTAGCACATATATTATTATTCTATCTGATATTCAAATATCTAAACGTTAACACAATGAATGAAAAAGGGCCGCAAAACGTTCTCGATATATCTAAAATATATATTCATTTAGTAAAGTGTATTTATTATGCAACATTCTAAATGTCTTTACACAATTTTTAATCCCCGAGGAAAAAAAACGGATGTTAAAGTTCGACGTTGATATCTGTCTATGTGAGCGTATGTCTGTGGCATCGTAGCGCTCAGACGGATGGACCGATTTCGATGCAATTTTTTTTTTAATTAGGAGACCAGTTTCCTTGTCTGGTTGATATCGGTCCAGTAGTGTAAAAGTGTCAGCTCTTTTCCAAAATGATATAATGGCGTATGATTACTCGATTATGTGCTTCACGAGTGCTATTATTAACGTTAAATGACAATTAATTGATAATTCCTGTTGAAGAAAACGTAATATTTTTATTGTTTTAGTTTGTGTCGGGGTTTTATTCAAATTTTTTTTATTTTACTTATATTTATTGAAGTTATCTACTTGTTTTGCCGCGTTAGAGAAAAATGATGGGAGTAGAGCACGCCGTCACAAATGTCTACTAGATAATGCGTTGTAATAAAACTTTTAATACATTAAATACCCTTTTTAATCCCCGATGCATAAATAGGGGTCTTATAAATTTAACGTCTGTGCGTGTGTGTGTTCTTAACTATGTTTGGTTAATATCAGTCCAGTAATTTAAGAGTATCAGCTCTTCTCCGAAATGAGGTAATGGTGTATGATTACTCGATTAAGTGCTTCACGCGTGCAGTATGGTCGTTAAATGACAGTTAATTGATAATTTCTGTTGAATAGAACGTAACACTTTTTTATTATTTTAATCTGGGTCGGGGGTTGTTCAAAATTTTATTTTATTAATTCTATTATTAGTAAAGTTTTTCTACAAACGTAGGATAATGCGAAGGATAAAATTTTCAGAAAGATTTTTATCTTGTTTCGCCAAAGAAGTATCGCCTCTTACGTGCACACACTTTTTTTTAAAGTTGTATTACGTTCTCAATTACAAAATTTCTACGTAAGAGTAATGTTTAATAAAAAAACATTTTATTAAAAGTTTTGAGTGTGGAAAACATGCTGATAATCGCTTGGCGGCTGACTGGGTTGTTCTTAGAAAAACAAAAGATATTACTCATCCCGGTGCTCGAACTGTATTTGAGAATTCCTTGAAGCATACCGCCACACCTTACGGCATGTAACGTTAGCAACGACAACATTCAAACACACCTAATGCAAAGAAAAATTATAAAAAGGAACATTAAGCCCTAATAAGCTTTTAATATACATAGTGTATAATGATTCCTGATGTTTACGAGAGCATTAAACATTATAAATAAAACTAGTTTGCGTATTTTATCGCATTTGTATCTGATTTTTGATTGCCCGACGTTTCGAATACTTTTCAAAAATCAAATAGAAACGCGATTAAATACGTAAATTAATTTTATTTACAACACAGAGTGAAGTAAAAAATCAAATACATTAAAATCAAATAAAAACGCGATAGAATCCGTAAAATAGGTTTATTTGGGTGTAGTAATATACTTAGACTTTAACTGCACAGATGACGAAGGTTAAGATATAAATACTGTGCCTATATAGCGCGTTCAAATCCCACAGAGAACAACACTTAGTATGATGTCCAAGTTTTTATTCTGAATCTGTCGGTAATTTGTGTCTGTTAATTAGCAAGGAACCTTTTTTATTGCTGATTACTGTTTTAAAAAAAAAACTATATTTCCATTAATTAGTAAATGTGACCTATTTATAATAAACAAATTCCGATAACATCTTAATAATCCTTACTTTTTATTCGATTTAATTTAACTCGTCAGCTTGACGTGTATAAAATAAAAAAAGCATGTGACAATCTATCCGTACCCACCCCTAGACTGAGACGAGAGAGCGTAAGACGGAGCACAGAGAAAGTTTGAGTGACGTACCCCCTCTACCGCCCCCGTGTCCCCCAGCGAGGATTTATGGCGCCATATTGGATTGGGACAAGATGACACGAGGCTCGGATAATTTGGGCAACGGTATCACGTGACGGGACCCAAACTGTGAAACGGCACTTTAATTATCATATTCTTGAGTTTATTTCACTTTGAAAACGTGGCTATTTAGTAATAGCTCTAGTTATTTGAATATACTCTCCTAATAAAGATTTGATATAAGGCTATGAACACAATATTAATGTAGACGTGTAGAGTTTTGTTAAATAGTAATAAAATTAGCTTTAGTAAATTAAAATGAGATAGCAAATGACTTACTAGCAATGACTGAAAGGCAATCAATATTTTGATTTTTCGTGTGGTGACGGAGTAAGAATCTTGCTTGTGGGTGTCGTAAGAGACGACTAAGAAATGTAATATGCATAAAACTTCTATACGAGAGAAAGAAAACTTGAAATTATAACCTATAGATATTCTTTTACTGTTGGACCAATATTAACCAAACATAGCTAAGAACCACCGTAATCAAACTGGCTTTCAAATGAATAAAAAACGCATCGAAATCGGTCCATCCGTTTGAGAGCTACAATGCCATAGACAGACAGACATTGACTTCAAACTTATAATACCCCTCTTTTTAAGTCGGGGGTTAAAAATGTAAATTAATGCAATAAAAAGTCAATAAGATATTCATTGTATTCTTGTAGTCAACCTACGGTTGCAAAGATATACAAATAAAACTAATTCATCAGTTGAGGCGATAAATAAACCTGGAGCGGTTGCACGCACTCGCGCGCACTGTCTGATGTCTTGACACGCATGCGCCGTTTGGCGTGCCAAAGCACATATTATATCAGCAAACTCAAATAGACGAAAGGAAATAATTGCTCATTGAATGTTTAATAAATATTTTTATATTAATTTTCATATTACTATATGATTTTCCGTGTGTTGACGGAGTCTAACTCCGTCCTAACTACAATTCACCACTTCCAATCTTGCCCGTGGATGTCCTAAAAGGCGACTATGGGATATAATATACACATAAGATCTGTGCAAGAGAAGGCAAACTCGAAATGAAACCCTATACCAACATGTCTATCACCTGCACGCTACCGACCAGAATGCTATAGTAGATTAAATTCCTTCCTATTGTAGAAGAGGCCAATAGTGGGACGTATGTGGGCTGCGATGATGATGATGATATGATTTTCCGTGTGGTGACGGAATAAGAATACAATTCACCACTCCGTGGATGTCAGCAAAGATGACTAAAGTATATTACATTTAGGTAAGAGAAGGAAGACAAAACCAATACCAACCATCTGGTACCTGGTGCTCTGACCATCATGGTATAGTAAGGTAAATTTCCCTCCTATTATGGAGGAGGCTCGAGCCCAGCGTTTGGACGTAAATAAACTGAGATTATGATGATACGATGATATTACTTTTTTTTTGTTACATGTTTCACACATGCAAAAATTCATTCCTTAGTTCACAGTCGTCCTACGCCTGGGTTCCAGCCTCCTATACCTACAGTGCGAGAGAAACTGACCTACTACACCATGCTGGTCAGACGTGTTAGTAAATGATTTTACATCGACTTTTGTCTCATTTTTATTTTATTTTTTTTTTGTGGGTGGGCTGCGGTCGGCGCTCCTCCGCACCACTCCGTCCGGGAGAACTTTTCTGTCTCTTGCATTTTTTATGCATCTTATATCCCATAGTCGTTTTTTACGACACTCACGGCCATGATAGGTGGTGGTTAATACTATTCTTACTCCGTTACGTTACGGCAAATTAATAAAAAGATTATGATTGAGTTAAATAGATTATTGATGCTTATAGACAACTCTCCACTTTTAGTAGGATCCTTGTTTCATGAAAGATTCCTATAAAAAGGCAATTAATGAGCAAAAATTACATACAATTTTAAAAAACGGCTTATGAATGGTAACCAAGGATTGTTTTGTGATAAGAATCAAACATACGCCACTGGAAGTCACTCACGAGACCGAAGTGTTATCTATACAGGCATTAAGAATTTAATTAAAATTATGCACCGATTTCGTAAACGCTAAGGTAAAATTTTGTACATAACAATGATTTATAAAATGCTACTTTTGTGAATAAGGAAATAACTAAATAAAATATTATGAAAAAAGAAGTATTACCTATTTTAATTACGTAAATTAATTTATATTTAAATAATAGGATGACTCAGAAGCTAGTATTCAATAAAATAGGGTCATTGTTAGTTCCATTGCTTGATTCCGTAAAGCTAGAGTAGAGCATTGATGATCACCTTTGGCAAAAACCATGCAAAATTAGAATAAATTATTTAGTATGTGTCAGAACAGCAGTAGCTGTTCTGCTATGATAAATAGCGTTATAATTTTTAACATACTATGTTCTAACTAGATCCTTTTTTTTTTCTTTTTTATGGGTGGGCTATGGTAAGCGCACGCGCGCTCCAATCCGTCCGGGGCGATGAAAGGACGGCGCGCGGGCCCATAACCCACCCGTACCCACGTCACCTGGTTGTTGGGCCGACCACCGGAGCAGATGTGACTTGTCGTCAGTGGTCGGCCCGACGGAATACCCTTTCGGGTATCCTCGCCTCTCGACGTACTGGGACGTCAGTCGCCGTGGCGCGGTCAGCCTCTCCGCGGGTGACGGACAATTCCCCGGTTCGATCACCCGCGGCCTCGGCTCAGGCGGCATTAGGCGCAGATACTCGTGCCTGCGCCACCCGAGTCGCTGGCGGCGGAACGTGTCGCCGAATAGGAGCTCTACTCGCACACGATCCGCCGCCTCCTTCCGTGAGATAACGGCCTCACAGAAGGCGGCGACCGCGTCCCAGTTCCTGACGCTGACGAGCATCTCCCTGGCGATGGTCGGCAGCGCCAGGTCGGCACTGATAATTGCGACGAGTTCACGGCGATCCCCCTCCCATGCAGCACACTCCTCGAGCGTGTGCTGCGCCGTGTCCTCGTCGCAACTGCAGTGGTGGCAGGACGGTGTGCTCTCCCTCCTGACAATCTTGTGCAGGTACTTCCCGAAGCAACCGTGCCCCGTCAGCACCTGCACCAGTCGGAAGGAAAGCACCCCGTGCGTCCGCTTCAACCACTCCATCAGCACCGGCCGGAGGGCCTCGACGGTCCTGACACCGTACCGAGGACTCTCCAGCCGGACTGCCTAACGGGCAATGACTCCTCGGCGGGCGTCGACCCACCAGGCGATGATCTCTTTGATGGACACCATGCCGCCGCGGGCACGCGTCTCCGACACCCGCCGATAAATTTCGGCGAGCATCTCCGCCTCCAGGTCCCAAGATCTAGATCCTTGCACATTAGAACTAGATCCTTGCACATTATTCTTGAAAAGTTTTAAGAGAATCCGTACTGTATATTTTGCGGAATTCTAAAAGAATTCATTCACAAACAAACTAAAAATATGTTTTCAGGCAAACGCTTTGGGGACATTTAGAGCACTCACTAGTTGTTATTTTTTTATATATTCCATGAACATCATTGGCTTCGTTACAATTTTAATATTTAATGAAGATAACTTACTTATATAAGTAGGGTTGAATATAAACGGGGTGAAGAATAGATTATGAAATATCGCAATATCGTTCAAATGTCATTTAACAAAAAGTGCTGAAGCAATAATACGAAGCAAAGCCGTCGACGAATAGCTAGTAACTGAACGTTTGAGGGTGCGAATACTGCAAAAACAGAAATCTCGTTAAGATGACAATTTATGGGTTGTTTTTGCTAAATGAAAATAGTCGTAGGCCGTGAACTGAACAGACCTTTTTTGATTTTCTTAATGGAATCTTTTCGCTTGGGATTTGTGTCGAGCGATGCTTTAAGCTCTTCCGTTTATGCGCAATACCCCATAGTAGCATATAATATGTTCTTTTACGTAAAAATATTCTCTTCTAAATCTTGTTGTATATTTTCCCGGTCTGTAGTGCCTGCTTCTGCTTGAAAAATAACAAAGCATATTCTGTCGCATGTCTTATTTGCAGAAGTGTATGAAACAGTGCTATAAATTCCTATTCCGATATGCCTATGAGCTTATTGCTGTATATGAGGCACAGAATTAAATATGACTTTTGATATTAAAAATGTTACACCACATTTTCTACCTGATTCAAGATTTAATAGCACCCTGATTGCCAGTCTTATTTTTATACCACTGAATCAACTAGGCAATAACATTATGGATATAGAATTAGGGGAATTTTCATTTCCTCGTGAATAATAAAAGCTACACATTGATTCAAACTTTCTTTGTAATAAGGCAACGAACCGGAAGCATTTCATGATTTATGACAAAGTAAATTTTTATTTTCATTTCTCTTCGTTCTTTGCTCTTTTTTTTTATTTTACCACAGTACCTCGCAGCTTTTCAGTGCAAAAAAATCACTGTGAAAAGTCGCTTTCATTTTAGTGGCAATGGAAAATGGAGGACAATGAAAGTAAATATGCATATATGCACGAGCGAGAATGTTTAGCATTATGTTTGATATCCAGAGGCTTTAGTGAAATCAATTATTACTGTTCAAGTTTTAGTTATTAGAATAAAATTATCCTATTTGATTGGTGAGGTAATATCTGTGTCCTATACTTTCATTGCATGCCGTAATTTTTACATAATTGATCATCATCGTCATCGCAGCCCACATATGTCCCACTATTGGGCTCGGGCTTCCTCCACAATGGGAGGGAATTTGATCTACTATACCATGCTGGTCAGACATGTTGGTACAGGGTTTCATTTCGAGTGTTCCTTCTCTTACACAGATGTTATGTGCAAATACTATCCCATAGTTGTCTTGTACGACATCCACGGACAAGATAGGGAGTGGTGAATTGTATTCTTACTGCATCACCACGCGGAAATCGTAATTGATAAATCTGTTATATTTGCATATGGTGACGATAAAAGGATACAATTCACCACTTCATACCATGCTTGTGGGGGTTGTAAAAGGCGACTTATGGATATAATATGCATACAATATCTGTGCAAGAGAACACAAACTTGAAATAAAACCATTCCTTCTTAATAGCGTAGTACAGTAGATCAATTTCACTCTTATTTTAGAGGAAACTCGAGCATAATAGTGGGATATATAAGAGTTAAAATGAAGGTAAACTCTCTAATTAGTAATCCATACATGTATCTCTGAATTACGTGTAGTGTCGGAGTAAGAATACAATTCAACAACCCTCTTTCTTGCCCGTGCGTGTCATAAAAGTCTGAGGGACAATATGCAGATACCATCTAAGCAAGGGAATGAAAGCTCGTAACAAAACCCTATACCAAATCGTCTGACCAACTTGGTATATTGGGTCAATTTTTCTCCCGTTGTAGCAGAGGCTCGAGCACAGCGGTGGGGCGTATAACAGCTGTGATGAAGTTGGCAATATACAGACAGCTCAGTAATATATTCTACATAATTTTATAAGTTACAATGCCCAAAAAATATATTAATTATGGATTGCCAATATGATATTTAAAAATGAATGTCACAGGATATAGCAACAACATATTTAAATGTTAAATAAAGCAATTTATAATATAAATATTGCAGGACTTGAAATGTTCATGTTTGTTGTAATTAAATAATAACAAAATGTCTACCTATCGATATATTTAAATAAACTAGTACATTAACTTTTATAATATTCTTTTCTATTGAGAAAAAATAAATGTATGAGAAAAACTTCATGCGCGTAATAATTGTACGTATTCGTTACGAAGTGTGAGTTCTGCCAAGTCTCAAGAGGTTTCACACAAAGCTGACGAGGCGAATACAAACCATTCTTTTTGCCGCTATCCCTTGTCAAGTTATATCAAATGTTAGTAATTCACTTCCTTTCAAAAAAAGCATTTAAGCTTATTACAATACAATATTATTTTATGTATATTAAGATTCAAAGAAAAATATAATTTACATTGCAAGTTTGAAGCATCAAACGTTTATGGATTTCGATAAATATATATTTATATCCATTTATCCGAGTGCTTTGTGGTAGCAACTACGAATACTACCAATTCTTATATTGCTCGTGGGTTTTGTGAAAGACGACTAAGAGCATTTGATGCCGTTAGATCAACAATTACATTCGTAAGACGTCAGGCAGGCGGCCGATCACAAAATTATTACCAAAACTTTTGCAAAATGTACTATTAAAGAAAATTATAGTCGATCTCAAGTAATTGGGATAAGAGCAGGGCGATGATGATGATGATGATTATGATTGTCCATTTATCTGAGGTAGTTAAAATTAAAAAAAATATATATATATTTATAAATGCATATTAACACAAAGACAGCTCCATGGTTTCTGTGTTACACACACGTCATTCTATTTTCTTTATTCCGCTCTGTTTTGTTGCGTCCCGCTGCTTCCGTACCGTGGACACTTTTGGTTAGTTTGTTCTGTTTTCTGTATAATAAATAATAAAACCCATACCATTGGACTAAAGAGAAATGCTACGTTGTTAACTGTATTTTGTATCGTTAAGGATAAAATGGAGCCTGTCGCACTTAGCGGTTAAAGTATGTGAAACATTACGCACTTGCTTTGCATGAATTTTGTCTTAACGGTTCACATAGTTTAGACGGCTTTATTGACGGAACTTTAAAATAAAAGTAGTTAGAACTTTATTAAAATTTGTAAGTGCGAAATATTTCCTTATTTGGTATAGATATACGTCAAATATATCGGGATTATGATTAAATTTCCGTGTGGTGACAGAATAAGAATACAATTCGTCACTCACTATCTTGCCTGTAGATGTCGTAAAAGATGACTATGGGATATTATGCACATATAACATCTATGCAAGAGAAGGAAAACTTGAAACTTACTCCGTCACCATGGAAAACTTTTATATATTATATAATAAAAAACATGTATCATAAATTTTAATTTAAACGCAACTCGATTCATGCATGTTTAAAATGGAAGCAGTCTATTACTCACTATAGTTGCTTTAATAAATATTTTGTATCAAAACCTTAAAACGACCGTAAAACCGATAACCACATTCATTATATATGCAGATGTAATGCGGATAAAGTCGTGATTTGATCTACGCCTCTTTAATATTCTATTAACCGATATTCAATCGTTTATTAGCCTCGATGCATTATTTATCACATACTAATATATCATTATTGAAAATAAGGGATTTATTTTCAATGATACGAATTTTTTCATTGATCAATGCTGGGCACGCGTGCACTTTTATATATTCTGATAAATAGCTCTCATTTCATGGGACGACACCATTGATATTGAATGTGAACGCATTGATTTATAGTTTTAACGTTTAATTCGCAAATTTAAAAACAAGTTTTTTTTGGCAGAGGTATGTTTTTTATGATTTCATGATCCGTTGATGATCTATAGCCATGTTGTGTCAGTGTAGTTATAAACTTATAACGATATTGAACGAATTATAAAAAAAAAGGTTAATATGATCGTAAAATATATTTGCTTCATGATTTATCTAGACATACCTATTCAATTTTTTGTAACAAAACCGCAGCAATTCGTGGATCTATTTAATAGAATGAGCATCACATAATTTTCCCTATTAATTTTCATATTGTATAAAATGTAATTTGGTAGATATAAATTCTCATTAATTTCAATATTTCAATTCAATTCAATCTATATATATATACATATATATATATATATATATATATATTATGAGTACTATATGTATTATGTCTTGAAGGTATTTTTTGGTCATTATAAAATATTTGCATTTTCCATTTTATCGACATTTTGATGATGATTTTCTTTCTCCCAATGAAAAATAAGAAAATATATTAAAATTAATTTATTTATTAAAGATCAGTTGGTTGTCTCGAGTGTCTATGAACATATCCTTATTAGGTTACAGTTGTATACGTAATAAGTCTTCAACTGACAATGTGAAATACTCTTACTTCTTCGGTCTTTTAGTACCTATTTTTATACTCATAAATTTATAATTTAAAAAAATAACATTCGCTAAATAAAGTTGTGAGTGATTTATTCGATCACTGGCAGTAATATGCATCACTGTCAACAACAAATAGAAAAAATAAAATAATATTATTCTAAATTCAAAAATATAAAATTGTAATAGTTTAACGTTGCTGGGCTCGCGCCTCGCGAAAGAATCAATTTTATTGGTAAAACAAGCGGTGTCGGTGATTTATGTCGTACGAACGTGGCCCCGCGATAGCATGTCACCGGGCCGGCGTGTTCGCGCCTCGCTCTAGAATTTGCTAGAATATTCTTTTGTGTTTACAAGCACAATGGCTTTTAGTGAATCGAATTTTTATCACATACCTTTCATAGGGAATGCGAAATTTGTATTTGAAACATATTATCACTGGTTGAACTTTTTCATCATTACAGCTGGTAGTCAGTTCAGGAGTGCAGTAAGACCGCTTTTACCCAGTAGTCCAACCACATTGTTAAAGTCGTAGGAAACCGTTGGGTGTTGGCTAAAGAACCGTTTTCAGTGATATTCTCGTAGGAATTTAATACTCTTTATTCACCAGCGGACATGAATTGATGCCCGAGGGGGATTGATGTATGGATGAAGACAAAAATTGTGAGTAAAATTTGAACCATCTGTCACAATAAGGCATACTTCGCAAACTGAGCTTATATTTAACTTAATTTCATGTAAATTACGAATAGCACTTTAATATTTTTCTCAAAAATCACTGTAAGATGTTACTATTTTTCTAGAAGCTTTAATTCTAATAGTCTTTCAGTACCTACTGCATGCAAATTTTTAAGAGTTACATCTTTTCCAAAGGTAGTGGTAGTAGACCCAGAAATAATACGACGAGTAGCCGCTTAGCGAAACGACGCCAGCCAAGTCCGTGGAAAAAGAAATGGATTGTAACGCTTCGTCTGTCCCGCAAAAATGCCTATAGTATAGTTTAAAATAGGGCGCTGGACTATTGTATTCTGAATATATATAGATATTAAAGTATAATAATAAAAATAAATTCTATTATTATATTTAATTCCTATAGCAAGATTACAAATTGATATGCATGACAGCTACACGACATTTAAAAAGTTGAAGGTGCGCTCCTAAACAAAGAAACACTTTGACCTTTTACAAGCTGTCTAGATTAGAATCTAAACAATTGTAAATATAATATACATAGGTGTAATATATACATTTTTAACGGGTTATTGTGTTGACCCACGCCGCTTCGTCCGGAGCGACGAAAGGGTGGTGCGCGACCACATAACCCACCGTGTTCCCCACCAGGTCTTTAAAATCCGTGGCTAGCCCGGACAATATACACAGAAGAAGGTTTTGCTGCTAATCTAATACTCTTTAAATAAAACTACTTTATGGATTTTATTGCCTTTGTATTTCATTTTGATTTATTTACAATTATAAATTTTCTGTAATAACGATGACTTACTGGACGTAAAACATATTAGTCCGCCCGCAACCATGAATACTGCAAAGGGATCGAAACGTCAGGTAATCAATAATCAGATACAAATGCGATAAAATACGTAGTTTTATTTAAAATGTGTAATACTCGCGTAAATATCAGAAGTCATTATGTAAAACTTCTTAAAAAGAGGCCGTGAAGAAAATTAAGATTCCGATTAAAATCTTTAATAGTTCGGTCTTTGCAATGCTAAAAATTTAAAATAAATGATCAACAAAATAATATATAGAGACATTTGCAACAAAAACCTACTAAAAGCTAATTTTCAATAAGCAGGTGTCGCATGATTGACATTATTACATGGCAATACCACCAACTGACTGACTACTAATTTACATGTCAAATATTTATTCACAAACTATTTATCATTATTGAATGCTATTACTATTAACAGCACGTTAACCCATCAATTGCAATAAGTCGTTTTTTTATCATTTGTCATTTGTAATAAGTGCAGCAACATTTTAAATTAAGTGCTTATTGTTTGAATGGTTTCAGGAAACATTAAACTATAATATGCGACTTGGAATCACTTCCATAGGAATTCGTTAATTATTCTATTTACATTGTCCGTTCCTCATATATCAAGTTTTTGTTTGCTATCTACAATTATGATTATACCATTCTCTGGATCGTTATCATAAACTACAAGCAATGGAAACATTTTCAAAGGTTAAATAGAAGTTTTTTTTTAAGTAATAAATAAGCACATAAGTGCTATATCAATAGTAAACACCTCTTCATTAAGTGAACCTGTTCAACTAATTGTCACTCTGTATTAATGTATTTTAAACTTTAAATTATAATCGTTTTCACATCACTAATTTATTATATAAGAATAAGAATAGAGGCCAGTCCTCTATCTATATTCTTTTAAGCATTAGATATAATAGTCTAAGCAAACTTCTAAATAGATATATAGGAAAACTATTAGCGCAGGTGGTTCAGAAAGAAACTATGGCTTAAAATGAAGTTGACATTTGGCTTCTATTATATTTATTTTCTTTTTATTGGTAATTATACGTCCTTTATAAACGTTATTAAATTACAAAGTTGTAAAGTGGTTTAACATTTTACTAAAAATAGGAAGGAGTCTTATACCCCAGTAATACTAAAATAATACTAAAATTACATACGGTTTAGTAAAATTGTACTTACAGCGTTTTGATATGCATATAATAAAGTATAGCGTTTTCATTATATTTTTTCGTTATTGCGCACGCCATTCTGTAAGGAAGTAATTTTGTAAAGGACATTTTCGAAATTGAAATATATAACTACCAGCTTTAGTGAAAACTTTTTCGGTTTAAAAAATTGTTTTTTAGAGTTTATTGTTTTAGTTTATACGAAGATTTGTCGAAAATTCACTTTTAGAATGGATTGACCTTTTTATATAATTAGGGTCCTATATGAATAGTCTTTTCCTTGTAAAGCTGTTTTAAATGATAGTAATTTCTGTTTATATATAATTATAGTTGTTTTGAAAAGTTTGTCCTCTTAATTATAAATGGGCACACTCGATGATTCTATCATTAATTCATTCGTTCTGTACCAATTGCAGAGAATGCTGATATCTAATCGCTGATTACGATTTCAAACTAATGAATTCTAAGACTGCAATATAGTTATGTATTATTTCCAAAATCCTATTTATTACTAATGCTGTAGAAAAATAATAATTTATCACCATAAGATTTTGAAAGCCTAAAGCACTTTTCTTAGCTAAGACTGTCTAATAATATTCCATTTGATGTTATGTAGGAAAGTTTGCATAAATGTCCAGTAGGTGCAGTAGATATAGTAAGCTATACCTACTGCACGAATTTTCTATCTCTCTAGACCGAAATATGAACTTACTACCAGGGTTCATCTAATAAGATGGACAGTAACTGAAAGCTAGGTATGCAGATCTATAGATTAGAAGTCAAAACTCGATTCAAATAAAAAAAAACGATTTTCAAACGATAATTTTAGCCGCCTCATATTTATACTTATACGATTTGTAGAGACATCGAGAGAGGTCCAAATTGGGAAAGCTTTGCGGTCACGTCCGTCGGATGATATTAAATGGACCCAAATATGTTGTTTTCGTGACTTAGATCCAATGAAGTCGTTCTCCGATCGGTTATCCGTAATTTTATTGGTACTACATGTATTTACTCATTTAATAACTTAAAATATTGCTCATTAAAATCGATCATAAATTATATTTAGAAGGTAATACTTGTTTCTCCACTTGTTTCCGACAGATTTAAATATGAAAGCACTTCCTGAGAAATTTAGAGTCTTGACGCTTTTGCTACACGACGGTAATTTTTCACGGCAAACAAACAAGAATAAAATGAGGCTATAAATTTAATAACGTTGACTTAAACAAGAAGAACAAGTGTACAATAAAGGCTATAACTAGTTTTGGGAACATTAACAACCGAATCCGTGTGGTGACTAACAGTTTGAATTTACGAATTTGGTAAAAACTTGATCAGCTAGCATGACAGGTAGCAGAACATATAATTGCTCTAATTCTGACTGATTTGTAACTTCCTTTGACCTTGTTGAGAGTTTATACCAATCGAATATGAACACTTATTTGAATGGATTCTAGAAAGCTCCGAAATTTTAATCATGATTTATACAAGTCATGACTTCAAGCAGTATTAGTAAGTAAATACTTATATTTTTTATGACTGTCTCGTTCTTTCAGTGGCATAAGTATAATTGCCGGATATTAATACCCGGATTCGAACCTGGGCTATTATCTGGGTAGAATAAAAGTATTAGGTATTGTTGCTTTTTTGGTCCCCTCAGGATCATGTCTTTTATTAGTTGCCTACGTGGCAAGAAATATGTATTAAATACATATCTACCTACTATAAAGAGAATAAAGACATAGAACTATAAAAATATTTTAATTGAATCATGTTTTTTCCTGTGGTGACGGAGTAAGAATAGAAATAAACACCGCCTCTCTTGCCCGTGGGTGTCGTAAAAGACCACTAAGGGCTATGATATGCCGATCACATCTTTCAAGAGAAGGAAAGCTCCACATGAAACCCTATACCAACACGTCTGACTAGCGTGGAATAGTAGACCAATTTTCCCCCTATTGTGAAGGAGGCCCGAGCCTAACAATGCGTTGAGATGATGATGGTTTACACATGACACACATGACACGTTACAAAAATGTAATTTAGTTCCTTCAACTGCAGCCGTCTTTCCATCGTCTACTTGCTAACCGGCCGCGCCTAATAACGCCACGAATGAGCTCCACTCGTCTGCGTCCAACGGTGCCCTGGACTTTTATTTTTATTATTAGTCCACCTAGTTATAAAATACACTACGTAGTCGAATTTATATAATTTAGATGTCAAACTTAATAGATGGAGCAACTAAGTACTGTTGCAATCGCCGGGTTTATATTAAGATTTTTAATTAAACATTTTTGCAAATTACCGTATGGACGTTAATATGTAAAAATATTCAAGTTAATTTACTTATGTAAAAACCCAATAACACTAATCTAGGGTTTTCCAAAATTCCAAGTTTGTACTCGCTTACAATGGTACTGAATGAACGTCGTATTTATTTAATTGCCCTATGTTAATCAAAGATATATCAATCAATAATCAAGATGTATCAAACAGATAGGTTGGTAATTTAAATTTCTTTTGCTACTGATAATACCGACCTATAATTATTATTTAAAAAATAGGATACCTCTATAAAATATTAATATTCGAGCATAATTTCTGCAAGGATAGGATTTAGTAAAAAGAAGTGGTGAGAAGATTGAAATAAAAAAACCTCTAAGATGACTCTTTTGCAGGCGCCTAGAGCGGAGCAAGTGCCAATATTAACATGATGTCAAATTATCTTATTATTTCAGGTTTTCCTTCTTTTACAGATATTTTATGCATACTAATAATACAGACCAAGATGGTGAAATGTGTTCTTACAAGGTCATCTCAGAAAAAATGTAGTTATAGAAATATATGCTTACATCCTGGCTTTCCCTTTCCTTTCTGTATGCATTGTATCTTACTCCTTAAATACACGAAAGTATTTATATATTTTTATATAATCTATTCTTTTATTTAGGGTAACATCATAAAGTTTAAAATTTCACTTCTCAAACCAGATATCTTCGTTCGGTTTCAATTTCTAACGACGGAACATCGGGAACTGTTTAAATCACGCGCATACGCCGAAAATAAACTAAGCGCGATCACTCCTCCGGCTGGCCGTAAATTCACTGCTAATTTACCGCCCCTCATCGTTATAAATAAATATATATTCGTCACGGCACGTTCATCCACTCTTGACATATTGGGCTACCACTTGGATAGTGCTGTCATAACAGATCCTTCGTGGCACGCTTAATGGATCGAGGTAACTTCTGATACGGCTATTAAACTTTCCATATACTAATTTTCATTTACAACAAAGTTTAGTGTTACTTTACATGTATAAGGAAAGACTAGTTGGGCATGAGACACCTTAATCCTCCTGTGACCATAAACGGAAATGCGTTTGAAACATCGGCAAATCCAAAATCAAATACAAACGCGATAGAATCCATAAAAATAGTTTTATTTATAATGCGTAAGGAACTTTTTAGCCCCATATTGTCTTTATAATTCATGATAAGAAAAGATTTCCGAACAGTGGCTGAATTGGAATGTAATTAGTGAAACTTTTTTGAACTGTGTGGTGATGGGTTAAGAAAACAATAGTTTTGCTATTATGCTATGTTATGTTATGCCATTTTGCTTTCACTTGATTTTTAGGATACAAATTTATTAAAGCGTATAAAATCATTGTAATATAAGACAAACCCTTAATAAAACCCTATGCTAACCCAGCATGGTGTAGTAGAATAATTGCCCTTACCTGGAGAAGGCCTGTGCCCACTAGTGTGTACATGAGAAATAGAAGCAAAAACTTTCCTTCATAAAAACTAAGAAATATGTGAATTTCAAGCAGAATAACTAAAATTGCGGCTGGTTAAACTATACTGCCAATTATTTAAGTACCTATGTATGCTTATTTAGTTGTTAGTGGCCTATAATCTGATCGCTTCCGCTGAGTCGTGTTTGCTTGAAATCCCATCCGTGCACCTGCTTCCCGCCAATTCAGAGTAACTCTGGTATTTATGGAAATTTAACTTTATTTCAGTAGTTAAATTAAATTATTATTATATGTGGTGACGGAGAGAAAATAAAATTCATCACTTCTTTTATCGCGAGTGGGCAAAAGACGACTAGGGAATGTAGGCAAATAATTTCACAGTAAAGGAAAAAAATCAACACAAATTTATGCCCGTCCATTCAACGTTGGGTAGTGGACTACTTTTCTTCCTATTGTGGAGTATAGCCAACAAGAAGACGTATATAGATATAGACTGTATTTAATTATCTCATAGTTTTAGATGACTTTTTAAGGTAAAATTTCAAACCATCGTAAAATTTTTTGTGTCACTGAACACGTTTTCAATATATAATTAACCGACGCCAATAACACCCAGCTCGGAACAATTATAATTATTGGCTATACAAAGAACTATCTAGTTTAAGAATCGAACTCACGACACCGAACATAGGAGGTGGCTACTTTGGCCACTACTGCATCTGTTTATATTGTAATTGATCCCCGATGATTTAAAAGATATATTTAAAAATTAAAGTTTCAAGTTTGTTGAAAACGCAAACAACAATGATTTGGCACTGACATTTGGACATGAAAATCAACCACAAAAATAAACTAATATACCTACTGCGTATTTGACCTTACACGCATCCTTAAATAATGCTATATAATACTTTTAAATAACTTTAACATTTATACTAACTTTAGTATCATAAATAAAGTTACGAGATCCATCAATCATTCCCATCAATTTGTCTTTTTATATGTACAACTGATAAGATGTAATGAAAGCACAATCAACTTCTTTGTTTTACAAAAACGTGGTTACATCTAATAGTAAATTACAAACATTGTAGTAGTCACAAATTATATTGTCATTTACGAATACGTGATACCTAGCGAAAGTTATTGAGTGCCAAGTAGAGTGAAACAAGGGAACAGCCGGGTTAGTTCTGTGCCAGCGATCTTTGATGGGATTGTGGCGTCATATCACAATACTGATACAAATACGCCGCCGCTGTTGGTATTTATCTTTTTGTTGATTTACAATAAATAATATATAGGAACTGATAAAAAATTTAGGATTTAAAATAATACTTTCAATTTGAGAATCCGTCAGTATAACGTTTGATAGCCTTAGATTGGAAGCCTCAATCAGGTAACAGAGTTTATCGACCTTTCACATGCAAATTTTATATATTACAATTAAGTACCTACTCTACGTATTTATAGGTCCTTAATTTGATTATGATTTGGATCATTAACATATTCAAAATTAAAATTCACACTAAAATCCATTTTCTCAAGACATTACCTACGTTGATCTTAAAATAGTTTTTTTTTAAATACTTGTAAAATACCTATAAACGGTTTTGAATCAGTACCCATCGTTGACAGTCAGTATTTGACAAATATTTCTAAACACAAGTAAATAAACAACATATTCTGATACTTATGTTTTCAATCAATTAAAAGTATATCCGAACTGAAGTGCATTGTGACGTATCAATTTGATTCGACGATTCAATCAATACCGCGCACATTCGATAGAAAGCCGTCATATCTACCGTATACAGAATAAATTACTATGTACGTAACTCAATTTATAGCCAATGCGCACCTGCAACAAATTATCAATGCATGCTTCTGTTTAATGGCATTCTTTCACTTCATCTGCCATCATTAATCGTCGCTTACATTCTTAATTCTCGAGGACAATTAATCTAATCAGATATCTAAGCTAGTGCTGTCCTTTTAAATCACCGCGCTTTCAACAAAAGCAACTTACATTAACATTAAGCGACTTGATCGGCTTGTTATTCAAATGGTAGACGTATGTATGTGATAGCCAATGTTAATATACTTAATTCAGATTCTGAACCATGCAAAATGTATTATATTTTATACCTCGTTCGTGTCTATATACGATTAATAAGGTTAAAGTTACATACATGTGTATGTGTTATTCTCTTCTAATCCCTTTGAGAATGTGTCTCAGTACAAACGGCAGAAGCATATTTTTACTAGATGTTAGATAAAAATCATTTGTTAGTTGTAAACATTCAATTGATATAAAGTTAAAAGCACAAAAATTGTTGTAGATATTTTTAACGGGGTAATTTTTTCCGCCACTCAATCTCTTTTTGAGAGTTTTATAATCGAATAAAAAGCTACACTACTATAGCTGCTGTTTTTAAACATAATTCCTGATGATACGTAATAGTAAATTGCTAAATAATTGCATTGTAATTGCCAAGTGTAAGATGGGATTTTATTTCGTATCGTGTCGTTATTTAACTTGGATTATTCGATATGATAATGTCAATACACTATTATATATTATGCAGATGAAAGATGACGAGATCAAGAATTAATTCCTAATCTATAGATACCAATAAATAAAATTGGAGTGTCTGTTTGTAATGTCAAAATAATAGGCTTTTTCATGTACACCGGTTATTTGCACTATACGTATGCCTAAAATACACTTTATATTTTTTTTTGTCTGTCTGTCTGTTTATCCGGGTAATCTTCAAAACGGGTGGACTGATTTCAAAAATTCGTTCACCAATGGAAAGCTATAATATCAGGGAGTAACCTAGGCTATATTTTATCTCGATATTCCCACGGGAACGGCAACTACGCAGGAAAGACGACTGAAATCGAAGCGAAGCGAGGGCGGGTTGCTTGTATGAAATAAAACTAGTTTTTATTACCCGTGATCACGAATACTGAAAAGTTTGTTACCTGGTGAAGTAGAAAACAAAAACAATCGGGATAAAGTTCGTAAAAATACTTTTATTTAATACGTGTCATATTCGTGTAAGACATTAATTTTTAAGATAATTTCTATGATACTCGTATGATAGTAGGGTTATATTTTTACCAAAGTTAAGGAATCGATTCCTTTGTCTCGTTGAATAGACGAAGACGGGATATTTCTCGTCATTAGGAATAGAAGTGCCATACTTACCGTGCTTGGTATACAGGTAGATTAGTAAGCGAAAATCTAAGTTTTCCAAGCAGAATTTTCCAAAGTGGTTCTTCTATTTGTTTATAGAACTGCCACAGAGATAGATTATATATTAATCAGTCAACATGTACAATATAGAATAATACTGTAGGGAATCTTTCCTGTAAACGTCTGACTCACACTTGGTTGCTTATTTAATTATTACATCAACGATTCAAATATTTTGATTTCTTCTTAAAAAAGAAGCAAATTGACAAACGTATGCAATCCATCACTATTAATATTTTGTGATGTGTGGCGGTTGCCAGCGGGCGGAGTTTGCATGGTGCCAACTATGGCGAGCGCGTTAATGTATCTCTGATGCGTTCATGTTTTTATTGTCGTCTGCGCAAGAGTCATCTAGCTATTAGTCGATCAATGCGTTAATGCCACACACGGTGTCAGACGAAAAACCACGGGGCATCGGACGCAATACATTTTTCTTCATGATTAACTGCCAATTGATTGAAATTATTTGACCAATAATTTCTTTATGTTACAATGTAAGTTTGAGATTGATCAGTCGTAATTAGTTATTCAAACGTAATTTAAAAATAATTTTAGTCTATTTGTAATCAGTCTTTGTGTTAGCAGACTAAGAAGATGTCTTAAAATAAATAAGGTATACATGCAGACACGATGCAAAAAAAATGATTCACTTGTGCTAATAATTTTATGCTCGCAAATATTTTTTTATTATAAATGAATAAATAAATGAAATAATATTATAGCAATAGTACTAGGTTGATTTTCTTGCTTATTACGGCAATGGCTTCGTAAATTTCACCATACATATTATACTGTGACTAAAAGAGCATGGAGCAAATTGTATTCACCTTGAGAATACTATTTTACGACTATTTGTGATACTGCCTTATGCATTCGTTTGATGACATTGTCTTCAATTGTTTCAATTATATATGATTGGAATTTAAAATTATAGAAGCATATCTATTTTTGGCACAATTTTTAAAGCCTAGAATTTTATGAGGAATTATATTGTATCATCTTTTCCTTCAAGTAACAACCCAATTAGATGTAACAAGTATTCAGTACTTGTTACGGTATCTATTTAGAAAATAATTGCACACGGGTATCCGAACATTTCCAAAGCTTACGGTGAAAGCGTATCAAATCACATACGCCGAATCAAGATCAGTTAACATCCGCAACACATACATAAACAATATGTACATATGTGTACGTGAGAAGGGCCCGTCATGTTTTATTTATCCGCGGCTGACTCGTAATAGAGTCGTGCCGTGAGAGCTACCGCCAACTTTTTTGCCGACCGTAAGCCTCTGCGAGTATTGAGACGTCTGGATGCTGATGTCTTGTTGCCTGTCCATACTATACTTTCGACATGACGGCGACAGTTATTTTTCAATGTTTTTTTAAATGAATACTTACACATGTAAACACAGCAAGCGATGTAAACGGGTGATAGATAACAAAAAGTTCAATTTACTAACATTTTTCATGAAACCACCAAGACTAGACAGCTGCAAGTGGATATTAAAAATCCATTCATCATTGTAACAACAAAAAATAAGAAACCAGATTCACACTGGAACACAGCGACTGCGAAATCTGGTGAGACGAGGAGGTATTTTCCTCGCCCGACCTCCTCCGATTCGCCGGGGAAGGGGGTGAGAGCCTCCCTTTTGACAGGAAATGATTGTCTAATATTAGCTTTGTTATAAGGTCCCTCTTTTGGGATTTCAGCGTGAGTTTTTGGAGAAACGTTTTGGACGTTTCTTCTTCTATGTTATTTTTAGCCGTTTACTTAACCATTTATTTACGCATATGTATGAATCCGACCTATATGACACTACGTACCAACAGAAAGATCAAATATTTACACGTATGTCACATAGCTTAAATGTTAATTATCTATGTAATCGATTACCATTACGAGACCTCTGAAGGTCTACCGCATGAAATATAACTATTTTTACAAAATTAACATAATTTCATTTAGTTTTATCATTCACTTGATTTATTGCCCTAAAGTTGCTACGCCGTAATTGTTATCGATTTTGTTCATTCCTCGAAAACTGTTTATTGCGTAATATTTTTTATATTATACCTGTCTTAAAATTTAATGTAATACAAAAAGTTAATAAATTAGTAATGAGATTAACAACGAACCAACAAGCATACAAGTAAAGTCTTTAGCTTTTGATAATAATAGATATTAGTATACCTACTTTATTCGTGCTGAAACACTAATAATTTTTCATAACAATGAAACAGTTGTAATTGTTATTAATAATTCAGTTGACAATTAATGTTAACTTACTCTGGATGTCTGCAGTCATTAAAATAAATACCTCAGTGTGGGTGTTTATCTAGTTGTGCTAATATAAACAAGCAAAAATTATTCTGTTCAGCCGTATAAAAAATGCGATGTCTGAATCACACAATAATTTAAATTAATCTCGGAGCTATAGTAGGAATTTCGGGTCGTCAACCTTCTGTGCCGAGGAGAAAAAAATTTTGAACACCCCTGATAATCACAATAAAAAGTTGTCGTGGACTCTCCACGGAAATAAAACTGGAGCTTTATTTTCTAATTTATTGGTGTAACATCTATTTCGGTTCGTTTTTCGTCAACGTTCGTGGGGAAGCGACTAGTTTCAACTATGAATAGTCGCACCTACAGAAACCGACTAACCGTTGACTTTAGTGACAGATTTGTGTGATACAAATGAATTCTGAACGGGTCCGGAACACTATTTTTTGGTTTTAATGATAGATTTAGTTTTGTTTTCTACGTAATTTATTCATGCGACTATTAGTTTGTCTTTCTAAGATAACAAATAAACATTTATTTATATTTGAATTGCTGTATTATACCGTTGTGTTTTGTTATTTGAATGTATTCGGTTATTCTGCCAAAAATATTTTTCAAGATTATGTAATTTCAAAACAAATTTTATGCTTTTACTAATAGGTATGAGTAATGGATATATTTTTAATATATCTGAAATATTTATATTATCACAACAACGTCTCACGTGATGATAACTGAGAACGCCTTTATCCTAACTAATATTACAAATACGAACGTAACTTTGTTCATTTGTTACACTTTCACGCCTAAACCATTTAACCGATTTTAAAAATTCTTTTATCAATAGAAACTTACATTATCAGCGGGTAATGTACGCTATATTTTATCCCCGTATTGCCGTGAGAACAGGCACCACTTTAGAAATTTTCTAGTGATAAAAAAGCTACTACATCTTCATGATAGGTTTTATTAAATATTATACTCGAATATGAATTGTCACGTTACCTGAAAAATCAATATAAGAGCGTGACGTCTCACGCTTTGAAAGGAATGTAAAGTCCTATTCAAATAACTAGCCCTAGCAGGAAGATGTTATTAATAAGACGATAAGTATGCCTTCCCATATAACATTAAATACAAGTTAATATCGATGCTAATATAGATTTATATTTTAAACTAATCCAGTAGTGGTGTTGGATATAGATATTTTCAAATCTACGACTAGGGTATCTACCTAGTCGTTTGAATACAGTGTTTGCAATTGTACCTTCGAACCGGTTACAGATGTCAACAAATCGGTATTGGTGGTCAGGCCAATGAAGATGGGTTATTATTATTATGGGACATGGTGGGTTATGGGGCCGCACATCGCTGTTCCGTCGCCCGGATAGATTAGGCGGGGTATGTCCAGATAATAGCCTACCACCATAAAAAAAAGTTGCAGTTGGTGTTATAGGCCTGTTATATATATAGGCCTTTACTCCTAGTGCTAGATAGACGGTTTTTATGACTCCTACAGAACGTAAGGAATGGTAACCTCTTTTAATTTAAACTTTCACATATAAGGACATAAATTATAATTATTTGTTATTTTTTGCCGCTTGAAAAATTATCTTTTGAGAAATGAAGATGCTTTGAAAAATGAGCTTTAATAATTATGATATCACCACCACAGTTATAACATCCACAAAAATAGATAAGCAGTTAAAACAAAAGAATACATCAAAATATCACTTATATACGAGCCACATTGCGCCACAATATATTTTTGGCGAAACAGCAATAATATGAAACGCGCATATTGAGCGATTCCGCATATAGATAACAGAAATAATGGGGTTCAAAAATGAAATTAATTCCAGGTTGATGATTTCAAATTGAAAAGTCACATCGGCTCGCGCCATAATTCATGATCCTGAAACGTGTCCGGGCCGCTGTGTTGGACGCGAGCGCCAACCGTAGGGTTGACAACCGTATTATTTACATACAAATCTCTATCTACCTACACTTTTATTTTGATTTAAATATTATCACTTTGAACGTTGCATATTACTAATGTACCAATATAAGCAGAAAATTACCATAAATATACATGATATAATAAAGTATATATGTCGACAAAAAATAACACATTTAATCCTTTTTATTCTTTGTGTGTGAAGAAAACGTAATGCAAATATTAACATTTACATTATTATGTGGCATCAACCCTAGCTAGTTGGATTCATCGTCACAGTTCTTGTCGGAGGTCTCTTCCGCTTCATCACGCACGATATCAGCTCCGAGGTGGCGCTCTTCATCCGAATATTCATGAACAGCAAGTTCTGGGTGAAATTTTATGTGTATTAATAGGTAACTATTGAAATAAATTTACTAACAAGGCCTAAAAAATAGCGCAAAATAATGCATCATATTATTGTATTTTTTTCCTTCAGAAGTGAATTCAACTGTTTCTCATAATCTTTTTAATTCTTCTTTTCCGTGTGGTGACGGTATAAGAAAACAATTCACCACTCTCTTTTGCCTGTGTGTCGTAAAGACGACTAAGGGATTAAATATAAAATCTATGCAAGGGAAAGAAAACTTAAAATGAAACTCTATACCAATATTAGCAAGGCAGTCAATGTATTTTACTGGCCTTAAGTATGAACGGAGAGTAATTTCATAATCGCCTTGCTTGGCAGGTGGGTTGAGGTTATAAATTTCCCTGGAGAATACTGTTACCTAAAGTTTTGGTGTCTTTCAGCAAATGTTTAATACACTCCCAAAAAATTAGGAATGGGTCATCATAATCATATGAAATATCGTCATTCTCAGTGTTACTAAAGTTTTATTTGTTTTGATAGGAAAAAACTATTCTCGACTAACAATCTGTTTCATCATCATCATCATCGCAGCCCACATACGTCCAACTGTTGGGCTCGGGCCTCCCCCAGAATGGGAGGGCATTTGACCTACTATATCATGCTGGTCAGACATATTGGTATAGGGTTTCATTTCGAGTTTTCCTTCTCTTGCACAGATGTTATGTGCATATTATATCCCTTAGTCGTCTTTTACGACATCCACGGGCATGATAGGGAGTGGTGAATTGTATTCTTACTCCGACACCACACGGAACAACCTCTTTATCGAAAAGTAATGCTGAGACCTATGTATGTACATATATGAGCTATGAAGAAAATCGACAAATTTTCAACGAGTTAGACGCCAAGACTAAGACAATAGAACACTAGATTTTTCAATAGCATTTAAGATGTGATTAATGAGAGACTTAACTCAAAAGAAACTAAGACCACAGTTAGTTCTTTTTATATTTACACTTGAAAAACTTGCTTGTATAAATGATTTCAATCCAGGTTTGAATATTTTCGCTGTAACAGTATATTTATTGCGAAAAAGCAACTAAAATATTATTACGCTGCAATTTATATGAGCCAAGCTGTACCTAATAATGTTTCACTTACAAGATCAGAATTTCTTTCTGGATAAACGCTGCGTTACTTTTTATACCTTTTGTATACTATTTGTATTTGTTTATATACTTTTTGCATGATATCGAATTGAGTATTGAAGATATAAAATGATAATAAACAAACAAACTAAACCACTTTCGCATTTATAGTATGAGTAAAGATTTTATATTTTACATATTGTATTTTTTTTTTTAAATGAATGCTACTGCAAAAATGACTTATGTCAAGTAGTACCACAGCTTGTAAAATAATTGGATACGAATATTGTCTCGTATTGTGAACATAAGCTATCATTCGACGTCACATATTGATAAAATTCGCTTTGCAATCAGATGGACATTTGGTGGTAAAAACTATACCTAGTATAGTTTTTTTTAAGTAATTATGCTATGTAATATAATAGTGTAACTTAGTTGCGTCTGTTGTTTTGTTGGCGTTGTTTAAATATTTATTATCTCAAGTTTCATGGTTATTTTTATCCTAGGTGACACCATGCTTTTAATTTGACCTCTTTTTTTTTTGGGGGTGGGTTGCGGTCGTCGCGCTCCTCGCAACCACTCCGTCCGGGGCGACAGAGAGGCGTAAGCACGCACACCCGCAACCCACCCGAAAATCACGTCGCCTTCGTCGTTGGGCCGACCACCGGAGCAGGGTTACTTGTCATCAGTGGTCGGCCCGACGGAATACCCCCTAAAGTCGTTTGCAATAGAATCCAACAATCATGTAAACAAATATGGCGAACTGACATTGACAGCGTATTGTTTGTGCCCATAGTGATGTCACAGTGTTCTAATTTAATTTTAATTAAATTTATTTTTCTAATTATTTTAATTTTAAGCCATAGAGTATGGCCCATAGTAGTATAAGTACTAAAATAAAACTGACTAATAGATTAAATATATAAGCCATAGACTATAAAATAAAACTGATTATATAGAAAAAAAGTGTTTATTAAAACAAATTTAAACCTTCGTCTTCGTCATCATCACTATCAGAAGTGTCGCCGGTGACCGTAATTATAAATGGAACCACTGTGTCATCGCTTGCCGTGTCTAAAATGCCGTCGAGCTTTTTCATTTCTTCCTCTTCCTTTAGGACGTGACTTACGCATTTCGACCATTGTTCGGCTCCGATTCTCGCCAACCCTTCGTTCAATAAAGTTTTTATTTCCGCCATTTTAAAAGAATTGTTATTTCTCCCAACATATGACTTAACCTGTGCCCAAATGAGCTCAATTGGGTTGAGTTCGCAGTGGTAGGGAGGAAGGCGAAGCACAGTTATTCCTTTCGAGGCGGCGAGCTCGTCAACGTATTTTATAACATATTTTTTTTTAATAATTAGTTACGAGGGCAATACAATATTAAAGTGCGTCTAATAGATTTGTGTTGTAGGTAATAGATCTAAATCATTCTTACCTCCTGATTACTCCTTGAGAAAAAATACCAATCGTATGCTATATCAAAGTCCGTGATTCCGTGCAAAGGTCGTCGTTCCAAGAAAAATATGTCCAGCCAAATCGTAAAGCAAAACAAAAGTCCAAAATGAGAATGCAAAGTCGTAGAAATCGAAAACAGAAAACGGAAACAGAAAACACTAATGCACAGCGAACCCACAGAACAGTGAATGACAATTCTATAAACAAAATTGACATTTCTATAAACCTGTCAATTTTATAAAACTAACCATTATTTTTATGGCTTAGGATACAATCCGTTTTGGTATAATTATATGAAGCTCTTGAAAAAAAATTTTTATTGTATTCAAATAATATTAAATAAATTAATTAAATTAAAAATAAAAGTTAACTTCAGATTACGAACAACACTAACTTTTCAACGACTTATAGAGTTCGATGAGTAAAAAACTAAGATGACGGCTTGTCAAATACTTCGAAATTTTTACGTTGCAAATGTTTTAATCAAATTTAACATATAAATACAGTTAAATCGTGTTGAAGATAATGTGAAAACAATGGTGCGTTCGTTGAAATCAGCCTATGTTCATAATTGATCGTCAAATGTATGTGATTACGGAGTAATCGTGACAAATTGGTTTGTTTACATGATTGTTGAATTCTATTGCAAACGACTGTACTTAGGGTACCCTCTCGTCGACCGACATCCCCCCCCTCAGGGTTGACGTCGGTCTTTCCTCACGCGGTCGGCCTCTCGGCGGGTTAATTTGACCTCTAGCATCACATCGGTGAAAACTGTTTTCAAATCTATTAGATTTGACAAAAACAAAAATTCTGAAAATTGTTGTTTTGACTATATATTTCTATTAAAGTAACTAGGACTTTAATAAAAATATAGTCTAGTCCGATACTTAATTATATTTTATGCCTAAAACATATAAGTACCTACAACAAACTTGAACATAAAAAATATTTGGGACAACCCTAAAATTTACCTTTTAAAGTTAGTATATAGGTAACATTTATTGAACTTAAAAATAGTGATCAATTTGATATGACATTGCAAGTTATAATTATTTCTAACGAGTCAGCGGTCGGTTATTGAATAGTTTGCATATTTATTTACAATACAAATGTGGAAAGTAAATTTTTATATGTAAATATAGTACAGTGGTAGGCCTTATGTATAATGCAACCGCTACGTCACAAACACTTGTCGGTTGCACCATTTCAGATGGCCGTATTACTATTTAGCTTGGCTTCTACTAAATATTTGCACAAAATAACCTTGCTAAATTATATTTCGGAATATCATTGCATCGTTTCATATTCCGTATTTAGATTTATACGACTAACATTCTGTTTAGAAGCTCTTTCGTACTATTAATATGTTCTACTAGCCTTTTTATTTCATGTTAGCTCCTGGAATAGAATAATTTTTTAATTAATATCTCAAATTTTAATATCCTTGGCGACGTTGAAAAATATCCTCGCTGAACATGTTAATCAAACTAATTATTATAGGTATAAGGTAAATTAGAAAAAGCATCGTAAATCATTCTATCCACTAGTCTAAGCCATGTATCGCTGGGAGGCTTACAAGGAAACACAATAGCTGTTATTGTGTCTCTCTCTCTTTTATTCTATTTAGACGAGTGTAAGAAAGGGATCCGATTATTCCCGAAAAACGAGGCTGTAATTTGCCTGCACGAAAATTTGATAATAAATCATAATAGTTTTAGACAGAGCAGAGGTAAAAAAATAAACCAATTTGGAAAGTGAATTGTAAGGCACGGCGAGCACCGCCGTACGGTCTGTTATTAGAGCAATTATGTTATTATGTTCGCCGTATCTAATCCGAAAAACTAAATTGGAGTCGGCCGCTGCCGGCGAATGCCCGATAGGTTCAATCATTCGACTTTTGGGTCGCACGAAATTCGTTGCGGAAGCAATAAGAAACACGAAAATTCCGAACGAAATAGTCACAAATTATCCAATAATACATAGTTGTGAGCAAAATATCGATCGATGTATAAAAAAACGTTCGCTATCTAACATATATTTGAGACCCCATTTCGCTACGGTTCATAGTTTAGTACAAATTAAAAAAGGGGTGCTCTATTGCAGTACATATTTCAAAGTTCACATTTCATAAACAGTCCCGCGTCGCCCTTTGATATCCCTCACTTAACTCATATTTCATTCAATATGACCATAATTGAAGTGATCCGTATAACTCCAGTAGAATAAAACGCTTATTCCTTCTGCGCAAGAGTTGACTATAGCACAACTTAATGTCCGCAGATAAGAAACATTGTATGAACAATTGCCTCTTTCACAATTTGTATCTTTAACATAGTCTGTTGGTAAAACAGGTTTTCTCCTGTGTTTTCGTAATAAAATACGTCGTCCCTTTGTATTATCGTAGTATCAAATATGAATACCAAATAAGGGTTGGTACAAAAGAAAAATGACAACTTTTTTAATTTATGCGTAAACGAGTACATGAAAACGTAATAATAGGAGCATGTTTGGTAAATATATTAATGTAATAATTCTCTTAGGGCGGCCCTGAAGTGGACGGGTGTTATTTTTCAAAAATTTCACGGTTATACATCATAATGAGGATCGTGGAAAATTGATAACGTCTTCATTAAGTTTGTAAGTGATTGTATTTTGTGGGTTTAACTTGGTTGCATTAGTTATATGGCAATGGGGGTGCAATAAAAGCATGAAGTTGTTTATAGAGTAGTGAAGTGAATTTCCTTTATGTGACGTTTTAACCAACGACAGACGAAAGGAGAAAATAAGAGAATTATTACTATCCCATCTCTGTCAAACACGACATATATAAGCTCTATCATCTTTTTAAGTGTATACATAGTGCATAAATTCCATTAATAGCCCGGGCCTCCTCCACAAATAAAAAGATATTGACTTAAATTGGTCATATGAGTTGATGTAAGATTTTAATTCAAGTCTTCATTATTTCTCTATATGTTTAGTGAAGAATGATAATAGTATATCCTTTCATGATAACATAAGTTGATCATGTGAAGATAGATTGCATTTAAAATTATTTAACTCAAAAACTATGTCCATATTATAAGATTCCAATGCGAAATCATATATCTAGTTTCTTTAAGTTTTTGATGTGATGGAATGTAATGAATAAAATTAGAATACAATTGCAAGTAAGGAATATAAACATTATTATTTTAATAGGAAAAAATCGAAATATTAGCTTATGCCAGTCGTAAAACTAACATGTCATAGTAGATGGAATCACCTTCAACTGTGGAACAAATTTGAGGCAAATAGACATTAACATAAAGAGCTGAAAAAGACATCGTTCAAATGAATACCTAATACTCAAACAAATAAACTCTATAGTTCTTACCTACGCAAATGGGAAATAGAAACTGAATGGCAATGGTGTTTAATAGCATAAAGCTTTCTAATAAACATTATATAGTAAAGATGAGCCACAATCTATAGATAAACAATTTATATAACAAACTAGCGCATTTTTATGTTAAATATATTGTTGATTGAGTTAAAATTACTATAATCCTAAACAAGCTATGAGTTCGCTATCGAAGGAGGTAACCGAAATACGTTGGCACGTACGTTATTTCATCATGTAAACAAATCAGATTCCCATAAATTGCGTAGAAACCGTTCACCTTAATGTTTACATTGTTTGCGAATCTTTATCTATCTATGAGTTTATTTTAAACTCTTACAAAGAAAGCAAAATACATGGTGTTTCTGTTTGTATTTAAACCAATTCCTATCGTTTTGTGTTGCGAGTTTTTCATCACACGTATAGTCACGATAAAAGAATACGAAGTGTCTTCACTACTTGGTCTTCCGTGTAAGTCGTAAAAATTGGCTAAGCAGTCACCAAGCCAAAGGGAAGCAGAGCTTTTCTGTGATAATTAAAATACCAACTGCGATCGCTAAACCGTCGGGCATGACTATAACGTTATCTTCCAGTAGATACGTCAATGTTCAAATAGGCTGATGAATGCTTTGACGGCAAAGATGTTTGAAGAACATGATAAATGTGAATATAGCGATTTTTTTAACTCAGGCATGAATGGTAAGTAGAGATTCTGTCTACTATTTTAGAATACAAGCCTATATATGTATTTTAAGTATCTACAATTATATTGCCGTACCGGTTTCCTAATTAAATATGGAGATGTTTTAAATATATTTGCATCATTTTTATTTTTATAAAAGAGCGTACCTACTCCCAGTGGCGTAACTACAGAGTGGCAAGTCGGCAAAATGCCACGGGCCAGAAGAGAATCCCAATCCACCAAATTTATTATTTATCTTGTCTTTAAGTTACCTACTTAAATGCCTTACATAATTAAAAGATGTGTAAAAAAATTAAAGTGTATAAATAGGTATTAAAAATTAAAAAAAGTACTAATAATTGTTAGTTTAGTTTTAATTAATTTGTGTTGGCACACGGGGGTCTAGTCCGGTGAATTTGCCACAGGCCTCGAACAGTGTAGTTACGCCAGTGCCTACTCCCTACTCTATACAGCTTCATTTGGCACATAACAGGAATGTGTCAAACAAATAATTATTCTTTGTATTTAAAATCATGAGGCTATGTCGGGTAGATCGTTATGGTACTGACGAACATGCACAAACCGTCAACGAATCGGCGAGTATACTTTGCAGGTGCCGCTAACCTCCAATCTAATGATTTTAAAATAGAATACAACACGTCTTTCATTGCATACCTGATAACTTACCACTACGGCTACAGTACATAATGGAATATTGGGCAGACAATATTGTATTGTATTTAAAAGCTAATATTTAAAAAAGCAGTCTGTACAATCGATTCATTATTATTTCATTCAACTTTTGTTTACAAAACTATAGAGTATCTTTAGTACACATATTTTTATTATTTTAATTAATGCTACAACGATAATATGTTGAGCATGTTTTTTTCAATAATTTATTATACCCATATCTCGATTAATGTCAAAGTTTGCAACGATTTAGCTTTACTATAATTAATTGACTTAACTATTATGATAAAAATAATTGAAATAAATAGCGCTTTAAATTTATTAGCTTTTATTTTTATTCATCTGTGTGATGACGGAATTTGAATATGATGAATATATATCCATTTGACTTTCTCTTAGGAGGATACTGAACAAGCATAATGTTATTGTAATCACAGAAAAATTGAGCTTTCTTAGCACGTACAAAGACTTATGCTTCATTGATATCTAGATGTGACTTCCAGTGGATGGATTGAGATACCAGTTAAAGTGCGATGTAGTGTTGCCCAAATGCAAGACCAAGACGAGACTTGGACCGGTCTTGGTCTTGGTCTTGCAGCATCACACCTGGTCTCGTCTTGGTCTTGGTCTTGCGCACCCGAGTCTTGGTCTTGGTCTTGGTCTTGCGCACCCGAGTCTTGGTATTGCAGCAAGAGTCTCGCAAAGTTTTGCAGTTAGAATAACATAACAGTAATTTATCATGGCAATGAAAAATCCAACTAAATTAATCAAATATCCTATCCTATCTATCCATCTGCTAGCCTATAGTTCACTATTGAATACAATACTTACCACTGGAGAAAATTACTCTTCTATTCCCCTGGTGTTCCATTAGACAGCGTTACTACTCGTATGACAGGACTTTCGACCCTATTTTCTTAAGACGTCACCACACGAGCCAGTTGATACAATAAATTTTATGTCATTTTATAATCAATGCGATATTTTACAATTAATGCGATTGTTTATATTCCCCTTCAAGTTAAGTGGTATGTATCTATTGCATTTCCAGTTTATTTACTGATACTCTGGATACTTGAAAAAACCTGTTGCTCTATTGCCTATATAAATACTTTGGCCGCTGGATCCATGTAGCTCTTAATATACTATTTATGCAAGAACATATAAAACTGATTTAAAATTTTATGGTTTTAATACTTGTAAAATGTATGTATTCGTCGTCATCGTCACAGCTCATAAAAGTGCCACTGCTGGGCTTAAGCTTCCTTCCAGTAAGAGGAAAATTGATCTACTATACCACGCTGGTCAGACATGTTGGTACAGGGTTTTCTTTCTAGTTTCACTTCTCTTGCACATATATACACAGGATGTATCAGGTTATGGGACAACTGTTCATTACACTTTTTATGTTGTAGTTCAACAGTCATAGATCATAATTAGAATGTATATTACACAAAAACAATATAACGTAAAAGTTATAGTGATTACAAAAATGTGTATCTAAGAGTTTATGCCTTAAATTTTATGCATTATGTAGGTATGTACAGACAGGATATATGTAAGCATGTAAAATTTCGACAGTATAAATAGGTATTAGATTTGCGCGAACCTTTCAATGGTTACGTAGGTACAAAGGCGACTCATCAACGGTCATCGGCCGATCAGCTGATTTATGTTAAAGCGAAGTTTGTCTTGCTTATGCAAACGTAATCATTGATTTATTCAAATTCTAATGAACATTTAACAAAATACGAATATGTTGTAGATTAAGTATCATTCCTTTATACATTTTAATCAATTTACACGAAAAAACGATGACAAAATTGAGAACTTACATGTCTCTCAATTCATTAACGAATAGATATTTTTATTTCAATTTTTTTTCCTAACACCATTGCCCGATCCGATTTGATACGACATCCACGGGTAAGAGAGTGGTGAATTATATTCCTACTCTGTCTTTTTTTTTGTGCTTGTGTAGCTGTTGGTCGCAGATGACCTTGACAGCTTAACGCGGTCAATGGGTGAGCACTGATGGCTCTCAACCCGGTAAGTAAGTTAAGCGAACATCGCCCGAGGGTTCCCCCCTGTGGAGAACGGACCTCGGCTCGGCGCGTCACTGAGAGAAAAGTGGGCGTGGCCAAGTTTAGGTTAATGACTTTTACGCGGCGCGGTTTTCGACCTCGACGGCGAGGCCGATACCGCGGAGTTTTATCTGTTATCGCTGCGCGAGCTGTGTAGGTCCTTTCTTGGGCGATCATAATAGCGTCATCTTCTTCTTCAAGAAGATGACGAGGACGTCGGAACGCGGATATTTTTGAGGGGACCTAATTTACCGCCCCAACCACTAGTGGATTGGGGTGAGTCGTGGCAGAGGCAAAATAGCGCTGGGAGCAACGCTTCATGTACTGCCTGATGGTGATCGTACTCTGTCCCTACATGGACGTTTATATAGATTAATTGTAGGCATATTTCTATGTCCAACAGTGAACGTCGTTGGGCTATTAGCCCAATCATTAGAATAAACGGATATATAAATATGTATAATGGGCAAGAGCACTCTCGTGATTACGGTATTTTTGTCCTTAAGCCTTTCCGAAGAGTAATTCTGAAAAGCCAACACCAACATTGGGAATCGATTGGCCAATAGATGGATATCTCAAGACTGATTTGACTTGCCGTGTAGTGACGGAGTAAGAATATAATTCATCACCCCCTATTTTACCCGTGACTGCGAACCCACGACTAAGGGCTATAATATATAACATCGGTGCAAGAGAAGGAAAACTTGACATGTATGACCTGTAACAACACGGCCGATCACCGTGGCGATTCCCCTCCGGCCACGGCCGATTCTCCTCCTGTTATGTAGAAGACACGAGCTCAACCGTATATAAGCTGAAATGGTGATTTGAATTAAATGCAAGACCGCGAGACTCTTGCAGGCCCAGTCTTGGTCTTGCTAAAGTCTTGCAGGGCCAGTCTTGGTCTTGGTCTTGCAAAAATTAAGCGGTCTTGGTCTTGGTCTCGGTCTCGCATTTCTCGCAAGACCAAGACCAAGACCGCAAGACCAAGACTTTTTTGGGCAACACTAGTGCGATGGGCTATAGTGCTTCTGAAATCATTCGATATTAGGCACTCGTAAAAGAAGTCATTAGGCAAGCTACTGAACTCACATACTTATGATGCTAATGTTTCACTTAAAACACATGTAGTGATTACTCAGCATACCGTTGAGCTCTATACTGACCGGCTCATCTCAAAATCGGGTAGATAGAGGTACAGTCAGACCAAAAGAAAATAAGTGTTCCTTACGCATTCTTCCTCCATCGAAAGCAACTCTTGAGGACTTTCTTACAGTGGATCTCTCTCAATATATACTGACTTACCTACTACCGTACCATTCTAATCCTGATAGGTAGCTCTGGACTTTATCAGACGCAAAAACGAAAGATATTACAGAATTGTTATAGTAGTATTCTTTTTATAGTATTTTTATATCACCAAATCTATACGAAATCATTTCTACGAAATATGAGATATTTTGTTTTCTACATAAAATTAAGTAATGTTATTCAAACAATATACGTTTTATACTATCTAAATAAATCGCTAAATTATAACATATAACATCAAAACTGCGTAATACCTACTCTTTAAAATTGATAAGACCACACAAATTGACCTAATGAAACCACACACGCGTCCGTGATAAACTCAACCACAACCACACTCAACAATTTTCAAATGAAATATTTATTATACGGTACGATTTGTGTTATCAACAAACCAAAAATATTAAATTAGAAGTAATAAGATTGTTAGCAAATATTATTTCCATGCGAATAAGTAGGTACCTACTATGTTACAAAAGACGGAACTTATCTAAAATCGACAATCGTTCGCGCTTTACATGCTACGGTAGTGCCACAGACACGAGGCAATTTTTATACTAAAAACTTCTCGTTATTCCAGATACATTTCTATATATAGATGTGTCTATTTATAAATTTGTTTTTATTATGTAGATAATAATAATAATTTTTAATTCATAAATAATATCCTTATGATGACAGAATAGAATAGCCGTCCCTTCCTTAATCAAGGTGATCAAAGAATACAAACAGGGCTGGCAAAATCTAAACTAACCTATCTGACCAATGTGGTGTAGTACCTACTTAGAATTTCCTTGCAAGTCGAGGGACAGTGAAGAAAAACCTTTTTCAATATTGGGGTTTATATGACCTGAAGATGTAGACTAATATAGAGTAACTTATATTTGCCCCAAATCCTTGAGATTTGATCATCATTTCATTATTTGAGCTTATAGATGTCCCATTGTTAGGCTCGGGCCTCCTCCATAATAGGAGTGGTAATAACCCTACCATACAACGTATTGCTACAAGGTTCGAGTATACCTTCTCTTACATAGATATTATATGCGTATATAATCCTTTAGTCGTCTTTTACGATTCCCACGGCCAAGAGAGAGGGTGGTGATTTGTATTTTTATTCCGTCACTACACTATACTTATATTTACTACTTATATTATACTTACTTGAAATAAAACGTTAAGCGTGTTTTGTAAGAGACAATAGAGTTTAAAATTCATCGACATAAATCAAAGTGCATCTTAGTTACTATATACTTCTTAGATAAAACGAACTTGACCACAATATTCTTTATTCTCGTTATGTTGCAGTGACCTATTTTATCTGTCTATTCCCTTGTGACCCTGTCTCCGTATCTGCGCTGATAATGTTAGGGTCAACGATATAAGAAGCCAACGACTTTTTGAAAATATTTTTCCGTGGTTTGCGATAAGCAATGCATTATGAATGATACTCTTTTATTTGCGTATATTTCTTATCAATTTGTATTATCAAATCATTTATAGAAACGTATTGGAACTTTAATTAATTAGATCAACAAATTTTAGTCGTTATACTAACGAACTAGAAATATAATGTTGCCAGACAATTCTTATACCATCAAAAACAAAACTTGTAAAAAAAGCCAAGCCTCGCAACTGAGTTATTCTACCATAAAAAGTTGTGAGATCTATGTTATACCAAGTCGGTTAACTCATTCAATCCCTCCTTAAGGGACCTTTCTTCTTAAGTTATTACGTAAATAGCTAACCTAACAACTTCTTATAGTGACTATATCAATATTAAAGATCTTTTATGTTTTAAATAAACAGAATGACTTGGCAATCGCATGAAAACACAATGTACCTCACAAGTAATATATATTATATTAAATTGTACTAAACATAGTGCGATTGCCAAGTCAATCTATTTATTTAATACATAAAAGATCTTTAATATTGATATAGTCACTATAAGAAGTTGTTAGGTTAGCTATTTACGTAATAACTTAAGAAGAAAGGTCCCTTAAGGAGGGACTGAATGAGTTAACCGACTTGGTAAAACATAGATCTCACAACTTTTTATGGTAGAATAACTCAGTTGCGAGGCTTGGCTTTTTTACAAGTTTTGTTTTTGATGGTATCTCATTTCTTTTTGTAGATAGACCTACTTATTTTCCTTTCCGATACCTTCTACTTCTTGAATACCAACAACGGATTTTCTTCGAGCCCACTCTCTGAAAAATGAGAGATCTCTCTTTTCCGTTTGAGTCACTTCTACCTAAACGAAGCGGAGAGATGTGGAAATAAATAAATTTGATTGGTTTTTTGAAACACATCTCTTCTAGTCTTCTCTCCGCTTTGATGGCAATCGAGTCTAATGATGGCGTTCTTTCTTTCAGATAAATTTCAGGCAATTTAGTTTGTTTAATACTTTGGGAGATTTTGGTACAATTTCATAAGACATGTCCCACTCTTGCTTTTTAATTAAGTTAATTGACCATTTTACAAGTTATCTTTGAACATAATTATATCTAGGTATCTGTCTACATCTATTATGTCAATCATCATTCAGCCTATAGCCGTCCACTGTAGAACATAGACCCCTCCCTCATGCTTCACCATAAAGTGTGGTACTGTGGCACCTGCATCCAACAACGCTCAAGGGTAACAGAGTTGCTATGTCTAGAGCTCATTTTTCTTCGCCATATGAGGAATAATGACGTAGTCGCCACGTTTGGTAGGCGGGTTGATTTCGCAGTGAGATATCTTACATTTCCCTGGCGAGAGCCCCGAAAAAAAGATTCAATAATTCAATCCCACTCTCCTTCCTATTGAATCTTTTTTTTAAATGACAACGCCTTGCACTAAGGGAATAATAATCCTTATATTGTGGGGGACTTTACAAACATATAATTCAACATCGCATCACCATTGCAGCCCTCATATGTCGAACTGTTGGGCTCGGGCCTCCTCCACAATGGGAGGGAATTTGACCCACTATACCATGCTGGTCAGACATGTTAATATAGGGTTTCATTTCGAGTTTTCCTTCTCTTGCACAGATGGTATGTGCATATTATATCCCATAGTCGTCTTATACGATATTCACGGGCAAGATAGAGAGTGATGAATTGTATTCCTACTTCGTCACCATATGGAAAGAATATATAATTAACCCACACAAATTACATTCAGACTCAGAAGAACAATTTGTGGATCGTACAAGGTGTTGTCTTGCATGGGATTCAAACCCGTGACACTGGCACGGTACGTTGGTATCTTAACCATTACGTTATCTGCGCAGTCTTTAGCTGGTTGTTACGATTCCCATAGAGAAGCAATGATGACGACAAATGTATTCTTATTTTTTACAATGTTACTTTTCAATAACTGCAAATGTAACTTTGTAATCCTATATATTTATATGGGTTTACAAAATTATTTATGCAGTTGGTGTATCTCGGGAACTGGATGAAAAAAACAATGTTTCATAATTTTTTCTTCATTTATACACTAAACACTAATTGTATTCTAAATTTGAATCTTCTATGTCTGCTAGAAGTGCCTCTTTAATATTGATGATCGGTCAGTCAGTCAGTGAGTGACAAAATTACGAAATTTTGACTAGTTATAATTCTTAAACTATTGGTTCAAAATGAATGAAATTTGAAATACACAATGTGTATACAATGCCTGCTAGGTTACTAAAAATTCAGCCTTCTAGTTTTATTAACAACGAAGTTATAGGGGGGTCGAAAATGGCCTGAATGGCTTCGAGAAAAGTATGTTACGGCAGTGTTGCGTTTTGCCCGACTTCTTTTTTGCTCGACTTGGCGGGGGCACTACCGTGCCCCCAGATCTCATAATCCTATCATTTAAGGCAATTCAGTACTTAAGTCCCTGACCTTGAGTCATATCATCGTCATGTCAGCTCATATACGTCCCATTGCTGGGCTCGAGTCTTCTCCCCAATAGGAGAAATTGACCTACTATACCACACTGGTCAGACGTGTTGGCATCGGGTTTTATTTCGAGTTTTCCTTCTCTTGCATGTTATATACATATTGTAGTCGTCTTTTACGACACCCAAGAGCAAGAGGGGGGTGGTGAGTGGTATTCGTACTCCGTCACCAGACGGACATGAATTTGTGTATCAATTAACAAATTCTTATTTGTTTAAAATAGGGTCCACTATGTCCGTGTGGTGCCGGAATAAGAATACAATTCACCACTCCCTATCTTGCCCGTGGATGTCGTGAAAGACGACTGTGGGATATAATATGCACATAACATCTGTGCAAGAGAAGGAAAACTCGAAATAAAACCCTATACCAACATGTCTGACTAGCATGGTTTAGTAGGTCAACTTCTCTCTTATTGTGGAGGAGGCCCGAGCCCAACAGTGGGATGTATGTGGGCTGCGATGATGATGATGATGATGAAAATAGGATATCTGTAGATAGGTATATGTGTAGATATGTATGTGTTTTTTTATTTTCATCATTTATTTACTGGAAAGAATGTCTAGGTACCTACCATTAAAAGATAAAAGCTGCTTATCAATTCTGAACATTATGTATTTTTTCTTTGAAAAACCAGCCAGCAGTTGAGAATATTTCCTTATGCGCAAAGGTCTTTATTATCATACAATTAACAGATATAAATTACACCAAGACAATCGTTTGTGGATCGCATATAGAATTTTACTTGCATAAGAATCGATCCGATGCGAGAAATCGCTACTATGACGCACTACGCCATCTGTGAAGTTATTATTCTAGCCTCATCTATTATTTTAAAAGATCAAGTTAGTTAATAAAAAGTAATTTTAATGCATTGATAATAATATAGCTTTTTTAACATATTTTTTATAGATATTTTTGTCTTTCGTGTAGTGACGGAATAAGAATAAAATTCACTACTCCCTATTTGCCTGTAGGATACAATAACTAAGGAATATGATATACAGAAAAATGTATGCAAGAGAAGGAAAACTTAACATAAAATCTTATGCCAATATCACCATTAAGCTATTGTTGGTCACATTCCTTCCAATTGTGGCGAAGGCCCGAGCCCAGCAGCGAGACTGGTAAGGGCTGAGATAATCATGATGATATTTATTTGTAATATGTTGATTATTAATAATATGTTCATAATAAATAAAATAATAATCATTTTATTACTTGTTAATTAATTTTATTATATAATTATATTTTATTATATACAAGTAATAAAGTGCTAATATTTTTTAATATTATTCAAACATGCGAATATGTGAATAATATGCATAATGGCATTATTAGCGTTTTAATAGCATTCTCAACGTTATCTATAGAATGCCAATTTTAGCCCGGATTATAAATTGCCATTTTATCCACTAATATTTGCATTGACTTTGTTAACGAGCCTAATTACAAGTGCCTAACAAATTATACAATTTTTATTTAATTATGTATTAAATGTATAATAAATGCGAGAGTTTGTATTATTTTATATATATTTTTTAGGATTTTTCTTTTATCTTTATCAAGTATTCTACATGTTAGACCTATTAAAATTAATTTCTGATATTGAAATAGAGATTATGTCTTTTTGGGTTCATAAATTTTGTATTTTTAATTTTATATTAATTTCATTGTGTGCTGTTGTTATAACTATTTTTTTAATGCTTATTAATTAATTTATGAGCGCATGTTCTGCCGTTTCTCACGTCAAATTAACGGGATGGTTTCATGTGATCTTTTAGATATTGATGGTAAACATCAAAGGTTCACTACATAGAGAAAAATATAATTAATTTCTACATCTTCACCCGACAAAAACTACTACATCTTGAAAAGAACTACTGCAAGCAGATTTTTATTACCTATATAGTAGGTAAACTCAAGTGTCAATTGAGTGAAACTCTTAAGTTGGTTAAACAGTATTCTACTGTTTAACCAACTTAAGGCATACTATGCCTTAATATCTCAGGTATCCCCCAAAATAAGTATGATAATGATTATGATAATCATATTGCCACAAGAGAAGGATCCGCAAATGATGTACAAGTATCTGTCATCGCATTACAATAGGCGATTTTCTCTGTGAATACGTAGAAAGTTTCTTCTGTACATAGCACAGAAGAATGATGCATTCTTATGGCTCCAACAGAGAGCTAGTTAAGGCCATATGCGGTCAGAACTTCCTTGAGGTTGCAGGTGCAGATACTTGGATTCTACAAGCGGGTTTTGGTGGTGTCGCGGGAGTCAGGCGGGGGCAGCTATCTATCGCATACCGATATGGTCGCTAAACGGGACAAAACTCTCCGGGATAATATCGACCTTCGGCCAATTAGTCCGGAGAGGACTTTTTTCTCCTTCTAGCAATTCCTAATAAAGTTGGCTTATCACCGGCATCTCGGGTTCCTTTTTTCCTGACTGGTGCAGGTATTGTCGGGGTGCGATTGTTTCGGCAAGGACCTAAATGCAATTACGATAAAGTGCGTGACTCTGTGCTGCTGCCATTGCGATTGCAACAAGGATATGTTGCACCGTGTTGAAAATGAATCCTATCTGTGTGAGTATGGTAATGTAACCATATTTTCTTTACGGCAAAACAGGACACTTGAGTACCTGTCCCGCTACTTAGAACAAGGTAAATAGAAATATGAAATTATTAGCTAAAAAAGAAAGAACACCTCAAAAGTTTGCAGACATAGGTTAACTTAAAACTTAAAAAAATCTACAATCTCTTTGCAAAAACGGCATATCTTTGTACTAGAGACAACGGGACGGATAGTACCCAAAAGGATAATCCGCTGGGTCGACTACGTATGACAAGGAATCTCTACCAGTTGTGGGTCCAATGGCGATGAGGAGTGAACACGGTAGGTTATGGAGCCGCATGTCACCCATCCATCGCCCCGGACAGATTGAGCGTGGTGGGTCCAGACTATGGCCTATCACAAAAAAAAAAAACAACGGGACAGACAGCCTGAAAACTCGTCTACTGAGTCAAATGGCACAGGTTTTAGTGACAGTTATTTCTTGTTAGACAGAATGTTTTGTGTCTTTAAAGTTATCTGTTTTTGTCTCTTATTCATCACACGAAACTAAAATCATTGATCTCGTAAAATTTATATAGCCAAGAGACCAACTGTTATACATTTATGATAAAGATAATAATTATCTAAGTGTGAACATAATTTAATGTTACCTTTTAAAAATGCTTATATTCATGACTGTATAAATTTGAATTAAGCATTCAAAAATAAAATAAAATGTAAAGAACTAACGTTCCATTTTTAACTAACCGCTTTCTTTTTGTTGCAGGTAAGAACGAATTTCTGGCTGAATGCAGCATAAGAAAATATGTATGTACAAAATTCAAATTGCAAACTAAGGCGGTTTCGTAGTTTTTTGATCGTTTGTTTTGTATCTACTTACCTACTAGCTATTGCCAGTTCAGAATTTAATTAAATGGATATGTAAAGTATTTAAACAATTTTCAATTTTACTTTATATTGAGAATGCAAAGGTATAATACTTAGCGAAAATCTATACCAATAAATAAAATTGGAGTGTCTGTTTGTAATGTCAAAATAATAGCCTTTTTTCATGCTCACACGGTTATTTACACGACACCTATGCCTAAAATAGCAATTAAAAAATTTTTGTCTGTCTGTCTGTTTGTTCCGGGTAATCTTCAAAACGGCTGGACCGATTTCAAAAATTCTTTCACCAATGGAAAGCTATAATATCAGGGCGTAAACTAGGCTATATTTCATCCCGGTATTCCCACGGGAACGAGAACTACGTGGGTAAAACGACTATAACCTATAACCGAAGCGAAGCGAGGGCGGGTTGCTAGTCTTCAATAAAATTGATTTACCGTTTACTTTTCCAATATTACTTTTGAAAAAGTTATTATTATTACTGTAAGTGAAAATACATAATTTTTATAATTTATTTAAATAGATAACTTGAATTAAAAATATATATATATATATATATACCTATATCTAATATTTAAAGTGCAGTAGGTAGCTACAATTACATGCAGAAATCTAGGATATATAGCTAATATATAGCTTTATAAAATTAAATCTATATTGGTAATTCGTATAATATAAATTGTTAACAACACGCTTTTTATGCACTAATATTATATTAATAGTCGTGTATCTTCTCAGAGTAAAACAAAAATGATTTAATGTATCTCAATCATAACCACAGCGGTGCATCTCTTCATAGCGTTTCCCGCCCATAAGTTTCGTACCGGTACATGCATTCGCACGCATTCGACTAATCTCACATGTGATCGGCCACATAGATGCGCATAACCAACCATTTTATAAAACCGATACAAGTTCCAAGTCCGTTTTGCAGTTAGGCATCATTTCGTCTGGCCGCGTTAAAAGCACGCTGCATGTTCGCACTCCCACCCGCTACAACACAAACGCAATTTCATGTATGAATCATGTAGTATGTATGTGTTAGTGCCCGTATGTTCGCGCTCCGCTGGAGTTTGTCAGTGTGGTAGTGTCCATCAGCACACGAGCACGCGTTCATGTGTGCAAGCCCACTCATGGCAGCGGACTATGACGGCTCGTAGATTTGACAGCTAGCTCAATGCGGGTTCAGACGTTCATTATACGCCGACCGATGTAATTTTCGTGAAATACTTGACAGTTTTATTTATGTACTATAAAATAACTAAAGACATAAGTGTTGTGACGCTTCGCCCTATGTGTTATGTGTTGATTTGTAACTTGATTTTTGCGCGAACTTGAACTTGTGTTTCTTTAGATTGGAATCAGACCAATTTGACGATTGATTTGTGACATGCCCGGTCTAAAGAAGCGTTTATGATGCTCACAATTAGATACGGTTCGTTAAAAATCTATTTGAGGGGTAACGGAATGAATAAAAAGTCGTCGGAAGTTTTGCAATACAAACTACACGGAACGGATACACATTCCATAACAGTAAATATAAAATAAATACACCCAAGTGCCTAGACAATATGATAAAAAAGAGGTGATATATATAATTTTCATTATTTTTGCATTTATTTTGATATTTTAGTGTATATAAATTTTATATAAACAGTGATAGATAATATTCAGAAGTTTATATAAGTGATGAATATATGGATTGTTTGGAAACGTGTTTGCAACGTATCACATAATTGGTGAGTTTAAAACAATATTTACCTAATATCGTTAAAATTAATAAACAAAACGATTAATAATTTATTTAATGAATATAAACATAATAGGTATCGTTAAATATTTTATGATTATTATAGCAATAATATTTATGCTATTAACACCTAATAACAATTTAATATAGTCCACTATTAAATTAATTGAGGCTATAATATCAACATTTATAATAACAATATTTTATTATTTAAAGTCTATTTTATGATTTTCACATAATTTATACAAGAACTATTCACTATAAGTGTTATTCCTAAAGTTAATAGGTTGCGATAGAAATAACTGATTTTTATTACTTTTTATTATAATTCACAATCTAGTCTACTTAAAAGATATAATTATTAAATTACAGCAACAAAAACTATTAAGAAATCCGACTTGAATTATTAAAATATGAAATATTATTATATCAAACGGAAATATAAAAATGCAAATGAAACAAAACAGCTGTGTCGGTATAACCAAGTTTGAATTTTATTAAAAAAAAAGAAGTATGGTGCACATGTCATAAAGATTAATAGAGACATTAACGCAAATAAGCATAAATTTTATTGTTTTCTTTTAAACACTGTTAACCCTGGTCACCTTTTTGTGGGAGTCATCGACAAGCAGGTACCGAAAAGATTCTTTAGAACATTAATCAAAACCGTAGCGTTATCCTTTTAAATGAGTCGACGAACGGCGAAATAGAGATGTCTGTTCGGGGGTTGAAGTGTAGTACCGCCCTCAGAACGATCATTAATCACTGTTATTTTTTTATCTATATGTCTTTGCCTTGTTTTGTAGTGTACATATATATTAAACATTTTTTTTTACTCAAATGCGATAATTTTATGACCAGTATTAGTCATTAATGTTAAATAATGTGTTTAAATAATAAAAGCATATATCTATATTTTATTACTATAATATTGCACCTAATAAAAATATTTGGATATGAACGATTAGCGCATCTTATTATCTGCCATAAATTATTCATTGTAATTAACATCTCATTTGAGGCTATAATTCAATCTCGAAGCCACATTTTGATTTTTTATTTCGAAAACATATATTTAAGATTTACTGCTCGTATAGAAATTTACGCCGTTAAATTTTAGGACTCTCCAAAGTTTAAATACAGATATAAGAATCTGATTATATTATTAATAGTTTGGATACATAAATTTGGAATAAACGTATGATATTTTTTTAGTCTGCAAGATGGTCGAATATTATAAGTTTGGTTAGTGCGGCAGAAATGTTTATATAAAGTGTATTTGGTTGTGTCGCTATCGGTTTGCCATGTGGTAGTAAAAGATAGATAAGATACCTGCAAGTATTGATAAGTGGTTGGCCAAGCTATACCTACAATTTTAATTATGTAAAGTCCTACAGGAATAGCCAATATTAACGATATAAAAAGTAACCGTTGTACTATCCAACATATTTATATGCTATATTTGATAAATTTTACTTTAATCTTTTGAGACATGTTAGATAAATACCTTCCTTTACCGTAAATTGTAAGAGATGCAAGCAAATAACATAACTCCAAGGGAAGGGAAGCTGGAGGAGGCTCGATCTCAGCAGTGACGTTAATAAACTGAGTTGATAGTATTACTTAGTGTAAAAGATTAATTTAAATCGATAAAAACGCACATAACAATAAGTACATGCATCTTTTAGGGTGACATCATGGTCAAAATGTTGTCAGTTTGGCTCAATTGTATTATTAAGCGAATACTTATAATGTTTTTCGTGTTTTGGCATATTTTATGATTATAATAATCTTAATTTTGCATATACATACATATACTAAATAAGACATCATACAAGTCGTTAATAATTTCCAAATAAATGTTACGCAAATCAAATTGCTACACTGTGTCTTAAAATATTTAATCACGTCCCCAATTAAACATGTACAGTGCAACATTATAAATCAAGCAAAAGGTCAATGGCAAAAAACGGAGCCGTCAAAACAGGCTTCATAAATTGATCCAAATACATGGACACAACGAAACTAGGCGGAGATTTCCTAGTGGCCATTATAGTAACGGTCCCTTTCACCGCTATCTTCTGACCATCTGATGGACTGCTTTTTTCAAAATGCTTTAATAAACCGAGCAGCATGTAAGATTGTAATGTTTAGTGGAGCCGGTGATTTGGTTAAAGTGATAATGCGGCGTGACTACACCACTCACGACTTTCTATGAGTGAACTTTAACTGATTGCGCCACATTTTTCCTGTTTCTTAGATCCAAAAATTGTTCTGCCCTTTTCAAAAGTCGCTCGCGTGATTTTATCTTATACTAAGTACCAGTTATAGCATTCCATGCTGGACTGTGGATAGTTTAACGATTCGTTGAACAATTTTTGTTTTGATATATGTAATTTTAAATGAGTATGAATTTATACTCTATGCGTAGCTAGTTTCTATTACCCTTAAGTAAGAGATATTCACATGGAACTTATATAATATAGTGCTCGTGTAGTTTTTCTGATATTTGCATTAAGTATCTTTAAAAGCAATTCAGGATGGCATTAGGTATTAAATATGTAATAATATCTCTCATGCTCAACTACATTATAGGATTAAAAATAAAACGTGTCACCACCCCTTGCTTCCCCATGAGAATAATAAAAATTGGCTACAGGCATGCCAGCCAGAGTGAGCAGCGCTCTTCTGAAAAACCCAAAATATCCACTCGACCCACGTCATCGTAAACTTAATTACCAAGTGCAATTGTTATGGCATTCTAAGTAGAAACTTATTTTCAAAAATAAATCTATTGATTAAGGGATAATAATCAACCTGGATGACCACAGAGACATGTATCTACCTACAAGCTATTTAAATGGCTTCCGCAATAATAGCTTCACATTTTTCTATATCCAAGAGAAAAATAAATGTAATAAAATTTATACACTAAGTTCGTCATCACACCAAATAGTTGATGGATTAGTGACAGTAGCAGCTAAATCCATTAGCATACTAATACAAGTTGTTTTAAAACCATTCCAATAATTCTTCACCTATAAAGAGATTATTTTCAAAACTGTTACAACGTATTTTATATTAAACAAATCACCTTTAAATCTTTGAATGAAGTTTTTCAACAAAACTAAAATGATTACGCCCACCTTTGTGTGTCGTTAATTTAATATCATTCATTTATGTCATCGGTACCAGCTAACAGAGCCGGCTTCTCATTAAATATTTTAATTAACTTTCGACAGTCATGTAAACGTCAAAAATATATATGTCCTGTCGAATGTGTGGTCACACGAGTAATATTTTGACGTAGGTTTTATAGATATTAGTCTAGAGTAGGGTGATTGCTAACCATAGAGTCGCAAGTTCAAAACTGGATAATTATAATTATTTTTCGATCAAGAAATAAAGTGATGTTCAGATTGGTAGGCTTTATAAAAGGCATTTTTTTGTCTGTGTGGTGACGGAGTAAGAATACAATTCAACACCCCTTCTCTTGCCCGTGGGTGTAGTAAAAGACGACGAAGGGATATAATGCGTATATCTACGCAAGAGAAGTTAAACTCGAAATAAATCCCTATACCAACCTGTCTGACCAGCATGGTATAGTTAGGTCAATTGCCCTTCTATCGTGGAATAGACTCAAGCGCAGCAGTGGGACGTATACGAGCTGAAATGTTGGTAGAATATAATCCTGCAAAAAAAAGCTTTTCATGGAAAACTAATGAGATGATGTACCTATTTAATTGAAATGTACATACAACATCTATGCAAGAGAAGGAAGACAGGACACAACTTTATGCCAACACATCTGACCAGCGTGGTATGGTACCTAGGTGAATTTCCCTCCCATAGTGGAGGAGGACGTATATGAGCTGATTTATTTATATATGTACATATATAATCAGTATACTTATTAGGAAACTCCAAATAAAACCTATGGTAACCCATCTAGCGGTTATATTAGCCCACACATTGTGGCACAATCCCAACAATGCAGATATATTAGTAGATATAATAGAATTTAACAAATGAATTATTTTATACACTCGCTGATTATAATATCCGTGTAGTGACAAAGTAAGAATACAATTCACCCTCTCATTCGGTCGAGGGTGTCGTAAAAGACAACATACTATGAATGGACTAAGAATAGAATTCACCACTCCATATTTTGTTCGTGCATATAACGTATGTGCAAAAGAAGGCAAACTAATAAAAAACTCTATAGCAACCCGTCAGACTAGCGTGGTATAGTAGGTCAATTTCCCTCCTATTGTGGAGGACACTCAAGCCCAACAGTGGGGGAAGTATATGTGCTGAAACGGTGATGCAGAAGTTTTGAACAAAAAAAAGACTGTTGCGAGAAATACAAGTTTGTTCAATACAATTCTTGTACACAAATAATAGAATACAATAAGAAGTAAAAAAAACTAGTGGTAGGACCACACTGTCGACAGTTATTTGTCTACAGCCGCGGGCCGGTCCGTACAGGGTAGTACCACGCTCTCGCAGAAAATCGACGTCTGAGTAGTAGCAATTTGTTACTGCGCTTCGTTCGGTGAGCGAGAGAGCCGGAAGCCCAACTTTCTGAGGGTATTTGGGTGTGGAGGGTTATGGTAGGGCCTTTGGTATCACCGAGCCTCAATGCACGCATTCACACTCCCTTCACTTTCTTTGCGGTAGGCAGCGGACCTGTAAAGGTCCATGAGCGGCAGCAACACTTACCATCAGGTGTACTGTTTGCTCGTTTGCCACTACCTGCAATAAAAAAAAAGAAGTAAATTAAATTAATGAATATTTCCCTCCCGACCTAAGAGTTTTGGTTTCTATCTCCATGATAATTCCGAGTGATGCCATAAGTGATTATGCGGAGTCTGGGTGTTATTTGTGCCAATTAATTGCCTGTTTATTATTACATAATTGATGTTACCATCCCGCAAGGATTGATTCTCTACTAGCAACCCGCCCCCGCTTCGCTTCGGTTTCAGTCGGCTTACCCACGTAGTGCTCGTTCCCGTAGGAATACCAGGATAAAAGATAGCCTAGCCCTGATATTATAGCTTTCCAATGGTGAAAGAATTTTTGAAATCGGCTCTGTGGTTTAAGAGTGAAAGCGTAACAAACACACATATAAACTTACTTTTGCATTTATAGTATTAGCAAGGATAAGGATTATTGATGTCTCTCTATTCTCTCTTTAATTGTAAAAATAATCAAGTGCCTATCTTCTTCTGCTGCTGACTACATTAGAGACACAAATATAAAACATCTAATTACTTAAAATGAGACAAATAAATGTAAACGTGAATTAGAACTACTTGTACTTGTACAATGTTACAGCTTTTGATAGAAAGAAATGGTTATGTAAAACTTGTGATAACCTTATCGACGGTTTGAATAATAGCGGATACGAGCAAATATGTCAAAAAGCATCTTAAAAAATATATAAATAAATATATAAATAAATATAAAAGGTTTTGTTCCTTAGTGCGAGGTATTCTTAAAAACAAAAAAAAAGACTATTTTTAATATATATAAAATAAAACTACTTTGATACGTGGTCACGGGCGGACTGGGATATTCTCCTGTATCCTACCTATTTGAGCCTCCTCCACAATAGGAGGGAAGTTGACCTTACTATACCATGCTGGTCAGACAGGTTGGTATAGGGTTTTATTTCGAGTGTTCCTTCTCTTGCATAGATGTTTTATGCGTATGATATCCCTTAGTCGTCTTTTACGACATCCACGGGCAAGAGAGGGAGTGGTGACTTGTATTCTTACTCTGTCACCACACGGAAACTGTTCCTTACAATCATAATATATCTTACGTGTGGTGACGGAGTAAAATACAATTCATCACCCCCTTTCTTACCAGTGGGTGTTGTAAGAGACGACTGCGGGATGTACCTATTACGCATATGACATCTGTGCAAGAGATGGAAAACTCGAAATAAAATCTTATACTAACCTGTCTGACCAGCATGGTATAGTAAGGTCAATTTCCCTCCTATTATAGAGGAGGCGCGAACCTAGCAGTGGGACGTATATAAGCCGAAATGATGAATCATAATATAACCATAAATATTGCCATGATACAACTTGAGATACATATATGAAAGAACGTAAGAATAGATAGAAAATAAATATACCATCAAAAACAAAACTTGTAGAAAAAAGCCAAGTCTCGCAACTGAGTTCTTCTACCATAAAAAGTTGTAAGATCTATGTTATACCAAGTCGGTTAACTCATTCAGTCCCTGCTTAAGGGACCTTGCTTCTTAAGTTATTACATAAATAGCTAACCTAACAACTTCTTATAGTGACTATGTCAATATTAAAGATCTTTTGTGTCTTAAATAAACAGAATGACTTGCAATGAGGTGGGTCCTCATGCTTCACCATTAAATGCGGTACTGTGGCACCTGCATCCAATGATGCTCAAGGGTAACAGAGTTGCTATGACTAGGGCCCATTTTTCTTCGCCATATGAGGAATAATGCCGTAATCGCCACGTTTGATATGCCGGTTGGTTTTGCAGTGAGACATCATACATTTCTACGGCAAGAGTTGCTGCCCACTCTCCTGTTGAATCTTGTTTTTTAAATGACAACGCCTTGCACTAAGGGAATAATAATCCTTATATTGTGGGAGACTTTACAAACATATAATTCAACATCGTATCATCACCGCAGCCCTCATATGTCGAACTGTTGGGCTCGGGCCTCCTCCACAATGGGAGGGAATTTGACCCACTATACCATGCTGGTCAGACATGTTGATATAGGGTTTCATTTCGAGTTTTCCTTCTCTTGCACAGATGATTTGTGCATATTATATCACATAGTTGTCTTATACGACATCCACGGGCAAGATAGAGAGTGGTGAATTGTATTCTTACTTAGTCACCATACGGAAAGAACATATAATTAACCGACACAACTTACATTCAGACTCAGAACAACAATTTGTGGATCGTACAAGGTGTTGTCTTGCATGGGATTCGAACCCGTGATACTAGCACGGTAGGTTGGTATCTTAACCACTATGCCATCTGTGCAGTCTTTATCCGGTTCTTACGGTTCCCATAGGAAAGCAATGATGACGACAAATATATTCTTATTTTCTATAAATTTACATTTCGTTAACTGCAAATGTAACTTTGTAATCCTATATATTTATATGAGTTTACAAAATTATTTATACAGTTAGTGTATCTCGCACACTGGATGAAAATTACAATGTTTTATAATTTTTCCTTCGTTTATACACTATTCTACATTTGAAGCTTCTATGTCTGCTAGAAGTGCCTCTTTAATATTGATGATCGGTCAGTCAGTCAGTGAGTGACAAAATTACGAAATTTTGACTAGTTATAATTCTTAAACTATTGGTTCAAATTCAATGAAATTTGAAATACACAATGTTTATACAATGCTTGCTAGGTTAGTAAATAAAAAAATTCAGGCTTCTAGTTTTATTAACAACGAAGTTATAGGGGGTCGAAAATGGCGTGAATGGCTTCGAGAAAAGTATGTTACGGCAGTGTGGCGTTTTGCCCGACTTTTTTTTTGCTCGACTCGGCGGGGCACTGCCGTGCCCCCAGATAAAGCAATGATTATAAATTTAATTAAAAGTGGATTCATATTTAGAAAATAAAAAAGTTTTATATGTTTATAAATGCGTTGTACATTTATGAAAAAAATAAGATCAATCACCTAAAACATATACGAGGACAGTAATTAAAGTCCAACTAAATAACTAGTTTAAGTAACTGACGTTGAAAAATATGCTTCATCTTCCCTGATACATAAATTAACGTTATATAAAGATTATAACAAGCGAATTGGCGGTTTGACATGTGAAGTTGGCAATATTAATGTGTATTATAGGCCCACGGCCGCTGGATGAGGCGATTTTGTAAAATTATCGAGGGAACGATTTGAATATTAATCTTTTTGATGCGCTCGCGTCGATACAGTACGGATTTTTAGATTATAAACTTTTACATGAATATTGTTCTTTGATAGCTTGCAGACTCAATTTAAAACGAACATTGATTGATGTTTCATTAAAAATTTACTTAAAAGATTGATCTTTTCGTTGATAAACATCTAATTTATAATCACATAACAAAATGCCTTTTAATTATTATTATAATAATATGTTAAGTTGAGGTTGATATAGACTACATTATTATAATAAACGATTACCTCATTATGATTTCTGATGTTTACGTGAGTATTATACATTTTAAATAAAACTGCTTTACGGATTTTATCGCGTTTGTATTTGATTTTTGATTACCCGACGTTTCGAACACTTTACAGCGTTCATGGTCACGGGTGGACTAAGATGTCTCACGTCCAACAAGTCATCGTTACTGTAGAAAATTTATAATTATCTACCCGAAAATTTCTGCAGTAACGATGACTTGTTGGACGTGAGACATCTTAGTCCACCCGTGACCATGAACGCTGTAAAGTGTTCGAAACGTCGGGTAATCAAAAATCAAATACAAATGCGATAAAATTTGATTATCTCATTGTTTCAGCAGACTATGTATATGGCTGCCGATAGTGAGGACAAGTCTTTTAAGACAGTAATGCCTCTTATAACATGTGAGTAAAAGTTATACAACGAATAATTAAAATTTATTGATATGTAATATGCTGTGTGGTATGGTATAAGAACAAAATTTGCCATAAAGAATACAATCCTGCTCGTGGGTATCATAAATGACAACTAAGGTATATAGGTAAGTACTATGCAAATAACATCTATGCATGAGAAGAAAATTCGAAATCAAAACTAACCAACCTCTCTGATCAGCGAGGTATAGTAGGTCAATTACCTTCCTGAGATAAGGTGATGATGATGATGATGAATATGTTATATATTCCGTGTGGTAACGGATCAAGAATTCAAAATGTCACTCCGCGTTACTTTCCCGTGAGAGTCATTACAACTGACCGAGGGGTTATTAAGAGAATAGGTAACAGAATTCTTCTGGGAAAATCATAATAACAACTGCGATAACGATGACGATGTGAGAAAAAGTTTTACATTTTCTGTCTTTCCGTAAGTGCGTTAAGACATCCAAACGGCTGGACCGATTTTAATATATTTTACTACCAGGTACAAGGAGTAACTTGGGCTATTTTGCCTCTCAAGAAACTTCTATAAATTTGTTTGGTCTGAGAGTCTATACGAGTCCTCGTGGACTGCATTCCCTGTCGAAATATTTTAGAAGATATTAGAGATTTAAAATGGAGGGGAAGGCGATTAAAACCGAAGCAAAGCGAGGGCGGATTGCTAGTAACAAAATATTTAGGCAATTTTGATATTTAAAAATCAATATTTTTTGGATTTCAATGATTTTATATTTAATAGAATGCTTAAACATGACTCCTTCTAACTTGTAGTATGACGTAGGTAAATGTATTTGAAGCGTAAAAAATAATCATGCTTTATTAAAGTTATGTCAGGCTAATCTTAATTGTTTTATCTGATCTTAGTGCATTTAAGTATATTTTTTATCTAGTTTTATATATGTCGGTTTTGGTTTTAAGCACAGTGGGCATATTGTTGAAATCTTGGTCTTTAATCTAATATTTTTTACTGGTATTATTTATAGTTAAAATATCGTAAAAAAATTTACTTCGAGATAATAAAATAAAGATAATTTTAATTGTTAGCTTATTTATTTATACAAATTAAATCAAACGTGTTTGATTAACATTTGCATATGATAACTTAATTAAAAGAAGAAATACAAATAGAAATTATATTTAATAAATATTAGGCACAATGAGCTAAGTGCCTAATTTACATTATTTGGAAGAGAAAGAAAATTATAGAGTGTAACATACTTTTAGAAAGTTTTGATATAATTAATCGACTCGACTGCATAATACACAAAGTAAATTATAGAATATGTTAACTGATTATTAACTGTTAATTTTTGTATTTATATTTCCGGCCCTTTTTGAAGATTAATATATAAATTACTTACTTGGTAATTCAAACTAGCAACTTTTTGTAAAAGTCGCCTTTAAACTCTTTAATATAATTTAAAAAATACGTTATGGTTCCGTTCGCTGAGTTTACTGGGTTGGATACTTAAGATTAGTTTATTTTTTACATATTAAATCGGCTATACGGCTTTTAACGATTTCATAATGTAAAATTTTACATATTTAAAATCAATAATGTTTAATGTATTTTTAGTATTTATCTCAAGTAAAAAAAGATGGTTATGTAATATCAGTTTTAAAGTTTAAAGATTTTACACTAAGCATCTATTTACTAGTTGTGTGAGTATGGTATAATCTATACCAATAAATAAAATTGGAGTGTCTGTTTGTAATGTCAAAATAATAGGCTTTTTTCATGCTCACACGGTTATTTGCACGACACCTATGCCTAAAATAGCAATTAAAAATTTTTTATCTGTCTGTCTGTCTGTTTGTTCCGGGTAATCTTCAAAACGGCTGGACCGATTTCAAAAATTCTTTCACCAATGGAAAGCTATAATATCAGGGCGTAAACTAGGCTATATTTTATCCCTGTATTCCCACGGGAACGGGAACTACGCGGTCAAAACGACTATAACTTATAACCGAAGCAAAGCGAGGGCGGTTTGCTAGTACCTACATCATAAATCTAAATACATAATATGTTTATTTTAAATACAGTACCCACCTACTGAATAAAAACATACCTCAGTATCTGAAAACATAGGTCTACAACCAGTGTGTATTACCAGTGATGACTTACGCATGGAAACGTGATCCCTAAATGTAGGCCTCATAACCAAGCTCAAAGTCGCTCAGCGTGCTATGGAGTGGGCTATGCTCGGGCTTTCTCCGCGAAATAGAATCCCTTACATGAAGGCCGCACAGGACCGCACTCCTTGGCGTAAAATGAGGGAGGCCTACATCTAGCAGTGAACGGTGATAAAATGAAATAATGATGATGATGATGAATTTATTGTCGAATCTACTCTATTTAGTGTATTCCATTATTACATCATTAAAATTACAGATGCAGTTGAGTATTTGGAGAACATTCTAGATTTCTGTATCAATTTCTAGATAAGTATATATTTTAATATAATAAAATAATAATAAATGTTGTGTCCAAAATGTCTATGTAGAAACGTGTAACGAAACTAATTATACTTATGTAAGCATTGCCTAATTAGATACAGCGTCTACGTCTCAAACGTTTGAGATGGGTAAGACAAGACCGTTTGGGGGTGACCAGACACTTGCAGACCTGTTTGTTTATGTATGCGTCACTGTATACAGCCTATTTGTTTTATATCTAAAATAGTAATTCTGATACGAATTAATATTTAAAGACAATAAATACTACACAATATCAAATTAAAATCTCAATATATAAAGCGATCGATAGACAGTTATCTCTACTATTCTACAACTAAACTATATTATATATAATAATAATAATACTTTATACAGCTTAGTTAACGATCTACTCTTTGATTCCTGAATATTCAGGTAGGATAGGATTTTACTAGTGGTAGGATCACACTGTCGACAGTTATCTGTCTACAGCTGCGGGCCGGTCCGTCCGGGGACTACCCCGTGGTACTAACCACGCCCTCGCAGAAAATCGACGTCTGAGTAGTAGCAATTTGTTACTGCGCTTCGTTCGGTGAGTGAGAGAGCTGGAAGCCCAACTTTCTGAGGGTGTTCGCGTGTGGAGGATTTTGGTGGTGCATTTGGTATCACCGTGCCTCTTTGCACGCATTCACACTCCCTTCACTTTTTTCGCAGTAGGCAGCGGCCTTGTAAAGGTCCATGAGCGGCAGCAACACTTACCATCAGGTGTACTGTTTGCTCGTTTGCCACCGCTGGCAATAAAAAATAAAGGGATAATTATTGAGTGATAAAATTATCAATGTTGAATCTATGAAAGTTTTCATCATCGCAGACCACATAAGTCGCACTGTTAAGCTCGCATCTCCTCCGCAGTTAGATGAAAATAGATCTACCTACTATACTGTGTAGTCAGACGTGTTGGCATAGGGTTTCGTGTTGAGTTCTTCTTCTCTTGTATAGATGTTATTTAGATATCCCTTCACGCCCATTGCCATTGTATCTCTTCTCTGTTATGACAAGAAATTTATTTGTTAAAGGTTAATAACAATATTTCTGCTGATTCAGACGTGGTCCTTTCATACATTAAAATTACCAGTACAAATATATAACATATTGAAGATGTTGTACTAATTCATTCCATTGTAATATATGTATGATTTAGGTAATGTCGCATCTTAGAAGAAATACATTTGTAATTTTAAAAATGTACCCCTTTATCAGTGACCCAAATAGTATTTTTTTATAGTAGGTCTAAGTTTCTCGGACGTTAGTTTAGCGAAACAAAATAGGATAATGAAAATATAATAAATGAAGTACCATTAAATAAACTCTAAATTGTGATTTAAAAAGCTTATATTATACTAGATGACCCGATAGACGTAGTTTTAATCAAATCTAAAGAAATCGATCGATGAAATCGATCACAATGCCATCTACCGAGTCCAATTATTAATCTAAACTATTCTAAAGTTTACTAATAAACACAAAAAAAAATCATCAAAATTAATCCAGCGATTTAGATAGAGTTGAATATACATAGCCAGAAAAAAATATCGCTATAAAGATGTAGATATGTAAGAGTTTATTTGAACGTTATTATATCCATAGCTTATAAAAAATATCTACTGTGTGTAAAATAAATCTAAAACATTACGACCTCTAAGAAAAGATCAGACTTTAAATTACACTCCAAAAGAAAATGGCTGAGCCTGAACTTCAGAATGTTTTTAACTGAATAATTATCTTATTGTAACTTGTATTGTAATTTGTAACCAATAGTTGTATAGAATTGATTAACTATAGTGTATATATTACTCCTTCATTATATTAAATATGTATTATCAAAATTTTACCGTTTTCTATAGGCATTTTCTTATGCACTAGGTGTAAGTATATGTACCTATATGAAAACGATGATAACTGTCGGAAGTTGTAAAAATGTGATAACAAGTCTTTATCAGGTTTTTATAAATATTATCCAAATAATTTAAGTAACAATTGCCACAGGAAATAAAACGTTAATTTTATTGTAAACTGCATAAATTTCGAAATAAAATATTTCGAACTATTCCGGTCCACAGATTACTAAGTTAACTAAATTGAATATAAAAGTATTATTAAAAATAACAAAATAATACTATTTATTTTATAAAATTATAAATTTTATACGATATATCTTATTATTATTTTTTGGTTCGAATTCTAATTATCTATTCGGTTCAGTTAAGAATAATAAAATAGAAATTTAAATTTATAGCCAATTTTGATTTATTAAAGTGGCTGTTGCACTCCTTACAATACACAGCGTGGCATTGAATATATATGTATTATAAAAATCCTTTCGATTCAATTTTCATATATTTATCTTCTTATGAAACTATCATCTCATTTCATATACGACCCACTGGTAAACTTGGACCACTATAAGAAGTAAATTGACCTACTATACCAATCTTACCAGATTGGCATAGAGTTTTGTTTTGAGTTTGCTTTCTATTGCGTAGATATGATCAACATATTATTTCCCTTAGTCGTCTTTTAGGACACGCACGGGCTGGAGGGTGGTACTCCGTTACCACTCGGAAAAGTAGTTGAATTTACTTACTAGTAACTTTAAAAGTAAATAGTTTCGTGTGGTGAAGGAGTAAAAATACAATTCACCATCACCTTGGCCCTGAGTTTCGTCGACAAAAGGATACAATATCAAGATAATATCTATCTATGAGAAGGAAAACACGACATAAAACAACGTCAACGTGTGCAGTATAGGAGGTTAATTGCTCTCTGATTATGAAGAAGGCTTGAACCTCACAAGGGGTCTTATATGGACCGAAATGATGACATACAACTATTGCAAACCTCCATCATCATTTCAGCTCATTACGTCCCACTGTTGGGCTTGAACCTCCTCCACAATAGGAGGGTAATTGATCTTATTACACCATGCTGGTTGGTATAGGGTTTTATTTCGAGTTTCCCTTCTCTTGCATAGTTTTTATATGCGTATGATATCCCTTAATCGTCTTTTACGACATCCAAAGGCAAGATAGGGAGTGGTTGTATTCTTACTCCGTCACCACATGGAAGACCAAAATGAAAATAAATAAGTGCTATCGACTTAGCGCAATAAAATTCTATTAAGATCGAATTAAATTTTCTATAAACACAACACAATTATACGTTCTAAAGTTCTATTAATAGCAAGTTCTTATTTACATCAGCGTGTAAAATATGTAGAGATATAATTAATTTTTTTAGCCCGTTTAAAATACGTTGTTAAATAATTTTCCTTAAAAGTATGACTAAAATAGATCACTTTAGAATGCCACAAATGTGGCTCTACGTAAATATGATTAGGAACTTGAATGATATGGCCTTGTTACCGACCGCTAACGGCTTTGAAAACTAGACCATGATCATTCCATTCCGACATGACGAGGTTTATTTAAACGAAATCCCCTTCTACAGACACTGACCAAATATTATTGAATATAAGACTGATGATTTATCGATTTAGATTAAGATTGATGCGTAGATACATACGTGAAGACGTTAACAAATTTTTGAAATACTAACATATATTTTCTTTCTCAAAGTCTGGTATGCTAGATAGTTTAAACATTAATAAATTCTTTTATAGTTGTTGTATCTACTGCATGTAACTTTCAATTTATTTGTTTTTTCAATAAAGGTCTACAATAATGTGTAATGAATTGACCTGCCCATGTATTTATAGGCATTTGTGGTAATTGAAATATCTTTAGTTTGGCTAAATTAGTTGACATATCCATACAAGTTAATCGATTTTACTAAAAACACATTTAAAGGAGTTACAACTTGATAGAAAATATAAAGAAAAGCGAAAAAGAGATCTTAGTCAACCCATTACTTGTTGAAAAACGAATATTGAAACAAATATTGTAACACAATGATCAAAGTTATTCTGCACTAACTTTTCTAAATTAAAATTCTGTTAAGAAGGAACAATTAGAAAATTGAAAATACTATTTTTAAGTATTACATGAAAGGTACACTTTAGTTGTTCGTGAAATTAATAGTAAAAGATAATTTCATATTCTAGAGCCAAAATAAGTCCGACCGCGGCCCACCCACAAAAAAAAAAAAAAAAGAGCCAAAATAATTAGTAAAAAAATAAATAACTTTTTTTTAACGGAAAGAGTCTTTAGGATTGAAATGAAATATAATTGGGGTGATAAGAAAAAATATTGTTGTCGCTAAATATAATTCTTATATTTTATGTTCTGTTCAAATCTAAACAAATAAAAGTAATTCTCCTTGGACTTGATCTCAGCGCACTCTACCGGGTTCAATTATTAATCTAAATCATTCTGGAATGGACAAAAAAATGCTCCAAAATTCATTTAAATCGGTCCAACCGTTTAGGTGGAGTTCAGTCACATACACACGTACAGAAGAATTATATAATTATGATGTCCTTAATTGTTACGTTTAATCCAAATATTCTTTATCAGCATATTTGTTTCATAAAATTTTGATATTCAAACTTGTTATAAAAAATAATATAACTCAGCTATTTTAATTCATTTTTAAATTACAAATTATGGTATTTTCAATAAAGCTATTTTAGATAACACTTTCTATGTGGTGATATAGTACTAATACAATTACCACAACTGACCTAAAAGAGGGTTGAGATATGTAAGTTAATAACTCCACCAGAGAAGGTAATCTCGCATAAAAGCCTATTCCAACCCACCAAATTATTTTATATGCCATTGCAGACTAAACACGGAACACCACAGTATACGTTCTAACGAAGCTGAAGAAGGAAACACATAAAGCAACTTCTTGAAATAGACTCAAAGGAAAAAGCATACGGAGAACTTATTGAATTAGACTTAAATTTGTGCTGAAGTGTCGAAGCCGAAAGCTCTGCATGATCTTTATTAAAAATCAAATACGACCAATCGATGTTGAATTGAGTTAAATCTCTTGCATTAATAAAACTACTTAATTTTCCACCTTAACAATACTCTAGAGAGTGACTAAAGAAATCTACATCGAACGGAGTCTTTTTCACCGAAAGCCGATTTCGTTTCTAAGTCGGGTACACTTTAGGTGGGCAATCAATCTCAAAACTTACCCAAAGTTCTATTTGGTATAATGTTTTTTTTTAATATTCCGTACATTTTATGATGAAGGAAAGATAATGTTAATTAATTGAAATCTTAAATAGGCTATGTTTAAAATAAAGTATGTATATATTTTACAACTGCAAATGCGTTTTTAGAAATGTTTCGTATTTTTGTAACATCCATGATCACAAAAGGCACTTGATGCCTGATATGAACATGAAAAGAAATTTTATTAAATTATACGTTTATGTTGCAAAAAATCTTGAAATTATTACATAAAATCTTTGTTCGATAATTGCTAAGATTTTTCTGCTTTGTTTTTTATTAGGGTTCCTTACACAAAGAGCAAAAACGAGATCCTATTACTAAGACTGTCTGTCCGTTCGTCTATCTATCACCAGGCTGTATCTCAAGAACCGCAATAGCTAGACAGTTGAAAAATTTACAAATTATGTATTTCTGTTGCCGCTATAACAACAAATACTAAAAATAAAATATTTAAAGGGGTCTCCCATACAAAAAACGCCATTTTGTGCCTATTTTTGCTCGATATCAATAAATTTGTGTACCTACTCTTGTTTGCCTAGTCAATGATACGGAACCCTTAGTGCGCGAGTCCGACTCGCACTTGGTCGATTTTTTTCATTCATTTCTCGACGACATCCATAATGGAACTTACATAGGTAGACCTTATGAAGTGACAAGAGTGGCATAACTACCGCTTTTTTGCAAGTGCAGTTGGTGTTTTGAAATTCTCAGGAGAGCCTTACTGCCGAATTCTCCAATTCTTCTGAGTCGTTTATTATAACTCCTACTGGCAAAGCGGTAGCATATTATATTTTTAAACCATCGTCCTTATCTTCTTAATTCTATTTATATTATCTATTTCTTAAGTATTGATAAATGTACGTTGATTATTTACTAAGTTTATTAAATTCGGGTTTGATGGAAGATATAGACCCTACAAAGATGTCAACGATTCATTCCATCCGGTTAAATTACTTTCAATCTCTTTCAATCAATTAAATGTCTTCATTTATATTGAGGATTATAGATTTAGCAAATGAATTACATCCGTAGTATTTCAGAAAACTTTCTTGTGACGGTAAAATTTAGATGTTCTGATATGGCATCTGTTGACTTCGTATTAACAAACAAGTTTAATTACCGTTTGACATGAACTAATTGATTTACGAACACGGTTTATTGTAACTTCCGATCCGAATACACATAATTTAAAGTTTGTAATGTAGTCGAGCAACTAAGTATACAGTATATTTATATTATAAGGTACATATATGTAGCGTGTCAAAGAAAAATATTAAGCGTTCAATTACTAAGAAGGGAAGTTGATCATTATTTTATCAACGCTATTTGCTACTGAATAAATTCGTTAGAGATATCGTGTCAGTTTACCTGTCTTTCAAACATGCAACATTTTTATACCGTGTTTGATTTTAATTTATACAGCTAGATACGTCAATAGTTGTCTCTTCTGTAGTCTCTTTCGGAAAGAAATTAGCCTACTATTCCACGTTGGACTAATTAGTAAGAATAAATGTAATATTCCAGTGATTTTCTCTACTTCTTTGTGTATTACATTGGATGCATTATATTTCTTAATCTTTATTATTATACTTACTTCAGCTTACTGTCTAAAAGATTAGCCTCTTGTTTTCATTATACCACTATTTGTTGAATTAGTTTTATTAGGATAAAGTTATTGAGTGCACGGCTACGCTTAAGTTGGAGTGGTTTAATATGAAATACCTCGTGCTAAGTATCCTGAATTTGATCCCTACGCAAGAGAATTTTTTGTGCTATCCACAAATTGAATTCTTACCCTCTGCTTTATTTGATGTCCGTTAACTGTGTTTGCAAAGTCTCCAGCGATACAAAGATTTATTTCTCAGTATAGGACAAATCGTCGGGCATATGCCTTGAAGACTTCGCTAGTCTTTGCCTACTACACTATATTGGCTATAGAGACTGGCAAAGTGCTATAATTCGTTCTTTCATTCTCAGCTCAATGTTTTTTACATAATATATCTTATACCTATATAAATTTCTAGCGTACGTGTGTATGTCACTGAACTCCTAAACGGCTGGACCGATGTTGACGAAAATTTTTGTGTGTGCTCAAGGGGATTCGAGGATGGTTTAGATACACAATTGGACCCGGTAGGTGGCGTTGTTCGGGCAGGACAATAACATAACTTGAGAACGACATTACCGATTTCATCCATCTTTTTTTTTGAGTTTTCTTATATTTTAAAAAAGGCCCTTACGGAAAATAAATAAGAAAACTGCGCAGAAAATTAGAAAATTTAAGAAAACTTAACGTTTATAGGTATTTACTTTTTTAATGTAACCTCTTTTTCGACTACATAAACTTATTTATCTTTGTATATATAAATGTTCTGTTCGTGTGTTTGTAATTAAACTCATATTAGGTAGGTGGCGCTGCGATTGATTTCAAGAAGAATTCAATTTTCTATTTTTACAGATTTGAACAAAACAACGTCTGTTGGGTCAGCTAGTATATATACTTATAAATATATAGGTTTTATAATAGGATCACAAAGAAAGACAACATACACAACTTCTATAAGAGAAGAAAACTCAAAATAAAACTCTATACTAATCTTTCTGACCAGCGTGGTGTAGTAGGTTTGTTTCCCTGCAATGTGGAAGAAGACTAGACCAGCAGTAGACGTAGCTATATAAAGCGCACAACTATATTATGATCATTGACTTTCTCATGAAATATTTTTAATTTATCGAAATCCCAAGGAAGGTTGACGTCCGGCAAGTAGGCGGTCATAAAACCTTAATATTTGCTGCTGATTACAATATTTTTCGTAACAAGTCTTTTAATTTCAACCCTAAAATACCTGTTATAAACACTCATATTTATCACTACCACTACAAATTCATAAAGTTGAAAATACATTTGCTATCAAGATAATTAATAAGTAATTATAGTAATTATTTTCCGTGTGGTGACGGAGTAAGAATACAATTCACCACCCCCTATCTTATCCGTGGGTGATCGTACGAGATGACTAAGGGATATAAATCGCATTTAACATCTCTGCGAGAGAAGGCAAACTCGAAATAAAACCCTATACCAACACGTCTGACCAGCGTGGTATAGTAGGTCAATTATCCTTCCATTACGGAGGAGGCCCGAGCCCAACAGTGGGACGTATATGGGCTGATATGATGATGATGATGATATTAGAATAATTAATAATAAAAAATACTTGGTGAATATATATATATACATATATATATATATATAATATATATAATATAATATATATATAATATATATATATATATAATATAATAACATATCGGCAAACGAAGCAAATAGATTTTGTTATTGAAATTACCTTTTAAATTAATTAATAGTATCTACCTATAATTTTTTTCGTGTGATGACGGAGTAAGTAGGTCAATGGGTGCCGTAAAAGACGACTAAGGGATATATGCAAATAATATCTATGAAAGAGAAAGAAGACTCGAAAGGAAGCCCTATGCCAACAAATCTCGGGTGACCGGACCGGGGATTTTAGTCCGTCATCCGCAGCTGACCGCGCGACGGCGACCGACGTCCCGACACAGGGACGTCGAGAGATGAGGGTAGCCGAAAGGGTATTCCGTCCGGCCCCCCACTAACGACAAGTCACCCTGCACCGGTCGCAACGATGAAGGCGACGTGGGTACGGGTGGGTTATAGGCCTGCGCGCCGTCCTTTCGTTGCCCTGGACGGAATGGATCCGGAGCGCTTACCATAGCCCACCAATAAAAAAAAATAAAAAAAAATGCTAACACATCTAAGCAGAGCGATATAGTAGGTTAATTGCCCTTCCATTGTGGAGGAGGCCAGTGCCCAAAAGTGGGATTCATTAGGCTGAGATGATGAGATGGTGATGATTATTTTTCATGTAGGTATTTATTAAATGTTTAATATCTAATAATACTTCTACAAAACATCATCTAAAAAATCTAATGACTTGTCAATACGAATTTTACCGGTATGAAATAGTCATACGGACTTTTACGATGTATTTTATGGTGTGTTAATAAATTTTATGATGTTTATATCATGTATAGAGAAATAATTGCGATATTCTTATTACTGATCAATCTTAATTAGAAAAATAAAACTTTTTAATTTTATTTACTCAACTACTTCATTAGCATTTATACTTACTTGTTTAATTAAATAAAAACTCAAAAAAACTCAAAATAGGTAATATTTCAGTCATAGATCTGTCGGCAAACTCCCCTAAATGTTTTAAACGTTAAGCTTTGTGGTCTGAACGGTGCTAACTAAATTATATTTGGAATCTTAAAGGGACCAATCATTTCAGCGCACTATAAATCTATCGTATTAAAAAAAAATATCTTTGAATTTTGAATACGTATGAATCACTTGTTAACTCTCCGTGTGGGTACAGAGTAAGAATACGATTCTACCTTCTATCTTGCCCGTCGTAAAAAACGATTAAGCAATTAAATATATAGGTATATAAAATATATGCAAGAGAAGGGAAACTTAAAATAAAACCCTATACCAACCCGTCTCACCAGTGTGGTATAGCAGGTCAATTTCCCTCCTATTATGGAGGAGTTTCAAGCCCAGCAGTGGGACACATATGAGCTGAAATGATGATGATGAAATTTTTATCTTTATAGATCAATGAACTATTGATATTATATTACATGGATCCCGTAGTGGTTGTTGTTCCCTGTTTGAGTGTCACTTACATCCTTTATTTATACAACAGGCGTCGCCATAATATGATAGAATAACACTAATCAACAATCATTCAGTAGAACTACAAGAATAGTAAGCGTTTTTAATCCCTAAAGAGTAGGATACTATCGGACCGACTACTGAAGGCAAGTCACCCTGCTCCAGTGGTCGGTCCAACGACGAAGGCGACGTATCACGGGTGGGTTACGGGTGTGCGTACTTACGTCCCTCTGTCGCCTCGGACGGAGTGGTGCGAGGAGCGCTTTTACGTTATCGAAGAACAAGATAGAGAGTGGTGAATTGTATTCTTACTCCGTCACCATACGGATAAAAATAGATAAAGATTTTAAGATAAACATTATTAAAGTAAATATACAACTGAGCTACGATTTAAGATGAGATTTTCTTTTAATGTAGGTATGTGTTTTGATTAGGGGTGATAGCCAGGGTGGCTTGGAGCTTTAGGCCTTTATATGGCTGCTATAGAATGCTGATATCATAACTAACTATATTAGTTCAATAATTTGTACGAAATACGTTTAGCGAACTTCAAATGACTTTAGTATTTTGTGTCTTAATGTAAACTAGCTTTAAAAATATTAAAGTTTTATAACAATATTAGTAAAGCTAACAATTCTATTTAACAAAATCTTAATTATAATTAAGTTTTATAATAAGCAGTTACCGCAAGTACTGATGTTTTACAAATAATTATCCTAAATTTAGATTTATTATTTAGATAAGCACTAAAGCTAAAATTATAATCACCTACCGCATATGAATTTATAATAAACAATTCATTATAGCCAATGTAAAGAACGTAGCTGTAAAATTTGCACGTGTTTCATAGTTGCTCTTATATTTTAAAAAAGAATCATCTTTGCCTATGTGCAATTAAGTAATATTATTTGTTCATCAGTACTATTTATTATGAGTTCCGATAGCTCAGGTGGGGAGGCGGGCGGTTTTAATTTTGCGCCGACCGCGGCCCACCCACAAAAAAAAAAAAAAAATCAGTACTATTTATTCATTACGCATTATCTAGTATTATAAAAAATAAATAAAACCTAAAAGACCACCACAGAACTGTAAAGCATTGTGAGCACTTATTGTATGGATTTGACCCACAATAATAATTAAAGATTATTTTATAGAGCAATCTTTTTTTGTAACATAAAATAACACTCATTTTAAAAATCAATAATAATTTAGTATCATGCCCTCGTGAGTTTTCTTGCTGAATCTTCCCAATGTAGTCGCGTTCCGATTTAGTGATAGTATACCTATTAGATTTTCTGGATTTAAATAAATAAATTCACATAATACAATTCACAATATCATAAAATTTATGTTTAACAGTTACTGATCAAAAGCAATAATGTATCTTTATTAAGAATCATTCTCTATTTCTACTGAAAATAAATTTGTATCAAAATTGTGAATTAGAATTTCATAACAGCTTAATGCAGAATTACTGCAGTCATCATCATCATCGCAGCCCACATACGTCCCACTGTTGGGCTCGGGCCTCCTCCACAATGGGAGGGAAATTGACCTAATATACTATGCTGGTCAGACATATTGGTATAGGATTTCATTTCGAGTTCTCCTTCTCTTGCACAAATGCCACGTGTATATCACATCCCACAGTCGTCTTTAACGACATCCACGGGCAAGATAGGGAGTGGTGTATTGTATTCTTACTCCATCACCACACGGAAAAAAATTACTGCAGTAGGTAGATATAAATCTCTATAATAACGATGACTTGTGACTTGGATTCTTGGACGTGAGACACACTTGTCCTCCCGAGACTCTAAACTTTCGGCAATCAAAAATCAATTACAAATACGATAAAATCCATAACAATAATTTTATTTTAAATCTGCAATACTCGAGTAAACATTAGAATTCCCTAGTAGTATTTGTTAATTCTTGAAATGAAATCCGATACACTTCTTTTGACTAATTCAATTCTGATGATATAAATTAATTGTAAAGAAAACTGAAGTTTCTTTACCAATGTTAACAAGGAACATGTTAAAATTTTAGCGTCTACTACTCTTCACGTGTGGATGGACCGGAGAGTTGTCCGCCGCCCACAGAGAGGCCGACGCGTGAGGGCGACAGCCTGGCAACACTGTTTTTATTGCCGGGGTGTCGATGGGGGATAGTACCCGAACGGTAATCCGCCGAGCTGGACATAGATGTCAAGGAGTTGGTACCAGTGGTCAACCAAAAGGTGATGAGGAGCGTATACGTAAAATACCTAATGGGACCGCACGCTACTCTTTTGTCGCTCCAGATAAATTTGGTGGAGTGTGTATAGACCATAGCCTATCCTACAATAAAAAGAGCGATAATTCTATAATCGCCACGTCTGGTAAGAAGGTTCAGGATCGCAATTGGTGTTACAAATGTTCGAGGAGAGTAATACTGTATATAGTCTGGTTCTCGTTAACTGATTATTAAGTTTCTCCTTCACATGGTAAACCTTTTATTAAGTAGACAAAGAAAGCACCTTTTGGTCGGCTTATACAATGACATGGATTTAACGCGTAGATGCCCTTTAGAGATTTTTCATTGAACATTTTGAATAATAATAATTATTATTACGCATTATTGGTGACGCAATAAAAATACAATTCACCACTCCTTTTCTTGCCCGTGGGTGTCATAAAAGATAACTAAGGGATAATATAATATGAAGATAAGAGAAGCAAGTAGTGGTAGGATCACATTGTCGACAGTTATCTGTCTACAGCCGCGGGACGGTCCGTCCGGGGTAGTACCACGCTCTCGCAGAAAATCGACGTCCGAGTAGTAGCAATTTGTTACTGCGCTTCATTCGGTGAGCGAGAGAGCCGGAAGCCCAACTTTCTGAGGGTGTTTGCGTGTGGAGGATTTTGGTGGTGCATTTGGTATCACCAAGCCTCAATGCACGCATTCACACTCCCTTCACTTTCTTCGCGGTAGGCAGCGGCCTTGTAAAGGTCCATGAGTGGCAGCAACACCTACCATCAGGTGTACTGTTTGCTCGTTTGCCACTGCTTGCAATAAAAAAAAAGCAAAATTCGAAATAAAACCCTACACCAAACTAACAGACCAGCACAGCGTAGAAGATAAATTCCCCTCCCATTGTGGTGGAGGGTCGAGCGTATAACATATATGAGCTGCCATGATGATGATGATGATGATGATGGGGCAGATTAATTATTATTATATTATAAATTTTCGTATAAAAAAAAACACTCTTTTTTTCAAAAAAATCCGAATTTATGAAATATCATTCAATTGGTTCATTCTTTCAGCATTAAATAACATTACACTCCATAAAGAATATCCATCCTATAATATAAAGAACTACAACTCAAAATATTTGCAAGTCTAGGGAATATAGAACAAATCATTCAATTGGTTCACTCTTTCAGTATTAAAGATTATAACACTCTATAATTAACATAGAACAGCTCATAATATTTGCATTTTATACATTAATAATTTTATTTTAAAACTTAGTTAATATAACTGAAATAGATAGATCATAAATTTTATACAGTTATATGCATAGGTAGGTATGTTAAAGTTACACAAACTCTATCCACGACGCCCGCCGGCCACGATCATTGCTCTCGTCTCTATAATTTCGGGCCTTTGCCTTTTTTAATCGCTCCGATCTTTGATTGCAGCATTTTCGATGTATAGATCCTTGGTATTTTATCCAGCTAGTGATGTGGTGATTTATAACCAAGAATTAAAATAAAATCGATTTTATAAATTGACTAGCAGTCAAAGGTCTGCCAGCATATTATAATTGCAAGCAGAAGGTCTTGATATTAAATTATTGTGCCTATTTGTCGCAGCATATCGTACTGCTGGGCTTGAGCCTCCTCCCCATTAGGAGGGATATTGACGTACTACACCATAACTGAGACATGTTGGTATAGAATTCTATTTCGAGTTTTTCTTCTTTTGCGCAGATGTTATATGCATATTATATCCTTTAGTCGTCTTTTACGACATCCACGGGCAAGATACGGAGTGGTGAATTGTATTATTACCTACTCCGTCACCACACGAATGTGTGCCCTTTAATTTACGAGAATATCTATGACTTTTAAATAAGCCACCTAAGTGTTTTTCGTGGACTTGAGACATCCATCTGATGCAGCCAGCTTAACAATTACAATCCAAAGGCGGGAGGGCGCCAGAAAAATGGCGGGTTTGAACACGATTGCCAATACTTTTGCAATACCTATGTGCTAACTGTAAAAGAAGAGTACATATTGAGTCGACCCCAAGTAATTAGGATAAGAGACAAAAAAGTAATTCTCATCATAAATCATGTAATGGCTTTTTCGTACCTATTTTTATTTTTCAACAATTGTTATGTCTACGGCGTTACTAGACAATAGTGCCTAATACATTAATAATTCCTTATATTTATTACTAGATTTTTCTCAATTCGGTAACATTTACTATTTCTGTTCAATTTGTTACAGCGTTATATTTTGTAACTGTGTTCATAAAAATATATGTAATGTGTGGTGGAGGAACTGCTGGGGGTGTAGTGAATATGATATAAAAGTGCTTTACGTATTTTTTCGTTTCCACTAAAAATTCCAGAATATTGATATCTGATGTTTATGCAAGCACTACACATTGTAAATAAAACTACTTTTACGGATTATATCGCGTTTGTATTTGATTTATGATTGTCTCACGTCCAACAAGTCATCGTTATTACAGACATTTATAATTATCTACCCGATACAGAAAATTAGTTAATAATAATAAATTTAATAGATACACCTTAGTCCGACCGTGACTATGAATGCTGCAAAGTGTTCGAAACGTCGGGCAATCATAAATAAAATACAAACGCGATAAAATCCGTAAAAGTAGTTTTATTCCAAAAGATAATGTTAAAAGTGTCCATAACACTGTTAAAGGGGACCATTTGACTTACTGAAGGACAATAACCAATATGAAGAAACATTTAATGTGCAAATAAAGTGACAAAAAGTCTCGAATTAGTAGATGAAGAAGAAGAAGAACAGTAGGTGTTATTTTGACATAATTAGTGCCTGGATTATATTTAAACGGTTTTTTATTTTTTATCGATTAACAAACTATTTAACGCAAAAATCCTTGTTTTTAGGCTTTCGTACCCAAAGGATAAAAACGGGACCCTATAACTAAGACTTCGCTGTCTGTCCGTCCGTCTGTCTGTCACCAGGCTATATCTGAAGAACCGCAATAGCTAGACAGTTAATTTTTTTTTTTTCAATTTATGTGTTTCTGTTGCCGCTATAACAATAAATACTAAAAACAAAATAAAATAAATATTTAAGGGGGGCATGCAATAAACGCCATTTTTTTGCCCCTTTTTGGTACGGAATCATTCGTGCGTGACTCCGACTTGCAATTGGCCGGTTTTTTTTCAAATCCAAGCAATAGCTCCCGAAATTAGTTTGTTTAAAATAAAATCGACAGGTTTATTACTGTAATATAGTTAATGATAAAACATAAAATATAGGTTTAATTGAAATTTTACTTATCTATTATTAAATAACTGCATCTACTTCATACTATTATGTATCTATTCTGTATTATATTTGCATTTTATATCCGCGTCATCATCATTAGCCTGCTCTCTTATCTCAATTACTTGGAGTCGACGCAATATATCCTCTCCATCCACACAGCCTTATCAGATATCATCTCTGCGGTCACTCCGTTGTCTCTCTATGATATGCTTCACGCAGTGCTTTCATTTCTTCTTTGGTTTTCCCTTACGCCTTCAACATTTATAATTAAAAATTTTCTCCGCATTACTTTAATACATATTCAACAAATATGGGATACAATCAAATCGGATATTAGGAAATCTTCTACATAGTAGTACTTACTGTGTGATTAGCAATTTCCAAAACTTCAACTTGCTGTCTGTCGCAGAACTTTGAATATTGATTGCGAATTCGTATTAATATTCGAAGTGATTATCTATGGTGTGTTTAAAAGTATTTTCTTTCCTCCGTTTTAAAATACTATTATAAACCTTCCGTGTGGTGACGGAGTAAGAATACAATTTACTACCTCCTTTCTTGCCCGTAAAAGACAATCAAGGGATTATATTACGCAGATAACATCGATTCATAAGACAGAAAACTCGAAACAAAACTTTATACCAACACGTTTGACCAGCGTGGTATAGTAGGTCAATTTCCCTCCCATTGTGGAGAAGGTTCGAGCTCAGCAATGGGACATATATTTCCTGTGATGATGATGATTGTAAAGCTGAAAAGTTTGTTTGACATAAACGAAATCGTATAACTAGTTCTAATAGTTCTTGGACAAAACTAAAGGTTTTTTAGTAAAATTTTTTTATTGCACCTACAGTTCAGGAAAGGTGTAGTGTATATTATAAAAATACTTATGTCTCATGTTTAAAGTTAAATGCTATGATAAATTTAATTTAAATGTTAATGTGATTGTCCTAGACAAAACCAAGGTGCATAACAAAATGACTAATAGATAAAAATTGCATTGCGACTTTCGCACGTTGATAATACTGACAATGAATAATATGCGCTTTTATATTATAAATACGGATATTTTTTCTTTGTTTATTATTTTGAATATAATTTAAATAGTAGTGATTAATTGCTTTATTAATTGCGCATTAAGTTTTGTTTCGATATTAATATTAAATTTTTTAGATATATTTTTATTACGATGGACGTTAAAACAAAAATAAAAAGATATAGATACTGAACTAATTCAAACTTTCAAACGTTCCGTTGGTGAACTTCGTAAAGTAGTTATATATATTCTTCAACCGTCAATGTCGTATTTCATTTGTACAAACATACTGACGCATAATAAGTCCCATACATTTATAATTCTGTTTACATTGTTCAATTGAAAACTACATCTGTTTTAAATCGATTAGGTTGAATGCAAATACTAATACATGTGTAGTTCTGAATACAAGTACCTAGTGTACAATACTATACAATAATTCACTAGTATCATGGTTATCACTAATATGACCAAGATTTTTTGAAGTGATAACGTCTTATAATCTTCGTCTTATATCATAATTTCCGTGTGATGATAGAGTAAGAATACAATTCACCACTCCCTATCTTGCCCGTGGATGTCGTATAAGACGACTATGGGATATAATATGTACATCTGTGCAAGAGAAGGAAAGCTCGAAATGAAACCCTATACCAACATGTCTGACCAGCATGGTATACCTAGTAGGTCAAATTCCCTTCCATTGTGGAGGACGTCCGAGCCCAACCATGGGACGTATGTGGGCTGCGATGATGATGATTATGAACGTTTTATAAATAGACGAACGCCGGCTGCACGCACTAAAAAATGTCACGTTCCGCCAGAGCCGAGCGTGCACGCGAGAGCGCGGAACAAGCAATAAGGAGGCACAATCGGCCTAAGCGTTCAGCTCGTGACGCATCTTTCTTCAAAAAATATTTGAAATAACAAGTGCTTATATGTAATTTTGCATAAATGTAATTTTCAATTAACTCCTTTAACTCCTATGTACAAAATAATGATAATTCAGTGATAATAATTCAATTCATAAAAGTATGCATATTTTCATCAATATTTTATTATAACGTTATCACGAAAAATTATCGCCCGTAAACCGACTTTACAGGTAACCATATTTCTCTTTTTTTACTTCAGAACGAGATTCTTATAGAAATAGGTAAAATAAGAAATTGAAACGTGAAAAAATAAGGACACGTGAAAAGTTTCACAGGAATATGTAAAATTATGGACTTAAAATCTAAAAAGAACAAAAACACGTCCATTTCAGTATAACAAATGAACACACAAGTCAACACGAGTTTTGAGTCTGAGTTCTGTACCTCTGATTTTGATTACTTATGCCTAACTAATTAAAGAAAAAATATTTTTATCTAATAAAGTTTGCTTTTGTAGTTACTAAAACGAAATTTTAATTTTTATGAAAAAGCTCTATTTTTTAATTTCAATTATATGTAAAAGGAAAACAGTTTTGAATTCACATATTTTTATTGACTTTAATTATACAAGACGGCATAAATAAACCCACAAATACAGAAAAGAATACAAAAAAGATTTTAAAAATGAACAGATTTGGTATTTCTTCTGTGTAAGTTGGGACTTTTTCGTATGAGCCCCCAAATGTAGTCGCCCATCATGTTTTCATTATATTGTCCTTGATAACGCTTTTCAAAGTTCATTACATCTTGGTGGAAACGTTCCCCTTGCTCTTCTGAATATGCACCTAAGTTGTCTTTAAATTTATCCAAATGAGCATGTAGCATGTGGACTTTCAAAGACATTCTGCAACCCATAATTTTGAAGCTGTGAAGCATATCAGTAATAAGCTCCGTGTAATTCTCTGCCTTTCTGTTGCCAAGAAAGCCATGAATCACTGCTTTAAGGCTGAGCCACGCTTGTTTTTCGTGGGTACTGAGGAGCCCTAGGAATTGTTCACTGGCCATTATTTTCTTTATTTGTGGACCGATGAAAATACCAGCTTTAATTTTAGCCTCTGACAATTTCGGGAAAAATGATTTTAAATATTGAAAGGCCTCAGAGTCTTGACGCAGAGCCTTTACGAACTGCTTGATCAGACCTAATTTAATGTGCAATGGAGGCATTAAAATATGATCGGGCTTCACAATTGGTTCATTTTTGACATTATGTTGTCCTATTTGAAACTCGCTCCGTTGTGTCCATGAGTGCTGCTGGTAGTGAAGTGCATCGGCTCTACTGTCCCATAAGCAAATGTAACACGGATATTTAGTGTACCCGCCTTGCATTCCCATCAGAAATCCAACCATTTTGAAATCCCCTATCACTGGCCAGGCGTACTCTTCATATTTTAAAACTTGAAGCACCATTTTAACGCTCTCGTAATTTTCTTTTAGCATTACAGAATGAGCAAGGGGAAGAGATGGAAATGTATTTCCATTGTGAAGAAGAACTGCCTTTAAGCTTCTTGTAGAGCTGTCGATGAAAAGACGCCATTCAGAAGAAATGCAAGGGATTCCGATTGCTTCAAACAAACCTTTCACATCATTGCAATAACAAAGTCCGTCTTCTTTTGTAAAGAATCCAGAAAACGTTTTATGACGTTTTCTTTGGTCACTTATTTTAACATCGTTCTTGAGCAAATTCCACTGTTTTAGTCGTGAACCTAATATTTCTGCTTTAAGTTTAGGTAGATTTAAATCTCTTACTAAGTCATCAAACTCTTCTGAATTAATAAGATGTGGTTCAACAGACGGTGGTGTGATCACGAACTCGCTGTCTTCGCTAGTACTAGATATTTGTGATAGCGGTAACTGCCCTTGTGCCTTCTGCTTTGGGTTCGAAGGCACAGGGAAATTTTCACTGTGGGGTACTGGAGCAGACGTCGATGGTAGGTTTGGGTATTCAATCTTTTTGGCATTTTTACCAGCGCGGCGCTTTCTTGGATTTACTACACAAAAATAGCAATCATGGATATGGTCAGTTGGTTCCCTCCATATTCTTGGTACTGCAAACTTCATACTTTTTTTTTCTCCTCGGTACCAGGCTGGAAAAAAATTAACATTATTCAATTACGAATAACACATTTAATGTATGAGTCAGAATAGGTATAGTTATATTTATAAATTTTAATGAAAAGTATGATGTATTTTCTTACCCTCTAAAGTGTTTTTGCAGTTACTACATGAGAAATGAGGTGCCCATACTTTATCTTGACTTCGTACGGGTAAATTAAAATACGCTTCATAGGCTTCACAAAGTCTCGTATTTGACGACAAACAAATTTTTTTGGCTCTCACTTTAATGAATTCGCCGCAAATATAACAAAAAGAGTCCACGGAATTTTTGCACTTTTTGGAAGACATTTTAGGCCACACGACACAAAATAGGTTATTCCTTTGCAAAGCGCACGCGCACACTGCCGTTGACAGTTTGTCACTCCCGCTTCACACCTACAACCCCCCCTGCCCCTCTCCTGTATCTTATATGCAACGGCTCCTAAAAAAAACTGCTAAAACACTATAATATTCGTTTTACATTGTGTAAAGGTACAAAAGCAAACTTTATTTATTATAAATGGAGTTTCTGCTTTTTTTTCGATGTATACAATCAGAAAATATTCACTAAATAACAGACTCAAAGAAAAATATTTTTTTTGTTGACTTGTGGTTGAATGCAAATACTAATACATGTGTAGTTCTGAATACAAGTACCTAGTGTACAATACTATACAATAATTCACTAGTATCATGGTTATCACTAATATGACCAAGATTTTTTGAAGTGATAACGTCTTATAATCTTCGTCTTATATCATAATTTCCGTGTGATGATAGAGTAAGAATACAATTCACCACTCCCTATCTTGCCCGTGGATGTCGTATAAGACGACTATGGGATATAATATGTACATCTGTGCAAGAGAAGGAAAGCTCGAAATGAAACCCTATACCAACATGTCTGACCAGCATGGTATACCTAGTAGGTCAAATTCCCTTCCATTGTGGAGGACGTCCGAGCCCAACCATGGGACGTATGTGGGCTGCGATGATGATGATTATGAACGTTTTATAAATAGACGAACGCCGGCTGCACGCACTAAAAAATGTCACGTTCCGCCAGAGCCGAGCGTGCACGCGAGAGCGCGGAACAAGCAATAAGGAGGCACAATCGGCCTAAGCGTTCAGCTCGTGACGCATCTTTCTTCAAAAAATATTTGAAATAACAAGTGCTTATATGTAATTTTGCATAAATGTAATTTTCAATTAACTCCTTTAACTCCTATGTACAAAATAATGATAATTCAGTGATAATAATTCAATTCATAAAAGTATGCATATTTTCATCAATATTTTATTATAACGTTATCACGAAAAATTATCGCCCGTAAACCGACTTTACAGGTAACCATATTTCTCTTTTTTTACTTCAGAACGAGATTCTTATAGAAATAGGTAAAATAAGAAATTGAAACGTGAAAAAATAAGGACACGTGAAAAGTTTCACAGGAATATGTAAAATTATGGACTTAAAATCTAAAAAGAACAAAAACACGTCCATTTCAGTATAACAAATGAACATTTATGCTCTTTTCGCAAAACGGGACATTTTTGTACGGCTGCATACCACGGGACATACATATTGAAAATGGGAGTGTCCCGTTCAAAACTAAACGTGTGGTCTAGTTATAACATTTTTTTAATATGAAATAATAGGCGCCATTTTTTTTATTCATAGTTACGCCAATCACCGCGTCGTTAATTTTCAAATTCAACCAATTTCACATCATCAATTTAGAGATCGGTATTTTTATTGATTTTAATTGTTGCCTACCTAACTAGCCTGTTTAGTGATGGAAATATCGATAATTTGTTTTTTTTTTTGACGTTGATTAATTAGTTTATTTGGCACCTATCCCCAGCACATGTTTGGCGTAATTAACGCGACATTTTATGCAATTTGTTTACATCTTAATATTGATATAAATACTTCATTGATTGCTGTGTGGCTACGAATACTACTAACCCTTAAATTGTCTGTGAGTGTCGTAAAAATGATTCAGTTTTGTAGCGACATGGGCCAACTCCATCCGATGATGTCTAGGCAACAATTTTATTCCCAGGTGTTATCGCCAAACGAAAGGTGGCAGCACAAAGTATGCTCTGACAACATTGGTAGCTGCGTATGGCCACGCTTGAGTGGTTTACTAGCGAACAACGGTTATAAATAGATGGTCACAAATGAGTTGAGGGCCGTCGTATCCGCATATCTCTCTCCCAATAGAGAACATTCGAAACAGTTGGTTGAAAAAGATCTAAAAGCCTTGCTAGAATTGGGAGGCGCCGTCATCATTGGCGGTGACCTTAACGCCAAGAACACCTCTTGGAGCTGTCAAAGTTCTAATAAGAGGGGCAAGACTTTAGAGCTATTCGCTGACAGACTGGGATTTGATGTCATAGCGCCCATAGAGCCGACACACTTCCCCTTTAACGTTTCGCACAGGCCGGACATACTCGATATCTTTCTTCTCAAAAACATAAACCTTCGTTTATGTTCAATAGAAGTTCAACACGAGTTAGACTCAGATCACCGCCCGGTGACTCTGGAATTAGCCTCCCGCACCCCCGGCCCCTCAGGCCACAATAACGAAAGGACCAAGATAGCGACTGACTGGGCACGGCTAGAGAAAAATCTCAAGTCAACCTCGTCGGTCCACCTTGATCAAATTCCCAAAGACATTACGTCTAAGGAAGATACCTCTCAGGCGATCGACTCGCTCACTAGTCACGTGCAGTCGATAATGGACGACTGCTCGCGGCCGGTACCAGATACGAGCGATCGTAAATGGCGCCTGCCAGACGACGTCCGTGACTTGTTGAGACGGAAAAACGCCGCGACACGCGCTTATGACCGCTACCCTACGGAGGACAACCGTACCCGCCTACGGTCACTCCAGAGGGAGGTTAAACAAGCAATTAAAAAAATGAGACAGAGCAAATGGGACGCCATGATCGAGGAGCTAGAACCCTCTCACACAGCCTTTTGGCAGCTTTCCCGCTCACTCAAAAAAGACATCGTGTCCACTCTCCCTCCTCTCACCAGACCCAACCAGCCTCCGGCATTCATGGACGATGAAAAGTCAGAATGCCTGGCCGACTGCTTAGAGCTTCAGTGTACGCCGAGTACACTACACCCCGACGCCGCGAATCACCGCTTCATCGCCGACGAAGTGGAACGTCGTAACACTCTCTCGCGCTCGTTAGGAAACGACAGCCCCGATCAGCCAATCCCAGCAGTGACCACCGATGAGGTCGAATCGTTAGTCAGGGGTCTCAAAACCAGGAAAGCCCCAGGTTCGGACGGAATCTCAAATAAAGTCATTAAACTATTCCCCGCCCACTTGATAATCCTGTTGTGCTGCATCTTCAATGCAGCACTAAATAATAACATCTTTCCCGCGCAATGGAAAGAGGCCGTGGTAATAGGAATCCACAAACCCGGCAAGCGCCGTACCGAACCTAGTAGTTACCGCCCGATTAGTCTACTAAGAGGTCTAGATAAGATCTACGAACGAATAGTTCTCAGTAGACTACGTACATTCGCCGAGGCTAACAACCTCATTCCCGACGCACAGTTTGGCTTCCGAGCTAAACACAGCTGCGTACAACAAGTTCACCGTTTGGTAGAATACACAAGTAGTCAGTTCATCATGAACAGATATACGGGTGTATTATTCCTAGACGTAGCGAAAGCATTCGACAAGGTTTGGCATGAAGGCCTAATCTACAAACTCTATCTCCTCAAGATCCCTCACTACTTAATTCACATTATACATGACTACTTAAGTCATCGCAGCTTTCGCTACAGGGTGGAAGGGACGTTGTCGACCTCCCACCCTATCAAGGCCGGCGTCCCTCAGGGGTCGGTCCTCTCCCCATTTCTCTTCACGCTATACACTAGCGATATGCCCAAATTCAACCGGGTACATAAAGCGCTTTACGCTGATGACACCGCACTCTTTTGTGCTGGTAGATCCCCGACAACAGTAGCCAAGACTCTCCAAACAGCGGTTACCGCCCTAGCCAATTGGTTTAGGAAATGGAGATTAGAAGTCAACCCCGAGAAGAGTCAGGCGGTCATGTTCACTAGACGAACTGCCCGTTCCTACTCTATCGATAGCATTCCTCCCCTTCAAATTTTCAACAAGCCGGTCACTTGGACCAGGCAGGCCAAATACCTGGGTGTGACCCTTGACGATCGACTCAGCTTCGCCCCTCACATAAAGCAAGTCCGCGCACGGGCAGCCTTTGTGATGGGCCGTCTCCACTGTCTACTCAACTCTAGGTCGCGTATGCCCCTGAGTAGCAAAATCCGACTATACACCACCTGCATACGGCCTATCATGACCTATGCCAGCGTGGTGTTCGCGCATGTTAAGCCACACAGGATCCACAGGCTACAGACACTACAAAATCGTTTCATGCGCCGAGCTACGGGAGCACCGTGGTTCATACGAAACGTCGATCTCCACATCGACCTCGAACTGCCGACCATCAAGCAGTTTATGAAACGGTGCTCTCAGAGCTACTTTGACTCTGCCATGACACACCCCAACCAACTAGTGGTTGAGGCGGCTTCCTATAGACCCTCCAAAATCTCCTCCATCCGACGTCCTCGTCACGTCGTCGACGAAGAGGACGACGATATCACACTCGCTCAACAAAGAGCCTACACGGCCCGCGAGGCCTTAACAAATAAATATCCGCGGTTCCGCCCTCGCCGTCGAGGTGCGAAACCGCGCCGCGCAAAAGTCACTACTAAAAACGTGGGCACGCCCACTTTGCCTCCAGCGACGCCCCAAGCCGAGGTCCGTTCCCCACAGGGGGAGCCCTTGGGCGATGTCGCTTAGCATACTTTTCTCCGGGTTGAGAGCCCTCAGCGCTCACCCATAGTCCGCGTCAAGCTGTCAAGGCCATCTGCGGCCAACAGCTGTACACACAAAAAAAAAAAAAAAAAAAAAAAAAAAAAAGAGTTGAGGGCATTCGCTGGTCACACATGGAAGAGTCAACAGAAGCAAGGAAGAAGTATCTATAACAGTTTAACATTACTAAGTGTGTATTTATAAAGATGTAATTATGGAAGTATACGAATAAAGGATAGTATATAATATACACCATTGTCTTAGTGTTTTATACAAGGATTGAAGTTAGACAGGTCCTGTCATAAAACTATTGTCTATTACATTCTATAGTAATAGGTATACCTATATGTAGGTACTATGTAAGAAGAATAGGCACTAATTGAATCGCCCTGAACTAATTGGCATAAGAGCAGAATGATAATCAATGATTGCACAAAGTGGGTGTTTAAATTCTTGCAGGATAGAAATTCTTAAAATCAAGTAGATGCAATAAACAAAACATACTAAATATTTTCAAACGTAACCGCGACCAACCGCCAACAACCGGCGGCGTGCAATAGGCGTTACTAGTGATGTGCCACACAGCGAGGTGTTCCAGCGCTAACTGCATAAAGTCACGCGAACACTGCTCCGCCCATCATCACGCACTATTTGATTTTTATAACGCCAACATAATGTTTTACCGTAAATATATAATATAATGCATTAAATCTATGAGTAAATACGAAAATGTAATAAAAAGTACGAAGCTGTTTAAGTATCTACACAGGCAACCTTATCAGGGTGTTTTGATATAAAAAAGTCATGTGTGATAATCTTTATTAACTCACGAATAAGAATTTATAGAGAGCATAGCATATCTAGATAACATAATATGTATCAGCAAAAAGGCACTTTAAGTTTAAAACAATGTGCTTGATGGACATTTTTTTAACTTTTTTTCAGTTTTAAAATGTAATAGTGATTTCTGATGTTTACGCGAGTATTACCTACACATTTTAAATAAAACTACTTACGGGCGGACTGTCCGCCCGTGACCATGAACGCTGCAAAGTGTTCGAAACATCGGGCAATCAAAAATCAAAAATAAACGCAATAAAATCCGTAAAGTAGTTTTATTAAAAAATGTAATAGTGGTTATAAGGTAGCTTTTAGTAGCAGCGATGATGGAGTAAGAATATAATTCATCACCCTACAAAAATCTAAGACATTTATAGATAACCTTCATTTGTATCCATTGATAAGTATGGAAAGGAAAGGAGAAATTGAAGTACCTAAAACGCGACTAGCTTTGAGCAGCATGCCTCGGGTTGAGAGTCCTCAGCGCTCATACAATAAATAGTCTGAATAAAATTTTCACAACCATATGCGGCTAACAACAACAGTCTCACAAACAAAAAGACCAGCATGCTATACCTATTTATAAGTCTAGGTCAGGTCTAATTCCTAGAGTAAATAGTTACATAGTAGTATTCCGCACACTTTACTGCCGTGTAAAAGGTATTCTCCAAATTGGAATGTTACAATATAATTTATTACTTAATAAAAAAAAATATTATTCATTATTTAATTGTAAATTGAATATTCTTACACCTATTCGTTTCTCATAAGTTACTAAATGAAGATATTCGTTCGTATTGTCACTCTAGCTTTGACGTTTGATAGCGGCAATAAGCATAATAAATAAATATAAACCAAGTGCAGGGAAGTAACACTCGTTCTTCATAAACGGCGGCCATCACTGCACGCCACGGCCTATTATGAGAGCATGACGTCACTGCCCCGCCCCCCACCTCTTCGCTTCAATCAAACCGGGGAACCCTCGTCATGCCCCCACCCTACGTCCCGCTTTACTGACTCTGCATTTTTTTCTCATAATAATAACGTCGAAAAATCGCACAAAAAATCTCGACAGACGCGGTGCTGTTCATCCCATCCCTATCGTCGGTGATTTTTTATTCCAATCAAATCGTGATTCCAAGTTTGAATTTAGATCTATAGATTACCTTTTTACATAAGTATCTTACCTGTAGATAGGTATGCACCTAAACTAAATGTAATGATGGGCACATATCGTTCATTATGAATAGGTAGAAAATTTTGCATAAAATACTTATTTTAATTGAAATAGATAGGTAATATTCCTAAGTATATGATCTACTTACTTTTATTACGATTTAACGAGGTAGCATCTTAAATACCTAATACTTATAGGATGTTTAGGTACCTGCCTACTTCTTGTTAGAAATATTTACCTAAAAAAATCAGATAACATTTAGAATAGCTATTTCAATAAACTAAAAGTAAAGTATATTTATTGCTTGATAAAAATAAGATAGACTATACTTAAGTAGGTACTTAGGTATCTACAATTAGTGCTCAAACAAATTAACAATAGCAGAAGGTCGTGATCGTGGTCACAGGTGTTTCTTTAAAACTTACCTACCTGTAGGATAAACACTCTTATTGGATTATATTATTAATCTGTTATTTGAACAAATGTGTCACTATCTACTTACCTATTAGACAAAATAGTATTTTCTTATTATTTTATTTTCAATTGGATTTATCTTTGTCTATTGAAACTTCGCTGAACTACAGCTTAAAAAGAAAACTATTGGCCGATTCTCACGCTTATTCTAATTTGAATGAACCCGCATAGCAGGTCTTTCTTGGTTGGACACAAGTGAATCAAGAGCAGAATATAGCTACTTAATATCTGGGTTCATGTTTATGATTAGATAAATATGTTTGTAGAATACTTAAGTAACCAAAGACTAGATGGAATTGATCTAGATCATTGTTGAACGACGACGAATCGACCTTATAATACTCGTAACCGCTATTAACTTGGTTGATAATTCTAATAAAGCATCATAACTAAATAAAAGTATTATTTAAACTCCAGTCTATAATGCCATCTGTCACCAAATCCAACTTTTCTCCAAAGTTAAAATCAAGGTTTCTAACGACTTTGACTACTCACCGGTAGAGGTCAGTAGTATGCAACTTTGAAAGTTTATTAACTATCATTCTCGTTATTTAGTTCGGTACATCTATAACAGATGGTGTTGAAATCAATAGTTTAGTTTATATATTAATTATTATTTATCTGAAGGTTGTATTTAGCATGACAATAGAATTTAGGTAATAAATAATAATGGTTAAACATTTTTGGATGGTTTTAGTTAGGTCACCATGATAGAATTTGAATTCCAAAATCGTATAGCTTAACCCTTGTCAATTTTGACAGCATTTAAATTAATAGTGCGTGAAGGTATTTAGCGAAATATGGACATAATTTATGTATTAAGGATTTAGGTATAGTTGCTACAATGTTGTTGAGCCATGATTACCTTTAACAGCCTTTTATTAATTACGTTAGAAATATCAGTGTTAATATTAATAGATAATTCATATCAATAAACAATTAAAATTACTTGTTTTTGAAAAGGTACTTTATATACAAATAGTACCAATAGGTATACCTAAGCAAAAAATGTCTACCTAGTAAGAATTTAAGAGGAATGGTCTGTTACTTTGCTGCCTGGTCGTTGTGGCGGTGATGTTCCCAAAAGGATAACATGCCGGGAGTTCCACCGAGCAGTGGCGGCCTTAGGGGGTGGCGAACAGGGCAATCGCTCGGGGCCTCGCGCTTACAGGGGCCTCGCGCTTACAGTGGCCTCACGGAACAACCCAAGCAAATTAAAAAAAAATATAGATTTTAAATTACATTTTTACTTATTAATTATATTTTTCACTTTGTTTTCAATATTATAAAACTTAAAATTTATTTATTTGTACAACTTTAGTATTTTTCATCAAACATGACAAATCCCTAAACCAAACAACCAGACCTACTTTCGTATGTCATACTTTTCACGAAGGACAAATGGCCTCGCAAAGACCTGCCGCCCGGGGCCTCGCAAAGACCTGCCGCCCGGGGCCTCGCAAAGACCTGCCACCCGGAGCCTCGCAATGGGTAAGGCCGCCGCTGCACCGAAGTATACCTATAATCCCTATTCCAAAACGTCTGACCAGTGGAATAGTAGGTCAATTCCCCTTCCATTATGGAGGAGGCCTGTGCCCAATAATGGGGCATATATAGGCTGAGATGATAATAATGATACCTATAATAGTAGCCGGTAGCCTATTAAAAGGCAGAGATGGAAAATACTGAGATTTTTAACACCCTTGCAACACCCTCGACGATTGCGAATGAAGAGCCCGGGGCATAACCAACCCAAAAAAAATGGAACCTATCTTATATTAAAAAAAAAAACTAGATACCCATGAGAATGATTAGGTTTCACTTTCCATCACTTTGTAACAACCTCACTAAGTACCCATTAAATACATAGACGGTGTAGTGGTCTAAATAATAACCTCCCAATCGAATATTCTGGACTCACTTCATAGCATCGTTCTCTGTGAGTGCCGCAAATGCTTGTTCTAAGTCTGATTGTTATTTTGTATCCGTCCTTACTATGTTTATAAAGTCAGTCCCACGCCAAAAAGTTATTTATTTCTTTTTGCAGGTTATTGTCTTATAAATGCTGTCATTCGTCCTGCCGTGTGACCATGAATGCTGAAAAGTATTTGAAACTTCGAGAAATCAAACAAACGCAATAAAAATCGTAAAAATACGCTTATTTTAAATTATTATGATTAGGTATAAACTGAATAAATCTATATAATTACTCATTATATGTATTAATGTATGTCAGTAAATTGAGTAAATACATATATTAGTATCAATACCGCTAACTTAGTGTCAATACTTGACCGTCTTGAGAAGTCCTGACAAGAAATCCAGCTTACCTACTTCATTTGCCTATCTTTTTGCCATTTTCTTAAGTTAAATCGTATTTACTAAATACTTTATGTCCTGCGCATAAACAAATTTAAAAAATAGATTACAACTAATACCTACCTACATAATACTTTGCTTCAATATAGATAAGTTTTATCGCATACCATAAAGAACTCTGGTTATCCGGTTAACTATGATGGAAGAAAGTATGAGTTCGTATAAAAAGACGAGTCACCGCATGAAAAGACTGAGAAATAATAGATATTCAAACCATATTGTAGTGGATTGCACGCAGACTGCAGATGGTGTTGGAGTGGTCGCAGTAGTAAGCTACTATGCTGACCCAGGTTTTCACATCAACGCAGTTCTAAGTATTCTTGCAAAAATTGAAAAAGTTGCAAAAATAGAATATTTATTCACCTCTGGGAACAAAGGGACCGAAAACCTGAAGGAGGTTACATAGGCATAACCCCTTTATACGCCTCGCCTTTTAAAGTGTTTTTTAGACCAGCAAAAGTTACCCATCTATCTAAGATATTTGTCGTTCATAATTCTATATTATAGTTTCACCAGAACAGATATCACAATGTAACATTATTGAGGTAAGCATGATGTGACCGAATGTTGATGAATGATCTTCATCGCTACCGGCGCCAGGGCGGAAACACAAGAGATACCGCCCGCCCATGCCAGCTGCGCGTAAATTAACCCGCCCGCCATGTCCCATTTCCGGTTACATCTCAGTTACGTTTACCTAATGTAAAGCTACGATTTATACTTTTGATGATTGTTCGTATATGAATATTTTTAGTTTAAAGAATTTATCATTGTACCTTTTAGGTGCATTAATAAATTCTTTTGAATTGATATCCAAAATATTACAGTCAGAATTTAATGCCTATCTATTGTTAAATACCGTAGGTAGGTATATTCAGGGGATTTAGTATTAAGTAGGAATATATTTTGTGGCACAAATTGTAGGTCAAAATTTTATAAGAAAATACCAGACCTTGATTAAGCTTTATGAAAAAATAACGAAAATGTACTCGTTTTTATAGAATCTCGTTGGACGTTTTGACGTGCCTAATTAGTTAAGTATAATTCAGCCACCCATCAGTTTATCCTTATAATTCATGCATTATTGGGAATAGGCGTCCCCTAAGAGAGATAGTACCTAGGTACTATAAATTGCTACGCTCGGCCAGTGAGTTGGTGATGGAGAACAAAATTGAATCCACCTTAAATTAAAGACGAATATACCTAAAATTAAATTTTTAAATTTTATTAACTTAAGTTTTTGAAACTTATGTATCCGCCTTCTTATTTTTAGGCATAGATTTTCTCGTATTTTAATTTCCCTTTATTGTGTTGACGCTTCAGCATTCATCTCGTCATACGAACTAATCACAGATTGGTACATTCTCGATGACCACCCTGTAGAGTTGATGTTGATTGTTGATATTCTCACTGCCCCGTATGGGGCGGGTTGGGCAGTATCAGGCCCTCCGACTGCAGCTGCATTCGCCGTGGTTTAAGAACCACCGGTCCTTGGGTTTAATTGACCGCGGTCCTCTGAAAGTCTGAACCCTTCACACCCGATGGCGGTCGACCCAAGCTGGATGGGACGCCCGTCACCACCCTGTACTAATCCCGTTTCTGAAAAATTCTAAGTAGGTAATTTGAATCTTTATCTCGATTTCGTGATCTATTCTTAGGAGGAGAAATGTCTTTCAGGTACTGAAATTTTAATTTTAGTTTATAACTAGAAGTTATATTTACGTAAACGTCAGAATTATCATAAAGCTACTTAAGCTGCTATACTAGGTAGGTACTTACCTAGGTAGGTATGTATGATGAACATAATCGTTTTGAAATCGCTAAACTTAGAGAAGGGTTACACTGATTATTCAGAATGCGTCGCCGATTATTCAATGTAGCGGGAAAACGTCTGTGATAGGAATTTTAATAAAATTTATGGATATTCTTATTCGCTTGCCCATTCGACTCTATCTTAGTACATTTCTAATTTACACTTTCTATATTTTTCTTCATCAATTTTAGTACCCAGTCAAAGAAATAAGTTCAATATAAAATACACAGATGGCGTCTAAATTAAAATTCTTTATTTGATTGCTAGATGGTGCTGTATTATATTTTCATGTACAGTATTTTAAACTTAGCCATTACCATTCTTTATTTATAAGATAATCATAATTGCTACATTATGCATATAGCACTTGCTCATTGTGATAATTGAAAATCAGTACCGCCCACTATTGTCTGTATTGCTTACCCCCACCGCCATTGTTAACGAATGCATGCAATATTTGAACCACGTGTAGCAATTACTTAGGTGTCGGCGTTTGCATTTCGCCATAAATCAGCTTTGCACGATATAACAATTAGCCGGTATGATAGCAATGTTAATTAAACGCGCATAATTCGACTGCAGCGCCACAACGGCCTAATCCGCAATTACGATCGCTAAATAATTCGTTTGTAAACAGTTCTTGGCAGTAGGTATCATTCAGTAAATGTTTTCAAAATATTATGTTCAGAATTTGATAGCATCAAAAAACTTCATTACACAAAATAAATATTGCCTAGTTATATATTTCTAAACAATACAAAATTATTCCAAAAAGTCTTGAGAGGCCAATGCATTTTCGTAGGTAGTGAAGTACAAAATTATGTTATCATAACTACAAAAAAACAAATCAAATTAAATAAGTATATATAAAATACAAAATATAACTTTAAATATATAATTATAGAACTTATAGCACAGATAAGAAAAAAAGCTATTACCTACTAAAATGTCGTTTCTGCGTGATTTGGAGTACCTATTGCTAACGCCTTGAAGTTAGAAGTGTTCTAAACCGATTGTATAGGTAATAGGTACATTTGATGCGTCTTCGATGCTGCCCGTAACTGTGGAATGCTCGACATTTTGATTGCGTTCGCTTTAATGGATTGCGTTCCCTTTGATTAACAGATTCCAACTCACTGTTGCTTGCTGTTTAATCGGTGATATAGTATTCATTTGTATTGTTTGTACCTACATCTAAAGGTTAATTCAATGTCTAGATTAATACATATAAGAGTATAAGCCGTACGTACGTACCTATATCCGCCTGACCTTATTTCAAACTCAGATCTTACAAGATACCTAGATATATGGCTTCCTTGTCATTTGCGCAGAATATATGTCTATTTTAGTACACGAACATACTTGTATCTATTAACACCGGTGGATCCTGTTCCCTTACTTTTATAGCTTATGATAGGTACATCATCATTTTCATCTCAGCTCACATAGGTAAGTCCCGTGTTGGACTTGGCACTTCTCCAAAATGGAAGGGAAATTGAGCTGCTATACCGCACTGGTCAGACGTACCTCTTGGCATAGGCTTTTGTGCCGAAGTCCTTTCCTTCCTTCCTTCTATCCTCCTCCTTTAGTAAAAGAGGCACAATCGCTTGGGGATGTAGGTATTTGATAGTGTCCTATGGTTCAAGTAAAAATTGTTGTTATTGAATTCTTACATAAAATAAATAATTATGAATTTAAGTAGGAATGCGTTTTCAAATAAAATTTCAAACGAATACGCTGTTTAGGTAATTAGATCGTAGATAAGTACCTACTAGAGAGAATCCGTGTGGTGACGGAATAAGAATACAATTCACCGCTTACCTTACCCGTGGATGTCGTAAAAGATGACCGAGGGATATAGTAGGTAAGCATATAACATTTATACAAAAGAAGGAAAATTAGAAACAATACCCTATACCAACCTGTCTGACCAGGATGGTATAGTACCTACCTAAGGTCAATTTCCCTCCTATTTTGGAGAAGGTTCCAGCCCAGCAGTGGGATGTATACGAGCCGAGATAAAAGAGTTCTTCGTCATATGATCAATTCTCTCTACTGCCTGGTTCAAGTACTAACCCACTATATAGGGAGGCTTAATTCATTGTCTGTTTTTCAAATCAAATTTATGTCATTCTGTGTATCTACGGAAATTTTATTTCTATTCTACATTCAAGTTAAGACAGCAAACTATGCATAGGAATATGTTTTATATTGATAAATTAAGCCAGATTTTTAGTATTAGCTGGAAAATAACAAGTGACTTAAGTGTCCCGAACTCCTCTATTTAATTAGTGCTTAAATGCGCACTGAATAGTCCAGAAGTGTAGAATACGATGAGATAATAATGAACAGAATACTGTTCCACTTAGTTGAATCTATTATAAATGTTATTATATATTTACATTGTAGAGCGGAAGTTAGTTTTGGCCAAAATAATCAAGTAAAAAATTAGCAATAATTATTTTTTGGCAAAAAACTTTAACGTACGTACAAAATATTTTAATTATGGAAATTTAGTTACCAAGAAGAGAAATATTACCGAGTATCCACACGTGTTCATTTATCAACTGTATATTACTAGAATGATAGATTAATATATGGGCACTCAATAAAAATATAGAATAAAATTCTGACCGTAACGATTTGTTAATGTTCACAAAATCAGTCATGTTTTTATAAATTCTGACGTTTATATAGCAATAGATTAGTTTTAATATATACATATTTACAATTTATTACATAGGGGCTATATAAAGGTTAAGTGGGAATGTTATTTATATTATGTATTTATTTATAGTAAGATAGAACTTCCGTTCGTTGAGCATGAAGAAAAGTAATTTCCATTAGTTTTGCAAGATAAATGGTTTCCTTAGAGCGGCGAAGATTCCACGTTGATTGTTTTATGTTATTGCTATCTACTAGGTTTTTATTTGGGATAGGTGTATTATATTATTACATATATCTATTGGCTATATATATCTATAGGCTATTTATATTGTTTGTTTTTTATTTATAAATTAACCATCGTCGTCAGATCACATTAGCCCCATTCCTGGGCTCAAGCCTGCTTTAGAATATGAGGGAAAATTTGCACCACGCTGGTCAAACGTTCTTGTATAGAGTTTAATTTCGTATTCTCATTCTCGTGCATAAATTTTATATGCATATTATATCCCTTAGTTGTCTTTTACAACACACACGCAAGAAAGGGGGATGGTGAATTGTAACCTTACTCTGTCATCATACGAACAAAAAAATTAAAAAAATATAAATATACAAGACTTTATGACAAGCTTTTATCTTAAAAAAGAATGAGTGAATTAAGATGAATAGAACCATTCTAATGGCAAGACAATGTCATATGTTCCTGGTTCAAATTAGTAACGTGCTTGAGAAAGGCTAGATTAAGGGCTCCCGTAAACGTAGAGCATGCCTAAATCGTCATATATGTTCCACTGCTGGGCTTGAGCCTCTCCACGATAGGAGGACAATAAACTTACTACACCACGCTGATTAGACAGGTTAGGATAGGATTTCATTTCGAATTTTCCTTCTCCTTTCGCATAGACACACACGTAAAAACCCTCTCTACATCTTTGAAAAACAAGCGTGAGTGAATGTGAGTCCAGTATAATTACTTACGCTATACAAAATTTTGCATATTGCCTTACCTTATATCTTTCAATAGATACGTGAAAAATAAACGTGAAATATTACGAGAGAAAAGATGACAAAAATCGTGACAAAAATAAACTGATAAGTCTTATTCAGTAGCTGCAGTGTTTTGGAGCAGATCATTATCAAAAGCACACAAATTTTATGACTATTCTCGCACGTTAAACCTACTTACCTACTAGTAAATAATACATTTTATTACCTATATTTTTTATTTTTAACTAGACCACTATTAGTGATTGCAACAAAAAAGTAATTATAATCTAAGTACATAGTTATATTTCCAATTATTTTGAGCCATTCGAGTGTCACTGTTTTTAATTAACCTCTGCTTGACTCCAAATTAATGAAAGCTTTAGTTAGCTCCGGGAAACTCAGTTGGTTTACATTCATTCATTGTTTTATATAAACACACGACATTGTATGAAATTTGAAATTACTTTCAGAGAGAGTAGGATGTTATGTCCGTAATTGAGAACTTTTTTTTTGTGAGACATAGTTGTTGGCCGCATATGGCTATGATAACTTTAATCTGACTATTGGGTAAACGCAGAGGGCTTTCAGCCCGATAAAGTTGAGTATTATGAAGGCAACTTCTAGGGTAGGCATCTCAGCTCAAGATGTCGCTGGCAATGTAGATTTGCCCACATCGTTATTTTTTTTTTATGGGTGGGCGATGTTAAGCGCACACGCCGTCCATACCCTCCGGAGCGACGAAAGAACGGCGCGCGGGAAACGTCGCATTCATCGTTGGACCGACCATCAGTGCCGAGTTTCTTGTCCTCAGTGGTCGGCCCAACGGAAGACCCTTTTGGTACCCTCAACTCTCGACGTCCCTGTCCGAGGACGTCGGTCGCCGTCGCACGGTCAGCCTCTCTACGAGTGCCGGACTAAAGTCCCCGGTCCGGTCACCCGCGGCCTCGGCTAGGTTTGCACACGTTAAGGGTATTTTTTTCTGCTACAATTAGTAATTAATAACGTTCTGCCTGATCATTGACTTTTTAATTGTCAAGAGAAAATGAAATCTTAATTTCTAGAAAAGTATTTCTAGAGTATTAATAACTTAAGACGAATTTGTTTCTCAATCAAATATCACGTTGAAGTGCGATTTGGATCATTTGGCTATACGGTTTTATCGAGATGATTCTACTAAGTGACAGATAATGCGGTCCTCTAAATAGTTTGTTAAGGGTACAGACTCTCTTATTCCTAATGAAAATCTAGCCCTTAAGCTGTACAATAATCACGAGAGAAAAATGGGACTGCGTCTAACTTTAGTTCTTTACTACGTACCTATAATAAAAACATACCTATTATAAAAACTCTAATGTTTGAGATCGAGAGTAAATTCAATTAAATACCTATGTGTAGGTAGACCATTGACTTATTTTTTAAAATGATGTTTTACTGAGATATCATCATCGCTGTTAATATTCGTCCTACCGCTGGTCTCAAGCCTTCTCCGCAATGGGAGTGAAATTGACCTTCTACCACGTTGGTCAAATTGGTTGGTGTAGGATTATGCATTGAGTGTTCGTACTCTTATGTAGACATTATATGCATATTTAATCCTTTAGTCGTCTTTTATAACACCCGCGGTCTAGATAGGAGGATGTGAATTATTTTTTTACTCTACACATAAAATTGTGGTGTTTTTCTACTCCGTTACTATACGATATTGCATAGGTATAGTGGCAAAACAGAAGAGATTTGGACTTATATCTGATATAGTCTCTGAATCTGTCTAGCCTTCAGCCTAATAACGTTCATTTTTGGCAAAGGACTTACTGCTTACATATAATGTCGTAATCGCAAGGCAAATAAGTTGGCTATCATATTTGGTGTTATAAATTTCCCAGGTAAGTGCTCCTGCCCATTCTCTTAGTGAGCCCTCAGAAAATATGTTATACATTGTAATGGCCAAGTTCGATGTAGAGCTGCAGAGGCAAAAGTGGGAGATATCAACAAGATATCTCCTCTCTCTCCATAGGTATATGTTTTTTTTTAAGAACCAATAACAGACCCTTGTATTGCGGTAGACTTTACAACAGACTTTACATAATACCTATAACACAAATTAGACCCAGACACGGATCACAAATTTGTGGATGATACAAAAGATTGTCCTGCATGTAAATGAAACCTATGACATTGACATAATAGGGCGATATTTTAACCACTACACCTTTCAAGTATTTTAGATAAAAAGTTATATAGACAATTTGTATTTCTATTAAACTATGCACTATTCTGAGCGGTGACGGAGTAAGAATACAATTCACCACTCCCTTTCTTGCCCGTGGATGTCGTAAAAGACGACTATGGGATATAATGTTGACGTCAGGCAGGCGGCCGGTCATAAAAGTCATTGCCGAAACTTTTTGCAATATGTCAAAACAGATGACATATTGCGTCGACCCCAAGTAATTGGGATAAGAGCAAGATGATGATGATGATGATGGGATATAATGTGCACATAACCTCTGTGCAAGAGAAGGAAAATTTGAAATGAAACTCTATACCAACCTGTCTAACCAGTATGGTATAGTTGATCAAATTCTCTCCCCTTCTGGAGGAAGCCCGAGCCCAACAGTGGGACGTATGTGGGCTGCGATGATGATGAAGCACTAAATACCTTTTGAAGTTATGACATTCCATGTAACTACAGTTGTTAATTTATAACGCACTTTAAAAAGCCTACAAACTTTTATTGTGGCGTATAACATTACTGAAGTTTTTGCGTATTCATACCAAATATATAGCAAGTAGATGTTACCAAAAACAGTGTAACAGAGTAATCAGACCTACTCACTTCTCCCGTCATGAAAAATTATATACCCAGCGAGGAAATTATGCAAGTTGAATGATTAAATTTAGAAGTTGGCTGGTGTAATTAGCGGGTACATAGCTCTTCACTCAGGGTTCGCTTAGCGGTCGGATTTTGGGTACATATAACAGTGGAAAGGGTGTGTACTTTTCACTTAAAATATGTTGTTTTTTTTAATTCTGTACGTAATGATAGGATTGGGAATAACATTCTAAAAATTACTACATGTTTTAATATTAAATGTACATTGTCGTACGTATTTGAAATAGGTAGTATCTATGGTAGTACATTTGGCGTTAGAAATCATGTTATCTTAAACCCTCGGTTGTAATAATATGTACCTACTAATATTATGAAGAGGTAATATTTATAAATCTGCGTGGTGACGGAATAAGAATATACCTCACCACTACCCTACTAGTCTTGTCCGTGGATGTCGTAAAAGACGACTAAGGTATATAATACGCATATAACATCTATTTAAGAGAAGGAAAATTCGGATTAAAACCCTATACAGACCTGTCTGCCCAGTATGGTATACTAAGGATAATTTGCCTCCTATTGTGGAGGAGGCTCGAGCCCAACAATAGGACATAGGTATATGATCTGAAATGGTAAAAAATTATACGTTGATATTTTTTTAAATATCAACTTATAACTATTTATCACTATTGATTCGATTTTAAATATTCTTTTAATAACAGAAATCTACGTTATACATATATTTGTAAAATATATCCTTTATACTGAATAAATATTTAATTTTACAAAAAGGGATGTTTACTGGCGAGATAATCAAAATCTAAATTCGCCTAAATGCTTAGTATTTCTCAACAAAATGCTCTATTATTTTATCCCAAAATCCCTTATTTTGCTGGACCCAGGATTAAAATCTAGGAACTTATCATTGTATTTGCATATAAATGACAATAGCCAGACTAAAAATTAATTATCATAAATATATTTAGGTAATTAATATAGGATTAAGTTGAGTTTAGTTATAAAACCTTAATGTAAGATAACTGTTATCACTTTGTTCTCATAGAATTTAATTTGCATATTTATCATTTTGATGTCTTTAAAGATGTGTTATTATTATTATTGTAGTTTTAAGCCATTAAGGTATATAAATATGTTGGTATATATACAATAGAATTCTAGTCAGGTAATCTCTGTTCGTTAATTTGATACCTTATTTTAAAAAGTATTATAACGGAATTAATTTTCATAATTACGATTATCTCCGTGTGACGGAGTAAGAATATAATTACCACTCCCTACCTTACCCGTGAATGTCGTAAAAGATGACTAAATGATATAATATGCATATAGGTAACACCTAAACTAGAAATAAAACTTTATATCAACATGTCTGACCAGTATGGTAGATCATTTTCCCTGTTACTGGTGAGGAGGCTCGCGTCCAGCAGTGGGACGTACGCAGATATGAGCTGAAAAGAATTAATATTTTCGAAATATTAAATTTTGGTAATTATGATAATATTAAGAAATCTATCTATAATATAAAGAAATAATCTTCGAATATTTTAGATATTGATGTCCTCAATGCTACAAGATCGGTTTGAAATGCCGAGGAAAAATAATTAGTAGGTAGTTTTATAAATAATTAGTGGTTAAAAAATATTTAGTAGGTAGTTTTTTTAGGGTTCCGTATCCAAAGGGTAAAAAAGGGACCCTATTACTGAGACTTCACTGTCCGTCCGTCCGTCTGTCTGTCTGTCTGTCTGTCACCACGCTGTATCTCAAGAACGGTGATAGCTAGATAGTTGAAATTTTCACAGATGATTTCTATTGCCGCTATAACAACAAATACTAAAAATAAAATAAAGTAAATATTTAAGGGGGACTCCCATACAACAAACTTGATTTTTTTACCGTTTCTTGCTCGATACTAATAACGGTGATAGGTAGATGCTTTAACTATTCATTATAGATAATGGTACGGAACACTTCGTGCGTAACACCGACTCACACTTAGCCGGTTTTATTTTCAATTATTAATTTATAAAACTACCGAGTTATATTTTTATCATTATGCGTACATGAGATTATATCAAACTTCCTAAACACTTAAACTATATCCTCACATTTGCATAATTTTTATATGTTTTTATCAATTTGAATATTAATATTCACACGTATTTAACTTAACACATTAAATTTCAATGAAAAACAGGTTAAATATAGCAGTTAAAGGATTAACTAACTAAAATGAGCTATTATAAATAAGATCACAGAGATTTTAACCGCAGATTAATAGTCAGTTAGCTTTAATAAATGCGGTTTGGGACTGTCTTCGTTTTCTATCTCAATTCTCCAATCGCAATCGGAGAAGCAATATGAGATATGAATAAGATATTATTTATTATTTTTTTAAACATGCATAACCAAATTTGCTGTTAAAAATATCTTCAAAGATGTCTCGCCCTTTGGTGATACTAAAAAGACGAGTATCCGGAGCAAAAATTAAACTGACAGCTAATAATGACCCCAACGAACAGGTTACAAAAATTCTCCTTAGACAGTACATCCCTGTAAGAATCACAATGCAAATTCACTGAAAATTGCTCAACTTTAATATAGAAAGATTTTTTTTTAAATGGAATGAAGAAAATGAGACCCACTAAGTTCCCACGGTAATTAATATACCACACACCACAATAGTAGAAATACGGGATAAGATTAAGGTGGACTAGGAAATAAGAAAATCTTACGCTCACGTGATGAGCACCTTCCAGAACATCAACTTGCAATTTTGCGCAGAACTTTGAATTCGCATAAATTCGACACGTGTTTCGCCTTTAAATGAGGCATCCTCAGGACGGTTCGGCTTTAAATGCGCATTTGATGCCGAACTGTCATCATCATCTCGACTCATATCACCTATCACAAACCGCTACCTCTGTAACCTACTTTGGAAGAGGCTCGAGCCCGGTAGTGGGATATAAATGACCTGGAATGATGATAAAGACTATGATAATGTTAAGTTACTCATCTATTTCTAGTATAGCTATCCTGAAATAAATAGAATACATTATTTAAATAGTAGCCGTGTAAAATGAATTTGTCCGAATCTACGTCAACAGTGTAATTTTATTGAGATAGATGATGTTGATTCGTGATTAAAATATTTGAATAAAGTTAAGTGGAGCAACTTTTCTTGTGCATCGTTGTATTTAAGTGATACGCTGTGTATAAATCAAAGTGCGTTATTCCCACAATAGCTCTCTAATTGACAAATAGTGAAAATGATAAATACACGCGTTGGGAATTTTCCCAAAATACATATCCTTTGATCGTGATTTGATTAACAGCAGCCGACTGCTACACGCGAAATGTTATTAATTTTCTTTTTAATTTGGTCTCTGGTCTATTAGAATAGTGTATTTTTATATGATTTATTATACCAATGTTATAACACAAAATACGACATATTCTATCGAACATTTAGCTGTTTTAACGTCTGATTAAAACATCGGCGTTTGATTTACGCACCCATTAATTAATGTGACAGTTTCAAAAATACAAAAGAATGTGAATGATATTAAAGTTGATACATAGTATTATATTTAAAGATAGAGTTAGTTAGTATGTTTGTTATTTGTATTATTTTAATGTCTTTGTTATCACCTTGAACCCATTTAGTGGTGTAAGAGTGCGAAGCGGACTATGATACTCTAGGCACCGTTTCAGGTTTTACAAAATTCTTAATAGCTAAAAGCGAGTACGTGCATAAATAAGAAATGAGTATTTTAGAGGAAGTCTGAATGTGATACCAGTGGTAATGATGATTAGGAGCATGAGATTGTCTTGGTATGGACATGTGATGAGGATGGATGAAAGGTACATGACAAGAAGAATTGTCAATAACTTTGTGGATGGACGGAAGAATTGTGGAGACCTAAAAGGAGATGGATGAATTGTGTGAATGGATATCTGTATGATAGCAGTGCGTGCGGATATGACAGCTGTCAGGAGTCTATAGAAGAGATGATGAGAGCAGGCAAATGATGATTACACGCTATTTCTCAGATGCAATAATAATTTCTGTTCCTTCAGGGATGGAACCGCAAGACTAATGTTCTTTGCAAGTACATAAATATCTTTAACTATTTATTACCAGCAACAATGATTTTGATATTTTAGTTTATTTTACGCTGATTGATCCCACCAATGTAGTAGCTACTCTAAGCGATAAACTATTAGACACTTTTTTGTAATTAAAAAACTTATTTAATTAAGCAACTTGAAGTCACGAATATCATCTTAACTAACATTTTTAATGTCAGCATCGCGCTTAGCTGTAAAGTCTGTACGAAGAAATGAACGCATTCAAACACTTTGACACACTCCTAATTACATATAACGTCGTTACTAAGAAGTTGAGGGCATGAGAACGAACCGGACTGACTCACAAACCAGTTATTTACGAAATAAATCAAACCGTAGAAGTCCGTTATCAAAGCATCAAAAGCACGTGAGGTTTAATTTCGTGGACGGTCAGTTTTAAAGTTCCTTGAATATACGGGGTTGAAGAGATTCTTATCTTTTGTAATTGTCGGCTAGACTATTAGCCGTATGTGCGCTAACATCAAACGCTTACTATAAGCTACAGTTATAATCATAGCTTATGTTTTTAGCCTTAAGTTTTTTTGTCAAAACATCCTTCATGTATTTAAATGTAATTTACTTAATACGCACTTTAAATTACTTTGTTTATTTTTTTAATGTATGCCGCTGTTTCTATATCTCGAGTATTAATGGGGCTTATAATATTAAATTATCATATAAAATTTACTTTATTATGAAGATAACAAGATAACAATATCATTATGCTGTCTTGTTGGTTAAATGAGTCCTTTTTTTGTGACTGGGCACGTTTGTATGCTCTAAATCCGTTCAATAGCCGGCGATGCGAATAGCGAGTTATATCAGGGCCCCTCTTTTTTCTAGCTCTAGTTGTCCACTTAAAGTGGACCACTAGCTCCATTTAAAATAATATTCAACTTGAACAACTCAAAGGTTTAACATTACTGCTATTCCCTGAGCATTGCCCCATCTGTAATCAAGTAAACTCTAAAGATACAATATATACACTTAGGTATGGCATACTGAACGTAATATTTCTGCACTGATTTTTTCATCCAATAAATCCTTAATTTATTTATTTGTCAGAAAATGCCAATAGTGGTATTCTTTCTCGAATTCTCTTCTCTATTCTACGCGTATTCCTTCTCGAATTCTCTTCTCTATTCCACGCGTATTCCTTCTCGAATACTATACCATGCTGGTCAGACAGGTTGGTACCTATATGGTTTTGTTTCGAGTTTTCCATCTCTTGCATAGATGTCATATGCATAATATATTCCTTAGTCGTCTTTTACGACATCTACGGGTAAGAGAGGGCGTGGTGAATTGTATTCTTACTCCATTACCACACAGAAAGTTATATCCTTTAAATACATATTTTAATTCTTAGATGTATTCAACACTAGCAACCCGCCCTCGCTTCGCTTCGGTTTTAGTCATTTTACCCGCGTAGTTGCCGGTCCCATGGGAATACCGGGATAAAATATAGCCTAGTTTACGCCCTGATATTATAGCTTTCCATTGGTGAAAGAATTTTTGAAATCGGTCCAGCCGTTTTGAAGATTACCTTGAACAAACAGACAGACAGTCAGACAAAATTTTTTAATTTGTATTTTAGGCATAGGTGTCGTGCAAATAAGCGTGTGAACATGAAAAAAGCCTATTATTTTGACATTACAAACAGACACTCCAATTTTATTTATTGTATATTATTAATACAGATTGCTGTGTGGTAGCGGCTTCGAATACTACCAACCCTTGCTTTGCTCGTGGGTGTCGTAAAAGACGACTAAGAGCCCTAGATTGACCCGGACCAACTCCAACTGGTACCATTTGGGTCAACGATTACATTCTCAAGGAGGGTTGACGTCAGGCAGGCGGCCGGTCATAAAAGTCATTGCCGAAACTTTTTGCAATATGTCAAAACAGATGACATATTGCGTCGACCCCACGTAATTGGGATAAGAGCAAGATGATGATGATGATGATGATGATTAATACAGATATTTATGCGTCAATAAAATTTTTGCATCAAGAAAGGGTTCAAGTATGCAGTCGAAATAAATGTATACATTTTCTTTATATTCCATCTGGAGTTTTAAATATTAATGTTGTCATCATCTCATTTCAGCCCATATAGGACCCACTGTTGGGCTTGGGCCTCCTGCATAAGGGGTGTGAAATTGATTAAATATACCACCTTGGTCAGATGTGTTACTATGATATCGAATTTTCCCTGCTCTTACATAGATGTTCTCTACAAATCATATGCCTTCATCTTTTACGGCACCTATGGATAAGTGGGGGTGATGTATGGATGATTCCCATTTACTATAGGTATTACTTACCACACCCAAATATTATACACTTATATTTTGGCAGCATAAAAGCAAATGAAATTAAAAAATAAAAACCTCATAAATCATATTCATTGTATATACTTACACTTATAGGATATGAGTTACTCGTAGTTGGTAGAATGCAAATGGAAATTGAAAATTAAAAAAGCGAGGGTCGCATCGCAAGGGGGCAGTGAAACCGTAAATTTAAATTGTCCAGCCCTCTACATGCAAATTTTCCGAATAGGCATGCCATTCAATTTATATCTACCTATATATAGGTACCAACAAGCACTGTAAGCTTGTTTTAACATATATTATTGAAGATAGCTTTTTTTTTAATTAATCTAAGTACTTTCAGTATTTTTTTATTCCAGCTAAATTGTAACAACTAAATTGTTTTAGTAACCCCTTTAAGCTCTTCTCTATAAGGAGTCATCGTCATCATCATCATTTTAGCTCATATATATCCCACTGCTGGGATCGAGCTTTCTCCACAATAAGATGTTGACCTTACTATACCATACATATTTCGTGTGATAACGGAGTAAGAATATAATTCACCACCCCTTCTCATGCCCGTGGGCGTCGTAAAAGACGGCTAAGGGATATAATATGCATATAATATCCTTGCTAGAGAAGGCAAACTCAAAATAAAACCCAAATAAGTCTGACCAGCGTGGTATAGTAGGTAAAATCCCTCCCATTGTGGAGGAGGCCCGAGCTCAACAATGGGTCGTATATGAGCTGTGATGATGATGATGAATCATTGAAATTTGGAAAAGATATCTCTATTAGATATTTAGTATACTTACATAGACCTGGGCTAACTCCATCTGATAACGTCTGGTCCACAATTCCTAGCATTGTTAATAAACGTTGACGTCAGGCAGGTGGCCGGTCATGCAATTATTGCCTAATACTTGTGCAATATATACTATAATAGGAGAGTATATATTGGATCGACCCCTAAATAACTGAGATAAGAGGAAGGCGATGATGATGATGATGATTTTATAAATTTTAGTAGACAATTTAAACGTAACAAATCAAATACATTGTGTGTTCCCGTTCCAATATTGTTTCACAACAGAACAGTAGCATCTGCGTGCATGTTGCTTGGAGAGTCGCCGTTGTCATTAAATGCCGCTAATGAGCCTTGAGCTTTGGTTTTAAATAACTTGAGCCAGCCCCTAGGGGCGGTACCTACATTATAAAGATTTTTTATTCAGTATATAAAGTTAACAAACCATATCGAAAATATGGCGATGTGACTTTGTTAAGATGCTAAATTAATGTAGTTTTCAACATTTTGTAAGTTTGTACCTCTATTTAGGATAATTCATTAGTATGATGTAATCTGTTGGTTAGAACTATCTAAAATACAAAAATAAGCCATTTTTATTTCCTCAATTTAAAGTTTTGTGCCTTATTTTATTCAGTACTTCGTATATCCTAGAAAATGTCGTATTAAGTGCGCAATAAATTCTCTACGTTAAACCAGTAGAACAAGATTGGACGATAACGCGGTGGTTACAGTGACACTTGTCCCTCGGCACACGAATTAACGTCCGTGTAAAGTTATGTCGTTAGGCGGCGGTGCGGTTGTCACTCATGCTCCATCAAGTGCTGGGAAATGTCGAGTATGATGGCGGGTCACAACATATGTCGATCTCGAGACGTGATACTATTCCATCTGCCGTCTCACTTCAAAGGAACCACATCCTTCAGTCAGACAAAGACAGATTTCCAACATATACCGCGTTTAAGAATGCGCTACTTAGTTATCTTCAGTAAACGGGGGCCCGTAATATGGCAGACAGGTTGCCGCTAATAGGCGTTTTACTCAGAACATGGTTTTATGACATCGTGTGTGTCCCGACTTAGACACGTGTTAGTATATATCGACCAACAGGTCGGCAGCGTGCGCGATGACTCTGGCGCAACAATTCGCGAGCCAAAACAAACATTCGATCGACCGATAGCCGATCTCTTACATCTAACCACCTGCAAAAGTTAATAATAGATATACTAAGTGCATCAACCTTTTCTTTACAGATTTGTGGAAGAATCTGATGAGCAGACACCGTCCGTCAGCGCCGAGCAAGCCGTCGGTGAGATTGTTTGCTGTCGTGTAGTGAATGGAATCCGAAGTGTTTGTGTAGTGACTGAACTGTGATAGATAGTGTCGGCCCAAAGGGCCGAAAATCTGCGACGGAAGATACGGACGCGAGCCGCGCGGGCTGCGGGCCCGCGATGAGCGCTAACAATTGTGACAGCATGACATATTTCTCTAACGCCTACATGCCTGATATGAGAAACGGTGGTGGCCATGACCACCAGCAGGCGCACGCACATTACGGCGCTGTGCCCCAACAAGGCCACGAATTAGAGGGCTGTGAGCAGCAACTTAGGCCGGCGCAACACCATTACCCTGCCCAGCCTGCGCCTGGCATGCCCTACCCCAGGTTTCCACCCTATGATAGATTGGGCTACTATCAGCAGCTGGAACAAAATGGATACCGGCCTGACAGTCCGTCTCAAATGGGTCATATGGGTCCTAAAACGGATGGCTATGGTCCAAACGGTCACCAGCCTCCAACGCCTGCAGTGTATACGTCGTGTAAGCTCCAAGCAGCAGCAGCGACGGCAGGTGGTGTGCCGGGTAGTCCGCCCCTCGAGCAAGCGCAGCAGATGACGCACCATATGCACCCACAGCAGCACATGGTGCAGCATGGCGTCCCTCCCCACCAACAACACCTCATGTACCCAGTAGATGACATGCAGCATCAGACGCAGATGCCTCCAATGCACCAGCAGTCGATGCACGCACAGCAAGCACCCCCGCAGCAGACCCCGCCAAATACTAATGCGTCGTTGCCAAGCCCATTGTACCCCTGGATGCGAAGTCAATTTGGTAAGTTTCATAGAACCTTTAAAATCTTTTAGAAATATCTAGTATCCAACTGCTATTGTACGCTGCAGTATTGTTTATTGATTTAGACACCATTGTTATATTGACAACGAGAGTAAATTCCAGTGTGATTGTGGAAGTATGTGGAATCAGGTAGCGCAAAATAGATTGGACAATTTGCAAAAACACTTTCGCTCTTCGTACGCATTGATGAGAAACAATAAGTACCAGAAACAATGCCCTGCCTACTGTTCAGGGATTATTTATGGGTCGAAGTGGCATTCAAAAGGAATTTCACTTTTCATAAAATTTACAACTGCCGACACAAAAGCGCTCACCTTCTGTTTAGCTGACGCCGATGGGGAACAATGAAAGCTCAAGTTGCGCCAACATCTCCTACTGTTTTTGAATTTGTCTGAGAATTTGTCTCTAATTTATGGTAGAGTTGCATGATTTAGCGCTCCTATTGTAATTGGCAATATCATTCACCTTACAATCACTAGTTTGAGTTTAGTTTTGCATATACATTTGTGGTCGATAGTTTGCCAAATATCCTCCCAGTAATATTTCTAATTGTAAACATTTTAAAGACTTTTAGTTGTAAATTAGTGTTTATAACTATATGAAGTTGTTTATGTGTGTGTGTTTGTGCTATATCATATTTCGTAAGTTACATTTCCTAAATAAGAAAACTTACAGCAGATAAAGTATATTATGTGTCAATAATGCTTATAGTAACCAATAATCGCTCCAATTCTTATTTTACTAAATATGCAGTATAGCTGTTTTTGAAGAGTTTTTTAAAATACGTTAGGTACATTAGCAAGTAGGTAGGTAAAGATTTCATTATATTTTTATTGCTCCCTGAAAAAAACAATACCCACACTTCTTTTAGTATCTACAAAGTCTTGATCTTATCTTAATATAATTAATCTCAACATCAGTCCGAATTAACTCGACTATAAGTAAGCATAGCAATTAATTTTACAAACATTTTAAATCATATAAATCAAGATATACATAAGATATAAATTAAATCATTTTACTGTTCTTGGAGCAGAATATTGCTGTGTTTATAGGTATATTATACGTACCTTAATTATTTATGAACGTGATGGCTAGTGATGTGAGGATGGGTGATTTATTTTCATCACCATCACCTTAGCGCATACCTATTTAACCATGGGGCATATAGGTATACGCGTATGGGGTATAACAATGATGGTTGGGTCCTGGTCAAACGGGTTGGTGTGGGAGTTCGTTTCGAGTCTCCCGTCTCTTGCATATAACAGATAAATTTTCTTCTTCTGAGCCCAAAATCATTGAGTAACAAACTTTTAGCATAATATAAGGAAAAATGGATTAGGTACTAATCCTAAACGCATATAATTCCAAACAACTTTTTGATAGTTATTTTTCTATCACTAGACCCTTTTTTTTTCTGTACGGCAAATGCATGCAAATTTTGATGACAATTGATCAAGAAGTTACGGCATGAAAACGTAGTAAAAAAACTTAAATTCGCATGTTTAATATTAGTTTGGATATGTTATTGAGATGCGTAACAATTTTTTCATTATGAATTCTAATGTTTACGCGAGTATAACACATTGTAAATAAAACAATGTTTACAAATTTTATCGGATTTTATCGCGTTCATATGACAAAATATAAATATCGACCACGAACGCTGTAAAGTGTTCGAAACGTCTAGCAATCAAAAATCAAATACAAACGCGATAAAATCCGTAAACATATTTTTTTTAATTTTTTCGACTAATTGCTTAATATCGAGCTATAAACGTAAATTTAAACAGCTTCAACCCTTGTCATAGCCAATATCTAGCAAATAGATGCTACGATAAGACGTGCCAATTGTGAATTTGTTGGTGAGACCGGTTGCCAGACTGGGTAGGGTTAATATTTTAACTTTATTAATTGCCAAGTTTAATGTATGATTTGATGAGGCGAAGATAAATTATAATTCCAGAGTGGGCAGACAGTACTGCACATATCTTTTATATAATATGATTTATTTATTTAAATGTAAGTTTGTAATCCGTGTAGTGACGGAGTAAGAATACAATTCACCACCCCCTTTCTTGTCCATGGGTATCATAAAAGACGACTAAGGGATTATAATATGCATAAAACATCTATGCAAGAGAAGGAAAACTCGAAATAAAACCCTGCACCAACACGCCTGACCAGCGTAGATCAATTTATCTCCCATTGTGGAGGAGACTCGAGCCCAGTAGTGGGACTTTCATGAGCTATAATAATGATGATGATGAAGTTTTTAATGGTATTCTCTCATAAATGTTAAGTTTTAATGGCTCTTTCCGTATGTTGATGGACTAAACATACATTTAACTAACCCTTCCTATTTTTTTTTTGCGATCAAATCCACCACATATTTCCATCATTGTAACTCTTGTACGTCAGGCTCAATATTAGGCTTTATAGAGAGAGATACCGACGTTTGACCCATAAGCAATACTGGAAAATGTTTTTGTCTTGGGACCCTCAACAAATTTAATTAGAAAACTTAGCATTAGGAGTTGAATAAGATTGCAACGCTTCCCTCTAAAGCAATGCGGGAGATAGCAAGTAAAAATGACTAGTCATCTAATAAATAAAAGGATGTACAGCTACGATAAGATTAGCAACATAACACCATGGATACAGGACAGCTTAAATGGGTCTATTTCTAAGCCCGAGTGATTGCAATATTAAGTATAACAGAAATGCCCTACCATTCTCTTTCCCTTTGTAAAAGATGACTGAAACTACCAAGTAAATGTTAAACCATCTGAAAAACATGTTAAATTAAGTAAATTTTCCTTCCATTGTAAAAGAAGCTCGTGCCCAATTGTTGACTGATAAAAAGTAAGACACTAAGTTCAGTAGACGACAAATTTGCCGTGTAGTTCTGGAGAAAACATATAATTCACTTACCACCCTGTCGTAAAAGACGATTATCAGATTATAATAGATGTGTAGGTAGATAACATCTATGGAAAAGAACGCAAACTCGAATTGAAATCCTATAGTAAGCTGTTCGACCAGCGTGATATGGTAGATCAATATTCCCCCTATCCTAGAGGAGGTTCGAGACCAGCTGTGGTGATGATTCATTTCAGTAATTTTATTTTTGGAGTTCATCGTGTAGTGACGCTAAAAACATAATACGTCATCATCACTTAGATTGTGTGAGTCACAAAAACCGTCTGAGGAAACATAAAGGAATGGTAGAAGTCTTAGGGTAGCCTAAATGTCACCCGCCAAAAGGCTGACCGCGTGAGGAAAGACCGACGTCCTCCCCGAGGGAGGGACGTCAGTCGATGGGTGGGTACCCCACGTAGGGGGTATTCCGTCGGGCCGACCACTGATGACATGTAACCCTGCTCCTGTGGTCGGCCCAACGACGAAGGCGACGTGGTTTTTGGGTGGGTTGCGGGTATTGCGTGCTTACGCTCCCCTGTCGCCCCGGACGGAGTGGTGCGAGGAGCGCGCCGACCGCGGCCCACCCTAAAAAAAAATAAAAGGGTAGCCTAAATCCAACTGGCTGCTGGATGGATAAGTGGGGCTTTCGCGCACAACTATACCTATATTGTCCGTGTGGTAATGGAATAAGACTACAATTCACCACTCTCTATCTTACCAGTGGATGTCGTATAAAACGATTAAGTAGTAAGCATATAACATCTATGCCAGAAAAGGAACACTAGAAACAAAATCCTGTACCAATCTGTCTAACCACCATGGTATAGTAAGGTCAGTTTTTGTCCTATTGTGGAGCAGGCTTGAGTCCAATATTAGGACGTATAGGAGCTGTGATGATGATGATATATCCTATACCGCTTTATAAACCAATATTGTTATGTTAACTATGGATTATAGAAAGTCTCTAAATAGAACTTTTGTTAATTACGTTGAGTTGTTGTCTTGAAATTTTTTATTGCTTTAAGTTATTATGCTTATGCCTTTTGTAGTTATCATAAATGCCAATTCTTAATTAAAAACCTTCAATTAATGTATTAGTATAATGAATTAAAATTACTGGTTACTTTAATTATAATTATTTTGTCAATGGCCGCATGCCAGTATGGATAATAGTCATTTTTAAGCATCGCATTATTTTCTATATTAGTAGTAGATGTATCTTTTTTTAATCACTTGTTGAAGTTGAATATTTTTTTGCAATTTATTTAACCATCATCGAATATAAATGGTTTTGGCGCGTAATTATGATTGTGGTATAAAAACTATGAATAAATAATTCCTTGTTCTTAGGTACTAATGATCCACGATAGTGATTTGTACTAAATCTCAGTTGTTAAAAATAATCATAAATTACCATAAACATGACAAATGATAAGCAAAACAGCCTCATTAATTCTCAAAATCTTATTTAAAACAATAGGTACAGAATGCTCCAATATGTTCCAAACGAAAAAAGGTGTAAGAGAAGGTTGCATATTGTCCCCCACACTTTTCAACATATATGGAGATTACATAATGCGAAAAACCATCGAAAACTGGGAGAAAGGTTTTCCTATAGGTGGAAAGAGATTATCAAATCTTCGATATGCCGACGATGCCGTTCTCCTGGCAACATGCATGGAAGATATGAAGGAGCTATTCCGAAGACTCGAAATTAAAAGTGGCAACATTGGTCTCGTAGTGAACAGAGCAAAGACCAAGGTGATGATAGTGGATCGTGCCGGGACACTAGCAAATGTCACCTACAACATTCCAGGCATTAACGTGGTCGACCACTACATTTACCTTGGCTCCCAAATCTGCAGCGATGGTAGCTGTATCCCCGAGATAAAAAGACGCATCGGAATGGCTAAAGATGCCATAGCAACGGTTCATAAACCGTTTGAACGTCATTTGGAAGAAGAGAGGAATAGGTATAATAACCAAGATACGGTTGATCCGAGCTCTGGTCATCATCATCTTGCGGTGGAGGCAGATCATCCGCTCCAGATGTAACTCCGATGCTAACCACAATCCTCAGATATGAGGGACCGACTATAGAGAGAGATTTAAAACAACCAATGATGTTTTGGTTGCAATCTACTCAAATGATGAAGTTTTTCATAAAGGAATGAAGTTGAAAATAAAGAGTAGAGTTAAGAATATTTTTAGATCTACTATAATCTACCTATATATTAGGTTAATAGATACTTGTTATACAAGTGTGTGTATATAGAAAGCTACCAGTTAATTAAATATTGTCAATATCGGTCCAGCCGTTTTGAAGTTTAGCCGGATCAAAGAGACAGACAAAAATATTTAAACTGGTTTTTAGGCATAGGTCTCGTGCAAGTAACTGTGTCAGCATGAAAAAAACTTATTATTTTGACATCCTTCAATATTATTTATTTGTATAGATTTCTTCTGATTCCCTTATTGTTCATATAATAGATAAAGATATAGGTACTTACATCCTGCAAAAGTACAATCAATTTTATCCATGATAAAACATCTTAATGATAATATAAAGAAACCAACAAAAAGTATATAAGTTAACGACATATCCTAAAGAAGATACGGGTAGTAAAAATCACTAGATCTTCAAAAAAAAAATTGCCTTTAAAATGTTATTACAGACGCCAGTGCTTGTTAACATAATGAAAAATGTACGTGCTCCAAACGAACGGTAGCAAAGTACTCTTAAAAACCAAATCTCGTTAAACTTCTAGTCTTATCTACACATCTATTTCAACGTTCCTTCATTAATTATCTTCAAATATCGGCTGCCATTTTGTAATAAAAAACCCACCAATAGGAGGACAGCATGTCTTTGTTTGAAAATAGAACGCCGTTCGGTTTGGAGCTTACAAATCATTAATCATTAACTACGGTAGTATCTATGCAATGATTATTTAAATAATCTATTTGTTTATTACCGTATATATAAGTAACTATAATATACTCCATATTTCTGTTCGAAGTTCTAGAAATTCAAGAAATTAATTATAAATTGCCTTTGAGCAATTGAATTCACGAGTTCTATTAGTATGATGAGTAAAAAACAAAGTTTAAGGTTTGATTATTCAGCTGAATGTTCTAACTAATGAGAATTTGTGTTCGTAGTACAAGCTTTGGTGATAGAATTATGTTTGTCATTAGTTTCTCAAGACATTTCTGATATATCGAATAATATTTTTTATTTTCACTTCAAGAGGAATAGAAATTATCATGAAGATCGTAGGGATCTAAAAATCTTTTCAAAAGAAACTAACGTATACTTTTGTAAAGTTATTTAATAGATAATACGCAAAAATTAAAAAGAGCGTGAAGATATTTCGTTTTAAGATTTTCTATAACAATCATCATCATCATCATCATCGCAGCCCAGATACGTCCCACTGTTGGACTCCGGCCTCCTCCACAATGGGAGGGAATTTGACCTACTATACCATGCTGGTCAGACATGTTGGTATAGGGTTTTATTTCGAGTTTTCCTTCTCTTGCACAGATCTTATGTGCATATTATATCCCTTAGTCGTCTTGTACGACATCCACGGGCAGGATAGGGAGTGGTGAATTGTATTCTTACTCCGTCACCACACGGAAATTTCTTACTCCGTCACCACACGGAATCTATAACAATAATTTTCTTAAAACACAACATTTAGATAAAATGTTTGTGCAAAGGAACAGGACACACTTATTTCGTTTATCAATTTAAATTTTATGTAATACATTTACAGTTCTTAGTGCTGTTACTGATATTGATCGCAAAAATTTGTCATATTTCTAAATAATAAATTTTAAGCTATAATTTTAATAAGAAATTTACTATAGTCCATAAAATATAGCTTGATCTCTGTGACAGTTGTCCCTAGTGCTGTCACGCTTACGATGAAGTCCGTAGTTTGATATCGATAAAACTCTTTATTTTTAAAATTGTGATTTTATATTATAGTTGAAATACAATCAATGAAAATTTTTTTGGATTTATTTCAAACAAAACTGTTTTTTGACTGTTTTAATTATTCAAAAGGTCAAGACAATCAAGGTCTAGGTCACTATTATCGTCATCACTGGAGCGTTCCTGCTAGAACATTTATTATTTTTAGCGAAATAGCGACAGTCGTTAGATCAGTCGATCAATTACGACTGTTTTATAAATAAATATGTCTAGTTTATTGATAATAATGCGTACAAAATATTATCAATTACTTTGAGACAAAAAGTAGTTTTTTAATGTTTAATTAATTCAATTTATGTATTTTATAGTGTAACTGTATTTTAATTGTAAAAAATATGTTGAAAGTCTTATGAAGGTACTGTATTGGGTTTATTTCTTTTAAGAATAATTTAATAGGGATCGGTTATCGATTTACGTATATCGACTGTCCCATCTCTTTTTTATTTTCAGTCCAGTATAATTTTGTACGTGCGTAAGCGTCATTTATGTATAAAATGTTTACTAGTTATTTCAGCACTTACGAGGTACATTTTAGGCATGAATATTAATATTTTTATATTTATAATATATTGCAATTCAGTTGCAATAAAACTGGCACGAAAAGAATGGAAATATATTTGATACAAAATGAAATTGTAAACATGGCGCTCGTTCAAACTTATTCCGTTGGTTTCGTTGACATCTGTCACAGAGATCAAGCTATATTTTATGGACTATAAGTAGATCTAATTGAAATTACGAACATTCCATAATAGATGTAACTAATAAAATTTATTTCAAATTGTCGTTGTCATTTAAAAAACAATCATTAAAAATAAGTTTATTTCTCAATGTCAAAGGTTTGATTGCGTTAGTGTTGCAGAAAACATCTAAACTGAGACTTACTTTGATGTATAACAGTACTGACTAACGGAATAGAAAGATAGACTTAGGTACCTAGTCCGAAAGGTAGAACGCGATAAGTCGCAAGGAATCGAGGTGGAAATGGTAATATAATGGAAATCCCCCTACGCTCCAGCCCTGCCCTCTCCGCATACAATGCCGGATAGACGACTTGTTACATTTCATTGTTCGGTTATCAGCCCCGAGGCCTTTTGTGAAAGCCAGATGATTGAATACAAGTATTTGTTCTCGTGCCTGCTTCTGATTTTCCCCGCTTGCCACTGAAAGCTCGAATCGTTTCGTATTAAACATAGCGATGTATAATACAATTATAAATGTGTTACGTCTGTTTGTTTTTCTAGCAAACATTGAAGGAAATTGTGTTGTGTGAAAATATCGTTTGACGTAGGGCCGTTTCGTAATTGAAAATGTTCTAATAAAATATTTATAAATGTTATGATATCAAAATTATTTCTCGTGTATACTTATCTATTATTTTAAGAGAAGATCCCGCAGTAGTTGAGTGCTAGCCCCAGTTTCAGAGAATTCTGTATTGAATAAAATTAATAATATTTATCTATATAATTTCTGTGTGGTGACGGAGTCAGAATACAATTCACCGTATCGTAAGGTACGACTAAGGGATTTAATAGGCATAAACATTTATACAAGAGAAGGAAAGCTTGAAATAAAACCGTATGCCAACACGTCTGGACCACTGACGACAAGTCACATTTGCTCCGGTGGTCGCCCCAACAGCGAGGTGACGTGGGTACGGGTGGGTTATGGGCCCGCGCGCCGTCCTTTCATCGCCCCGGACAGACTGGACCGCGCGTGCGTTTGCCATAGCCCACCCATAAAAAAAATGCCAACACGTCTGACCAACTTGGTGTAGTAGGTCAATTGACCATCATCATCATCATCTTGCTCTTATCCCAATTACTTAGGGTCGACGCAATAATGTAATCTTCTTCCATACGGTCCTATCAGACGTCATCTCTGCAGTCTGAAAATGATCGTGTAGTATTTATGCTATAGGTATATTTCAAAATTTTGATTTCTTCGGGATTAACAGTGATGTCTATAGTTGACAAAGGATTAACTTTTGTCTTGTAACTCGAAAGAAAATAAATAAAAAATATGTTATTCGTCATTTCAACTAAGTACATAATCCCATTAGTTTGCCATGAAAAGCTTTTATTTTTCTTTATACTCGTTCATATTCATGATTTCAGCTCATACAACTACTACCCACTTCTGATCTATTCTACAATAGGAGGCAAATTGATCTTACTATACCAGGTCAGATATGTTGGAATATGGTTTTGAGTTTTTCTTCTCTTGTATAGATGTTTTGTGCTATATCCTTTAGTCGTCTTCTACGGCACTCACAGGGAAAAGAGGGGGTGGTGAATAGTTTTATTATTCCGTCACCGTACGGGTCATACTATAATGATAATATTCAATCATCGTTACATATTAGAGTAGAAAAGCTTTAGAGTTAACATTTTACAGGTGTTTTTGTTTTAAATAGTTATAACACTTCTAGCAACCTGCCCTCGCTTCGCTTCGGTTTTAGTCGCTTTACTCGCGTAGTTTCCGTTCCCGAGGGAATATCGGGTTAAAATATAGCCTATGTTACTCCCTGGTATTATAGCTTTCCAATGGTGAAAGAATTTTTGAAATCGGTTCGATGGTTTAAGCGTGAAAGTGTAACAAACGAACTTACTTTCGCATTTATAATATTAGTAAGGATATTAATTCGTCTGGCCTATGTGAGATAATCAGGCCACTTCCCTCCCACTAGAAGGAAGTTTCGTGTCCAAAATGAGAAGTATACAAACTAAGAAAATTTGTCTAAATGTAACAGCACAAAAACAGACTTTCATGTACGGCATCAGACAATCTCTGCGAAATATATTTCATCATCGTCATCATCCCAATCCATATATGTTCCACTGTTTGGTTCGTCCCCCCTCCCCCTCCTCTATAAGAAAGAATTGGACTTTCTATACTACGTTGGTCAAATGTGTTGGCATAAGATTTTATTCCGATTTTCCTTCTTTTTCATTGATGTTATCTGCATATTATATCCCTTAGTCGTCTTTTACGACACCTATGGGCCTCTTGCCCGGGTGGTGAATTCTTACTCCGTTACCACACGATAATAATTATATTTTACGAGACTTTAACCAACACTTAGAGGCTCGGCGCTCTTATGTGGCACTAACAATTTTAATGGTAGAATGGCGGTGTATTTCGTCTTTACTTATGTTTTCGGGTAATAATACTTGAAATTAAAAAAAAAAAGACAAACAGTACAGATATTCAGAGCCCATTGACTATTTTAACATACATATCTACTATTATAAAAACAATAAAATTGAAAAGTAGATGTACTTGGCTCAATTTATGCTTTGATTTTTAGCCATCCGTGATTTTTTTATTGTATAGGTAGTCTGTGTAAGTAAATATTACTCTGTATTTGATCATTAGGTACTATATAAAACAGTTCTTCGTTATTCGATATCAAAAACATATATCTTTTACACTCGACTTGAAGTGTCACCTTATCATTAGGTATTATTTTGAGTAAATTTTCTCGCCATCTCTAACAAAACCTAGCGATTTCCAAAGTAATGCCAGCGATAAGTCCCATTGTCGGGAACGTGATCGATTGTCGATTGTCGTACAGTAACAATGGCGAATAATGCCTCACTAGATTAGAAGTCAGATTTTTCTGTCTAACTTTCTTGAAGTCTTTACGTATAATAGGACATATTTACGATCAAATAAAATTGGAAATTTTTGATTTAGTTACTTAAAGAGGAGAATAGAAGAATAAGTTCTACACTCTCTTAATCTCGCATTATTAAATAGTTATCAACATTCATTTTATCTTGTCAGCTCCAATACGTCCCAATATTGGGCTCGAGGGGGAGGAAGGGCTCCAACGGGAGAGAAATTATCTACCTACCATGCTAGTCAGACGTGTTGGTATAGGATTTTGTTTCAAGTTTCCCTTCTTTTGCATAGATGTTACCTTCATATCCTTTATGTTGTTATAAGTACACGGAGCTTTAAAATTTTGAGTTTCTTAAAAAATATTATATTTAGGAAACTTATAAGTCATATTTTAAGGCAAATCTCGTACGATGTCATCGTCTCTCATAAATTGCTGGGTTCGAGTCTCCTCCACAATAGAAGGGAAATTGACCTACTATACCATGCCGGTCAAATATGTTGGTATAGGGTTTATTTCGAATTTTACTTCTCTTCCACAGATGTTATGCATATTTGACTGCACAGATGGCGTAGTGGTTAAGATAGCGACCTACAGCGCCAGAGTCGGGGGTTCGAATCCCACGCGGAACAACACTTTGTGCGATCCACAAATTGTTGTTCTGAGTCTGGATGTAATTTATGTCCGTTAATTATATGTTTGTAAAGTCCCCCGCAATACAAGGATTATTTCCTTAGTGCAGGGTGTTGTCTTAAATAAATAAATAAAAAATAAATTTTCTCAGATTCATAATCATTCATTATTCATGATCATAATCATTCATTCTACTCATATACCTACCTACTTCCCACTGCTGGGCTTGAGCCTCCACCAAAATAGGAGAAAATTTACCTCACCATGAAAAATTGACCTTACCAACATGTTGTAGCTTCGAGTTTATTTCTAGTTTGCCTTCTCTTGCGCAGATGTTATATGCATATTATATCCCTTACTCGTCTTTTACGATATCTACGAGTAAAATAGGGAATGGTGAATTGTATTCTTAATCCTTCACCACACGGAATTAAGTTAAATTAATGCGATTATATTTAATAACTATCAACAAATCATTTCACAGTGACGTTATTTTATTAGGTCACAAATAATTAGAATTTAATTTGTCATGAAATTTCTCCACCATTACCCAGCACCCTTGAAAAGATGAAGTCAAAAAAATTCCACGAAACAATTTTATTTGTTTAAAAGAGGAGATGGTCTATATTCTCCCGACTTCCCCTTTGTATTTACACGTGCTATTATTTGCATAAAGATTTTTTGACACAGTAGGGTACAGCGGGGTACGGTGAGGGATAAAAATATATTTCTAATTCTGTTCGGTGGTGACTTTCCGGTTTGGGCCGGTTGTGTGACATTGACGAATGGCGTTTATACGGTTTTTTGATATTGTTTTTTCGATTTTAACTCTGAATGTTGCTTTTTAAATACCTACATACTTAATTTTGTAACAGTATGTGGGTAGGTATATTTATCGCAACTTGAAAAGATGTATGGTTATATTTTCAAGTTTGATGATAAATAACCAATATATTCATTCATCATCATCATCATCTCAGCCCATATACGTCCCACTGTTGGGTTCGGCCACGACGTTTTGGCATAGGGTTTTATTTCTAGTTTTCCTTCTCTTGTATAGATGGTATATGCATATTATATTTCTTAGTAGTGTTTTATGACACCCACGGGCAAGAGACGGGGTGGTGAATTGTATTCTTATTCTTAAATAATAATATTTAGGTATAATTACTATTTTCAATTCCGATTTTTAATACTTGCAGTACATATTTTTATATTTTTTTAACCAATATAAGGTTATACAATTAATCTTAGTCAAGCGTTCCACGTGGACGTAACAGATATTTATTTAATGAACGTATCGATACAAATCTCAGGGAAAAAAATCTTGTAGATTTCAGGTACCTATTAAGGTGCATATGAACTCTGAAATATACCTACTGTCAAAGAACTTCATTTTATCGTTTAATTATTATTAGTTTTCACTTCTAAATATATATTTTAATGATTACTAGCCAGTTGAATTTACAACATTGCTGGTAACGTAAATCTATTTATATAAAATGTTATTCATCTTAAAATGCATATATGAAATGTTTATTACATAAATAAAAATATTATATGTAGAAAAACTCGAATAAAATTACGTCGCAACACTAAACAAAAAGTTGGTTACTTATTAAAAAATCATTAGGTAGCGTCCTATAATTATACACACCCACATTGAAATACACCAATCCCATTAATACATGTCTAACGCACACAAACACAAATCGCCACACACACTTTCAAATGTTTACTTACAACTACTTCCCACGAATATGATCTCACTCACACTTTGACGTATTATATGCTGTATGAAGTGTAATGTGTGAGTACAGTTGCCAGCAAATAACGTTACCGTTGAATGTTGGTAAAATTTAACAAATGCATTTACTTATGTTATTAAATTGCTTGAATATTTAGCGCGATAGTAACCCCTTATCATATAGTAGATTTTATATTATCTATCAAAATACATTTACATAAATTTTTTTCTTCAGTTTTGTGACAAAAAAATTGTTTATTCATATCAACTGTAACTACCATCATTCATCATTACTTCAGCTCATACACGTCACACTGTAGGGTTTGAAACTCCTCCACGATAGAAGGGAAATTATCCTACTATACCACGCTAGTCAGACGTGTTGGTAAAGGGTTTCATTTCAAGTCTTCTTTCTCTTTCTTAGATGCATAATTAATCTCTTAGTAATGTTTTATGATATCCACGATCAAGAGAGGGAGTGATGAATTTTATTCTTACTCAGTCACCATACGGAAAACTATATTTAGAAGGAAATCTGTATTACTATTCGAATGTGATAAAATTTAATTTCTGTATTAGTAAAAACATTTTAAAATATGAAAAATATTTAGGTATAACCTAACTAAACGAAGGCGGAGCCTACACATACGCTAATTAGTAAAATTGTGTAATTACCTACATCTATGAAAAAAGTAGTCAATGGTAACTGCACTCACGTTATTGTGTAAAATGTTCCCATAATTTACATAGATTAGATACATAAATCTTAATTATTTTACTGTTACCTTCCTTATTATTAGTTTAATAACTTAATTAACTAATTTAAAATAAAAACAGTATTTCTCTGCATCAATTTGAGAGATGAACAATTACCCAATTTAATTTATTATCTTTCAGCTTAACTTGAATTAAGTTTCATGTTGTAGATCTATTCGTAATTAATCAAGCCTCCGCCATGAGTAGGTACATTCCTTCGGTTAAGAAACTTGAATTAAAGTTCACTAAATATCAAGGTAGCTTTGGACCCTCTTTCAAGTTGTACTTAGTTCAGACCTATAATTTCCCCGAACTGCGTCCTTTTACTTTAAAAGTAAATTGTGTCCAATTAACTGGCAACACTGTCAAGATATCTTCGTTCTTTATCTAACACGTGATTCATTTTCTCTTTCTCACTCAATATTAGGTTAGCCCACATTAATTAATCTTTGGGATAGAACGCCAATCAAACTTTGACCGCCGCTAAGCCGATAAAGCCAAACTTATTATGTGGTATTAAAATTCCACTTTCAAACACTAACATTCTAAATTGAATTGCTACCATAACATTAACGAATGATAATAACTATTACAATAAATGCAAATGGACTACATTGTACAATTATAAAAAAGATAACATATTCTTTTCCTATAATAATTACCTGCCTATCAAATTATGGCTCTAATGGAAGGGAATAATAAATATCGATATTAACTTCTATCATCGCTCGATACTTATTAATATGATATTAAGTCTGTTCGTGTCATTAGTTATGTAGAAAAAGCGTGGCGTCACATGATGCGTGCACATGTGCGAGTCGACGTTATCACATAAATCATAAACGTATCTTTGTACTTGTGCCGGTAGGCAGGGAGTAGCCACGACGGAGGAGCGGAAAAAAGCCCCCCCGTTTCCTGGCCGGGGAACACACATGACCGGCCTGTCTATCTGCCAGACCCGTGTCAAATATTCTCTGGAGCGGAGATCGCCCTCCCACCCTGCTTACGGGGGCAGGGGAAACCCCCTGGGGCACGCTGTCCCGCGGCGAAGCTCATCTTGGAGCCCTAATGCGTTCCGCGCTCGGCATTATGTTGAGATGAATTTTTAGGCGCCTACCGACCACTACTTGTTTTTGTTACGTTCGTTTATAATTTGGACTAGCTGACTGGGTATTTTTTGAGGCTTAATATCGACGTTGGGTTGAGGTTTAATATAACATGATTGAATATTTTCTTTTTCATTAAGATTTTCACTTTCAGTGGGTGGGCGATGAAAAATCACCCACCCCCGGCACCTTTCATAACTTTTCACTTCGTGATCCAACACAATTACTCACTTTCTATCGCCTTCTCAAATATTCATTCGTGCTTTTCCTGCTCCATATTACAGTAATGCTTTGAACAAAACTGATAATTAATCCTCCACGTATAAGAGAATCGTTACCTATAGATATTTTTTAAAGTTTTCGAGAAAATATTATCAATTTATGATAATGAAATTAATGATTTCAACTTTTGTTAATCTCAAAGTTTTCCATATTCCTGCGGTGAATATAAGTGAACATATTTGTGTTTTGAGTTATATCGTAGCTGTCTGTTGATATATAGATATGTGAATCGTAGGTGTGTGTCGGGTACAGAGGCCGGGGTAGGATGTCGCGTCGACAGGCGGAGTCGGGCCCAGAACAAAGCTCTACAAACCTAACAAAGACGTCACCGGCCGTGGTTGCGACGCGGAGTTATGGCACCCATTGTGCGCAACAATACCCAACAAACGAGTTTGTATAAGCTATTAGGTACGCGCATTAATATATATTTTTTGTTCGCCCGAAAATTTAGCATTCCATTACGAGGGAGAGAAATGAAACGCCCGCCGCATGAATTATATTAAAATATATTTGAATATTTCATTTGACACCTTTTTTGCGGGCGGTATTTCGTTCAATCCCGGCGGGGTGAACGTAATTTTTAGCGTACACCAATGGTAAATTTTCGGTGAATAACATTCCATTTGGGATGCGAAACACGAGTCGTATCAGCGTCAACACAACACTGACTGATGGTTGTATGTTCGCGTTATAAATTATTTTTGTTATCAGATTTGCGACAAAGCCTTTTAATCACCTAATAGTTACTTTATTATAATGTAAAGCACAAGTAAATCTTTGAATTTTGTATACAAACATTGATTAATCGCGACTGCTGAATCCATATTTTTGTCTACATACTTTCTAATTATTAAAGTTAAAATAATATTAATATATTTATTAATTTCTACTGTAATTATCAAATCGGAAATTATACCTATTCAAGCTGGAACTATTAGACAAGGGCCTCCTTCACAATAAAAGAGAAATTAACATATTTTTTATTCATATTTTGAGTGCCAGTTTTATTTTGAGTTTTCCTTAAATAACATATTTGCTTAGAGCGCGTATTATAAGACACTAACAAGCAAAGAAGTGAATAATCACATGTGAGGTATTCTTAATTATTATTTTTTAAATATATAAATCTTTAAGAATTATTTTTTAAAATGTTTTTATTACAGACAAAAAATGAAAAATATTTTACTTTTTAAATTGATGTCGTTTCAATAAAGTTCCAAATCTACGAAAGTAATTATACCTACGTACAAATGACGACAAATGTCATTAGAGGCTATATAGAATACGTAGTATTATGTATATTACCCCTAGCCGAGGCCGCGGGTGACGTGACCGGGGATTTTAGTCCGTCACCCGCCGAGAGGCCGACCGCGTGAGGAAAGACCGACGTCCTCCCTGAGGAGGGGACGTCGGTCGATGAGAGGGTACCCCAATAGGGGGTATTCCGTCGGGCCGACCACTGATGTCAAGTAACCCTGCTCCGGTGGTCGGCCCAACGACGAAGGCGACGTGCATCGCGGGTGGGTTGCGGGTGTGCGTGCTTACGCCCCTCTGTCGCCCCGGACGGAGTGATGCGAGGAATGAGCCGACCGCAACCCACCCAAAAAAAAAATCCCTTTTTAAGTAAAATTTATATTTTTTAATTCATCATCATCATTCAGTTCACGGTTCCAAAGTGAACAAATTGTTTAATAAAATTTACTTTCATCTAAAGACGAAATCTTAAAATTAATAAATATGGTAGGTATATTATTCAAGTTATTTTGTATTAGTTCTTATAAACTCCGATATAATACCGCAGAGACTTGAATCCCTTATCTAGCAGACAAGTACCACCATCTATGTCATAAGTCCCACCATCTATGATATTTTTTTTTCATTATTATTATTTCATTTTGAGAGAGTTATTTCGTATGATGCCGAAGTAATCATACAATTTTCCAATCACTATATTAGACTTGGATGTCATAAAAGACCAAAAGATATAATATGCATATAAAATCTGTTCAAGAGAAGGAAAATTTAAATAAAAGCTATCACCAGCCAACCCGTCTCACCAGCTTAGCATAGCGGATTAATTTCCATCTGATTGTAGAGTAGACTCGATCCTATTGAACGTACCTAAATTCTAAAATATTAATGATGATGATGAATGTGTTTTGTAGAAGAAAGCCTAGCCACCACTTAAAAATTATATCCAGCCCGTCCGGTGTAGTACCAGACTGTGTAGAAAATCGATGTTTGAGTAATAGCAATTTGTTAGTACACTTTGTTCGAGAGAGTCGGCAGCTCTCTGAGGGTGTTTTCGTGTAGTGGGTTTTGGTAATGCCTTTACTATCACCGAACTTCATTGCTTGCATTCACACTCCCTTCACTTTCTTTACGGTACGTAGCGGCCTGGCAAAGTTCAATGAGCGGCAGTACCAATTGCCATCAGGTGGGTTGTTTATTCGTTTGCCAATGGCAATAAAAAAGGTAACCTGATTTCCTGTTATATTTCTTACACATCTATACTTGAAATATACCTAATGATAATCTGAATTACATTTTGTGATCGTCACATTAGAAAAAATCATTGGCTTTATTTAATCCAACAGACAAACAATTACAGTGGCATAGTGTTCTGTAAATATTTCATACAATTTAGTAAAATGTACCATCAAATATGTACATAGGTATATAAATCACACGTGAGGTGGCCATAATTATGATGTTGCGTGTTTTATCATAAAGCAACATTTTGACAGTGGATTTTATCAATGTTTCTACACAAATTGCTTTGAGTCATTAGCGTAGTCAATGACATTCATTTTATGATGAATAATATCGTTACTTATATATTATATACTTTAAGTATTAAGCTATACAAATAAATCAAATTGAAGGGTCAAAATAATACGTTTTTTTCATGCTCACAGATATCTATGTCGCACTTTTGGGTTCGAGCCTTCATATTCAATTTCCTAGTCGTCTTTTACGACCCCCCCGGGCAAGATAGGGGCAGGTGAATTGTATTCTTATTACATGGATAAATAGTATGGATAAATAATAATAATAAATTATTAATGAAAAATTACCTTGTATTTATTTACTTTTTTGGGGGTGGGTTACAGTAGGCGTACGTAAGTACAGCACTCCTCGCACCGCTCCGTCCGGGGCGACAGAGGGGCGTAAGCACGCACACCCGTAACCCAACCGTATAGCATGTCGCCAACGACGAACGTTGGGTCGACCACCGGTACAGAGTTCCTCGACTTCAGTGGTCGATAATGAAAAATTACCTAAGGGTCACATATCAATCTTAAGTCTCACAAATCTGTGTCAAACTTTTCCATATCCCTGGTGCTTCGCAACCACGTTGATCGTGGCTACATATTCTCTTATGTATCGGCTACCTAGTTAATTTTACTTCATGTCTGCCGCAAGCCACAGGAGAGAAGTGGAATCAATCTCTTCCAACTCCTCCTTTTTAACCTTTCTAATTAAATTTATTAAGAGTGTCGAGATAATTAAAATCATTTCGCTGGACTTCCTGAGGGAAAAACCTTGGCGTCGTCTATGGAGACCATTGTGGATCCTGGCTTACAGGAACTAATCCCATCACACTTTCCTGTCATTATGACAGGAAAGTGTAGTGTGATTAGTCCAAAAAAAAAGAAGATTTTATCTTGACTTATATAGGTTCCACTGCTGGGCTTGACCTCCTCTACTAGGAGCGAAATTGATCGTACTATATTATATACTATGCTGGTCAGACAAGTTGGTATACGCTTTTGTTTCGAATTTTCCTTCTCTTGCATAGATACCCTAAGATATCACTTAACCGTTTTTTACAACATCCAGGGGCAAGCTTTTAATCGTGAATTTTATTCTAATTCCGTCACCACACGGAAAAAATATTTACTTAAATTTTCGCCTTAAATGGATAGCAGGAAAACATTTGTAAGGTAAGAACGGAAATATCGTCAATATCAACCAAAATCGGCTTGTCGGTAACTTGAAAAGAAATATAAGGACATGTATTTATATTTACATGATTGCGATATCAATTAAATATTATAAACACGAATTGACCTTCAGTACTGGCTCGTCGGAAACCAGCAATTTTATTTACGACGTGTAAGCGTTTAAGAGAAATTGCATTAATCTGAATACCCGTTTGATATCATGTACGATGTTGCAATACACTGAATGACCTCTACAAATCTATAGGTCAAAACGCACATATATTTTTATTGTATTCTGAATTCTATATAGGTAACGATAAAGTTACAATTTGATCGGTTTTTGTCAGTCAGATATAATGCTGCTGTGGAGTTGAAATGTATGAAATTGTAGGACATGAATTATGGATTGTCGATATCGCTCCAAGCTGTTGCTGTGTTTTTTTTTTCGTATTTCTGCGGCGCGATACCACAACGAATTAAATTAAAAGCTCTTTTCACTTGTCATCCCTTGATGAATTTGGTATTTAGGTTGTGCACAAACTGCTTGTTATTATTTTTTGAATTCACAATTGCGATATATGCTTGAACATATTTATTATCTATAAACGTTCATACTTTTCGTTAAACACTGTCTATTTCTTATTTATTTTCCTCTTCTTTCCTTGCAGTATACGTACATCTTATTTTTCAAAGCAAAGCTTACCCACAATATGAAGGAAATTACTCAAATATAAACAGATAACCGTAAAGGAAGCAAACAACTGGCCATCGGAAGTTAGCTATAAGTAGAGCTAATAAGTCTAGCCAGCTATAAACTTGTCTGTCTAACTGTGTCTTTATTTTTACAATATTTTGTTTTTATTGTTATTTTTTTAATTTTCCGTGCGGTGACGGAATAAAAATACAATTTACAACGCCTTATCTTGCCCGTGGGTGTCGTAAAAGACGACTAAGGGATTAAATATGCATATAATATCTATGCAAGAAAAGGAAAACTCGAAATGTGACCCTATATCAACATGTCTGACCAGCATGGTATAGTAGGTCAAATGCCCTCCCATTGTGGAGGAAGGTCCATCCCAACAGTGGGACGTATGTGGGCTGCGATGATGATGTTATAGACAGTACTTTCCAGCGGTGGCGGAGTAAGAATACAATTCACCACTTCTTCTCTTGGCTGTCGTAAAAGACGACTAAGGGATTAAATATGCATATAACATCTATGCAAGAGAAGGAAATAAAATCCTATTTCAACATGTCGGACCAGCGTGGTATAGTAGCTCAATTTCCCTTTCGTTATGGAAGAGGCCCAAGCCCAACAATGAAACTTAAGCGGGCTGAGATGAGACTTTTACAGTTACTCACGAAATAAATAAGATCTTAATTTCCTTTTAAATTTCGACTGGTTTCTACAGCTGACCGCATTATTTGACCCTCTACCTTTGTACACGACGTACACTATGTAATCAGAACAAATGTGATCTGAGATAACACACGCCTCTCAATATTTTAGTAAGCTCTATATCCAGATAAATGTAAGCCAACATTTGAATTCTCAAGGGATTAATACCATATGGATAGTATTGGGGTTGCCCTTGAAAATGCACTTCTAGTTCAGAATTATTACTATTAATGATAATCTTTGAAAACCTATATTAAACTTCTAAAGCCATTGCGTATTAAACTCCAGATTTCACACCTTTATTAATCATGTTACGGATTTCTTAAGACTTTGTTAATAAACCTAAAATATAGCTGACCATTTAATATGTTTACTTTGCCGCGAATTTCATAAAGGGGACTAATGGAAGAATGTATTACGTAATCGTTCTTTTAAAAGATGGAATACGTAACGTAATAAAATCTTGTTATCATCATCTAAGCTCATGTAGGTGGTCCTACTACTAGGCTTGAGTATTATTTCAGCCCATACACGTCCCACTGTTGGGCTCAGATCTTCTCCACTATTGGAGGGAAATTGACCTTCCATACAATGCTGGCCAGACGTGATGGCATAGGGTTTTTTTTTTGTTTTGGGCCGACCAGGAACAAGGAACTCGGTACCGGTGGTCGGCCTAACGACGAAGGCGGTAGCTACGGTGGGTTTTGGAGCTGCGCGTCGCCACTTCGTCGCCCCGGACGGAGCTGTACAGCGAGTGCACTAACCATAGTCCCAAAAAAGGGTTTTGTTTCGAGTTTGCCTCCATACATATCATATCCTTTAGTCATCTTTAATGACAGCCACAAGCAAGAGAGAGGAGTGGTGAATTGTATTTTTTCGCCGTCACCACACAGACGCTTGTGTATACTATAACAATGTTTAGTCAGATTCATGCTATTTTTAGGCATAGGTACTTTATTGTACTTAAGTAAGATTTGTCTACGATTTGATAGTCATACTTGACTATTGCTCTTCGTAAGCCTAACTAGTTATATAATATGCTTTTAATTATTTTCAACTAAAAACGATAACTAGTTAATATTTGGTATAAAACATTTTTCACTCGTAATAATGATTTCGGCTTTATAAATAGTAAAATATCTATGAATTAACAAGAGCTATTTTATAAATGTATATAGTTACTTTATAAATGTAGTTATATCAAATCCTACATCATTACCAATCACTTTTCCCCTCGGACCATACTCAATTTTCAACAATACCCGATGTGTTTGTCCACATCGTCGTGAAAGTAAGCCGGCCCCTTCTACAGAGATGATTTATGTTCGACTGACGACACATGCAGTGCTGCGCCCAACGCTTCTAAAACTGCGATTTTCTGTGGTTATTGACAGACAAGCGGTTGAAACGTAGCAGTTTAACCGTTGGTCTATATATAATACTAGCTGACCCAACAGAAGTTGTTCTCTTCAAATAAATAAAAGGAATTCTACTTGAAATCACCACTCCCTATCTTACCAATGGGTGTCGTAAAAGACGACTAGGAGATATAACATGTATATAATATCTATGAAAGAGAAGGAAAACTCGTAATCAAACCCTATACTAACACGTCTGACCAGCGTGGTGTAGTAAGTCAATTTCCTTCGCATAGTGGAGGAGACCCTAAGATGTGTAATACTCGCAGTGCTTGTGTGGTGACGTGTTAAGAATGTATTAGTTTACCACCCATTTCAAGTAGAAGTCCTATAAGCCACCTGATAAGAGAAGAACGGGCAGCGGCACTCTCCTGGGTGACTTAAAACACCACCAGCGCTCGCCAGCACGACTGCCAAGCGTGCCAATAGTAAACGTCAATGCGCTCTTAAATAGATAAATGAATGATGCTCGATAAAATGTAAATTTTACGAATTTTCTTTGGCAGATTGTACATACCTGCCTGTAAGACATCATATACTCTATTTTAACTTCCTCAATAAAGGCATACCAGTGCCATAGAATATTTTCAGTTTGATAAATAGTATAGATTACTTGTATTAATTAAAAGTGTCTAAAGCTATTAACCGTCTAAATTAAGAAGTGTCACTATCGTCTAACGGCTCACACGCCTTCAGTTCTTGGTTTAATGCTCTTATTACGGACGGTTTAAATCTGACGTTGGGATCATGTTTTATGCATCCAAGTGTGCGATGAAACCGCCACTGTAATATATAAAGTCAGCTTGGAAGGGGATTTCATGAGCTATATTGTTGTATGACATTGTTTTGGAATTTTCGGCGCAATATGAGAAATGATATTGTGTGCTGTCTTGATGAAATTCACTAAATTCATTCTTCATCGTGTTATGAGTACGCTAAATAGCTTAGGGTTTTGTTATTAATGTGTCATTGTTTTGTATTATAGAAACAATTTGGAAAAAAAGTTGTCAATCTAAACTTTGGAACTAGATCTTGTGTCTTTGTAATTAGTAAGAAAGAAAAATGTTTTTCTCGATGATTTAAAAGGATTATAACAGATGTAGAAATAGTGGCTTAATCGTTATTTACCAAGTTGTGCAAGTTAGATGGCAATGGCTTAAAATGTATGTTTTGCCGGATTCGTATTCATTAAAAAATTTAAATAGTTTTCTGGTTTATATAAAAATACAATACCTACACTAAAACGTAGGTTATAATTAAGAAACACCAATAAATACAATATCATTCATAAGTCTCACTAAGAATCTACGTGAAGATCGACCCTACGATAAAGAGGAGTCTAAGTAGGTAGCTACTTAAACTAGTAAGCCATTTGTGCAGTCAAATATAAAAAAAGTTAGAATAATAGTTAAAAATAGAACAAATTAAAAGTAATAAAAGCTAGTATGGTAATTAAAAATGCAACAAAAATAATTATAAAATCTAGCATGTTATTTAAAAATAGAACATAATAATCATAAAAGCTAGCATGATAATTAAAAATAGAACATTATAAAAGTAATAAACGCTAGGATAATAATAACGTTTATGTTTACAGTTCTTCTCAAACCAAATAAATCCCAAAGTTAGGTAGGCCTTCGCTTTAATAGAAGGTTAAAGAGCTCATTATACCACGTTGGCTAAACAAGTTGGCATAGGTTTTTATTTTGAGTGTCTTTCTCTTACCGAATGTTGTAAATTACTTGGTCATCTTTTACCAGAAATGCGGCAAACAAATTTTTATTAATATACATTAATTTCTCAAGCATATCACCACATAAAAAAATCTTAAGTAGTTAATACCACAAGGTCCTTAATATACATAATTATGCTAATTGAATGTTTATATTCTTTTATCATAAAATTATAGTCACCATTGCGCTATTGAATACTTACTAAATTTATATGATTTTTTTTCATTTCGGCTCATAATTGCTGGGCTTTTTTTTTGTGGCTGGGCTGCGGTCGGCGCGCCTCCGCACCACTCCGTCCGGGGCGACAGAGAAGCTTAAGCACGCAACTCCCGCAACCCACCCGAAAACCACCTCACCTTCGCCGTTGGGCCGACCACCGGAGCAGGTTTACTTGTCGTCAGTGGTCGGGCCGACGGAATACCCCCTACGTGGGGTACCCTCCCATCGACCGACGTCCCCCCCTCGGGGAGGCCGTCGCTCTTTCCTCACGCGATCGGCCTCTCGGCGGGTGACGGACTGATTAGTCCGTCACCCGCGGCCTCGGCTAGGGCGGCATGAGGCGCAGGTTATATATTGCTGGGCTAGAGCCTCCTCGGCAATGGGAGGGTAATTTATCTACTATACAACGCTGGTCAGACGGGTAGATACGGGGTTTTATTTCGAGTTCTCCTTCTCTGGCATAGGTATTATAAGCATATTTTACCCCATAGTCGTCTTTTACAATACCTACCGGCAAGAATGGGGGTAATGAATTGTATGTATTCTTATTTCATCATCGCATACAACACATTACGAGGTTAAAATTCGAGGTCGAAATACGAGGTTAAAATTCTTTAAGAATTTTAAACATTTTCAAGAAAAGTTATTGTTCTGGAATGTTGTGAATGCATTAGTTTAAATAGTAAATAAAAAAAAATATTTTTAATATTCTTAAGCTTACCTACATTTAGACTACTAAAGATAACAAGAGCATACTTGAATGCGTCCCAAATTCTGGCAACAGGACGATGAGGCTGTTATCAATTTCCCGAGCAACAAGTGGGCTATAATTTTGAATTCGTTGCACCAACTCTAGCAGTCTGACTCTTTCACATCACTTAAATTACTCTAGAAATTTTAAGATTTATTACTACCTAGTGAAGGGCTATCTGTATTGATGACGTTATACTCGACAAATTATTTGACGAAGAACGAACTGTCACATCCGTCATCGGATTTATTTATTTCTTTTAAGGCAGTTTTGTACATTATACTTCTTAGTAAATTTGATTTGTAATATAATCCCTGGGTTTCATGTTTGCGTATTTCTTTGAAGTTAGCATGTTTATCTTGTAAGGCAAGCCGTTTCGCGTGTTGCTGAACTGAAAATAATCAGCTAACTTTTTCTTTGTTTCATCGCTGTTAACTTCAACCGTTTCAAATTCAATTCTGAATGTTATTTGTTCTTCGTGATATCATGTAATTTTAGATTTAGGGTTAATGGCATAGAATTGGACAAAGTTTTTTTCGCGTCCATTATTATCTTTAATAACTCGATTTTTCCAATTCATCCATTCCTTGACAGATGTATTTGCAACTCTATCCAATTGATTGGTTGTGATATATTCAGATGCGATATAGGTACGATTCAGAATAACTTTGATAATTGTTAGAATGAACGAATCCCTTCTTAGTATTAGGTAAATAAAAAATTGTGGTAGAACCGCACTGTTAACAGTCGTCTATCTACAGCCGCGATCTGTCTGGGGTAGTAGGTACCACACTTTCGCAGAAATTCGATGTTTGATTAATCAATCATATAATCAAACCTCATTAAACGTTTTTATACTGTGTTCACCTTTTTCTCGGTAGGCAGCGACCTAGCAAAGGTCCATGGAGGAGGCTCGAATCTAACAGTAGGATTTGTGTGGGCTGAAATGGTGATGATGATGATGATGATTAGTGATCGATGACTCATATATCACCTATAAGTAATAATTATGCTTATAAGAGTCTCCCTATAATAACATTATTTAAGCGCGTTTGATGCATGTAGTTGTAATTCTCTTGTCTTTTTTTCATATCAAACAAATTACTGCTCAGTGCATCATCTAAACCGTGTATAATAGGCTTCGTATCTTCCTCGAAGAATAATGATTACAAAATGAAAAAGCCCTACGGCGTCTTAAATTATTTTAATTGGCTTCGGTAGCGGTTCGGGCTGAGTATATTCATGCACAAACACATTTACGCTTGATTTTACATCATACAAGTAATATTTCACACACGAATATCACTAATATATCGGTAATATATCAGAATTATCAAATATTATCAAATTTATCAAACTATCAAATTTATTATCAAAATCTATTTACGTGTCATTAACAGTGATACAGTTGTAGTTACGGTAATAATTAAAAGTTGTAAATAAAACTACAGATTTAATCGCATTTATATTTGATTTTTGATTGCCCGACGTTTCGAACACTTTGCAGCGTTCATGGCCGCAGACGGACTAAGATGTCTCACGTCCAACAAGTCATCTTTATTACAGACATTTTTATGTATCCAATACAGAAAATTAGTTATTAAATGTGGGTCAAAATTTAATAACTAATTTTCAATCAAAAATCAAATACAAAAGCGATAAAACCCGTAAAATTGTTTTATTTAAAATGTGTAATACTCGCGTAAACATCAGAAATCATTAATTATATGTTGGCTTTGATGATTGTTCTAATAAAATCATTTGTTAAAATAGACTTATTATATAACATTAAAACGTGCTGTGGCGATGTAAGAATATAATTCATCACTTCAGATGGGGATATCTTACTCGTGGGTATCGGAAGAAATAACAAACGGATGTAATATGTAGATAACAACAGCTGGAGAGCAAAGAAATTATACTAAAACGTGTTAGCAGCGTGATATATTAGGTCAATTGTCTTTTTGTCTTGGAACCTTCTCCAGACAAGCTATACGTCCCACTGCTGGGTTTGAACCTCCTCAAGCCCAACATCGGTACGTGTACAAGCTGAGATGATGACGAGAGAGATGATGATTAATATTATTTTTCTTTGGTTCATATGTATACAGATTTTATTTTGAATTATCTTTCTCTTGGATATCTATGCATTATTAACAACATACATATTTATATTATATACTATTGATAATATTATTAAAAATAATATTACACTCAATTCCTTAGTCATCTTTTACGACGCTCACGGGCAAGAAAGGAGGGTGGTCAATAGTATTACTACTCCATCACCACTCGATTATCAATCCGATAATTCTTTATTTCATCACAATACAGATATAATTTATAGCGATATATTTACATAAATAAATCACGAGACGATTACAACGAATTTGATTAATTTACTTTGTAAATAAGTTTACTTCCATCAGCACAGTGATTTCTATAAGACTCCCCGGTTGCCGAGTTGTTCAACAAGCAAAAACAATTAACAAATTGATAAGCTCAAAACAATTTTCAATTAACTCGGCGCTGGAGTGTTCGCTGTTTACAAATAACCAACATTTATCAGAAATGCCTATGCAGTTTTTAACGTTTGTCGTCTGTCAGGGTTGCCCCGAGTGTAAAAAGCAACCGTATTAATTAGTGACCATTTATTTTTCATATGTATTAATGTATACCGTTATCTAATTTCAGAAAGGAAGCGGGGTCGACAAACGTACACCCGGTATCAAACGCTCGAGTTGGAGAAGGAGTTCCACTTCAACCGGTACCTGACGCGGAGGAGACGAATCGAAATTGCGCATGCTCTCTGCCTCACCGAGCGCCAGATTAAGATCTGGTTCCAGAACCGACGTATGAAATGGAAGAAAGAGAATAAGACCAAAGGCGAGCCCGGCTCAGGGGACGAGCCGGACAATATGAGTCCGCCCACCTCGCCACAGTAATGGCCTCTAGCTTAGCTCGCGCGGTCCAAGCTATGGATGTGTTGTTTCAGATTTCCTCGCCAGTTCTACAAACTCCGTTAATGCCTTTATTTTGTGTATATGAATGTTATGTTCGATAGCTTCGCATGCAAATCTGAAACAATACGCCTAGAGACCGAAGTTACTAGAACAGTTTAATTTGTATAAATTGTATGTTGGACTTTTCACGATAATATTACATTATAACTACTACGTAACCTAGTGATTTCGTATAAAGAATAATGATAGTGCGACGAAGAGATTTTTACAGTTGTTAAGTATAAATTAATTTATAGAAACAATCTCAATACCAATAATTACCAAAAACGCAGTGTATATGATTAGTAAACTGCATCAATTATGTGATTATTATAGTTGATTAAATATCAATTTTCTTCGGTAATGTCCAGTGAAATCGGTTGTTTAACTCTTGACAGAGTGCTTGATACTCGATTATACTATTTATTATATAGCTACTATAAGTGGTCATCAATAGTATTTAACATTTTGAAATTTATAAAAAAAAATAGAAAAATTAAAACTTGTGACGTCCATAATTTATTATTTGACTGCGTGTCAAGCACTATGTAAGCAATTGTTAAAATTTATTCACCGATAATTTTGTATCACAAAACCATAAGGACCTCTTATAATTAACCATTGATAAGAAGGCAATTAGTATCCATATTGTTATTATTTAATATATTTGATGTTTTATTTCTTAATTAAGCTACCTAAATACTATTCTGTACATACATACATGATAATTTTAGATTATATGATGTACAATTGTTTTAGTGTGAATAAAATTAATTATTGAGATTAATTTTGGGTAACAACGACTAGATTCGTGTTCTGAGTTTTTCTTTTTGCGGTATGAGTGTTTTGATTTGTCGATCGTCTCTTTATAATTACGTTTGTGGATAACTCGCAGTGTGAAAGGCCAGTTTACAAGTGCAATGTATACGATTTTTGATGACACATATACGTAATAAATACTGATAATTAACGTCATAGGAAATCTATAATAATTATAAAGTGTTACGAGAACGATGCTTATAATTTAGGAAAATACATTAAATTAACAAAAGAGATATTCTTTGAGCTCCTATTGAGGGATGTGTTTCGCTCTTGTAGTGGACCTGAATTGATAAGCGATGGTAAATAAACATTTTATTTATAATGAAACAAAAGTTACCTTTCAATATCATAGGTGCAGAAATTGATGCTTTGATTTGTTAATCTCTCGTGGTATGAGGTTACATGTATACTGTATACCAAAGCTAGAAACTAAACTGGTGGTATTTATACGAACTATATACGTAATGCGTGTGAATACAGGAACGCTTGACCGTTTCAAATATAACCGTAACACATCAAAAGGTATTTTTATAAAATCATTGATTAAGAAAACCCGATATACGTAAAAAAATTAAATATCTAATATATATATATAATCGTAATACATAAGTTTTACGAATATTATTATATAATGATTGGCGAGTGATAGAGAAGGACTTGTCAGGATTCAAGTTATACGTTTTTTCGTAATAATGTATAAAAATTACTATTTGTAAATTATTTTTCACATAGATTGTAATTAGTGAATGTTTTTAATAAGAACTCCGTGAGCCGGTTCTATAAATAGATTTTCTTTTTTTTCTAATTTTGTGCTGTGTTCGTTAAGTGAAAATGTAAATTGTATATTGTCGATATATTCAATATTTATTTATTGATTTTTGCTAATTAGTTTCGCTTTTCTTCTCTTGCAATTGGTGGCGATATTCGATGCTGTCTGGCTGGGGTGAATTTTGTTGAATTATTTTAAATTGCTCAATACATTTTCTATTTAAAGCCTAGAATTAGTTGATGTTTATTTTGTTATAACTAAAAAATAGTTACTTATTGATATGCGTGATAAAAACTTTCAACTTAACGACTTGATAATACAACAATTGGCAAAACCTGTTATTATTATAATCCCTCGCCAGATAGAATTTTGAATTTGAATTGTAAAATTAAACTATAAAATTAGTTTTACTTATAAAATAAGTTCTGTTTCTTAAGTCTGCTGGAAAATTGTCCTCAATAATCCTGAATTAGGTCTATAGAGACATTGGAACCTAATTTAAAGAATTTAATTTACCAGTTATGTCCTATTGATTCAAAATTTATGAAATATAACTATAATTAGTAACATAATAAGATTAGGCGAGACGATATTGTCATAAATATATAAATACATGAAATTAATAAAGCATAATGATTGTACTTTCAGAATTTTTATTGTTACAACCTTACTATGTAAGTTCATTCTAATAAGAAAATTGCAACACATTTAGTCGGAGTTTTAAAAATATTTTCTAAAAATACCTACTACTATTACAAATACTACCACAAGATGTTATATACGACAGTGATATAATGAATAAATATGACATTTTTTTTTTTTTTTTGTGGGTGGGCCGCGGTCGGCGCGCCTCCGCACCACTCCGTCCGGGGCGACAGAAATATGACATATGACACATTCTTTAGTTAAAGAACTACAGTGCCTCAATTACTTGATTTAAAGAATTCTATCTACTTATCGATGCTTAATTAGTATTTCAATGAAAATAACAATATCCATTATCAACATACTAATAAATAGATAACGTTAGTGATAAGTAGTCTTGTTCTGACTATTAGGTACAGCATTTGATTTTACCAGAAAAGCTAGTGTAACACAAATAATTATTCTGAGACTCACGATTTAAATAGATATTCTATTTTTAGTTATTAAGTGGTCACGGCACAGATGTTAAATACATCACGGACAATGATTTATATCAATTGAAATATTAATTTCTTAACTTTACACTATAAAAGTAGATACTAAAGAAACTCGGTGCAATCAACGATATTTTCTAAATCACTAGTGTTTAGAAGTAGATAGTGATTTATTTTCTGTCTTGTCTTCGAAATGTCTCTCTAAATTATTGCAATGGAATTAATTTATTGTTAAGATCCATACGGCTTTACAAACTCTCGTATATTTTCTTCGAAACTTAAGAAATTGAACGAAAAAAAGCCTAATCCTAAAAACTTGAAGGTTCCAGATGTTGCGAATGTTACCAATGTTAACTTTCACAAAGTATCAAATAGAGGCGGGTTTTGATCGTAAGCCTAGATATCATGATAATACGCTAGACTAACGACAAAATAATGATTTTGCGTGATACGGTCGTACCTTCCGTGTCAGCCGCGGCTGATTGGTGCCTCCCTTTACCGATCTCAAATTACTTTTTTATGCTATGTTATATATATACCAGGCATGAGCCGACTCTAATGTGTTTTTAATAATCCCTTGCGTCCAATGGCCGTTGGGTACTCCTATCGTCTCAACTAATGTGATTTTGACAAGTTTGAAATTGAGCCCATTATGGTTTTGCAGAGTTTTAATGGCTTTGTATTTGTCTGGTGATTTTAGTTCAGCGGAAGATATTTAAACCTTTTCTTATTAGTTTGCTCTATTCTTTAATGGTTAAGTTTTTTATAATTTATATCCTTGTACCGTAATTTTCTCACATTTTCTATGTACCTATTTTTTTTTATTTTGAATTATAATAAGATATATCCAAGGCCATTATCGAATATCTTAGATAGTTTTAGTCCGTTTACTGAATATAGGTATATATATATTAAAAACTAATAAAAGCTTTGCCAAAACTTGGTGGCTCATGCAATTTGATGGTTTATTTTTATTTTGGTTCAAATATAATTAAATAATCATTGGTTCATGTGAGATCCGATATTGGTCATACACCTTTCTCACAATATGAAGGCATTTACCCGAATATAAGTAACTTTCTAACCGATTTCGACATTTTCTTCTCTTGCAGTAATGGCATCTTATTTATGTGACTGAAATAACCAACCTCATTGAAAGACATTTAACATAAACTAACTAGTAATTTCTACTATCTTCTTCTCCTCTTGTCTTTAATATTATCATACAGTAAAGATGATTGAAAGTGTTTTTAAAAATTAGTCATAATGATTTAAAGTGATGCGGTAAAGTACCTAGAGTAAAATCTTATATGTAATGCTGATTTAATTATTTTCGTAATTATATTCTCTTTATAAATGCCCGCTGATTCATTTTAATAACAGTTTGTATCAATTAAATTATAAGTACCTAATGGGTATTCATATTTTATACATACCTATCAAAAATATTAGCCAAATATATGAAATTATCTACACGAATAATACAAATATCAATGTAATAACTATTTTTATCATAGCAACGGATGTAAACAATCCAATTTCTTTCAATTCCCGCACCAATATGTGTTGATCTCTGATAAAACATATAGTTAAATAAACTTCGTTTTTATTGAGAGGTCATGATGTGATGGTTGCTGTCACGTCTCGGTCTGTGGATGATAAGTGTTATTTATGACGTTCGTCAATGTGCCATTGCACTTGGTCCACATTGAGTTCACGGTCATGCTAAGATAACGCAATCGTATATACATTTACTATAATTGGACCAATCGTTCACTGATTCTTGTTCTTAATATATTTGTAAATAATTAAGATAATATTAAAAAAATCAACGCGTAAATAAAATAAAACATGCGATTACGATCAAATCCGCTTTGAAAATAATTTCATTCAAACCCAATTTAAAAAAATTATCACTATAATAAAGGGTTGCCTTTGTTAAAGGATGTAGATATGTGACTATTCGCCGAGAGTCTAGTTCAAGACTTGATTCGGACAAAACATGCTACTTTATTTTACCTCCTAAAATATTTCATTGACAAATGAGAGGTCTGCAACTAGGTACTATACAACAATAGGGCTGCTTCTTTTTAGCTTAAAAAGTTACATATCAAACGTTGTTACATAGGTAGGTTTCAGAGATATGGACTTGGGATTTAGTTTAAAAATAGTTTGATAAGTAATTAATGAAATGGCGTGTTTTTTTTTGCAAATATCTAGCTTATATCTACGTTGTGGTGATTAAATACTAAGAGGTAATGGCGTCGAAGTACCTACTTACAAACTAATATACCTATTACCTAGGTAGGGTATGTACCTATGTAATTTTAGTCGCGTTGAAAATATTAGATAGATTATAACTAAATCTACAATATTAAGAAAGGATTTCTTTTCTTTAATATAATTACAGACTTACATGTAGATACTACAGATGTATCTATTTTCGCTACCATAGACGTATAATTGTGCATAAATGTAGTGGATATTCAACCTTCATTATATGTATTTGCCTAAATAAAACTAAATCTGGCAAAGATCGAAATTAACGAATTTACTGTCATAAAATAGTTCTTTTTATTTATTACATTTGAATGTCTTTTTTTCAAAGACGTTATAAAGGTTTGTTTATTCAAAAATTGCAATACAATAATTAGGAAAGGGCCACGATAGCTAATACTTATGTACAATATTCAGTCATTCAAATAAGTAGGTATGGTAAGTTATCAAAGTTGCAGATAAAATCTTCTGAAATAGGTCTTTGCCTATATTTGATAAGATAATTGAAATAAAACATATTATAGGTATCCTACTTAGTAGATATCTATAGGTACTAAATGATCAATATTAAGTACTTATAACAGCCTGAAATGACTAATGAGAATTTATATAAAAATATAGGTACCTACTGGATTTTTTCATAGATGTAACTTTTCTAATTGAACCTGTAAAAATAATTGATTCAATTAAGAATATAAGGCACGTAATTCTTATTGGATTACCTAATTAAAATTATGATATACGTAAATTTATAAGGTGCAATATTCGTATATGAAGTAGGTAAATTATATGTTACAGGTATCATAACTATATTTTATCGTGTTTTTTTGGAGCTAAATAATTTATCTGTATCGTAATTAAAATTGAAATTAAAGTAATAAGAATACCTGAAGTTATTCTGTAGATATATCGGCAACTGTATAGATAGGTAATAATACTTTTCCTTACATAGGTACATCAAGCAATTCTTATTTCCTCTTGATTAATAATTTCACTCACGATTTATTTCCATTCAACTTCATTTACTTATCTTGTCGAAGTATTTATTATAAAGGACCATATAATTTCTAATGGTTTCATTTAATGCAATAATAAAATACTTTATATAATTTCAATTACTAAAGGAAATTGTGAAATTTGAGTTCCATTATATTGAATAGGTATATATACCAAAGTACCACAAAATTGTCATATCCTAATTGAAATAAATTACGAAGTTCCATAGTTTTTATAAATAAGATAATAAATACCTAGGTATTCCATTGACTGATATATGGGCAAACTTAATATAAACCTTATAAGGTACGTAGGAACTAGTTTAGACGAATGTCTGCCATAATCATCTATTGGTTCTTTTACGCTTTTTACTTTCATAATGAGGCCTGTGTGGTAGCGGCTTCGAATACTACCAACCTTTGCTTTGCTCGTGGGTGTCGTAAAAGACGACTAAGAGCCCTAGATTGACTCGGACCAACTCCATCTGGTACCATTTGGGTCAACGATTACATTCCCAAGGAGGGTTGACGTCAGGCAGGCGGCCGGTCATAAAAGTCATTGCCGAAACTTTTTTCAATATGTCAAAACAGATGACATATTGCGTCGACCCCAAGTAATTGGGATAAGAGCAAGATGATGATGATGATGACTTTCATAACAAGGCCTGAATCAAGTCATATTTTAAACATAATATTCTAGTATAGACAGCATACAAAATACGTGTAACTATAAAACTCACAACGACCGAACACTCGCATAAAATCAGATACTTTTCAATGCTAAAATAATCTTTAATGACTAATAATCTAAACAAAAGCTACGTGTTACAAACACACGTTAGTTTCATTCTAAACAGAAAAAAAAACCTCCAAGATTGTGTAAGGATATAGACATAAATCATTGACGATTTTTCACTTACGACCTTGCCTCATAACGTTCAATTTTATTGACTGCAATAAACCAAAGCAATGGTTAAATCAACGCCGCTGTATCGATATAAACACCTCGTACATATTTCCTGTCCCTTTCAAACAAATTTGATTCGATATAAGCGTAAGCGAGAGCATAAAACGGTCTCTTCACTTAGCTGTTACTGAAAATAGTTTATGAGAGCTAAGGTGTCTTATCTTATCGATTAAATATGAGTTTTATAGTCGTACTCATAAGGATGAGGTTGAGTTGTAATTTTTAATTTATAGCTTTTAAATGGGTCCTTAAATCGCAATAACGATTTGTTTATAGATGCTCGCGTTGTCGGCAAACCTTTGTGGGAATAAGTTTAATTTATGGCTTCATGTTAAGATACAAGTCAACTTGATAATTGATTTTATTGACTTTTTGACACTTTTGATAACATTATGACATTTTGTAATTAATTGAGTCGTCTCTTTGATAATTCATGTGGCTGATTGTTTTAGTCAGAAACATAAACTAATTTTGTTGTTTTGATTGTTGAATCTTTCAATGCAATGACTTATTTAGCAGAGCCTATTTGTTGGGTTCAAATATTAATATTGAGTATAATTTTATAACACAAAATCAAAATTCGCGTATTACTAAAATAGGATTGATTTTTTTCCCTTTCCGTAGCATCTAACTTATTCTAGAATTTTAAATAGTAATTCAAAAATTGGCGCGCACTCTACCGCCATTTTGTTTAGGGCGGGCTCCCTGCATGCCCCGCCCCGTTATGGCCTCCCACGCGTCAGCCACTCGGACGCAGCCCAACTCATTTGTTAAAGTGTACAGCACAACGAACAGCTTGCGCATAAGAATAATTATTTTATTAATATTGAAATAATATTATATAAATTTGAAATAATAATAGTTATAGAAAATGACATAAAGCTGATAGAATTTTGTATATTAATTAGTAGGAACATATACATATTAATTATATTTTTATCATATTTATAATATAAAAGGAGTGGCAAGGAAATTTTAACCCAGACAGTAGACTATTTATTTTAATAATTGATCAAAATGGATTAGTTAAACTTTGCAAATAAATATCTGCTACCAAAAACTTAGTAACCAATGTTTTTAATTTATTTTCTTTTATAGAACAAAGTCACTACTAAAACTTAGTAACTAATGTTTTTAATTTCTTTCCTTTTATGGGACAAAGTCACTACTAACTTTAAATGCGAAGCAAAACATTACAACTATGAGCTAAGATAGGTACCTGATCTTAACTCAAGAGTTCCTCAATATGATGATTGTATTAGTCACAACTTTTTATGAAAATGGTATTAAAATTTTCTAAACCATATTTTATAACATTATTGACACAAAATTTTATTCCAAATTATAATTACGTAAGAATCATGTACCTAATCTTAAATAATCACTTAAAAAGAATATTATTATTAGCGTAAATTCGAAACTGACGAAACCTTTGCCACCTGGGATACACGTCAACCGCTGCATTCGAAGATGACACCGATCGGGTTACAACCATCCTATTCCCATATATGGTAAAGTATATCTATCCATCCTCTTTAATCAGATTTTTCTATCATTTCCACTTCAAACACAACGGTCTAGGGGGAGCTGTTACGTCACTTAAGGGAAGCACTTATCAACTATACGTAGGTATAGTAAGGCAAGTATTTATAACTATATTCGAGGGAACTCTTGAATTTTTTAACTCGAACACAAATGGAATATGTAGGTATACAGGTTTGAATAATAATACTAGAATGGATTTAGGTATCTGTATTCATATGAATTTAATATAAGAAATTCGCTACCTACCTCTCAATTGAGATAGGAGATTGAAAGACTAATTGATTTACTTGAAAAAGATTTACTGATTAATATCAACAATTTATTTCTCTTATGCCAGAATTAAACAGATTCCTTTAGTACCTATCTATGGGTCAATAGACTTACCGTATAGGTAGACAAAATCCTTTAATTTAAAGGATTTCTTTATCTTCGTAGATGCATATTTTATAACTATTCATTACAGGCCTACATCCCAGTGGTGGGGCGGGCCCCACAGCTTCCTTCGCAATGAGATAGAAATTGACCATTGACTGCATTGGTCAGACGGGTTGGTGTAGGGTTTTATTTCGTGTGTTCCTTCTCTTGCATAGACTGCACAGATGGCGTAGTGGTTAAGATAGCGACCTACAGCGCCAGTGTCGGGGGTTCGAATCCCACGCGGGATAACACTTTGTGCGATCCACAAATTGTTGTTCTGAGTCTGGATGTAATTTGTGTCCGTTAATTATATGTTTGTAAAGTCCCCCGCAATACAAGGATTATTTCCTTAGTGCAGGGTGTTGTCTTAAATAAAAAAATAATAATAGTTGTTATATGCATATTAAATCCCGTAGTCGTCGTTTACAACACCCACGAGTAGTATAAAATGGTGTTTTTATCCCGTCCCTAAACGAAAAGTTGGTATAGTTTATATCTATCTAAACAATAGGTAATGTTAATACGATCCTTTTTTTTTTAAATTTATTGTCAGTAGACAAATTATTTAACTGTTTAAATAACAATACCTACCTATTATAATAGCTACAGAGAAAAAAATTAAATGTTTGATTTGTATGATAATGAAAATAATTACTTTAAAATGTAGAAAAGAAAGTTAGATCACCACTTTATTCACAGCTACCTACTCAATATACTGTCTTTTTCCTTCCATTTAGTGACGGAGTAAAAATACCATTCACCACTCTCAATCTTGCCGTGGATGTCATAAAAGACGACTCATCATCATTATTTGTCTGCCCTCATCCCACGCTAAGTGGGGTCGGCACAACATGTTTTTGCCTTCCATAGCCTCCTATCAGCCGTCATATGTGCACTCACTGCTTTCATATGCATATCCTCATTCACGCAGTCCATCCATCTCTTCTTGGGTCTCCCACGCTTCTTTCGTCCATCCACAATCATATTGACAACCCTCCTTCTCACATGCCTTTCATCCCTCCTCATCACATGTCCATACCATGACAATCTCGCGCTGCTAATCTTCTCTATCACTGGTGCCACTTTTAGGCTTCCCCTAATATACTCATTTCTTATTTTATCTAACCTTGTAACCCCACACATCCATCTTAGCATTCGCATCTCTATAGCATGCACTCTTCTCTCATCCGTCTTTTTCAATGCCCAACATTCAGTTCCATACATAGCAAAAGGTCTGATGACACTCTTGTATATTTTCCCCTTAAGTTTGAGAGGCAACCGGGCGTCACAAATTGTTCCCGAGACCTGCCGCCACTTCATCCATCCTGCATTCATTCTACTATTAACCTCTGGATCAATGTTGCCATCGTGTTGGAGAAGCGAGCCTAGATACTTGAAATCGGAGCAAACCGGTAGGGATACCCCATCTAGGGCAATGTGAAAGAATTTGGAAGAGCCACCGAAGTTACAGAACATATGTTCAGTTTTGGTGCGGCTGATCTTAAGGCCTACTCTTTCCAACCTCTTACGCCATTGTCCCAGTCTGCTCTGTACCCCAGCTGCCTCTTCCCCGACGAGGACAATGTCATCTGCAAATAGCATGCACCACGGGGCTTCCTCCTCTATGGCCGATGTCAGCGCATCGTAAAAGACGACTAAGAGACTAAAAGACGACTAATAATATGCATAGGTATAAGATCTGTGCAAGAAAAGGAAAACTTGAAATGAAATGTATGGGTATATATCCTTTATAAATACATAGGTAGGTATATAATAAAACCAAAACACGAGGCTATTTATGTCACCATCCATTTTAAACGTCATTATATATAGCTGTTGGCAGAGAAGTCACTATTAAAGTTTTGCAATAGCCTATAAGACAACTTAATTTTGTATCTCGATAAATAAGTCAACGATGCTATTAAAAAAATTAATATGCTTCTCTATTCTTGGATAATATAGAGTCAAACTAGTAATTTTTATACCCACCTGTTATATTTCTAATAACATTTTTAAAATTTTGTTTATTATCTACGTGTGATGATAGAATACAATTCATCATCATCATTTCAGACTATCACCGTCCACTGCTGGACGTAAGCCTCTCATGTGATGCCACAGAATGCGGTCCTGTGCCGCCTACGTCCAACGACGCCCAACAACTTTCACCAGGTCTTCGGTTCATCTAGTAGGGCGGCGTACTACATTGAGTCGTTCGATATGTGGTCGCCAATAGAAGAATACAATTCACCATCCCCTATCTTGCCCGTGAGTGTCGTAAAAGATGTCTAAGGCATAAAATATGGATATACCTACAATTAAGCAAAAAAGAAAATATCGAAAGAAAAACCTATATCAATCCATCTGACCAGCGTGATAGATCAAATTGCCCTCCTATTGTGCTAAATTGTATTCTCACTCCGTCCCTATACGGAAACACATAGGTACCTAGGTACATCACTCTTGATATTTAGAAATCGAATAATTCATCATTTCGGCTCATATACGTCCCAATGCTGGGCACGAGCCTTCTCCATAATAGGATGGCCATGATACCCATGGGTATGAGAGGGGGTGGTGAATTGTATTCCTACTCCGTCACCACACGGATAACTTTTAATTTATGATTTAATAATTCTGAACAAAAAAAACGACTTCAAGGGTTCTCATGTATGTCATTCTCAAAAGCCGACACAGAAGGCACCAGCTATGAAATAAAAAAAGAATCATTAAAATCGGTTCACCCAGTCGAAAATTCTGAGGTGACCAACATAAAAATAAACTACAGCCAAATAGAAGAAGAAGAAGAACTCTGTCCTTTTTTAAAATGGTTTAAAACACAGGGTCATAAGCAGGTACGTACATTATTGAACAGATCTAGATAGATAATTCTCCTTGACTTCTTATAATTAAGTATAATAAAAATTATAAACTGCTGAACCTTACCGACAAGGAGGAAAATTGCCCCATTATATCAAGCTGGACAGATGTGATATTAGGTTTTATTTTGAGTTGTCTTTCTCTTGCATATTGTATCTTATACGTCAGCCACGAGTAAAATAGGGGAGTGTTGAATTGTATTCTTACTCCGTCGTCGTCCGTCACCGCACGAAAAAAGACAAACATCAGTTGATATTTAAAAATTAAATATTATCATCCATCCATCCATCCATCAGCCTTTTTTTTTTTTATGGGTGGGCTATGGTAAGCGCACGCGCGGTCCAATCCGTCCGGGGCGATGAAAGGACGGCGCGCGGGCCCATAACCCACCCGTACCCACGTCACCTCGTTGTTGGGCCGACCACCGGAGTAGATGTGACTGGTCGTCAGTGGCAACCATCCATCAGCCTACAGACGTCCACTGCTGGATATAGTGGCATTCTCGTGGGGAGGCCCACGAGAATGCCACTCGAAACGGTCCTGCGCCAGTTGCATCCAACGGTTCCCCGCGACTTTGAGAATGTCGTCAGTCCACCTAGTGGGGGTCGTCCTACGCTGCGCCCTCCGATTCGTGGTCGCCACTCAAGAACCTTTCTTCCCCAACGGTTGTCGGTTCGACGAGCGATGCGGCCTGCCCATTGCCATAAAAAAAAATATATTTATAATTTTATTTAATTCATTTTACACCACAAGTCAACTAAAACATACAAATATCAGCCAGATGCAATCGCCTTTCATCCATAAAATACAGTTATATAACAGTTAATTTCAAAACATTTACGACGTTGTCATTTATATTATAATTACACAGCATAAAGATATAAAGATAAAAATTATAAGTCATAAGATTAAATGGTAATTAGATATGTGTCACTAACATTTTATTACTTTTTTTTAATTCAAAAGAGTAATTACAGCAGATGCTCTGAATAGAAAAATATGTGCAATTAAGTTTATTTATTTATTTATTAAATAGGTACAACACTAGTGTTAACACGTTATCATAATAACTATTAAAATAGTCGTATATCTAATATATTAAAGTCTTATTATATTTGTAACCTATCTACTCGTTTTATGTATACGGCTTCGCCCGTAAAAAAGTAACTTTTCCTAAAAAGAACTATAATCCCAATGGAACACATTCATCAACATCATTGTTAAAGCTCATATAGGTATGTCCCACTACTGGGCTCCAGGCTCATTTATAATAGGGTGGCAATTGACCTGTACCATGCTGGTTAGACATGTGTAGGTATAAAGTTTCATTTCAAGTTTTTCTTATCTTGCACATATGTTGGGTATATGCATATTTAATCTCTTATCGTCTTATATGACACCTACGGGCAAGAGAAAAAGTGTGATGAATTGTATTCATACTCCATTACCACCCCGTCCGGGGCAGTACCATGCTCTCGCAGAAAATCGACGTCTGAGTAGTAGCAATTTGTTACTGCGCTTCGTTCGGTGAGCGAGAGAGCCGGAAGCCCAACTTTCTGAGGGTGTTTGTGTGTGGAGGGTTTTGATGGTGTCTTTAGTATCACCGAGCCTCAATGCAGGCATTCACACTCCCTTCGCTTTCTTCGCGGTAGGCAACGGCCTTGTAAAGGTCCATGAGCGGCAGCAACACTTACCATCAGGTGTACTGTTTGCTCGTTTGCCACCGTTTGCAATAAAAAAAAAAAACACGGCAAATTAAAACACGATAACGTGATAAAAGGTATGCTATGTTTAACTAGCCAGAATCTATCTACATACCAAATTTCATCCCAATCTGATCAACAGTTTACCTACGCGTGATTCAATAACAAACATATAAACATCTTTACAAATTTTCTAATTTATAATATTAGTAGGATAGTATAGTAGAATAATTTATACATAGCCTTCTAAAAGTCCAGTATGAATACCTCAATGAAAAATCAGTTGAGATTTATGCGATAACAGCAAAATAAAATAAACAAAACAGAAGTAGGTATAATCATCAGATTTAAAGATAAAAATTCCTAGCGTTACATGATTATTTATCTATAGATTATCTGCTGTTATAAATAAATTAAATTTATTCGTTTGAAAACGTTCGAAAAGTCCCATGGGGAGGCCTGTGTCCAATAGTGGACGTCTATGCGCTCTTGGATGGATGGATGTTATGAAAACCTCCATTTGGGTTTAAAAATTTTTCTTTGCAAATAGAACTGATTTAAATGCCGAATCCAGAAAACTGATCAAATTTAGTAAAAATATTGGATAATGATATTTTTTCTGGTAGATTGCTAAGAGATATAAGTTGCTCAAGGGCTGTGCGGGCTATACAATGAACGTCAGTTGGTTTGATCCTGTAGGTTTAAGATAGTACTTAGGTTCACAATCTGCAGTGCGAAGGCTGCAACGGCTTTAAAACCACCAGAAACATTCAGCCAATTGCCGTCTACTGCCGGATGTGGGCCTCCCTCATGTTTCGCGACAAAGTGCGGTCCTATGCCGCCTGCATCCAACGACGCCCAGCAAATTTCACCAGGTCCATCTAGTGGGAGGACCTACTACACTGTGTCGTTCGATACGTGGCCTATACTCGTCCCCTGCAATTGTTTGTTCGGCGAGCGATACAGCTTGCTCGTGCTAATTTTTTATCCAAAAACATTGATGTTATGTAAATAAATCTATATAAAATTCATTCCTGACTATATTTAGGACCTTTTTTCAATTGGCAATCTACCTACTTATGTACAGCGGACACATTTAACAGTATCGATTAGTAATTGGATTATTTTTATCTGACTCCAATTTGTAGGTATTTAAATTGCTAATGTCACTTCCGATCGAGACTGTCAATTTGATTGTCACAATGACAAGTGGACATGTTTTAACACCTTGCTGATAATTTATACCTACTGAGAACTACGATCGTATTTATGGCTTTGAAGTATCTGTTTACCATGTATCTTTATAATCGATTGGCCTTATCGATTCAGATATCATATAATGTGTTCAATGACCTATGTTTTGATTTAGGAGCAGAATATATTATCTAGAGTACCTATGTGTGTCATCATCATTATCTCAGCCTATATACATCCCACTTTTAAGCTCGAGCTTCTTCCACTTTGGGAGGAAAATTTACCTACTAGGTCTACCGCACTGATCAGACATATCGGCATAGGTTTTGTGTTGAATTGTTCTTTTCTTACGTAGATGCACATCATATCCCTTAGTCATATTTTACAACACCCACGAGCTCTTGGGTGGTGATTTGTATTCTTACTCCGACACTACATGGACAATGGTAGTGGAGAATATATTACCTATATCTATAATGTTTATTAAGAAATTGTTTGCAAACACATCTCTTAATTTCACAGTTCTGTGGGATAGCCAAATGGTATTTATATAAATAATCGACGTTTAACCAAATCGGCGTTTACACATGCGCTTTGAGATAAGTGGCAATTTACGAAAAAATACGCAAACAAGCGTCATTCATTTCAAAACGCGGTGCATGCGTAGAATTCTAGTAGCAAATGTGAGAGAATTTGAGATTAGTGTATGGTCTTATTACTAAACTGTCAAGAAATACAGTGAATGCACATGTAAGGCAGCAATTAAGGTTTTCTATCTACAGTACCAGTGTCGTAGATTCGAATCCCATGCAGAAGAACACTGTGCGGTTCCTAAATTGTTGTTCTAAGTCCGTGTAATACGTGTCCGATAAATTATATGTTTGTAAATTCCCCCACAATACAAGAATTATTTCCTTAGTGCAGAGGTTTCTTATTTAAAAAAAAAGTAGAATTCAAAGAACAAAATCAGCGGATTAAAAAAGCCAACAGTGTTTCGGACTCTTTGTAATTATTTACATGTCAGTTTATAGGTATAGTTTTACAACATAGATTCATTGCCTGCTACGAACATTTTAAAATATTAGGTTTTATAATATGGAACAAGTTACTTCTATATAAGTATGTTTATGAATAACTTTATTGCTACATATTATTAATAGGTAGATCCCTATTTAGACACGATGCAGGCGGTGTTCGGCCGTCGGATATTCCGAAAACGGAGACGCGCCGTCGGATTACGAGCTATTTTTACATTCACATCAATTTAAACAATAGGTAAGTTAAAAATGTCCTTGTCAGGATAAATTTGTAATAAAATATGAATATATCGCGAAATTACACATGGTATTCTCAACATAAAAATGGATAAGTAGAAAGAAGTAGATTCAGTATCATGCAATTTTTTCTAATAAACTACTAGGTAATAGCTTTTTTACACATTGACCATGTAACGTTTTGGTTTAATTAAAAAATATTCGCTAATTATATTTTTACTTAATAGTGAAGGTTATTCTTCTTCTATTCGTTACTATTTTTCTATGAATTATAAGCTTTATATTATCTTATTTATTACTAGATTTATCATCATATTCATTCTCATCGTCCTGTTCTTATCTCAATGACTTGGGGTCGACTGAATGTGTAAGTTTTTTTCAAAGGATAGACATGTTGCAAAAGTTATTGGCCATGGTTGAAAGTGGTAATGTTAATGTAGTATGGTAATAGAGAGATCTATTGCTAGATTATACCACATTAATTAAACGGTAAAATTTTCTTTTGAGATTTCCTTATCTTATTGTAACTTTAGCAGATTACAAATCATTGTCGTCTCTAATGACACCTACAGGAATAAAAAAATGGTAACTATTTTTACTATAACATCACATAGATTTTTTTTTACTCATGTGTTAAAAAGAGGATAAAAGTATTTATTCAGGGATTATTTACATTTTAGTCGTACTACAGCATGAATTTGCAGATAATATACTATAATATAAAATTGTAACAGTAAAACTGTCCGCCCGTGACTGTGAATACTACAAAGTGTTCGAAACGTTGGGCAATCATAAATAAAATACAAATGTGATAAAAACTGTAGTTTTATTCATAATAAAATTGTATCGATACCACATTATTACATAATTCAAATCATAATATTATTATTACATCAATTCCGTCACAGCTCATATGGCCCAGCTACTGGGTTCAAGTCTCCTCCGCAATAGGAGGGAAATTGACTTATTACCCCAAGCCTCCAAAGCAATAAGAAAGTAATTGACTTACTATCCTAAATGTGCCCTATTCCACCTTGTCTGACTAGCATGGTATATACTGCGATGCGGCCATGCCCCGTGTGAGGCGTCTGCCCCCGAAGAGTGCGGTCCCCTGGTGGTCCCGAGAATTGGCAGACCTTCGGGCCGCTTGCATACGTGCCCGGAGGGCCTACACCCGCAGCCGAGCGCGTCACCGCGACGCTGAGCGGGAGGGCCAGCTGTACGAGGCTTACCGCAGTGCGCGGTCTGCCTTCAGGCTGGCCGTCCGTATTGCCAAGGACGTTAGTCGGCGGGAGATGCTGGACAGTCTCGAGCGTGACCCCTGGGGTCGCCCCTATCTCGCGGCGCTGAGCAAGCTCCGCGGGCGGGGCCCCCCCCTCACCGAGACTCTCCAGCCCAGCCTCCTCACCAGAGTTGTCGAGGACCTCTTTCCACGGCGGGCGGAACACACGCCCCCGGTCATGGCTTCGCCGGACAGCGACCGGGAGGCCGAAGATGAAAGTGCTCCGCCCATCACGGAGCCGGAAATGGGGGCGGCAGTGGCGCGTATGCGAGTGAAATCCACCGCCCCGGGGCCCGACGGTATTCCGAACCGTGCGCTGGCCCTGGTCCTCGAGCACCTGGGACCACGCCTCAGGGGACTGTTCGACGCCTGTTTGACGTCCGGGCAGTTCCCTGGATGCTGGAAAGAGGGGAGGCTGGTTCTCCTGCTGAAGCCGGGTCGGTCTCCCGAGTCGGCCTCGGCCTACAGGCCCATCGTGCTGCTCGATGATGCGGGCAAGCTGCTGGAGAGGGTGTTGGCTGCCCGCATCGAGCGGCACCTCGTCGGGGTCGGGCCCGATCTGTCGGACGCCCAGTTTGGTTTTCGGAGAGGGCGTTCGACGATCGCGGCCCTGCTTCGCCTGAAGGCCGTGGTAGCGGAGGCCGTCACCGGCGGAGGAGTCCTGTTGGCGGTGTCCCTGGACATCGCCAACGCCTTCAACAGTCTGCCATTCAGCTGCATCAGGGAGGGGCTGAGGTATCACAGGGTGCCCGTGTACCTCAGGCGGCTGGTGGCAGACTACTTGGAGGGGCGCAGCGTCCTCTACGTTGACCGAGTAGGGGACGTTGTGCGAACGCCCATGACATGCGGTGTCCCACAGGGGTCGGTTCTGGGTCCGACCCTGTGGAACATCGGCTACGACTGGGCGTTGAGAGGAAGCCTCCCACCCGGGCTGGGCGTAATTTGCTACGCCGACGATACACTCGTCACAGCCCGGGGTGGGACGCTAGAGGAGGCGGCACGCCTGGCAACTCTCGGCACCGAGGAGATTGTCAGGCGGATCGAAGCGCTGGGGTTGAGGGTAGCCCTGGAAAAGACGGAGGCCCTTTTGTTCCATGGCCTCCGTACTGCCGGGCCTCCCGCCGGCGCTTCGATCACCGTGAAGTCGGTCACCATCAGCATCCAGGCCCACATGAAGTACTTGGGCCTGGTGCTCGACGGGCATTTTTGGTTCCGGGAGCATCTCCATCGACTTGTTCCCCGGCTTGTCGGCGCGGCGTCCGCCCTTTCGCGGCTGATGCCGAATGTGGGCGGACCCAGCGCTACGTGCCGACAGCTGTACGTGGGGGTGATCCGGTCGATGGCCCTGTACGGCGCACCGGTGTGGGCGGGGTCCCTGACCGTTCGTCTTAGGGCCCTCCTGTGGCGACCACAGAGGGTCATGGCGATCAGGGCCATACGGGGTTACCGCACGGTGGCGACGGAGGCAGCGTGCCTCCTGGCCGGAACTCCCCCGTGGGACCTGGAGGCGGAGATGCTCGCCGAAATTTATCGGCGGGTGTCGGAGACGCGCGCCCGCGGCGGCATGGTCTCCATCAAAGAGATCACCGCCTGGCGGGTCGACGCCCGCCGAGAAGTCATTGCCCGTTGGGCAGTCCGGCTGGAGAGTCCTCGGTACGGTGTCAGGACCGTCGAGGCCTTCCGGCCGGTGCTGATGGAGTGGTTGGAGCGGACGCACGGGGTGCTTTCCTTCCGACTGGTGCAGGTGCTGACGGGGCACGGTTGCTTCGGGAAGTACCTGCACAAGATTGTCAGGAGGGAGAGCACACCGTCCTGCCACCACTGCAGTTGCGACGAGGACACGGCGCAGCACACGCTCGAGGAGTGTGCTGCATGGGAGGGGGATCGCCGTGAACTCGTCGCAATTATCGGTGCTGACCTGGCGCTGCCGACCATCGCCAGGGAGATGCTCGTCAGCGTCAGGAACTGGGACGCGGTCACCGCCTTCTGTGAGGCCGTAATCTCACGGAAGGAGGCGGCGGATCGTGTGCGAGTAGAGCTCCTATTCGGCGACACGTTCCGCCGCCGGCGACTCGGGCGGCGCAGGCGCGAGTATTTGCGCCTAATGCCGCCCTAGCCGAGGCCGCGGGTGATTGGACCGGGGAATTGTCCGTCACCCGCAGAGAGGCTGACCGCGCGACGGCGACTGACGTCCCAGGACGTCGAGAGGTGAGGGTACCCGAAAGGGTATTCCGTCGGCCGGCCACTGACGACAAGTCACATCTGCTCCGGTGGTCGGCCCAACAACGAGGTGACGTGGGTACGGGTGGGTTATGGGCCCGCGCGCCGTCCTTTCATCGCCCCGGACGGACAGGACCGCGCGTGCGCTTACCATAGCCCACCCATAAAAAAAAAAAAAAAAAAAAAAAAAAAAAAGCATGGTAATATACCATACTAAGTCGATTGCCCTTCTTGCATGGAAGATACTTGATCGGAGCTCAACGGAACGTATCTGAGATGAATGATAAATCAATACTATGCCGATTCGACAAACTTGTCCTAACCCTATACCAACTGGTATAGGGTTTTATTTCGTGTTTTCCTTCTCTTGAATAGATGTTATATGCGTAATATATCCCTTAGTCGTTTTTTACAAGATCCACGGGCAGGAAAGGGAATGGTGATTTGTATTCTTACTCCGTGACACTACACGAAAAATCGAGTTTTCTATTTCTTGTTACATGCATTTTATATTCTTTAGTCGTTTTTTACAAACCACGGATAAAATAGAAATTGGTGAATTGTATTCTTTCTGAGTCATTACAAGGAAATAAAACTAGTTAATCTATTTTAAAGAATCTATCATATAACTTACAAATCATCTTAGACAATAAAAAAACATATTACTTTGACCTATATCTGATTGATTGAAAACCAGTTTTGCCGTTAATACGCAGACATACAGACATATAGATACAAAAAATAAACTGTATAATAACACCATATGTCATTCTCGTTGCCGTTTTATAAATACAAATAATCTTTAAATGTAATGTGATGTTATTTAACGGTGCTCGTTCAATGATTGATGATCGCAATCCGACACACTACACTGTGTTCTACTGTGTAAGTTACGTTCAAAATTTTGTACACTAATACTTGTACTCTGTTGTAGTTGGAAAACAATGATTTGTGTGTCGACTGCGTTGTCTTTGTCGGCTCAAGGTTTGTTCACATCATTTGCATAGGCATCTTGATGCAAAGTGTGGAGTCACGATCTCTTAATGCTATTTTAACGTTACTCAAAAAAATTGCACTTTCTAATACTTTGATGTTCTGTTTTAGTGTTACAATTTAATATAGTAAATCTTTCTTCATGGACTGTAAAGTATTACAGTAATTTGAAGCTTTAAAGGTAAGGTCATTATAATTTTTTTATGAATTATAAGCATAATCATTTCTTCCATGTCCTCGCACTTGTCTCTTTCCGTGGAATCTTATGACATGATGTGTAATGACTAGATTAATAAGCGTCCTACAAAACACAGGAGTGGTATCGGTTATATTGGGACTTCGTTGTGCCGTAAATCAAAGAGTAACCCGCGAGGGGGACCATGGAAGTATAAGAATATCCTAAAAAACCAGCACGGTTTTCCGTGTGGTGACCGAGTAAGAATACAATTCACTACCCCCTCCCTTGCCAGTGGGTGTCGTAAAAGACGACTATGGAATATAAAGAGCATTTAATATCTATGCAAGAGAAGGAAAACTCGAAACATAACCCTATACCAACGCGTCTGACCAGCTTGGTATAGTAGGTCCGAAGTTTCCGAAGTTTGATCCCGGAATCAAAATCCAACTTTTCCTACCCAACCTTTCTATAGCACGCTGAGCGACTTTCGAGCCTTTTCAGGAGGCCGACGTTTAGAGAATACGTAATCCTTCTCGAGTGGCGACCACGTATCGAGCGACGAAGTTTAGGGCGCCCTCCTCACTAGATGGACTGACGACCTGGTAAAAGTTGCTGGACGTCGTTGGATGCAGGTGGCATAGGATCGCACTTTGTGGCGGTACATGAGGAAGGTTTACATCCAGCAGCAGACGGCGATAGGCTGAATAATGATGATGAATCCTACCACCATTTAATCCTAAGTTATGGGTTTTTATTTCGAGTTTTTCGTCTTTTAGTGTTGTTATCGGTTTATACTTCTTAGTCATAAATATATTTTATATAACCCGTGAGACAGGGCTAGGTGGTGGATTCTTTGTTGGTCTGAAGTTTATTTTCTTCATCTTCATATGCGTCCCACTATTGGGAATCAGCCTCCTCCAGCTGAAGAAAATTAACTTTCTATACTACCCTGGTTAGACGAATTAAAAATAAAGTTTAATTTCGAGATGTCACTCGTTCTACTCGGTGGCAATTTTGCACCTTTTAATTGATTTTTATGATATACATAAAAAAAGGTTAACAAGGTTGTTAACATTGTATTCTTAGTATTACACATTACATTTTCACTTATATTAAAATGTGATATTTTCTGTTTACAGATAAAAAAAAATTGGCTGATCTGATTTAAAGGAAACATTCAGAGGCAATTAGATGCTTCTAATAAAATTAAACTCAAAAAATTAAACTTAAAAGAGCTGAATCATGTATAGGTAAACTGTAATATTTGAGTACGAGTTTGAGTATAGCTAAGAACGTAGTAGATATATACTGCCGAAGTTCCAGGGGCTTGATACTGTTAATTATTCATTCATTTAAACTATGAAAGTGAAATGTTAAACTAAACATATATTTCTTTAACGGATATAAGATCTCTCTCACTCCATAATCGCTACTCTTGGTCGGAGATTTCTGATCGCAGTTAGTGCTACATACTTCTCGAGAGAGTGTTACTGAAAATTATTCTGGTGATTCTTCACCTAATTGAAGGGTCAGGGAAAACTTCAATGGGGAGGTTTAGATGAGGAATAAATTAATTTAAGTCGTCATGGTCACATGACGTGGTAACGCTAACATTTCTTCTGTAGCATGTCTATGTCATTATATTGTGCCAATAGGCGCCAAAACCAGATCAATGCAAACAGATTTTTTATTTAAGATCAAACAATTATTTTTGGGTGCCGCTTATGGGATTTGATCCAGCCATAATCGCTTGAATTATATTACGTATTTTGTGGTTCGAAGGGCATCACACTGGAAGCTAGTTCTTACAAAATATGTTGCACACAATTTTATATCTAGTAAGTAGAAAAAAAAAATAGACAAGCCCGCTCTGTTTCTTGCCGGATCTTCTCAGTAGCGGTCGCGTTCTGATCCGGTGGGAGTTTATTTTTTTTTTTTGAATAATTTATTTTAATGTTGTAAACTTGACAATATGTAAGTGCCCTCTCGGGGTTTATGCATAATAAATGATTTGAATTTGATTTTATCCAAAAATAACAATTATTTGTTTCACAGTTTTAAATTTTCATTTCTGTCGACAATCCTCATGACTGCTTTGGTTTTCTTTATGATTCCCACGTAAAAATAAGTGGTGGTACAAAATTTTATTCGTAACCCTTCACTACTTGGGATGGTAGTAGTAGTAGGTACATTAAATACCTAGTTGTAATATTTCTCTGTAATATTTCATCTCCTGTCGTTAATCTATCCTGAAATATCCACACCCATATTATCTACCCTAATTAAATGTTATTTTTTTACAGATTTTAAGTCTTAAATATCTCGTTATATACAAAAATATTACGCAGCCAGTGTTATAGCGATTGTAAGTTATGTGGGACGCCGTGCTGAGGCCAGCGTGTGGTATTCAATAAAGATAATCCGAGATACCTCGTAAGCGGGGGGATAGCGTGATCACAATGCAGCTTGAGTTTATTAACTAGTAGAGAATCTAGAAAAAGCTATGAGATTTTAAGGAAACATATTTGGTATTTAGTGGAAAAATCTTTCAATTAAGTCACCATCTCAGCTCATATATCTACGTCTCACTACTGGCTCGGGCCTTTCTACAAAAGGAGGCTAATTACCCTATTATACCACGTTACTAAGATGTATCATCATCATCATCGCAGCCCACATACGTCCTCCACAATAGGAGGGCATTTAACTTACTATACCGTGCTGGTTAGACATGTTGGTATAGGGTTTCATTTCGAGTTTTCCTTCTCTTGCACAGATCTTATGTACATATTATATCCCTTAGTCGTCTTATACGACATCCACGAGCAAGATAGGGAGTGGTGAATTGTATTCTTAATCCGTCACCACACGGAAAGATAAGACGTATAAAGGGTTTTAATTCGAATTTTCCTTATTTTTCTTAGATATTATAACCATATTTTGTACCTTAGTCGACTTTGACGTTGGTCGTCTTTTACGATACTCACGAGTAAGATCGTTTTGGTGGTAGGGAATAATTGTATTCTTACACCGTCACCATATAAAAAGTTATATTTGTTTATAATATATAAAATAATGGGGTGTGTCTGCCTGTAATAGATACTTGTCTTAATCGTCTTAACCGTTTTGTAGCTACGTATGAACTTAAAATTAGCTGTGATGAGCCAATGGTTGAGCCCTTCATTAAAGTCCAAAAATATGCATATATTATTACTAGTATCCAACTAACATCTAACAAGGTATTTATAAACGATATACCACTCATAGATTCATTACGAGATCTCGTAGGTATAATCTTTGTGTAGTAGATATTCGCTAAGAAAGGATTTTTGAAAATTTCACTACTGAAGAAATAAAATAAGCGATGAAAGTTTGAAATTCCTCGTCTTCAAGTAAAAAACACGCGGTTTCTTACAGAAACAAACTTATGTATCCCATCGCGTTGGCCTAGGATTCGGTATTAGTGGTTGGCTCAATAGCGAAGAGGAGGGAATACGGTGGGTTATGGGGCCGCGCGCCGTTGTTTCGTCACCCCGGATAGAATGGATGGCGTGTGTTTAGACCAAATGTATATTTAGTCTCTTAGTCGTTTTTATGACACCCACGGACAAGAAAGTGGTGTTGAATTTTATTCTTAGTACGGACTAAGAATAAAATTCACCACGTTCCGCCGCCGGAGACTCGGGCGGCGCAGGCGCGAGTTCCTACGGCTGATGCCGCTCCAGCTGAGGCCGCGGGTGACCGGCCCGGGGATTTAGTGACGGCACCACACTGAAAACTATCGGACGGAAAACTCGGCTCATATACGTCCCACTGCTAGGCTCAAGCCTCCTCAACAATAGGAGGGAAATTGATCTTACTTACTTAGCATGGCATAGTAATGCCATGCTGGTCATACAGGTTGGTATAAGGTTTTGTTTCGAGTTTTTCTTATCTTGCATATATGTTACGTACATCCCTTAGTCGACTTTAATAACACCCACGGGTAAGACAGTAAATTGTAGGTATTCTTAGTCCGTCATCACACGGAAAATTATATTCAGAAGAAAATCTGTATGATTAGGTATTTTGATTCACTATAGATACACATATTGGTCATTGGGTTAGTATAGGTTTACTTCGAGTTTTTTGTCTCTTATTTAGGAGTTATCTGCATATTATATTCCTTGGTCGACTTTGACAAAATAGATGGTGGTGAATTGTACTCTTACTCCGTGACACTGTATAGTTGAACTATAAACATATATTGAGTTCATTTAGTTCATTTTACCACTTGCTGTTGTCAACATGTACAATAATATGGTGTTCCGATTTCTATAATATCACTGCGTGTCTACGAACCAAGTCAGCGGGGCGTCCTAATATTTCTGTTGCCGTACTTTTTATTTATTTCCTTTGCTCACATTTACAAAGTTCGTCTCAACCAAAAAGAAATGAAATGAGAATATAAATGTTATAATCAAGTTAAGGAGTACTTCCTAAATAAATTTTGTTGGAAGCTTCTAAAAGATATATTAAAATGATACTTAGTGATTCTTACTTTGTATGCCGTGGTTTCATATATCTATATACGTACAGGTCATCTTTGCTGTCACATTTGCTGTCCTCATCATCATCATTTCAGTCATACGTCCCACTATTGGGCTCGAACCTCCTCTACAATAGGAGGGAAACTGACTTACTACATCACGCTGGTCAGACGGCTTGGTATAGGATTTCTTTTCTAGTTTTGCTTCTCTTGCACAGCTCGTAGCCACGAGGCTTGTAGCAATCCGTAGTCTCTGCCTAACCCTCTGGGAAACAGGCGTGAGGTTATGTAAGTATGTACATTTCTCTTATTGTGTAGTAGCGGCTATGAATACCATTACTTACATTGAATGCGAATGTCTTAAACGTCGACTAAATTTTAAAAAATCGTTCTGAGCCATTTGATGCCATGTGATTAACATATACATTCCCAAGAAGGATGACGTCACATAGGCAGCCAACCAAACTATTGCCCAAACTAATATGTATAATAGTAACAGAGTGCATATTGTAGGAGCATGTAAGTAATTGGCATAAAAACAGGATCGTGGTGATAATAAGTGGCAATGGGCAGGCTACATCGCTCGACGAACCGACAACCGCTGGGGAAGAAAGGTTCTCGAGTGGCGACCACGTATTGGACGACGCAGTGTAGGACGAAACCACTAGATGGACCGACGACCTGGTGAAAGTTGCTAGGCGTCGTTGGAAGAAGGCGGCACAGGAGCGCACTGTGTGGCGTAACTTGAAGGACGCCTACGTCCAGCAGTGGACGGCGATTGGCTGAAATGATGAATAATGACGATGGTGATGATATTTACCATATTTTTATTATTTTCTTGTCATTCGTGTGGTGTCAATGTCTGTTGTCAATATTTTTCTGTGTGGTGACGAAATAAGAATATAATTTACCAATCACTATCTTGTTCTGTACTTAACTTATTCTGTGTGGTAGCGGCTTCGAATACTACCAACCCTTGCTTCGCTCGTGGGTGTCGTAAAAGACGACTAAGAGCCCTAGATTGACCCGGACCAACTCCATCTGGTACCATTTGGGTCAACGATTACATTCCCAAGGAGGGTTGACGTCAGGCAGGCGGCCGGTCATAAAAGTCATTGCCGAAACTTTTTGCAATATGTCAAAACAGATGACATATTGCGTCGACCCCAAGTAATTGGGATAAGAGCAAGATGATGATGATGATGATGAATCTTGCTCGTGGAAATAGAAAATGTTGTTTTGTCAGTGTTTTTGGCAGACAATGTAATGACATTAAATTTTAAAAGAATATGAATTCAAATTTTGCCATCAATGTCATGAGTTACGATAGCTCAGTGGCGAAGTAGTCAGGTTTCATTTTATTTTTGACATCGGCGACAAACGGCGTCGGATTGAATCTCGGTGTTATTATTATTATCTTTTTGTATTTTTTTATATAATTTTCATTATTTATTTTTTTCTTTTTTATTAATATATATCTGAATAAATGCTACAAAAATACTCCGAGCGAAGCTCGGTCAACCTGATATTTAAATTCTATACTAACATATACTATTTAGTATAGTGGGCCAATTTTCTTTCCTATTGGGGAGGCTGGAGCCCAGTAGTGGGACGTGTATTCAAATTCAAATCATTTATTATACTTAAGCCCGAAAGGACACTTACATATTGTAAAGTTAACAAAATTAAATTAAAAATAAACTACCATCGGATCGGAACGCGACCGCTACTGAGAAGATCCGGCAAGAAACTCAGCGGGCTTGTCTATTATTTTTATTTTTTTATCTTACTTGATATAATATTGTGTGGATATAACAAATCAAATCAAATCAAATCATTTATTCTGCATAGGCCCCTTAAGGGCACTTACATATTGTCAATTTACACGTTTGAATACAATAATCTACCACCGGATCGGAACGCGGCCACAAACTGAGAAGATCGGGTAAGAAACTCAGCGGGCAGTCATTTTTTTTCTTAATCCTTTAAATATACATAATATTATGCTTCATACAACATATATAGTATTAGCTCCAGTGTGATGCCCTTCGAAATTGTATATATGTATAAATTTTCAAAATTTAGTACAAGACAAAAAAAAAATAATTAAAGCATAAAGAAAGGAAGAAAATATGGCTGGACCAGATCCCACAAGCGGCACCCGATCACGAGTTAACTACTAAAGCAGCCATCACTCCTCTCAACCACTATGGAGGGAAGGGAGAGACCCGCTCCACGTGTATAAGCTGAGACTAGTTATTATTTCATATTAAAAGTTAACGTACACCTTATATGCGAACTATTGATGAGTTTATTACTCATACTAAATTATACTAGTTAAAGGGGTAAGGTATAAAGTAAGTTTTTATTTTTACTTTGGTCACTCTTACAGTAATATTATGTACCTATTTACGTCTACTATTTATCTCTTACGACATCCACGAGGAAACAATATGCACTGTATCTTTAGATATAGGTAATTAAACAAAGACTAAATCAGATTTAACATAAAATAAAAGGTATTTAATACTAAAACTCCCCTATGTACGAAGTAATCAACACCAATCCCAATACAAGCCGAAAATTAATTTGTAATATGCAAAATCAGATTTGTTTCCCCGCCATTTCACAGGAGCCGTTAATCACAACCCTTCGCGAAAGCAGATAATTTCATTAGCGCTCGAATATAGTCTTACGTATGAATGTATTCTAGTAAGGAAAGTTTACATTAATCATAATATATCTAACCCCCATCTATGGGTAGTTTGACATTCGCTGTTTGCTTAACTTACCAGTTACCTACTACTTAATATTATTAGTGAATATTTATTAGTATATAGGTATAGATTATACATAATGCCGCGTGGAGACGGAGTAAGAATACAATTCACCATATCGTAAAAGTTGACAAAGGGATATGATATGCATATGCTACATCCATTTATGCAAGAGAAGGAAAACTCGATATAAAACCCTATACTAACAGGACTGGGCCGACCACTGACGACAAGTCACATCTGCTCCGGTGGTCGGCCCAACAACGAGGTGACGTGGGTACGGGTGGGTTATGGGCCCGCGCGCCGTCCTTTCATCGCCCCGGACGGATTGGACCGCGCGTGCGCTTACCATAGCCCACCCATAAAAAAAAAAAAAAAAATACTAACAGGACTGTCTAGCGTGGTATAGTAGATCAATTTCCCTCCTATCGGTAATATATTTTTATAACACCAATGTGTCAGTTGTTTTTCCTTATGATGACAGAATAAAAATACAATTCACCACCACTTGTTTTGTCCACGGATGTCGTAAAAAACAACTAAGAGGATATAATAAGCAGATAACATCCGTGCAAGAGAAGTGAAACTCGAAATAAACCTACACGTGGAACATATATAAGATGATGATGATGATGAAGAATGTGTTGTCCACTGTACTTTCTGCAGTGATTTTTTTTTATTGCAAGCAGTGGCAAACGAGCAAACAGTACACCTGATGGTAATTGTTGCTGCCGCTCATGGACCTTTACAAGGCCGCTGCCTACCGCGAAAAAAGTGAAGGGAGTGTGAATGCGTGCAATGAGGCTGAGTGATATCAAAGGCACCACCATAACCCTCCACACGCAAACACCCTTAGAAAGTTGGGCTTCCGGCTCTCTCGCTCACCGAACGAAGCGCAATAACATATTGCTACTACTCAGACCTCGATTTTTTGCGAGAGCGTGGTACTACCCCGGATGGACCGGCCCTCGGCTGTAGACAGATAACTGTCGACAGTGTCCTACCACTACTGTGTGGCTTTCTGTAATTCTTTTACTGTTTATCTATTCTCTTTTCCTTTTAATAAAGAACAGGTCGAGAAAATATGTGTGTGGTGATGGAGTAATGAAGCACTGAAGGCAGGAGGAGGCACTGAAACGTGGTCTCTAAGTGTCGGCCTCATAAAAAAGCTCAAAGTCGCTCAGCGTGCTATGGAGAGGGCTATGCTCGGTATTTCTCTATGTGATAAAATCCGGAACAAGGAAATCCGTAGTAGAACGGGTGTAGCCGACATAGCCCGCAGAATTAACACGTTGAAATGGCAATGGGCAGGCCACATCGCTCGTCGAACCGACAACCGTTGGGGAAGAAAGGTTCTTGACTGGCGACCACGAATCGGACGGCGCAGGGTAGGACGACCCCCCTAGGTGGATTGATGATATTCTCAAAGTCGCAGGGAATCGTTGGATGCAAGTGGCGCAGGACTGTCCCGAGTGGCATTCTCGTGGGGAGGCTGATGGATAGATGGATGGATGGAGTAAAGTAAATAAAAATCTAAAAGTAATAAAAAAAATTAATGTAATGGGTGTCGTAAAAGACGACTACAGACTACGTACTAGGATCGTTCCTAGCATACTTTCATCGCTATATTCATACTCATCACAATATTCATCCACGCTCTACGGTTATGCGTACTCTTAACGTGAACTTTCACCAGCTCCAATTTGATCCAGAATCGTACGGCGTCGTCTTCCTCAAATTACCGCCTCATTCACACATGTGTATATCTGCTTCGTGAACCTCTCTGCTCTTATTCTTTCTACATGTCCAATTCACCAAGGATAAATATCATCATCATTTGCCTACCTTTATCCCACGCTGAGTGGAGTCGGCACAACATGTTTTTACCGTCCGTCCATCTATCCGTCCATTCGTCATATCTGCACTTACTACTTTCATACGCAAATTCTCATTTACACAATCCATCCATCTTTTTTTGGGGTCTTCTGCGATTCTTACGTCCGTCCATAAACATATTGGCAACCCTCCTCGTCACACGTTTTTCATCCCTCCTCATCACATGTCCATACCAAGACAATCTCACGCCCCTAATCTTCTCTACCAATGATGCCAATTTCAGGATAAGTGTACAGGAAATAAAAAAACAACAACTAGTAAATACTTATATTCTCAGTTTCTTAATAATATAACGTGTAGGTAGAAACGAATTGTCGTTACAATACCCGTTATCTAGCATATAGCTTGCTTACATTATGCAGATCACTCGATATTCATACCCATCGTAATATGACACTTCTAAACATAGATATTTTCCCTCATTTCATGTAAATGAAGAGACCAAGCTATATTGGAAATTCGGGTAAGATTTGAGGTAAGCGGCACTATTGTTGTCTTCTATTGATTAATGTCATAGTTTATCCATGATATGACAACAATGGTGTCTTGCCCGAATACCTTAATGCGTTCTGCCTATAGGCTTTATTTACCATTCCCTTGTATCATTCATAGGGTGCTCTATTATTGAAATATAATAATTTTGTGCCATTTTCGCAGATCAATGATGACTTCTTGGGGACCTGTAAAGAATAAAAATTAAGTTACTAATTTAATGGTGCTCTTAAATTATTTTATTATTATAATTGTATTATATTTTTGAATAATAAAGGAATAAACTGTGATTGAATGTATAAATAAATGTATTATGTATATTCTTCTGTGCAATTATCAAAAAAAACTTCAGTATTTTTTTTTATATGCGAGTTTCATAAATTTGTATGAAATTGAAAACAATGATGTTTAATGGCGGCTACGTATGCTACCAATCCTTATATTGCTCATGGGTATTGAAAAGACAACTAAGAGCTTTACATTGTATGACAAATACTGCCAACCCTGATACTAATCATTGATGTGGAAAAGACGATTAGAGCTTTACAGCATTCTGGAGCAACATTAACTAATGTGGACTGGTCAATAATTATATTCTAAAGGTGGGCTGATGTCAGGAAGGCGTCCGGCCGTAGAACTATTGCCAGTAACTTTTTCAATATCTACGATGGCAGAGGTAAGGATGTAATCATCTTGTATCGACCTTAAGTAATTGAATTAAGAACAGGAAGCTAGTGATATGATGAGATAATTTTCTATTACACCTTGGAATGAAAACTACAGGATAAATATGGATAATATTCATCCATCTTAGAATAGGTACAGTTCTGAAAATGTAACTTTTCCGTGTAGCGACTGAGTAAAACTACAATTTATGCCTATCTTACCCGTGGATGTTGCAAAGGACGCTTAAGAGACATAATAGATATATAACATCTGTGAAGAACTCAAAATCATCGTCATCATCGCAGCCCAAGGTGAGGTTACCCGAAAGGGTATTCCGTCAGGCCGACCACTGACGACAAGTCACATCTGCCCCGGTGGTCGGCCCAACAACGAGGTGACGTGGGTACGGGTGGGTTATGGGTCCGCGCGCCGTCCTTTCATCGCCCCGAACGGACTGGACCGCGCGTGCGCTTACCATAGCCCACCCAGAAAAAAAAAATCATCGCAGCCCACATACCACATACTATACCATACTGGTCGGATATGTTGGTATAGGGTTTCATTTCGAGTTTTCCTTCTCTTACACAGATGTTATGTGCATATTATATCCTATAGTCGTCTTTTACGACATCTACGGGCAAGATAGGGAGTGGTGAATTGTATTCTTACTCTATCACCACACGAAAAGTTGTTTGTTGAAAGTTGTTTATAATATATAGACTAAATATATATAAATTAGCATCCTGTATAGCAAGTAGGTAGTCAAAATATTTGATGGATGGCACCACACCATACCATTATATGCAAATGTTCGCCAGCGTGTACCAACACCAATAAGATGCGTGATAACGTACAGATCATCTCAGTGCAGCCACTGGTTTTTAAGATGAATCACCTTACACTTGTGGGAAATATTCGACATTGACCTGTATTTTATAAGTGATGGTTAAGAATAAATATTAACACGGTATTTATTTTGAGCTACATTGTTTATCTAGTGACATAAATATACGATTATTAAATCGTCTGTCTTATAATTTTCTTTTGCACTTTTAATAGTGCAATAGAGAATTACATTTCCAGTACAATATGACTGCGCAGACGGCGTAGGGGTTTAGATAACAACCACCGAATCAAGTATCTTGTGCAGAACTATACTTTGTGCAATCCAAAAGTTGTCCTGAGTCTGAGTAAAATTTGTGCACTTACGTACTTATAATTTGTAAATTCTTCTGGAATTCAAGGGTTGGTGCAAGACCTTCTTTTTAAAAATCGGATAGATACAATTTTAGATTTAACTCTTGAATTGCGTTGGATAGATATAACATTACACTTATACTATATGGAATTTATCTAATGAAATTAAAATAGAATTAGAAGCAGAATTCTGGTACTTTAACAGAGACTGTAAGACTCTTTGGGGTTAGATTAAGGTTAGTTTTTGCTGTTGAGCTATGGTGTGATTGAATTCCGTCCAATCGCTCAAAGTGGCAGTACATTAATGTGTCCCGAGTATCTGCTGTGGCCTAACTTCTACCCCTTGGATTGCATATTAATATTGTATAAATATCTGCAACAATAAATAAATATTAAACCACAAAGAATCTTTGCTAATCAATGGTATGATGCGATGCTAATTAAGATCCATAAAATCAGTAAAATAATTTCTCAAACAGTCATAAAGGCAGATTTCGTAAAATAGACTTGTTAAGTATCCTAAATATATATAGAAAATATAACAAACAAAAACTTTCTTATTCCACTTAAGCAATTTGGCTTCCGTGCCAAACACTTACGTGCTAATCAAGTCTTCATCGTAGTACGATATCAAAGAGAAGTTGCAATATAACTTATTCTCTGCCATACTATTCTTCAATATAGTGAAAGGTTTTAATAAGGTCAGACATATTCAAATAGACTTATTCTTTGGTATATCATATAAACATTTAAAGTTCAATATAAGAAATATTGAACTTTAATAATAATAGGACAATATTTGTCAGACCACATCTTACTTATCCTGTGCCTAATGAGATAAAAGATCTCATTCTTAAAGAACTACTGCAAGGCACGGTGTTCTGTCCACTTCTGTTATCACTCTATAGAAATAACAATCCTTAACATAGTTATATTATTTTATTAATAGATTGATTCTTCTTCAGCGAATATTAACTTATGTGTATAGTCTGTCTCTTTATTGAAAAGTTCCGACCAACTGACGATGATCAGATAGATTAACATTGGGTTTAGTTTTGATCTTGCCTTCTGTTGAATGTTATCCACTTAGAGAGATAAAGGTAAGTGGATAACGTTACTACTTATCTCGTCCATCGGTATCGTAAAAGAGGTCTAATGCATTTGATATTACCTATAGGTAATAATAGAAATAATAAAAAAATAAATTAAAAAAAAAAACCGCCTTCAATGTAAATAAAGTTTTAGATTTTTGTTGATTTTTCAGTAACCGCTTGTCCGATTTCGATAAAAGTTACATGGGACCAATTGGGAAGTATACCTTTTCCAACAAAAAAAAGAATTTTTCAAACCGATTGGCAAGCGACGGAGTTATGCGCGAACAAACATAAAAAAGTACAATCATCCGAATTGGGAACCTCCTCCTTTTTTAGAAGTTGGTTAAAAATATTATAAATAATATATGAAATAATAATAAAACTAGAAAAGGAAAACTCAAAATAAAGTTTTACGAGTATACTAATCTGTCTAAACAGTATGATATAGTAAGTTAATTGCTTAATAGGGGTCGAGCCCAGCAGTGAGACCTATGTGAGCTCAGATGAAGGTAATTTAAATTGAATAGAAAAATAGATTGTAAAATATTGAAATAAAATAGTTAGGGTATGTTAGGTTAGTACTGAGTCTTTTATTATGGCGTGGCCTTGGAGAAATCCAAAACACAATCTTTTCAGGAGTCATTAATCCTCTATTTCAGGGGTGGCCAACTTCATTAGCCCCAAAATCTACTGTTTACTCACGAAACCCTGTGCGATCTACCATTTACATACTTCTTAAAATGTTCACAATTGGAATTGATGGGTGCAGCAGTTGCTGATTACGGTGCGCCTTCTACGTATTTACATTTTTTGCCTTACTACGATCGACTGGACCAATAGTCACGATCGATCGGTCGATTGCGATTGACCGGTTGGCCACCCCTGCTCTATTCTACCACCAGCCTATCGAAATTCACTGTTGGACGTAGACCTCAACAAAATTGGGCGGATTGGTAATCGTCATTATTTCACGGCAGACTGCTGATCATTCTTCTGGTGATCTTCTAATTTTTACGACTCCCACAGGATAATAAGGTACTGTGTATTCTTCGCCAGTCACTAGTCGGGAAAAATATGATTCGTATTGGCTCAAATACATCCTACTACTGGGCTCGAGGGACCTCCACTATATGAGAGAAATTGACCTTACTATATCACGCTGGATAGACGGGTTTGTATAGGTTTTCATTTCGAGTCTTCCATCTCTTGCATAGATGTCATCTCCAATAATCTCATAGTCGTCTTTTACGATACCCACGGGCAACAAGGGGATGCTGAATTGGATTCTTATTCCATCACCACCCGGAAATTATAATCTTTTATATCCCTTAGTCGTCCCTTACGATATCCTCAGCTAATAGAGGGGGGGGGGTGGTGAATTGTATTCTTACTCCGTCACTATACGGAGATTAGGTAGCCAATATCTGGTTGACCGAGCTTCGTTGGGCATATCTTTGTTGTATTTATTTAGATATATATTAATAAAAATTAAAAATTAAATCATGAAAAAAATATAAAAAAATTACAAAAAGAGAATAAGAATAACACCGAGATTCGATCCAACGCTGTTTGAATGCCAAAGCAAAACAAAAAAGAAACTGGACAACTTCCCAACTGAGCTATCGTAACTCTTTTTTCAAATTTAATGTCATTGTATTGTTTTGCTAAAAACACCGACAAAACAACATTTTCTATATAATAAAACCTAGCTAGATCGATTTTTTGGCTCCAGAACCTCTAGTATGCCAAGTTTCATCAAAATCGTTGGAGCCGTTTCCGAAATCCTGAATATACATAGATATATTGTCTATATATACATACCTATACATATAGATGTATAGGTATGTATATATAGACAATAATTGCTCGTTTAAAGATATAAGATATAAGAAAGGTAGCGATGCGGTATGCGCTGCTGCTCTTTCAGTGTAAATCGACCCTTATTCTCATGTTCATTGACGTACAAACTTACTGTGACATATTACACGTGGTGCACGTGTTTTCAACGTATCCGACGGGCAGGCTCAGTGTTGAAGCACGTGTTTACTAATATCTTAATAAATAGAATAATATTTATGTATTCACGAACCTGTTCATAGCAGTAAATAGGAAGGAAGTTTATACGGAATGCGAGATTATTTTTGTTAGGACATAGCTCACTTTTGTTTATGCCAAGTTATGTTGAATTTTAAATTGTTCAAGCTTGTTTTAACCGTAATGAAAATATTGGCTAGTCAACCTGTTTGTCTGAGAGTTATTCCAAGGCGGTTGAAGCTGCAATGAGCTCGTAAACTTGATTCTCTGAGAGACTCTTATAATGGTGTAGATTTATAAAGCTTAGTTGACTTTGTGTTATGGTTTTGGATGCAAGTGGCGCAGGACCGTTCCGAGTGAAATTCTCGTGGAGATGCCTATGTCCAGCAGTGGACGTCTGTAGGCTGATATATGGATGGATGGATGACTTTGCATGATACTTTCCGTGTGGTGACGAAGTAAAAGTACAATTCATCACCCCCTATTTTGCTCGTGGTTGTCGTGAAAGATGACTGAGAGACATAATAGAAATAATTAATATCTATACAATAGAACAGAAACTCAAAGAAATTTTTTATACATACCTATCTGACCAGCGTGGTATAGCAGGTTAATTTCTCTTTTATTGTGGAGTAGGCTGGAATCTAGCAGTGATGATGAAATATGATGTAGTTTACGATCTAAACCAGTAGGTAAACCCAAATGGGATGGATGATAGTAGAAAAACAACAAGCATCTTGATCTTCACAAATCGGTTTTTCTTGAGGGTGCCTATAACGAATAGAAAAATTTACATATATTTATATATCACATGAAATCCGACGCAAAAGATGCTGCTCTGTTCAAGTCTAAAATAAAATAAAAGGGAATATGAAATGAAACCAAGCGCCACCTACCCAGTCTAATTATTGATCTAAACCATTCTCGAATCCACTGGAACAGATATAAAAAACTCCTCAAATTCGCTCCAGCCGTTTAGGAGTAGTTCAGTCACATATAGGTACATAGGGATGCAAATATGGAAACCAAGAACATCGATTTATCGATACATCGAAGTATCAGGACAAATATCGATGTATCGAAACGTCCATTTTTTAAAGATCCATAAAAGTAGCGATACTTGAAAGTTTCGAGTACTTTTATATATTTTTCTTGCGGGATTGCGATAATTTTTTTTTGAGTTAGGTAATTTCTAAGCATTTAAATCCGCGGAGAGGTTAGCCTTGCGACAACGATCGGCGTCCCGATAGGGGACGTGCTATATGGGTGGGTTACGGGTGTGCGTGCTTATGACCCTCTGTCAGCCCGGACGGAGGCATTCAAAACATCGCTACATCCTTTGCATCATACATACGGAACGAAGAATTATATATTTAAAGATAAATATCTAACATTTTTTATACATCAGTGGATTATATCATCAAATTAACCAGATTTGTGGTATCTTAGTAACTGAATGATCATCATGTCAGATTTCATACGTCCCATTACTGGGCTTGAACCTCCTCCACATTTAGAAAGAACTCAATCTTACTAAGCCACAGTTCAGAGGGATGGATATAGCGTTTTATTACAAGGCTTCCTTCGCCTGCATAGATTAGTCACCTTTTATGACACCAAAGGGCTAGTGAGAGTGTTAAAATGGGGTGCTGAACTGTATTTTTACACCGTTATCATACGGAAGATATTAATATCTCTTAGTTATTCTAAATTTGTAATCCATCCATCCATTCATCAGCCTATAGACCTCCACTACTCGGCATGTATAGGCCTCCCAATGAGAATGCCACTCGGAACGGTCCTGTGCCACCTGCATCCAGCGGTTCCCTGCGAGCTTTAAGGTATATAATTTGCAACACTATATGCAAATAACATATATACCTCTTAAATAAGAAATACTAGAAATAAAATACTATATCAACCTGTTTGACTAGCATTGTGCAGGAGGTCAAATTATGCAGGCGGCTCGAGCCCTGAAATGGGCTGAGATGATAATGATGTATGATTTATAATCAGTATATACAGTCAGTATTTGTGAATTCATAGCCTAACATTTCTTAAAAAATGCAAAAATGTTTTTTCAAATTTATGCAGGCAATTAGCATGATCAAATAAACAAACTCTACCTTTCTAATAGACGTAGAACTACTTATACACTACAGTTAATACCCAAAATTATAATCTAATTCAAAATACCAAGGTGTAGAAGAAATCTATTCACTTAATTGAGTTGTCTAAAAACCTTTTACTATCAAGAAAATGGTGAAACTAATGATTACGAGATAATGCGTAAGAAATGGACGGAGGAAAGAACGCTTTCCTACGTCCATTCCGAAAAAGCGAAAAAAGGTTCCTGATGGAGGGACGAAAAAAAAGATCGAATTTCGTCTCAAGAGAGTAAGACTGCAGAACCTGAGTGTAATCCAACAAGTATAAAAAAGGTAATATGGAAACCATTAATCCATTTAATTTTAGAATTAAACACAAGTGTTTTAGGGATGGTTTTGCTTTGAATGATTCAATGTTTTAGAGAGATACTTGGATACAAATAAAAACGAGATATCCATGACTAGTGAGAGAGAAACGGAATAACAAAAAGAATGAGATAGAAATATGGCATTTTGATTAATACGTAGCCATTGCTCAGAGCGGGCTCTGTACCATTGCTAAGTAATGACCACTCCATAAAGACATGGTTAAGGTTAAAAGAAAATTACTTTATCAACGCCTTGTTTTAAATAAATTTAATATCCTGTTTCAGGAAATATTATTGTTGTTTTCAATACAAGAAATTGAGATGTTAGTAAGATGTTAAGATTCGGCCGCGTTATTGATAGCTACATCAATGATATATTATAGGCATCGTTTATTTTGTTAGGAACTTTTGTTTCGAACGTTTTATTTGAAACATGTTGGGTTAATTTTATTACCGCTATTAATTACGCGATTGTGAATAGATAATGTTAATTAAAATGTGTTTATTTTTGTTAATAAATTATATATTGAATGTTTCTTTATTACATAATAGGTGTCGCGTTTCATGGTTGTAATATAATTAATTTTTATTATATAAAAGATTTTAACATATATTTTCAAATACTATTTGGTAACGAACCTAGGTAAGAGTTTTTGATACACAATCTAATTGAAAAACATAATATACCTAGTAAGTTTTTCGTGTGGTGACGGAGTAAGAATACAATTCACTACCCGTTATCTTGACAGTGGGTGTCGAAAAAGACGACTAAGAGATTAAATATGCATAAAACATCTATGCGAGAGAAGAAAAACTCAAAATAAAACCTTTTACCAAGACATCTGCGTGGTATAGTAGATCAATTGCCCACCTATTTTGGAGGAGGCTCGAGCACAACAGTGGGACGTATATGAGCTGATGATGATGATGATGACATGACGACGTGATGAAATTCCTTTTTGTGATGACGGTGTAATATACGTTATCATATTTGCTTCCTTTACCGCGAGAACAGATGATTAAAAAAGCGAGATATTATTAGTGCAACAGCAATAGGTATCTAGGTACTTAAAATGAATGTTCAAACAAATCCGTCTGCAGATGCAGGTATAGAAAGGGTTTATTTCAATTGTGGATAAAGTTTATTCCTATGAGTGAGAATGTACATAGGTATATAGACTTCGATAAAGAAGAATTATTTTTTTTATGTTAATTGCGAATACGCAACAATTTCCATGTGACGCAGTAAGAATATATTTCACTTAGCCCATTCTTGGCTGTGGCTGTTGTAAGAGAAAAATAAGGGACGTGGTAGATAGAGAAGATCTATGCAAGAGAAGGGAAACTCGACATAAAACCCTATACCAACACGTTTGACTAGTAAAGTAGGTCAATATCCTTCTTCTTATAGAGAAGGTTCAAGCCCAATAGTGAGACGTAAATGAGTTATGATCAAGCATGTAACTCTTAACTATGAAGGTTTGAAATTCGAGTCCTGAAACATAAGTGGCATAAGGCACTAAAATTGACAATAATAGTACTAATTGTAATGAAGAGCATCATAAATTCACACTCTATATTTTATTTAAATCAAAGTTGTTAAGTGTTTGAAATGTCGGGCAATAAAAAATCAAATACTAACGCGATAAAATCTGTAGTTTTATTTACAACATGTAGGTAATACTCGCGTAAACATCAGAAATAATTTTGTTTAAATCAGTTAAAAATTTGTTACCTTTTATCGTATCGTTGAAGACTTTCAATATAATTTTAAATATTCTATATATTTTATAATTTGTGATTGTTGCCATGTGGGGATGGAATAAGAATACAATGCCCGTGGGTGAAACGGAAAATACGTCTAAGGGATATGATATGCATAAAACATCAAGAGGTGGAAAACACAAAATCAAACCCTATATCAGCCCGTTTAATCAGCATTCTATCATCGTCATCTCAGCGCATACACGTCCTGCGCCTGGGCTGAAGCCTCCTCTACAAAAGGAAGACAATTGTCTTACTATACAACGCAGGTCAGACGGATTGGCATAAGGTTTTATTTTGAGATTACTTTCTTTTGCTATTTATATTTCTTTTAGACGTAATTCTCAGAAATAATTAATTAATGCAAAAGCAACATTCATCTAAATATATTTACTCCTTTAATTTTAATTTCAAATGTATTTGCAGAAAAGACATCCGTATATTATGTAATAATTAAATCCCCTCAACCAAACCAAATGAAACAAAAAGCCAGGATATTAAAACGCAATAAAAAAGCACTTAATATACAAAGATGGGACAACAAAAACATATCTCAATGTAAATCGTGCGCCTATGACATTCTCATTGGTTAAAAGGGTTAAGACAGCTGTCACACTGGTGCTCCACCAAAGGAATGAAAAATTATACGAGATAATCTGTGACAGATCCGTCTTACTAAAAAAGTCGGCATGTGACGCAGACAAATATTATTCAGCCTATCTAACCTTGAATTTTGTTCCTGTTTTAATTACCTGGATTCTCACAATGTGTGTTGTTTTTTTTATATAATACTTTTTTAATCCATTTTTTGATTTGATAATTTTAAGGATAACGTTTTACTTGTGTTTCTATATGTAATATTTTAAATTATAAACATTTAGTCATTAGTTCTTTTGTCTTGGCAATTTTAGGGGTGGGTGGTTTTTGTGAAGGGTAAATATTTGAAAACTTAGTTGTTCTTTTGCAGATTATATCACAGGGTTCGTTTTTGATTATTCGCTGAAAATACCCCATTATTTTTTAACTTAATTCTTAAAAAGAATTTTATAAATAAAATGGAAGTGTTTGTAATGTCGAAACCACAGCTTTTACTGAACACCATATATTTTTACTGAATAATAGTATACCAGTGTATACCTTAAATATTACAAATTTTGACAGTTTGTCCTTTGTAATTTTTGAAATGGTAGGGCAGATTTCAACGGGACTTGTACTGGCAAATACATAACTGATGTTTTAGAGTTATTAAAACTATAGGTACCTTATACCTATAGTTTTAATAACTCTAATTACAAAAAATAATTAAGTTGTAATGTAAGAAATTAAAAAGCCATGAAATTGTGAATAATTCTATTCGAATGGGTGTCAGTTACTATTCCTATTACGTTTTATATTTAGTTTACAACGACACACGACATTGAAGTTTTATTCGAGTATTTTATCTCAGTTTCATTCTTATGGTCGAATTTCACGGGAAGATAAGTATTAATAACACATGCTATTCGAACCTGTATACCGCATACCTGAAAATGGCAAACATGTTACTGGATATGTTAATATCCGTGTGGTGATGGAGTAAGAATATAATTCACCCTCTCTTGCCCGTGGGTGTCGTAAAAGAAGACTAAAGGACTACATATGCATATAACATCTATGAAAGAGAATTAAAACTTGAAATAAAAACCTATTCCAACACGTCTGACCAGCGTGGTATAGTATATCAATTTGCCCTTCATTGTGGAGGAGGCCCGAGCCCAGCAGTGGGACTATGGGCTTAGATAATGTTAACACCTTATTATTTACAGATCATTTGAATATACAGTAACAAAAATATGTCTAAAACTGTAAAACGCCAAAGGGTTGAGTTAAGAGTTAGTATAATCAATTATGTATGTCGAGGTGAAGCCACCGAAGCAGTTAGGCACAATGGTGTCGCCATTACCAACTAATTCCTTGTCATTTGCCTGCGGCGGCTCTGCGGCGACGGTCAACCGATTGTGTTCTCCCTATATACATACTTTACATTCGCTTTGATTGCTGTACATGTGTCTAGAAGGTTTTGTTATAGCGAATATTATCACACATAAATAGGTACTGGCTTCACAAAGTCGATAATAAAAACTATTTATTTGGTATATGTAATAAAGTCATCACATCGAAAAAACATCGCATATCTTTATATATATATATTTCTTGTGTACGTGTGTATGTCACTGAACTCCTTCTAAACGGCTGGATCGATGTTGAAGAAATTTTTTGTATGTGTTCAAGGAGGTTCGAGAATGGTTTAGATTTACAATTGGACCCGGTAGGTGGCGCTGCCTTTTCTTTATTTGAACAGAACAACGTCTGGTGGGTCAGCTAGTTAATTATAAAAGCCATTTTTGAGTGAATACTTCTTTTTTTTTTAGGGGTGGGCTATGGTAAGCGCACGCGCGGTCCTGTCCGTCCGGGGCAATGAAAGGACGGCGCGCGGGCCTATAACCCACCCGTGCCCACCTCACCTCGTTGTTGGGCCGACCACCGGAGTAGATGCGACTTGTCATCAGTGGTCGGTCCGACGGAATACCCTTTCGTGTAACCTCACCTCTCGACGTACTGGGACGTCGGTTGCCATCGCGCGGTCAGCCTTTCTGCGGGTGACGGACAATTCCCCGGTCCGATCACCCGCGGCCTCGGCTAGGTCGGAATTAGGCGCAGATTGAGTGAATACTTCTGTAGGCAGGTTTGGATGGGGAGTAAATTCACGCGAGTAATCGACCACGTGACGTGTTAACACTAATACTATCTGTAGTAATATCAAAGTAACTATATTTATGTCAATATATATCAAAACCAAATAAATATAGAGTTAATTTTCGAATTTAAATAAAACAATTAATTTGAATGACCAAAAATAACAACTGTTTGTACATAGTTTTAAGTTTTCACTCCTGTCGACAGTCCTCATGACTGTTTTGTTTTTCTTTATAGAAGTACCCTTTAAGATTAAAAAAATGTGGTAATATTATTCGTCATACTTGACTGACTCGTTGGTAGAATGACAGAAGTGAACTACTGATCAACCTCTGGTTTCGGATTTAGTCGTTAAGTTGGTTAGTTTGGTTAAAACGTTTTTTATCCCCATATTCTTCCCAATCTCGAGGATTTCCAAGAATCCCTTAGCAAAAAGCCTTGAACTGTACCCGATTAGGAACAATAGGTTCGTCCCCTATAACTTGGGGTAGGAGTTGTGCGATACAATATGAGTGTAAAGCTTATCAGATTCACTTACATAAATATAGGTATTTTAGTGCATTACTTATACACCTCTTACATACATATCAGTAATACAAAATATATAATGATTTTTGATGTACCTACTTACACCTACGGGAGTATTACACATTCTTACTAGTATTATAAATGCGAAAGTAAGTTTGTTTGTTATGCTTTCACGCTTAAACCATCCAACCTATTTCAAAACTTCTTTCACCAATAGAAAGCTATAATATCAGATAGTAACATTTAGGTGTATATAGGTAGTATAAGTATATACAGGTGTGTATATGTATATATATATGTGTATGTGTGTGTATGTATACATACATATATTTAACTTAGGTATATTTAAATAAGTTACAATGTATAGATATAGGTGCACTATTTTGTTTGTATATATATATACGGGGGTGACATAGTCACTGAATGACTAAACCCCTTTTCAATAATAAAGATAAAAAAAAAAAAAAAAAAAAAAAAAAGATAGTAACATAAGCTACATATTATCCTGGTATTCCTACGGGAACGGGAACTACGCGAGTAAGACGACTGAAACCGAAGCAAAGCGAGTTGCTAGTTATAAATAAAACTAATTTTACGGATTTTAGACATTTGTATTGGACTTTTGATTTCCCGATGTTTTGATCACTTTTATCAAATACAATCACGATAAAATCCATAGAAACAATTTATAAAGTACAAAATATAAATAAAATAAATAATAAGAAAATAATGAGGCTCTATTATCTTACCGAAAAAAAACCTCCAAATTAATATTCGTCTTATTAATTCGTTGTAAACGTATAAGTTCACATTATCCTTAATTTGAACATAATAAACAATAATGAAGAGGTCGTTAAAATTAAGCACTAATCATAAATATCCACGAGAAAATATGCAAATATTCAGAAGCCAATCGAATTGAATGTTGATCAATTTATTTATATACGACATAATTTGTTTTTTAAATCATTATTACTCTGCAGAGATGAAAAATAAACAGTAGATAAATAAAAAAAGGCAGATTTTTTTTCTTAAGTTTTAAATTGAACTGGATTGGATACCTACTTTGTATTTAATCATTATTAAATTAATTTTGATACCGTTTTCTACCTAAGTAAATAACCTGTTTCACCAAGTATTTACAATAAAAAACATGTCCCATGCGATCCTCTCATCAGTATTCCGTTTTAGGTAGCTATATAGCTTCAAAAATGAGAAAAAGAGAACTCCCTCAAAATATAGGTATGCAAATACCGATTTGAAAGGGAGATTTACAATTAGATTATGTAGATATTTTATTTATGGGTGTTCTGTCACAACTTCTTTCTCTCTTTCCTTTTTCTCTTTTTTTTATGAACTAAGCTTTTCTTTATGCTTGAAAAGGCATTAAGATGGTACAATTTTTCTTTTATTGATATTGAATTTTGGACTACGAATATATGCTAGAGATCTCAAAATCTAAAAAAAATGTATATCTTATGATTAAGATATCGAAAGATTTATATCTGCAAAAATATGATATGAAATTAAAGACTTATATTTTAAATTAAATTATTCCGTTAGATTCTCATTTAATTACACCATTAAACTCTATTCGAGGCTTACTTTGGAATGCTTAGTCATCGTATGCAAATGGAAGGGATTATCTGTTAATGGAGTGACCATTCTATTTAAGTGTCAGTAGTCTTTAGCTAGCCAACTTACACGATCTATTGTTTTACTGCGGTTACGTATGATTAAGAATTCAATAATTTTGCTGATGAGAGTGAGAAAAAGATATGTTAACCCTCTCCCCTTTCCATAGGCATCGTGGAAATGAATAAGTGGCGTATGCGGGAAACTTTTCAATGCAAGGAGATCTCCCAATAAAACTATGTCAACCGGTCTAGCCGGCAAGGTATATTAGACCAATTTCCCTGTTATTGTAAAGGATGTATGAAGTTATGTGTGGCTTACAGTGGAATTTAGAAAAGCTGTAAAGACAAGATTTATATATATTAGACTAAATTATGAAATAAAATACAAAATTAAACTCGTAAGACTTGAATAATCCACAATCCTTCGAATAGCCATTGCAATTACTTTCGCTAATGATAGTTTCATTGATCTATCCTAATTAATTTCTATTTCTCATCGTTATACAGGAGGTTTTATATTACGCTAATTATCAAATGTTCAGCAATACAAGATTTGCAAAAAAACAAAACTTCACGGGCCTCCTACTCAATTGAAAGGAAATTAACCTACTACTACGCTAGTCAGGCGTGTTGACTTTAAGTTTCATGCAGTTTTCCTTTTCTTGCTTCAATGTTATCTGCATACCATATCTCTAAGATGTCTTCTGTGACACCTTTTTTTTGGGCGGGCTATGGTCAGCTTATACGCTGTCCAATTAGCCCGGGGTGATGAAAAGACAGCGCACACCCCAATAAGCCATCGTATTATAAAAATATTTTTAAGTGCTTAAAACAATAATTGAGAGAATAATATATTGCAAAGTTAAATGTTGTTGCTTATTACTATTTACGACCAGCTGCCAGCCTCATATCATCTTGCATCCCTTATCGAGAAAGCTAACATTGATGGAAATAGTTTTGATTTCGATATACTATCTATTGCGTTCAAATATTATCAATATTAGTTAAACGTCTTAAATCATGTATGTATTTTTCACTTTCATTTGAGCTCACATAGATCCCACACTGAGCTGGGGTCTTCTCCAAAGTGGGAGGGTAATTGACCTACTATACAACGCTGGTCAGCCGTGTTGGTATAGGGTTTTATTTCAAGTTTTTCATATCTAGATGTTAAACTGCATATTATATCTCTTATCTTTTACGGCACTCACGGGCAAGAAAAGGGGGAAGGAAAGTATTGATGAATTTTATTCTACTCCGTCACCATCGAGATGTATTTAATAAAAAAAACCCTCAAAATGAGTCGGTATATTTAGTAGCATATTTTAACTTTGATTGAACTTTTAGATATGTAAATTTGTGCATTAAAATACATAATGTTTTTAACAAACAAAAACAATGAACAAATTGTTCATTTTTATTCTTTGTCACATTAATCTACTACACTTTATCTAAGAAATTCATTCCTGTTTCTGTAAGGAAAACAAAACAAAGAAAAAACACATTCTTTGAGGCATCGCGCCCCTATCAATCACTTGCAATATTTGCTATTGGTTGTAATCTGTGTGCCCAAACTCTCACTCGAGGGATACACACTATGGGACAAAAATCGACTCTCACGGAAATTATATTGATATTCAATACACAATAAATGGGCCCTGTCAAAAACTTGCTGTTCGCTCCTACGGTCATCCCTAAGCTATCTGTGTCATTTGCTATTGGAAACGCGCACTCTATCCATCCCTTTTCACTTCAATACAAATCATATGATAGAGAGAGATAACCATGTATAGTGGGTTTAGCTCGCTTTTGTCACGACGACTGGGCTAATTTTTCATCATAGGGCCTGCGACAGTTACAAATGCGACCCGAACTGTCTCCTTCTTTAATAATACTTTTTATATTTTTCAAGGGTAGTTCGCCCTCCGTTGAATGAAGATTTTCATCTGGACGTTCAGGGGAAAAATTGGAAGAAGCTTAAAATGCAATTTGTTTGTTTAAACTCTTTAATACCCGCCTTAATTAGAAAAAAAAGAGAGGCAATTTTTCGGATGTTTGAAATTGACAAAATTGTTCCTTGGACGAATTAGACTAGCATTAGCCTGTAGGTAAAGCTTTTTTAATATATTTTTTACAAAATAACTACTGAATGCATGTAGGTGTATATTTTTAAATAGCACCTTTTAATTGTTAGGTCTCCATTGCAAATAAATTTATCATAATAAGTTCAGCCTCTCGCCCTCCACTGCTGACCCTAAACCTCGCTCATAGAACACCAATGTACAGTTTTGTGCCGCCTGTATTCAACGAATCCCTCTGAGCCTCATCAAGTTGTCTGTCCTTCTATTAGTGACTCGCCCACACTGCTTTGCATACGTGGTTTCCATTCAAGAACATTTCTTTCGGTAACGGCATTCGGGTGATGTACCCTGGCCATGGCCACTTCAACATATTAATTCTTCGTGTTAATTTAGTTAACCTACCGGAACTCAAAAGCTTCTATTTTTTTAAATAAGTAATAACTGTTGCTCATGAAATTAAAAATATCTTGTTATTATGTTGTTGTTTAAACTTATATTAACTAAAACAGATTCAATTATACTACTCTAGTTTTAGTGATTAGCGTAAAGGGTTGTAATTTTAATAGGGAATATTTTGTATTATCTTGATCATAATTTTATCTTTCCATGCAGCAACGAAGTCAGAACTATTCACCACTTGCCGATGGGTGTTGCATAAGACGCCTAAGGGATATTAGGTATGTTATATGCATATTACAATATGCATGTAACATACCTAATATGCTAAGGGGAGGTGAATTGTGTTCTCATTCCGTGTGGTGACGGTATAAGAATACAATTCACCACCCCCTCTCTTGCCTGTGGGTCGTAAAAGACGAGTAAGGGATATCTTGTGGGTATAACAATAAGCATAAATATAAATAATGCAAGAGAAGGAAAATTCGAAATAAAATCCTATACCAACATGTCTGATCAGTATGGTATAGTAGGTCAAATGCCCTCCTATTGGGGAGGACGCTCGAGCCCAGCAGTGGGACGTGTATAAGCTGAGACGATGACTGGGAAAGAAGAGTATTGAGTCGACCACAAGTAATATGTGTCAAGTAGGGGCCTTGCTCGTAGCAAGGTTATGATGATTTAGGTCTGTGAAACATGACTCATATTCCCTGATTAATATAAAAAAAAATATATTATTACAAAATCTATCGAAGCACAAGCAACCATTTCGGAGAAGCATAACACCCTCTGCATTATAATTCGGCACCCCATCAGATCAACTGCGCGCGTTCGATCAATCTCTGTACGAATCTGTCATGTTCGGTTTATGAGAAAAATTGTTAGGATGCGTAAAGAAACCCTCCCCATCTCTGGGCTTATATCGGGTATTGGTATGTTAAATAAATAATATCGGCACTCAATGTTTAGTATACGAAAATATTGGATTGGAATGGGTTCTATAGGGATAATATTCGATTAGAATATGGTGTGTATATATGTATTATTATGTACTAGCAACCCTACGCCGGTGGTCGGCACAACGATGAAGGCGACGTGGTGTTCGGGTGGGTTACGGGTGTGCATGCTTATGCCCCTCTGTCGCCCCGGATGGAGTGGTGCGAGGTGCTTGTCACCAGTGGTCGGCCCGACAGAATACCCCCTAGTGGGGTACCTTCCCATCGACCGACGTCCCCTCCTCGGGGAGGACGTCGGTCTTTCCTCACGCGGTCGGACTCTCGGCGTGTTACGGACTAACTCCCCGGTTATGTCACCCGCGGCCTCAGCTAGGGCAGCATGATGCGAAGGTAGTCGCACCTGCGCCGCCTCAGTGGCCGGCGGTGGGTCGCTTCGTCGAGGCTACGCTCTTCGCGCGCGCGACCCGTGGCCTCCTTCTGCGAGATTACTGCCTCGCAGAAGGCTACGACCGCGTCCCAGTTTCTGACGCTGTCGAGCATCGCCCAAGCAATGGTCGGCAGCGTCAGGTCGGCACCGATGATTGCGACGAGTTCACGACGCTGCCCTGCCCAGGCGGCACAAGCCTCGAGCGTATACTGTGCCGTGTCCTCGTTGCAATCGCAGTGGTGGCAAGACGGTGTACTCTCCCTCCTAGCGACCGTGTACAGGTACTTGCCGAAGCATCCATGCCCCGTCAAGACCTGCACCAGTCGGAAGGAAAGCACCCCGTGCCGCCATTTTAGCCACTGCAGCAGCACCGGCCGGAAGGCCTCCACGGTCCAGACATCATATTGAGGCCTCTCCAGACGGACTGCCCAACGGACAATGACGTCTCGGCAGGTGTCGATGCGCCAGGCGGTGAGCTCCCTCAAAGAGACCACACCGCCCCCCGCTCGCACTCCGACACCCGCCGATACAAATCGGCGAGCATTTCCGCCTCCAGGTCCCACGGGGGAGTCCCGGCCAACAGACACGCCACCTTCGTCGCCACCGTGCGGTATCAGCAGATGGCCATAATCGCCATGGCCCTCTCTGGATGCTACAGAGTAGCCCTGAGTCAGGCAGTCAGGGACCTCGCCCACATCGGTGCACCGTACAGGGCCATCGACCGGATGACCCCCGCGTACAGCCGTCGAAAGGAAGCTCGAGCCTAACAGGTGAACGTGTATAAACTGTGATAAGGAATTTTTTTTAATATTAAGTATTTTATAATTTTTATATGTTAATATTTGAAAGATATGCAGAGGTGAGTAGCACTCCATGCATCTTGTATTAACCCTTAATAAGATATTTGTCAATATCCATCGAACAAAGGGCGAAGACTTGCTATATAAAGATGTTCTAATCAAAAATTTCTGAAGAAATATCCTCGATGATTGCAACTGAAAATTTCATAAATGCCAGTCATTCTTATACCACCGAACCAACAAATTTTAATATTGATATTACATACTTGCAAAATTTTTATAAAATGAACTTATGTTATTATATTTATCTAAATTCTAGTGGGATTTAAGTCGAAAAACATTTGAAGAAAATTCTTGGTTGAAAATAATTTGTCTAAGCATTGGAGGGTCAATGCGACGTGGTCGTTCCCACGGCGAACTTACGTGCAAGTGCCAAGTTATTTATACATTCTAAAATCTTACAACGCTATTTTATAGTTTTTAAAGTCTGCGTGTTAAGGTCGTAATTTCGAAAGCTGAGATTTATTGTTGTGTAAAATAAACTTTGGTTTAGTGTAGGTATTTCGAGAGAGTTTCCGCTAATCGTCTAGAAAAAATATTTGCCGATTCAGCGCCGGTTCTTTTCTCTCCACTGATAAATGTGCTCGGAATATGTATCTAGCAATTTGTATAGTTCGGATCCTTTTGTTTCATTAAGTGCTTTAGTGGTTGAGGGTTTTTTGTTGTCTCTGGGAAATCTGGCACATGTTGATGTGGCAAGAAATTGTAGCATTTTTCTAATTCACTTTACACATAGACGCTCTTAGGTATAAACAAATTTATCTTTTGGTGTCTTCTGTCTTGTCTTTATATTATACTCTTTGTCTTAAGGTATATACTTTTTTTATATAAATATGTAGAAAAATAACAACCTTTAAAACAATAAATATAAAGTTATAGATAGCGAATTGCGACGAACTCACATGGTGATTATTTCATCAAAATTCCTTTTGGAGGATTACGTCTAACAGTGGATGTTGATGAGCTGATGGAAGGATTGTTTAAAATATTTATGTAGATATATTTCTTATGTTTATAAGGGGTAAGGGAAACTAAATATGTACAGGCTGTATGAAGCATGACATGGATTAGACAAAAAGTGACCATGGAGATGATGTCTGATAAGGTTAAGTAGGAGGAGAGGATATCTTGGCAAATAATATAATTGACAAATAAGTGGGATAAGAGCAGGATAATGATGATAACGATTTCTTATTTCAATAGCTTCTTTAAAAACTAAAGCTATATAATTTCTGTGTGGTGACGGAGTAAGAATACAATTCACCATTCCCTATCTTGCACGTGGATGACGTAAAAATGACTAAGGAATATAATATGCGTAGTTATAACATCTGTGCAATAGAAGAAAAACTCGAAATAAAACATGTCTGACCCGCACAGTATAGTACGTCAATTTCACTCTTATTATGGAGGAGGCTCGAGCCTAGCAGTGGCTTCTGTATGAGCTCAGACGAGGATATACCTACTTCATTGATTCTAATTAAAGTGAAATGTAGAAGAAAACTAAATCAAGGAATGGAATGTAAAATGTAATATATAATTTTTTTATACTTGTACATAAATAAGAAAACTATAGACGTAAATGTTGTAAATAATTTTACGGATACTATTTTACGGCTTTTATCGCGTTTGTATTTGATCTATTAATTATATATTTGATATATTAATAACTAGCTGACCCGCCGAACTTCGTACCGCCATATTATTTTTCGTAAATATAATTTCTAAATTTCCGAATATATAATCTCTAATGGAGGAACCATTACGGCTTTGTCGGGAAAGATTCGATCGTCTTGGTCGCGGCATTGCTAATGATGTTTCAAAGAGAAATACAAATTACTGATTATTTCTTACAAAATTATAATTATCAAATTTTCAGTCATACTTAATTACTATAAACAAAATTACTTTTAGCTGTCATTTGTGTTTTGTTATTACATATCAAATTCCTTTTTTATTATCCTACGTTTCATAGTGACTTGTATTCTCTTTGACATGAGTTTCGGCGCGAATATGGAAATGTCATGTTAAGCTCTTGTATTATATTCATTTTTTTAGTATTTTATAGTTTATATTGAATATTTTTGCTGATATTTTATGTAATATAATACAGTTAAGGTGCTGAAGTGTGGTGAATGCGACATAAGAGTGGTTTACGTGTATTTTCATATTCTACCGAAATTCCCAGAGAAATCACTTAAATAGGTTTTCAGCGCCTAATTAATGGTAACAACTTGACTTACTGACGGACATGACTATAAATAAGATAATCTATATAAATGTTAAATAATATGAAAAAAATTGTATCAGACTTGGCTGTATGGACTTTGATCACACTGCCTGCCCGAATGGACAAACAGAAACAAAAAAAAAACCCGTTTGTCGTTTTATGTCACGTCACACGGGAACGCGATCGAACGGGATAAAAAGTATTCTATGTCCGTCTCCTGGTTCTAAGCTATCGCCCCACCAATTTTCAGCCAAATCTGTACAGCCGTTCTTGAGTTATAAATAGTGTAACTAACACGACTTTCTTTTATATATATACACTCATTTGCAAAAAAAACGGGCACCTAAGCAATGAACCATTTCAAATGTTAATATTTCTTTGTTTGATAATTATAGGTAGTTTTATCCACACAATTTGCTAAATTAATAAGAAAATAATCGTTTTCATCAGTATTTCATAAAATTTAGATACAATTTATGGGAAATAATGCTAAACCTCGCTAGTAGTGTATATTCGCTAGTAGTGCATATGCTCATGAAGTAAAAATAAAAAAGTTTTTTTGTTTGTTTTTCTTTAATAAAGTATAAGCAGATAAATGTTTAGTATCGAGTGTGACCCCCTCTAGCTAAAATCACAGCTTGAATTCGTCTGGGCATGCTAGCGAGTATATCCCGGATACTTGCTTGCGGAATACGTTCCCACTCCGCAGTAATCACATTCTTCAGCTCTCTGATGGTCTGCGGAGCCGGGTGTACTGATCTCACACGCCGTTTCAGAACGTCCCAGACATGCTCTATGGGATTGAGGTCGGGACTTCGAGCTGGCCAATCCAAACGACGAATGCCGACCTCTTGCACATACGCATTAACATCGCGGGATCGGTGGGCGCGAGCATTGTCGTCCATAAAAATTGAGTCTTCACCTAGAGCGGCCAATGCGGGTTGTGCATGAGAAATTAGAACTTCCGTTATGTATCGATGCCCAGTCAGTGAGCCGTTTTCAATGAAGACTAACTCTGTACGATCCATTGAATTTATTCCTGCCCAAAACATAACAGAGCCCCCACCATAAGGTGTGATTTCTTCGAAACATGCCTCTGCAAAGCGTTCTCCTTGTCTTCTTAGCACTCGCCGACGTCGATCTTCACCGAACAGAGATATTCTGGCTTCATCAGAGAACAAAACCCTATTCCAATCGTCTTGAGTCCATGATTCACAATTTCTAGCGAACCTAAGCCTGTGAACTCTGTGCTCACGGAGTAATTTGGGGCCGCGGGCCGGGCGGTGACTGCGTATATTGGTAGCGAGAAGCCTCCTCCTGACTGTCCATAGACTAATATGCACATTTCTTACTTCTTGGAGGTTGTTCTTAAGATCCACATACGAAGATTTGCGATTTCTCAATGCGCGACTCACAAGAAAACGATCATCCCGTGGTTGGGTACATGGTTTTCTTCCAGAACCAGGCCTTCTCTCGACGGAACCAGTCTCCTGATATCGCTGCCAGGTCCTTTGGACTGTCGAGCGACTAACATTTAGCCTCCTAGCCACGAAACATTGGCTGCAACCCTCTTCAAGCAGCGCGATAATTTTGGTAGCTTTTACCACTTTATCTACCATTTTTGATACAGCCAAACAGCATTAAATAAAGCTTTGACAGTCAAGGATATGAAATTAATCGATAAAAATTGAATAAAAGTTATGAAAGTCGATGTTAACTTCTGGAACTTCGCGCCAAAAATGTAGGATAAAAAGGGGTTTTCTGTAAAAATGAACATCAAATGAAAAATTGAATTTAGAACGTACTTTTTTAAATACCACAGCATTTTTAAAACCGGCCAGTAACGTGTACAAACGATTGAAACCTTTTTGGTATTGTATCTTTTTAAATATGAATGAAAATCAAAACCGCCCGTTTTTTTTGCAAATGAGTTTAGATTAGTTATTAATACTAATTTTCTGTATCGGGTAGATAATTATAAATTTTCTGTAATAACGATGACTTTGGACGCGGGACATTTTAGTCCGCCCGTGACCATGAACACTGCAAAGTGTTCGAAACGTCGGGCAATCAAAAATCAAATACAAAGACCGTAAAGTAAAAATATGTAATACTTGCGTAAACATCAGAAACCATGATGTCAATGTTATTAGATCTAGATGTCTATTGCTCTGCTTAATACTTAAAAAAACCTCTAACATAAAATAAAATATTTAAATCAAAAACCCACAAACATGAAACCTCACATTAGGCCAGCAGGCACACTAAGAGAGGATAGATATTGAAATTCAAATGGCCGTCCGTGATTTAGTATTCATTTGACGTGATGGAGGCTTTACTACGGTTTAGGTTTCGCCAGGCGTCGTCTTCTCGTACATCATAGCGCGCTACGCTTCAGATAATAAGTACGTGGGTACACTAAGAGATATGCTGTAAATCATTTAGAGTTTAGTAACATTTTGTATATAAAAACATTATTATTTATCACAATCAGTAGCAATGTTTTTTATGTGGATATCCTCATCTTTCTACGTATTTGAAAAAAAAGTAATTTTAATTTTGCTGACGCTTTAAAACGTTCCAGCATTCATGGGATTGGTAAAACTAAAAGTACCTATTTGACGTTCAAGTCATCATTATTACGGATATTTTTTATATATTTAATACAATATTTTTAATTAGTTTCCACGTATAATTTTCATTTAATAATTCTAACGTCATCTTCAGAGTTTTAGTTTCTTCTTTTTATTATGGTTTCTGACATTTGTATGTGCATTTAATTACACTTCTTTTCAATGTTATTTTTAAACGTAGTCAATAATCTAAGTGAATTTGCAAGTGAAGTAGTAAGTGAAGTTGCATTTCGTATATGATAATATAATTTTTAATAAAAATCGTCATATTAGTTATTTGATAATAATTGTCTAGAGGGCTATGCTCGGTAATTTTCTACGTGATAAAAGCCGAAATATCGATAGTAAAACGAGTGTCACCGAGTCAACTCGCAGAATTAGCACGTTGAAATGACATTGGGTAGGCCACATTACTCGTCGATCTGACAACTGTTGGAGAAAAAGGTTCTCAAGTGAAGACGACGAATCGGACGAAGTGGCGTAAGACGATCCCTACTAGGTGATATTTTGAACGATACAAGTGGCACAGGACCGTTTGAGTGGCATTCTCGCGGGGAGGCCTATGTCCTATGGACATGTGGGAGTCTATGGACCGATGGATGGATAGATGGAATTGTGTTACACTTTATTCAAATTGTTGGTAGTAGTTGTCAAGAGCCAGCTGTGTCCGTTAAGAGATTCTCTTTGAAAATATATAATTAAGACAGAGTTAATAGAATAGAAAGCAAATCAAAACAATGAAGCCCTTTTTAAATAACAAATAAAAGCTATCGAAGTTCAAGTTCGTAAGTTTGTGTGTAACATCAACTTTATCCAGTTGACGGCAGCGTAATCCCAAAAGATTTCCACTTGGAGCGAGCATCAAGTCGCGTCGCCCCATCGCTACACATTCTAAATAATAAACAGCTCTGCCTACACGATTCTACACATATGCTATATAGACACATATTTATTTATATTGATCGAAAGTATGTAATTTTGGTTTTTCTGTTAAATTTTGAATTATATATTTTGAAATCTACATTTTTATATTATTAAAATACAGATTTAGTTTACCTAAATGGACTAAAAAGAAGAAAATAGAAGGAAATTTTCGTTCTTATTATTATGACCTATTATGTAAGTAATATTTCAGTTTATCTAATATCCTAATATTACATAATTACTGAATTGTTTTCAATATGTATTCCTTATATTGCTTTTTTCAATATTTAATAGCTTTCATCCATAAATTTATTCATTATAAAAAAAATCTGTTTCATTTTCTTCAAAGTAATGCAAATAGTTTCCATTAGTTTCTAAATATATTGCATAAAGTTTGTTGTTCAGTTATTTTAGCAAAACCTGTCGTAGTTCACATCTGTAACAGTGAGAAAACGCGTCTGTTACAACGAAAAAATATTAATAACCACACTTATCTGCTTTTACCGAAATTGCGCTTACTCTTTATAAATATATATCACACGTTTATTTTACCTGATACTAATGAAACTCTTAAAGTACCTATAAATAGCGTATTTTCACTAATAGTGTAGGTATTGTAAAACAAATGTATTCCGTATGGTGACAGAGTAAGAATATCATCGCCCCTTCTCTTGCCCATAGGAGTTTTAAAAGGCGACTAAGGGATGTGTCTGTGGTAAACGGTGTACCTAGGTTAGGTTAGGCTATTGTATAGTTTCACACTATTTTAACTAAACCTTATTGTGATAATGTCTGTTTACCCAATAAAGTGAAAAAAAAATATGCACATAATATCTACAAGAAGAAAAACTCAACACAAAACCTTATACCAAAACATCTGACCAGCATGGTATAATAGGTCAATTTTCCTCCCATGGTAAAGGAAACCCGAGCCCAGCAGTGGGACATGTATGGGATGAGATAATGATGTTGAAAATATTATTACGTGGCAGCGGTTACGAATACTTCCAACATTTATATTGCTCGTGGATATATGTAGGTAGTAAAAGAAGATTAATAGCTTTACATTGACCTGGACCAACTCCGTCTGACGCCTTTTGGTAACAATTGCATTCTCAAAGAGAGTCAACGCCAGGCAGACTTCAGTCATAAAACCAAAAGCCAAAACTTTTGTATTTTTTGTAAAGATAACACCTAGCATTAAGGAAATAATCCTTGTGTTGTGAGGTACTTTACAAACATATAATTAACGGACACAAAATACATCCAGAATCAGAACAATAATTTGTAGATCGCACAAAATATTGTCCTACATGTGATTCGTACCCACAACACTGCCACGTAGGTTAGTATCTTAAACACTCCGTCATCTGCACTATGAAAACGCTAATCACTATGCACCATGAAAGAAGAATATATTTTTAGTTGAACTCATTTAATTGAGATAAGAGAGTGATAATGGAGTATGTCAAAAATATTATTGGTTTCATTTTTCAAAACCATTTGACAACCTGTGTTTTAAGATAACTAGGTCACGATAACTATTTTTATAGGCTCAATACAATTATTTGATGAAGGCAGCCGTAATAATAAGTTCATTTAAATCACTGCCATCTTATCATATTGATAAAAAAAAATAGAATTGTAATCTCCCATTATTTTATCTTTTCCTTATCTTTTATAAACGATTATTCGACATTGATAGAGTATTATAACGAGATTTCTTTATTATAATTGGAATAATGCTTTCCTCGTTGCATTATTTTATCAAATCATTGTAATTTGGATATAAACGCACCGAGCCTCCTCATCGATAGCAGTGAAACCGACCTACTATATCATGCTGGTCAGACAGGTTGGTATAGGGTTTCATTTCGAATTTATCTTCTCTTGCGTATATATTATCTTTATTTCAGCCTATTGCCGTCCACTGCTGGATGTAGGCCTCCCTCATGTTGCGCCACAATGTGCGGTCCTGTGCCGCCTGCATCCAACGACGCCCAGCAACTTTCACTAGGTCATCGGTCCACCTAGTGGGGGGGCGTCCTACACTGCGTCGTCCGATACGTGGTCGCCACTCGAGAACCTTTCTTCCCCAGCGGTTGTCGTTGTCGTTGTTGTTGTCATATATTATATGGGCGTAATATCCCTTAGTCGTCTTTTACGACATCCACGGGTAAGATATGTAGTGAATTGTACCTATTTTACTCCGTCACCACACGGAATTAATCATAGTTAGATTTTATTACCTTCAAATCATTATTATTTTTGTGTGATTACTTGTAACTATAATTACATGCAGTTTAGTATGTTTGGTAATGAATTTTGTTATAAATAAAAATGGTTTTATTGGCGGGCTATGCGTGTAGTTCAAGGGCTTCAGATTTGAGCTATACGAGAGTCACCCTTCAGCTCTTAGGTATATAGCCCAGACTAGGTATAGGCCAAGCTTGGACAGTTCGTGCTTTATAACCAGGTCTGCTAGAAAGCCCGAGATACATTTTTAAAAAGCGTATTACTAAGAGGTTTCACATATTTAAAGACTACCTTCATTTGATATAATATTTTTAATCTTTATTTTTAAAAAGGTCTTTTGAACGCAGTTCATGTCAGACCTATCGTACGTGAGGTTACCCGAAAGGGTATTCCGTCGGGCCGACCACTGATGACAAGTCACATCCGCTCCGGTGGTCGGCCCAACAAACAACGAGATGACGTGAGTACGGGTGGGTTATGGGCCCGCGCGCCGTCCTTTCATCGCCTCGGATGGACAGGACCGCGCGTGCGCTTACCATAGCCCACCCAAAAAAAAAAAAAAAAAAATGTCATACCTATCGTAAACCTAACCATACATTGCAAGCTTAAATATTAACTAGGTAATGTATGCATTGATTTTGCTTCGTGAGACATTGGCCGAGTTAGAAATTCTAAAAATACCCCATATCGAACTTATTAATATTTAATTTTTTAATAATTTTATTTCTCACAGGTTCGTTCCGCACACTCTCTCCACTAAGAGATCATGCACATCTTCTATTTTAGCACAGACTTCGCAGATAGGCGAATTTACTATTAATAAATTTTGATGAAGCTTTCCGACTTCTCAATAAGAGACTCCCCAGATTATCATGACTGACGTAGAATGATATTTATGTGAAGATAAACCACAACCACAAAAAAAAATTAAAGTTTGAAGTTTTAAAGTTGTAACAAAACCTATGGTCAGACTAGTTTTTAAATACCTTTAAGTACCTATATGTTTAAACAATTATCTTATTATTAATAATATTCTAGCAAGTTGAACAGAAGATTGTAAAATGTAAAGACAAAAAAGAGAGAAAGGAAGAGAATTGTAAGAACAGAATTTTTTAAATTGTAACAATATTTATGGTCAGACTAGTAATTAGATACCTTTATGTGGAGATTTGATATGTACGTAAATGAATTTCAGTACCTATATATTCTAAATCGATCTTGGTAGGTATTAATAATGCTCTTGCAGAATATATTAGCATAATAAATTACAGTGAAATATCAACGGTAAAGGAAGAACAGAAATCTGCAATTCTTTCGTTGTTGACCTAACAATATAAATTCTTTCTCTCATTTACCTCGCTAAATAATTCTAAAAACTATATCCATTGCGGGCTTTTCATCTAAAACATTTTCTAACTTCATTCACCAAGCGCTATGGTGATAGAACAAATGTAAAATGTTGTGTGTTAGATGAATTTCGAAATACGAAGTGTTTTCCATTGATGCATGTGCTCAGGGCCATTGTGCATGCGATTGATGCACCAACGATGGTCGACGTATTACAATCGTTATGTACCTAATGTCAATTTGCTCCTGTTCGGCTACTGTTTGCCTGTATCCATGTTCAAGGAGTTTTATTGTTATGTTAGATGTACATACGTTAAGCTTGGACTTAATTTATGAGACTCATCATACTTAGGTTTTGTCCGTGTAGTGACGGAATAAGAATACAATTCACCACTCATAAAAGACGGCTAAGGAATATAATATGCATATGATACATATGCAAGAGAAGGAAAACTCGAAATAAAATCCTATACCAACCTGTCTGACTAGCATGGTATTGTAAGGTCAATTTCTCTCCTATTACAATGATGATGGAGCAACAATGGCACGTATTTGAGCCGAGATGATCACAATTTTTTTTTTATCATCATAATCATATATGTCACACTCCTGGGCTCGAGCCTCCTCCACAATAGGAGGGAATTTGACCTACTATAGCATACTGAGCAGACGAGTTACTTTAGTGTTTTATTTTCAACTAGCAACCCGCCCTCGCTTCGCTTCGGTTTCAGTCGTCTTTCCTGCGTAGTTCCCGTTCCCGTGGTGAATGCCGGTATAAAATATAGCCTAGTTTACGCCCTGATATTATAGCTTTCCATTGGTGAAAGAATTTTTGAAATCGGTTTCGCCAAACAGACAGACAAAAAAAATATAAAGTCTATTTTAGGCATAACTATAGTGCAAATAATCGTGTGAGCATGAAAAAAGACTATTATTTTGACATTACAAACAGACACTCCAATTTTATTTATTGGTATAGATTTTCCTTCTCTTGCATAGCCGTTATTTACATACCATATCTCTTAGTCATCTTTAAGACACCCACAGGCTTAGAATAATAACGTATAGAAGGATAGTGTCAATACTTCGAAAGTTCGAAACTTGAATCTAAAAATATTAATGGCGCGCAGACGATTACACACGTACACACGCACACCACTTTACAAATTATGAAATCAAATTTTGTTTTTACTAACATAAATCGTCGATATACTTTTAAAAGTAATGTTAAAAACCTTTTTAAGTTTTTCAAATGTGTTATGACACAATTTGTATGCACAAACCGTCATAATTACCTATTTGTTTTTTAAGAGTTGCGAACGTACGTGCAGTACAATGACTTGTAGATTACGGAACGGTTCTAGCGTAAGCTCCATTAGGCTCCAATTGAAATGCTTCACTTTTTGTGCGCGAACTTACCTTCTATACCTTATTATTTTAAGCCCACAGGTAAGATAGGGGGTAGTGTATTGTATTTTTACTCCGTTTCCGCACTGAAAAATGAAGCATGTTATTTTTAATTGGTTGGGTGTTATTGTTTTACTCTTGGAAACAGAATTCCCTAAGGGGATAAATTAATATAATTGTTACGGTGGATAGGTGGAATATGCGGCTCGATAGAAATTATTTTATTTAGCCTGACAAGTATCATTATCATTTCATCTCATATAGGTAGGTACGTCCCATTGTTGAGTTCGGGCCTTCTCCACTAAGGGAGAGAAATTTGTCCTACTATACCACGCTGGTCAGACGTGTTGGTATAATATTTTATGCCGAGATTTCCTTCTCTAGCAAGTAACTTAGATTTCATCATCATCTTCATCCCCGCTCTTATATGTCCCAGTGTTGGGCTCGAGCCTCCTCCATAATAGGAGGAATTTTGACCTACCACCTATAACACGTTGGTCAGACGAGTTGGTATAGGGTTTTAATTTGAGTTTTCCTTATCTTGCATAGACGTTGTCGGGTCGACCACTGAAGGCAAGGAACTCTGCACCGGTGATCAGCCCAACGACGAAGGTGACGTGCTACATGGGTGGGTTACGGGGCCGCGCGCCGCTCCTCTGTCTCCCCGGACGGAGCCGGGCGGCGGGTGAGCTAATGGTAGCCCAACCAAAAAAAAATTCTATAGACGTTATATGCATGAACAAAATAGGGAGTGGTAAATTCTATTCTTACTCCGTTACCATACGAAGTCTAAGATTTACTAAAAAATAAAATACATATTAAATATTTCTAAAATTAGTATCTGATACTGAAATGTTGAAAATTAATTTAATCTTTACCAGAAATAGGTTATCCTATCTCTTCTAGTTAAATAGAACAACGTAGGAAGCACTCACAAGACTGGCTGAAACATAAATCTGGCTAGGCGGCTCGGTCGCGCGGAAACTTTTTGAATTATTAGTTTTAATTTCCGCTTAAGATCCGCCGCGTCCCCCGTATCTGTCAGCGGTCATATACAATCCACGACTATGTATTTGTGAAAGCTTTATATGTGAAATATTTTGATGTAGAAAACTTAATTAAGTATAAATTTTAATCAATCATTCATCACTCATTTCAGCTCATATACGTCCCACTGCTGGGCTCGAGCCTCCTTTACAATAGAATGCTGGTCAGACAGTTTGGTATAGGGTTTTATTTCGAGTTTCCCTTCTTTTGCATTGATGTTATATGCGTATTATATCCCTTAGTCCACACATCCAAGAGCAAGATAGGGAGTGGTGAATTGTATTTCCGTGTGGTGACGGAGTAAGAATACAATTCATCATTCTCTACCTTACCCGTGGATGTCGTAAAAGACGACTATGGGATATAATATGCACATAACATCTATGCAAGAGAAGGAAAACTCAAAATAAAACCCTATAGCAACATGTCTGACCAGCATGGTATATTAGGTCAAATTCCCTTCCATTATGGAGGAGGCCCGAGCCCAACAGTGGGACGTACGTGGGCTGCGATGATGATGATGATAAATTGTATTCTTACTCCGTCACCACACGGAGAGATTTTAATTATATTTTGATAAATATTTCAATGCTTTAATTATTTCAAATTAAATTTAAAAAAATGTGTGTGTGTACTTATATAGGCCCGGAAGAAGTTGGACTTCTTTGGCGTGACAAGATAAAAATCTTTCTAAAAATTTTATTCTTCGCACTATTTAATCCAAAACACCATCCGTTAGGATGGGAACGCGACCGCACTAAGAAGATCCACCAAGAAACGCGGTAGGTTTGCCCAAAGTTTTTTGATAATAAATTTAATTAAATAAAATTATATCGCACCATATGCATATTAACAACAGTATGTAAATACGATAATCTTATTAAAATAAAACACTTCGTAAATCAGAATTGCCTGTATATGTAATATTAACTTCACAATATTGCAGCCCTATATCAGCCATCAACTATATTCTTAGCACTCTATTAAGATACCAGTTTGTTATTGAATGGTAGCATAATTATATGCTATGGTTGAACGCCACCGGACCGGAGTGCTGTTGATTTTAGTGGCACCGCAGATCGAATTCGAGATACGTGAACAAATAATGTATATGTGCTAATACGTGCTTTCGTGGATAGCAATCGATGGGCTCGGTCAGGGTTTTATCATAAAATGATACCTTCCAGTATAAAGAGATACATAAATATTATTCAGATAAATATTATTTTGGAGGCAAAATAAGGAATTTATTTATCTTTTTACTACATTTACTGTTAAAGGAATTTTAGTCAGGTTTGAATTTTAGGCTATTATTATTGCAGTTACATTATTATTTAGCTACTTATTTATTTTATTTATATTATAACAGAGTAAGAATACATAACTTCTCTAAAATACGATTAAAGGCCTTAATTAAGTAGATCATATCACTGCAAGAGAAAAAACTGGCATCAAAATTCAATCCGTTTTATCAGCGTTTACTTAATTCTCCCCACCTCTATGGAAGCGGTTCCAGCCCAGCAATAGAACGAAGCTAACATGATGATAATTATGAATTTACCTTGTCTTAGAGATTTTTCATAATATTATTTTTATGAAGCTAGCCATTTAACATGCCAAACTGAAACGGGACGAGAATATCAACGCTATCATTGTTTCAGCTCCTGGGTTAGAGCCTCTTCCAAAATGGGAGAAAAATTGACCTACTAAACCACGCCTAGCAGTTTCTGGTCTAACAGTTTCTGGTCTAACAGTTTGACCCCCATAGGTTTTATTTCGAGTTGTTCTTCTCTTGCATAGATGTTATTTGTGAATTATAATCATTTAATTATCCTTAAGAACACAAACAAGCAAGGAAGGTGTTGGGGAATTGTAGGTATTCCTTACTCAGTCACCGCAAGGAAAACTGATGACTATATGCCAAAGTTATGTGACTTTCATTCATCTGTTAATAATGTTTTCTTCCAATTTTTTAGTCCTTGTCATTTGAACACACAAATCCTGTCTTCAAGTTTTATTATTAATGGCGTGGTAAGGACTTTTTTGTTTGCTGTAAAAGTAAGGATTTAATGAAAGTGACTATGTGTTTACCTACATGCATCTTGTATCATATATACTTATGCACTACTGTTATTTTTGGCTTTAAAATGTATTGAATAAGTATATTTCAGTATAAATAAGTAATCCGCTTGATCGAAACCAAAATATGTATCGATATTAAAAGATACAAAAATAAAAAGCAGACACAAATAGCGTCCGGCCGATAGGATTAATAAATTTGTCTAGTGGAAAACGCCACGCTTTCACCGTCCTCCCTTTTTGTGTGTTTCCACATTTTTCACGCGATAAATCATATTTTTTCACCGGTAGCGCTTTTTGCGTTGGCGTCCTTTCGGTTTGCCCGAGCGTACTGTCATTTTTTTCAAACGGACACGGGAGTTTGCACTTGCTCATTTCGCTTTTGTTTTGTCCAGAGAATTTATGATTAATTTGCACCGCCGATGACGCACGGTTGAACAACCTCTACATTGAATTCGTAGTTTTTAAATCGTGTAGTTATAAATTATCACGTCACAAAAATAACTACGTTTATTGAAGCGTTTAATTAACGATTAATTATACTGTAAATTTGACCGGGTTTCGGTTAAGTTGAATAATATCAACGAACACCAGCAAACTATCGTCATCATCCCAGTTTAAATACATGTTGGGCATTAACCTCCTCCGCGATGGGAGGGAAATTGACCTACCACGCTGATCAGGGTTGGGATTTTTCTTTTTTAATGGGTGGGCTATGGTAAGCGCACACGCAGTCCATTCCGTCCGAGGCGACAAAAGGACGGCGCGAGGGTCCATAACCCACCCGTACCCACGTCGCCTTCGTCAGATGAGTTGAGATAAGGTTTTATTTCGAATTTTCAATCAATTGATGTAACATAGAGATTCCCTTCGGAGCGTCGTTAGTTGCAGGCGGCCATACTCTATGGCGTAACATAATAGAGATGTAGGTACGCCTGGCAGTGTACGGCAATAGACTGAAATGATGATGACGATGATTCCTTCAACATCTCAGCCCACATACGTCCCATTGCTAGCCTCGAGCCACTTTCACAATAGTCAGCGAAATTAACTTACTAATATATAACACTCTGATCAGGGTTTTGTTTAGATTTATCCTTTTCTTACATACATGTTATTTCTATATTTAATCCCTTAGTCGTCTTTTACGACACCCACAGGCAAGATAAGGCACCCACAGGTGATAATGGATTGGACGGCATATGTTCAGATTAGTGTTGCCCAAAAAAGTCTTGGTCTTGCGGTCTTGGTCTTGGTCTTGCGAGAAATGCGAGACCGAGACCAAGACCAAGACCGCTTAATTTTTGCAAGACTAAGACCAAGACTGGCCCTGCAAGACTTGAGCAAGACCAAGACTGGGCCTGCAAGAGTCTCGCGGTCTTGCATTTAATTCAAATCACCATTTCAGCTTATATACGGTTGAGCTCGTGTCTTCTACATAACAGGAGGAGAATCGGCCGTAGCCGGAGGGGAATCGCCACGGTGATCGGCCGTGTTGTTACAGGTCATACATGTCAAGTTTTCCTTCTCTTGCACCGATGTTATATATTATAGCCCTTAGTCGTGGGTTCGCAGTCACGGGTAAAATAGGGGGTGATGAATTATATTCTTACTCCGTCACTACACGGCAAGTCAAAGTCAAAGTCTTGAGATATCCATCTATTGGCCAATCGATTCCCAATGTTGGTGTTGGCTTTTCAGAATTACTCTTCGGAAGGGCTTAAGGACAAAAATACGGTAATCACGAGAGTGCTCTTGCCCAATATACATATTTATATATCCGTTTATTCATTAGCCCAACGACGTTCACTGTTGGACATAGAAATATGCCTACAATTAATCTATATAAATGTCCACGTAGGGACAGAGTACGATCACCATCAGGCAGTATATGAAGTGTTGCTCCCAGCGCTATTTTGCCTCTGCCACGACTCACCCCAATCCACTAGTGGTTGGGGCGGTAAACTACGTCCCCTCAAAAATATCCGCGGTCCGACGTCCTCGTCATCTTCTTGAAGAAGAAGATGACGCTATTATGATCACCCAAGAAAGGACCTACACAGCTCACGCAGCGATAACAGATAAAACTCCGCGGTATCGGCCTCGCCGTCGAGGTCGAAAACCGCGCCGCGTAAAAGTCATTATCCTAAACTTGGCCACGCCCACTTTGCTCTCAGCGACGCCCCGAGCCGAGGTCCGTTCCCCACAGGGGGGAGCCCTCGGGCGATGTTCGCTTAACTTACTTACCGGGTTGAGAGCCATCAGCGCTCACCCATTGACCGCGTTAAGCTGTCAAGGTCATCTGCGACCAACAGCTACACACACACACAAAAAAAGACAGAGTACGAATATAATTCACCACTCTCTTACCCGTGGATGTCGTATCAAATCGGATCGGGCAATGGTGTTAGGAACCCATGAAAAAAAATTGAAATAAAAATATCGATTCGTTAATGAATTGAGAGACATGTAAGTTCTCAATTTTGTCATCGTTTTTTCGTGTAAATTGATTAAAATGTATAAAGGAATGATACTTAATCTACAACATATTCGTATTTTGTTAAATGTTCATTAGAATTTGAATAAATCAATGATTACGTATGCATAAGCAAGACAAACTTCGCTTTAACATAAATCAGCTGATCGGCCGATGACCGTTGATGAGTCGCCTTTGTACCTACGTAACCATTGAAAGGTTCGCGCAAATCTAATACCTATTTATACTGTCGAAATTTTACATGCTTACATATATCCTGTCTGTACATACCTACATAATGCATAAAATTTAAGGCATAAACTCTTAGACACACATTTTTGTAATCACTATAACTTTTACGTTATATTGTTTTTGTGTAATATACATTCTAATTATGATCTATGACTGTTGAACTACAACATACATGAACAGTTGTCCCATAACCTGATACACCCTGTGTATATAACATATGTGCAAGAGAAGTGAAACTAGAAAGAAAACCCTGTACCAACATGTCTGACCAGCGTGGTATAGTAGATCAATTTTCCTCTTACTGGAAGGAAGCTTAAGCCCAGCAGTGGCACTTTTATGAGCTGTGACGATGACGACGAATATCATACATTTTACAAGTATTAAAACCATAAAATTTTAAATCAGTTTTATATGTTCTTGAATAAATAGTATATTAAGAGCTACATGGATCCAGCGGCCAAAGTATTTATATAGGCAATAGAGCAACAGGTTTTTTCAAGTATCCAGAGTATCAGTAACTAAACTGGAAATACAATAGATACATACCACTTAACTTGAAGGGGAATATAAACAATCGCATTAATTGTAAAATATCGCATTGATTATAAAATGACATAAAATTTATTGTATCAACTGCCTCGTGTGGTGACGTCTTAAGAAAATAGGGTCGAAAGTCCTGTCATAAGAGTAGTAACGCTGTCTAATGGAGCATCAGGGGAATAGAAGAGTAATTTTCTCCAGTGGTAAGTATTGTATTCAATAGTGAACTATAGGCTAGCAGATGGATAGATAGGATAGGATGCTATTTGATTAATTTAGTTGGATTTTTCATTGCCATGATAAATTACTGTTACGTTATTCTAACTGCAAAACTTTGCGAGACTCTTGCTGCAATACCAAGACTCGGGTGCGCAAGACCAAGACCAAGACCAAGACTCGGGTGCGCAAGACCAAGACCAAGACGAGACCAGGTGTGATGTTGCAAGACCAAGACCAAGACCGGTCCAAGTCTCGTCTTGGTCTTGCATTTGGGCAACACTAGTTCAGATCATAGCTTGCCAAGAGTTTGTACTAACAAAAAGATGTAAACAGATGTTATTAGCAAAATGTAGCAAATATTTCCTGTGAGGAAAGGCTAGCCATATTAAATTGCCACCTCATGGTTATGAGAGTGACTCATAACTAGTCTTGGTCTTGGTCTTGCGCACCCGAGTCTTGGTATTGCAGCAAGAGTCTCGCAAAGTTTTGCAGTTAGAATAACGTAACAGTAATTTATCATGGCAATGAAAAATCCAACTAAATTAATCAAATAGCATCCTATCCTATCTATCCATCTGCTAGCCTATAGTTCACTATTGAATACAATACTTACCACTGGAGAAAATTACTCTTCTATTCCCCTGGTGTTCCATTAGACAGCGTTACTACTCTTATGACAGGACTTTCGACCCTATTTTCTTAAGACGTCACCACACGAGGCAGTTGACACAATAAATTTTATGTCATTTTATAATCAATGCGATATTTTACAATTAATGCGATTGTTTATATTCCCCTTCAAGTTAAGTGGTATGTATCTATTGTATTTCCAGTTTAGTTACTGATACTCTGGATACTTGAAAAAACCTGTTGCTCTATTGCCTATATAAATACTTTGGCCGCTGGATCCATGTAGCTCTTAATATACTATTTATTCAAGAACATATAAAACTGATTTAAAATTTTATGGTTTAATTTTATGATATTCGTCGTCATCGTCACAGCTCATAAAAGTGCCACTGCTGGGCTTAAGCTTCCTTCTAGTAAGAGGAAAATTGATCTACTATACCACGCTGGTCAGACATGTTGGTACAGGGTTTTCTTTCTAGTTTCACTTCTCTTGCACATATGTTATATACACAGGGTGTATCCCTGATACACCCTTTATGGGACCCGTTATGGGACAACTGTTCATGTATGTTGTAGTTCAACAGTCATAGATCATAATTAGAACGTATATTACACAAAAACAATATAACGTAAAAGTTATAGTGATTACAAAAATGTGTCTAAGAGTTTATGCCTTAAATTTTATGCATTATGTAGGTATGTACAGACAGGATATATGTAAGCATGTAAAATTTCGACAGTATAAATAGGTATTAGATTTGCGCAAACCTTTCAATGGTTATGTAGGTACAAAGGCGACTCATCAACGGTCATCGGCCGATCAGCTGATTTATGTTAAAGCGAAGTTTGTCTTGCTTATGCAAACGTAATCATTGATTTATTCAAATTCTAATGAACATTTAACAAAATACGAATAAGTTGTAGATTAAGTATCATTCCTTTATACATTTTAATCAATTTACACGAAAAAACGATGACAAAATTGAGAACTTACATGTCTCTCAATTCATTAACGAATCGATATTTTTATTTCAATTTTTTTTCATGGGTTCCTAACACCATTGCCCGATCCGATTTGATACGACATCCACGGGTAAGAGAGTGGTGAATTATATTCGTACTCTGTCTTTTTTTGTGTGTGTGTGTAGCTGTTGGTCGCAGATGACCTTGACAGCTTAACGCGGTCAATGGGTGAGCGCTGATGGCTCTCAACCCGGTAAGTAAGTTAAGCGAACATCGCCCGAGGGCTCCCCCCTGTGGGGAACGGACCTCGGCACGGAGCGTCGCTAAGAGCAAAGTGGGCGTGGCTAAGTTTAGGTTAATGACTTTTACGCGGCGCGGTTTTCGACCTCGACGGCGAGGCCGATACCGCGGAGTTTTATCTGTTATCACTGCGCGAGCTGTGTAGGTTCTTTCTTGGGCGATCATAATAGCGTCATCTTCTTCTTCAAGAAGATGACGAGGACGTCGGACTGCGGATACTTTTGAGGGGACGTAGTTTACCGCCCCAACCACTAGTGGATTGGGGTGAGTCGTGGCAGAGGCAAAATAGCGCTGGGAGCAACGCTTCATGTACTGCCTGATGGTGATCGTACTCTGTCCCTACATGGACATTTATATAGATTAATTGTAGGCATATTTCTATGTCCAACAGTGAACGTCGTTGGGCTAATGAATAAACGGATATATAAATATGTATAATGGGCAAGAGCACTCTCGTGATTACGGTATTTTTGTCCTTAAGCCTTTCCGAAGAGTAATTCTGAAAAGCCAACACCAACATTGGGAATCGATTGGCCAATAGATGGATATCTCAAGACCGATTTGACTTGCCGTGTAGTGACGGAGTAAGAATATAATTCATCACCCCCTATTTTACCCGTGACTGCGAACCCACGACTAAGGGCTATAATATATAACATCGGTGCAAGAGAAGGAAAACTTGACATGTATGACCTGTAACAACACGGCCGATCACCGTGGCGATTCCCCTCCGGCCACGGCCGATTCTCCTCCTGTTATGTAGAAGACACGAGCTCAACCGTATATAAGCTGAAATGGTGATTTGAATTAAATGCAAGACCGCGAGACTCTTGCAGGCCCAGTCTTGGTCTTGCTCAAGTCTTGCAGGGCCAGTCTTGGTCTTGGTCTTGCAAAAATTAAGCGGTCTTGGTCTTGGTCTCGGTCTCGCATTTCTCGCAAGACCAAGACCAAGACCGCAAGACCAAGACTTTTTTGGGCAACACTACTCATAACCATGAGGTGGCAATTTAATATGGTCGGCAATTTATATCAATCTAGATATTACAGCTGGAATACAATTCACCATCCTCTCTCTTGCCCTTGGGTGTCATGAAAGACGACTATGGGATTAAATGCACATATTTATGCAAGAGTAGGAAAACTCAAAACAAAACCCTATACCAACATGTATGACCAGCGTGGTATAGTAGGTTAATTTTCCTCCTATTTTGATGGAGGCTCGAGCCCAACAGTGGAACGTATATGAGCTGAAATAATGATGATGAGTCCAGCTGGATAAGAATATCCCGTCAAAAGAGCAGTCTATTGCTGGCTAATAATTCCTAACCTAAAGTACTAAATAAACAGATTATATAGTTTAATTATATATCAACACTATGATATAAAATACGTATGATATAAACCTAAGTAGGTACATATATTTTTAGAAGAGACAGCAGCTGTGATCGTACATAATACCGCTCAAAATCGCTCATCTCTGTCAATTTTCATTTGGCTACCAAAACGAGAACGATTTAATTTAACTGCCAAATCATTAAGTTAATCACGAAAATATTAGTCGGAACTAGTGGGATGGAATTAATAAACTCACCAGTACAAATAAAGAAATCAATGACGTATCTATCTTTGGAAAAAATGGCGGGGACCTTACATTAATACGTGGCCATAAATTAAAGTGTGGCTTAAAATTAAGACAACAAGCCTCTTTAATCTACAATAAATGGTGGTCGTCGCTCGGAGACCGGTTTCGAGATGGAGGCGCAAAAGAAAAAAGAATAATCCGGTCCGGAGCGGGTCCAAAATATGATAGGCATCCATATTATACAACATGGCCGCTAAGCTCCTATATCTATCTCTGTCATATACGTAGCTTTCAAATGTAGCTATCGCACTTTATTAAGGTTGACCACATGTGGAGTGTTCCGCTAAGCCTAACCTTGATATCATACTCGCCGCTGTACGGGGTGTCCTAACGTCGATTTCATCTCGCGCTTCTTACAATTTATTAGTCTGCATCGTCGTAGACTATTTTCTTACCACAATATTAAACGTTAATATTATTTTTTAAAATTTTATCTAACTTAATACAATAATAAATATATTTAAATGTTTTTTATTTTGTGCCGTTGGACTTTGTAATCGAAGCTTGAACAAGACTATATAAATCTAAGACACATAAAACTTTTAAATGGGAAATAATAGCGAAATATTTATAAACAGCCTATATATACGACTCCCTACTGATGAAGCGGAGACCGCAACATTCCACATTACAAGCAACACTGCCTTATAAATAAAAACCGTTTATATACCTGTCGATTTCCAAGAAAAATATAAACTAGGCAATTGACATTCATATAATCTTTTAACTCATATCAAGCAGTCTACAACTATTAAGATACCATTGGTCATTTACATTTGAACACTCACCTCCAACATTGTATTTAATAAAATTAAAAAAACATTCATTTAAAATATTAATTACAAAATCATTGTTTACTTATACCAAATTAATATTATTATGCACATCACTAGTGGTATGTTCGAAACTTTTATTAGATATCTATCTTATATGATGTAAACTAAATATGAACTGATAGATCCAAAGTATAGTAATAGACTGGCTCAGACTTTAAATGAAAATGAATCCACCTAGTTATGTGCGAATACTATGCAAATTGCCCTTATCTGCAGGTGGTCAACGGTTATTGTCAAAGAGCACTTTTGTCTCATTGTCTCTGGTATTCTTCACATAGAACAATTTAAAATAAGAACACTTTCGCTTACATTCTTGCGAATTTTGTCACACCTTTACTTTCATTTTTTTCTTTAGTTAGAAATTCTTTAAATGTTTGTGACCAGTATTACCTTTAATGTGGTAATAAATAAAACACTTTCTTTACAGAAAAGTTTGAAAAGAATGTACCTGTTACAATTTTGCATAGCTTAATACAATAAATTATTTATATTCCGTATCGCCTGCTTAAAATCTATATCTATACAAATAAATAAGATTGAAGTTTATGTTTGTAATGTCAAAATTATAGGCTTTTTTCAGGCTATAGCGGTTATTTGTACGATACCTATGCCTAAAAATAGATTTAAAATATTTTTTGCTTGTTTGTCTGTCGATTTGTTTGTCTGTTTGTTGTGGGTAACCTTCAAAACGGCTGGACGGATTTTGATAATATTTTAGTACCAGGTAGCTGTCTGTATAAAGAGTAGGTAACTTAGGCAATATTTTATCCCGGTATTCCCACGGGAACGGGAACTATGCGGGTAAGGCGACTGAAACCGAAGCGAAGCGAGGGCGGGTTGGTATATTAAAATAATAATTCAAAAAATATTTTTTGGATTGAAACAAATATAACATTTCACTTTTGAGGATATTGTAGTAAAATTTTATTTTTCTGAAGATGAAAAACATTTAATTGAACTATTAGTTTTATCAATGAAAGCATTGTTTAGTGGTATGATATAATTTCTCTTCCGTTTTATCTCAATATCTTCATAATAGTCACATCTGTTGATTAAGCTGTTACTACAATGTAAAGCTTCGCGATAAAATGCTATTTTTTAATCGAATACATATGCAGTGATGCATGACTTACCTATACGACGGCATATATTCTGTAAAATATTAACATGACATGTGTGGTAGCGGCTTCGAATACTACCAACCCTTGCTTTGCTCGTGGGTGTCGTAAAAGACGACTAAGAGCCCTAGATTGAACCGGACCAACTCCATCTGGTACCATTTGGGTCAACGATTACATTCCCAAGGAGGATTGACGTCAGGCAGGCGGCCGGTCATAAAAGTCATTGCCGAAACTTTTTGTAATATGTCAAAACAGATGATATATTGCGTCGACCCCAAGTAATTGGGATAAGAGCAAGATGATGATGATGATTAACATGACAAACATTATAACTAGTTCTCATACTTCAAAATTAAAGCTTTTATGTCATACTAGCTGACCCAACAGGCATTGTTCTGCTCAAATAAAATAAAAGGAATTCGCCTTGAAATCGACAGCAGCACCACTTACCAGTCCAATTGTAAATCTAAACCATCCTCGAATCCCCTTGGACAAGCACAAAAAATTTCGTTAACATTGGTCCAGCCGTTTAGGAACAGTTCAGTGACATACACACGTACACAAGAAATTTATATATTTAAAGATATAGTCATATTATCCGTGTGGTAATGGAGAATACAATTTACCAACTCTATCCCTCTCTCTTACCGGTGGGTATCGTAAAAGACGATTTAGGGATATAATATGCATATAACATCTATGCAAAAGAAGGACAACTCGAAACAACACGTCTAATCTGCGTGGTATAATAGGTCAATTTCTCTCCCATAGTGGTGAAGGCCCGAGCACAATAGTGGATATGGGCTGAGATAACGATGAGCACACTTTTCTTTACTCTCCTTTTTTTTAGGTATGAGTAGTAAAGCACAAGCGTTCTCCTCAATAAGAGAGAGATGGCCATAACACGCTACTGAAAAATTATACTGAATGAATAATTGATCTGAATTGTTGATTTTATTTCAAGTTAGCTTTATGAAATCAAATCATTTATTATCCATAAGCCCCTTAAGGGCACTTACATATTGTCAAATTTAATCTATTTGCATTTCATAATCGTACGTTACGTTTCTAAAAATACTCGCGGGATCTTAAATAGGTATATAAAAATAATAACTTATTGATTTCTGATGTAGACGCGAGTGTTACAACCAATCTACACTATTATAAAGAGGAAAAATTTGTATTTTTGTGTGAGTGTATGTTTGTAATGAGTAAACTTAAAAACTACTGTGTCGATTACAAAAATTCTTTCACCATTGGAAAGCTACATTCACCCTGAGTAACATAGGCTATATTTTATCACGATATTCCCACGGAAATGGGAACTACGCAGGTAAGGCGACTGAAACCGAAGCGAGGGCGAGTTGCTATTGTAAATAAAACTATTTTAAGTTAAATTCATGGTCGCAGGCGGACTATCAGTCTGACATGACGTGACCATGAACGATGTAAAGTGTTCGGAACTTCGGGTAGTTAAAAATCAAATACAAACGCGATGAAATCCCTAAAATAGTTTTATGTACAATAATAACATATTATTCCAACAATATCTACATTTTAAATTGGTGCTTTGCCTAAACTTTTATTCGCATATTATCGCATTATTTGATGTAATATTTATTTAATCAAGAATTATGGTTCCCATAGAAGTCTAATTCCTTTTATAAATATAATCCTTATGATATAAAAGTTATTTTCATCAGGCTAGCTGTTTTAGAGATCATCTGGAACAAACGGGCAGATAAACAAAAAAGTGCTTCATATATTTATATGTGTTTAGTAACAAGCTATTTTTTTAGCATTACAAACAGACAGACAGACTAGTATAGAAAATATTTGAATGATATATGCATATTTTCGCTCCCAGTACTTCACACACCTTTTTAACTCATTATCACGCCGTCTGCAATAACAGATGTTTTGCTGTTTCATTCCATGAATGAAGTATTTGTTGTAAAATTATTTTAAAGCTTTATTTTTCTTGATATCTCAGAATAACAGCGAGTACTTATTCTACTAAATTAGTAGGTATACTGAAAGAAAGAAAAAAGAAAAGTATGTATTTATTTTGTTCCACAGAAGAGAGACGTTGGGAACACAGAAAAAAACCCTTACAATAAATGAAAAACACATAAAATCTATAAACTAAATAAGGAGGTATAATAATTGTGGACGAATGGAAGTCTCAGCTGCGGCAGAAAAAAGGATAACTGCTCAGCAATTGTTGTGATGTCAATGTAACACAACGCTGATTTTCAGCAATGTCCCTTTTGACTATATATATTTTTTTGAAATATTATTAAACATATTACTTTACAGACAAAGTTTTTCATCGTCATCATCACAGTTCATATACGTCCCACTGTTGGGCTCGAGTCTCCTCCACATTGGGTAGATAATTATCCTACAATATCACATTGGTCAGACGGTAGCTATAGGGTTCTATTTCAAGTTATTCTTTTCTTGCATAAATGTTAACTACAATAATCCCATAGTCGTCATTTACGACACCCACGAGCAAGAAAGGGTGTGAATTGTATTCTTACTCCATCACCACACGGAAAAGTGAGATTTTATTTAGCTTAAAATATCAAATTCTTTACCCGATAGCATTATTTTAATCTTTTTGGTATCTTCGTTTTATTTTTTTAAATCCAACCGACCCGGTGTCGATACCGTTACCTTTAAACACTTGACCCGGCGCGGGCGCAGGGGCCAGAAAGAACAAAGCATCTAATTCTATTGAAACACCATTATCTAATAAGTTGTTGTTGTATCATCGATCATGGTGGTGTGAAGTCCCCCTCAGTACTTCCATGTCATTAATCAGTATCTATAAATGTTCTGCCGACACTTGTGTATCGAATTTTAGGCTTTTTTGAGCATGATTCCGGCCACAGCTTGTAATATATATGCGTATTAGGTATGAGCGCATGTGTTTCGTGTATTCAATATAACTGTTACATTACTTTGAGTTATATTCTAATGGATATGGTATTATAGTTTATCTAATATGCCAAACGAATTTGTATTTTATCTGTGCTTTAGCTTATGTGCTTAAAATAACACGTCAAAAGTGAAAACTTCATTAGGTATCTAAACCAATAAATAACATTGAAGTGTCTGTTTGTAATGTCAAAATAATAGGTTTTTTTCATGCTCACACGGTTATTTGCACTAGGTATACATATGTCTAAAAATAACTATATTTTTTTTGACAGACTGTCTCTATTTGTTCCGGGTAATCTTCAAAACGGCTGCACCGATTTCAAAAACTCTTTCACCAGGGGAAAGCTATAATATCAGGGAGTAATATAGGTTATATTTTATCCCGGTATTACCACGGGATTCGGAACCACGCGGGTAAGGACACTGAAACCGTAGCGAAACGAGGGCGGTTTCCTAGTAATCTATATAGTAGGCGCCTACTCTAGAAATCCCCCCTTAATCGACGAGAACTACGAAGGCTCATTCAATAATCACAAAATAAAGAGCACACCTAAAGATGTTTTCACTTCAAATATAAATAGGCTATTTTAGCTCAGCTATTATAGCGATATTAACTCAGATTATGATAGTCTGAACTTCCAGATACAAATCACCTATATTAAGTTTATAATTTATTTTAAATTTTTCCTTCCGCAATTCTTGTCCTTGAATGAATTTAATGAATAAAATTGATGCTAAATTATTTAATCAATACGATATTATTATATTAAAATCTTCAGTAAAATTAAAAATAGCTTAAAACGACTACAAAAGCTATCTAAGTAGTTATTAACTGCGAGGTCTGGAGTAGTAATCCTATGGCAAGCTAAAGTATTCTACCAAATAATTCTTAAAAAAATTGTGGAGTGGATTCTTACCAGTGGTGGATCAGTTAACAGGTACACAGAAAATCTTATCCGTATTACGTGGTATTAATGTTAAACAGCCAAATGATTATGTCTAACACATCTTACCTGACATTTTAAAGATACGAATGTGAATCAATAAAGTTTATTACATATGTAAAAATATGAACAAAATTAATTCTCACGTGGTCCATTGCACATAAGATGTAATAACAAAATTAATATACATTAATTAGAAACTAATTTAACAAAAATAATGAGAGCTGATCGATTTAAATCAAATTAAACGATCATTTAACCTAATCTAATAACGATTTACCCATCACCAAGTGAGCAGGCAATGACTAAATCGACATGCTAACTAATGCCATGCATTTCTGAAGGCATTAAGTGTAAGTGCCTGAACATAAAACTGATAGGTATGCAATATATCCGATCGGCCATCAATCTGAACTGATTCGAATAACATCTCGATATTTAGTATCGATAAAAAGAGCATCGAGTGCGGTGCCTTTGTTCTTTTAAGATAGTTCACTAGCTACTTTATATAAATATATAGTATGGCTTGATTTTATTTACTTTGGCGTACGATTTATGACTTGTGATTTTCTTTTATAGCAAAAAATATTTGCTCATATATGTCCCACTGTTGGGCTCGAGCTTTCTCCACAATAGAAGGGGAATTGCCTTACTATACGTGCTGATCATTCAGTTTGGTACAGGGTTTTGTTTCGAGCTTTTCTTTTCTTGCACAGATGTTACATGCATATTACATTCCTTAGTCGTCTTTTACGACACCCACGGGCAAGAGAGGGAGTGATTAATTGTATTCTTACTCCGTTACCACGCCTCAACATTATAATCCACTAATAAGATAAAATGAATCAAATAAATTTAAATATATAAAAATATGTAAATGACAGGCGAGTTTTTTCTTAAAAATGTCTCTGGTTAAATGTGAATTATAAATTTATTATCAAACAAGATCTTTAAATTGGAACGCTAATGAGCTAATAAATGTCCAATTAAATATCCATATATAAAAAATGTATATTAAAAAAATATAGTCAGGCCACTTAGTTATTCATACCCTATAAATCTATTTTAGTTAAAACAAGAACAACGGTGTCCAAATCATAAGCAGGAAGTTAGATTAAAATCGGTCGTCTCTTGAACGCTCTGACGTGAATAATTCTATCCAATAATAGGGGGACTCCACCCCACGGCATGCGGGCATTTGAGTCATGTACTATGGCATGCAATCGTATCGCATTTCGTTACAACTGCATGCCGCATACCAATAGCATGTACCATAGGCCTTGTACACGTCTGCGATAATTTGCATTATACAACTAAGATATTAACACGATTATACGTTTTAGTTTTAATTTATTGTATGTATATCTTTTGTATTAGATATATCTAGGTATATCTTTTATTCGGGCTGGCCAACGGACAAGGAACTCGATACCAATAGTCGACCTAATGGCGAAGGGGAATACGATGGATTATGGGGCCACGGTTCACCCTTTCGTTACCCCGGATGGAACGGCGTGTGTGTTGACCATAGCCTACTAAAAAAACCGTCTAAAAGTCGGAGTCGCGCACGTAGGGTTCCGTACCATAGCCGAGCCGCTAGCCGAGGCCGCGGGTAATCGGACCGGGGAATTGTCCGTCACCCGCAGAGAGGCTGACCGCGCGACGGCGACCGACGTCCCAGGACGTCGAGAGGTGAGGTTACCCGAAAGGGTATTCCGTCAGGCCGACCACTGACGACAAGTCACATCTACTCCGGTGGTCGGCCCAACAACGAGGTGACGTGGGTACGGGTGGGTTATGGGCCCGCGCGCCGTCCTTTCATCGCCCCGGACGGAGTGGACCGCGCGTGCGCTTACCATAGCCCACCCATAAAAAAAAAGGGGGTTCCGTACCATAACCTATTAAAACCGCGTTTGTTGTATGGGAAATTATATTAAGCCCTCTTTAATTTTTTTTTGTCTTTAGTATTTGTTGTTATAGCGGCAACAGAAATACATAATTTGTAAAAATTTCAACTGTCTAGCTATCGTGGTTCTAGAGATACAGCCTGGTGACAGACAGACGGACGGACAGACAAGTCTTAGTAATAGGGTCCCGTTTTTACCCTTTGGGTACGGAACCCTAAAAATATTTCCAATTGTGGAGGAAACTCAACTCCAGCATTGGAACGTATATAAGCTGTGTAGTAGATAAAGTTAAGTAGGTACTACAACTTTGATAAGCGGTAATATTTGTCACCGTTGTCAGAGTTATTGCTTACCTGATGCTAATCATTTATTCACTTATTCATCAATTCATTGGCACCTCCAAAAGGATATTGGAACTAGGCTTCCCCAAAAGGAGAAAGGAAAGATTACGATGAATTTATTTGTCAGAAATACTATGAGATATAATGAAGAATATCATCATGACTCGAGGAAACGAAATGAGAGGTATTTGACTGCATATCAGTCAAAGACTCATATCTCTTAATTTTATTACTAAGATTAACATCGACTTGCACCTTATATTTTACGGTAATGCAATGAAAATTTTAATTTCATTTAAGTATTTGTTGTATGGCTCGTGCGTTAAATAGCAAAAGATGAGTTCATGAAACGAAAGTATATTCAGTATAAAATAGTTAATAAAACTATATTCATCATAATAATAGAAACATAGAATCAACTACCGTATAAAAACTGAAAATTTACAAAAAGAGTATAAGACATCGCATTGATTTTATATATCGCACGGCACAGATCACTTTAAATTCTTTAATTTAACTAAAATTTTCCCTCTAGATAGAACGTTCATTCAAATATTAGTCCCGTGTATATACTAAAATAATATAATTTAATGTGTTGACTAATACACAGTCTTTTTCTTACAGATATCCTACGACATGACTGACGTGGCCTCAAAACTTTATAGGTTAATTTTGCTCTTATAGTCGATGATATTCGTGCTGAATTATGGCAGAAAAAATATGAGTAGAAATAAAAACTAATACTAAATAAAAACAAAATTAAAATGTCATAAAATCCATAAAAATACTTTACTTTCTTATGAGACAATAAAGTATCAAATTAACAGCATCACAGCAAAGTTAATTTTAGAACACATGTATTTATTTTCAGTCGCTGTTTTCATCACGACAAGTTTGTCGCAAACGAACACACAGCTGATAATCGTGTGTCGACAACCATTTGTCACCATCGATCGCATTTACCGTCAGTCTACTCGCCCAGACATGCAATCCATCACTACTTTGTATATAATTATATTATTTTAAACACAAAACTAATATAATATCTTACAAGCCTATTAAAAGAAAATAGAATCTTTAATGACCTATTAATAGCTAAGGAATTAAAAACATCGTTGTAAATTATGTCATTGATAGATTAAGAAATGTTATCCCGTCTTAAAATTAGCTGTTTTAGATTATACTAACGTTTTATAGAGTCAAAACTTATACATATATAAATGTCAGGACAATAAATTCTTTCAAATTTTTTGGAAGACTTTATTTTGATTTTATAAATACGTTCTTAATATATTATTTCTATTTATTTATTATTTTTACTTAGTAAGTTGTTAAAACGAGTGCCATTTTTTGTATTTTTACAATAAAATGGGTATAGCATATGGGTTTCAAACGCCAGAAGCAGATAAATACAAAAAGTGCCGTGGGTTCTAATTCGAGATCACTGCATAGCCGTTTGTTTCTTCACAAGGTCATCCTACAAAGCAAATAAACATTTACATAGCTATACATGCCTGTATATTATTGACTATTTTTTTTTTTTTTTTTTTATTATTTATTTATTTTAGGTCGCTTTTTAACATCTAAGGTCATTAACGACCACAATAGGTATATTACATAAACAGAGGTAATTAAACTAATTTATAAACATTAATCTTTTTCAAAAACATTAAGGTTTGAACATACCCGTTCTTATTCAAACATTCCTTAAGATTATTAGGTACTTTACATAACCTTTTTTCTTCATCAAAAATTGAACATTCAACTAATAAATGGTTTACAGTCATTTTTAGTCCACATTTGCATTTATTATGATCATTTTTAGTAATAAGATGGATGTGTGTCATATTTGTGTGTCCAATGCGAAGCCTGGTGATAGTAACTGCATCTTTTCTACATTCGAAAGACGTAGGAGATTCGTCAAAAATGGATTTTCTAATATTAAATAAGGTTGTTGTATTTCCCAACTTCCAATGAGAATCCCAATAGGTTTTAATCTTAGATTTAAAGTATTTTTGTAACTCACATGGGGTTGATTTAAAGTAATTGTAATTTTCATTTTCCTTTACTGCTTGTTTTGCTTCTCTATCTGCTTTTTCATTGCCTTTAATACCCTGATGGCTAGGGATCCATATGATTTCAAATTTGTAGCCATTATTAATGAGATTTATAATTTTTTGTTTGATTTCTATAATAAGAGTATTTTTACTGTTTTTATTTTGCAGAGCTGTTAAACATGATTTGGAATCTGAATATATTATGTAATTATTGATATGTGTTTCATTGTGTATTAATTCTAGTGTTTTAAGAATAGCTATTGCTTCACAACTGAAGATGGTGTTGAAATCTCCTAGCCTATAACGATAACAAATATTACTAGACACTATTGCACATCCTGATTTACCATTTACGACTGAGCCATTCGTATATAAGGTCTTACAATCGGGGTATCTACTATTTATCTCATTGAAGAGGTTTTTATAAATGTATGAGGGAGTATCAGCTTTTAGATTTTTAGCTATCTCAAGATTTATAGGTAAGTTAGGAACTTCCCAAGGGCCAGAGGAGAGTAGTTTCTTTGGGAACATTTCTGGTATTTTAGTATTTAGTTCCTTTAGATATGTTTTTGCTCTGATTCGTAATGGTTGGGATAAATTAGGTTGAAATTCATATTCTGTGTCTACCGCTATTGTTTTAGTATAATTGTAGTAAGTGGGATTTACAGGTTGAGATAAAATATTTAAAGCATATGTAATAACAAGCTCTTTTCTCCTAAATTCCAGGGGCATTTCATTAGCTTCAGCTAAGATACTTTTGATTGGGCTTGTTTTAAACGCACCTATACTAAGACGAAGAGCTGTATTTTGTATACTTTCTAATGCATGAAGAGTACGTTGCTTGGCTGAATCATAAATTACAGAGCCATAATCTATTTTTTGTCTTATAAGAGCACGATATGTGTTCATCAGACATCTTCTATCAGCCCCCCATGTTGTTGATGACAAAATTTTTATTATATTTAACCTTTTGTAGCACTCAGATTTTAGATTATTTATATGTGAATGCCAAGACATTTTCTTATCAAATACTAGTCCCAAAATTTTTAAATTATTTACCTCTTTTATATTATGACCATTTAATGTTAATTTAATGTTTTTATTTTTATTTTTTTTATTGGATAAAATCATGAATTCTGTTTTAGTTTTTGAAAACTTAAACCCAGTTTTATTAGACCACTCTTGAAGACTAAATAGCGTATTTTGAATTAGTTTTAATGTCGGTTTTAAAGTTCTACCACTACAAATAATAGTTAGATCATCGGCAAACAGAAACCCTTTCACTGGTTTTTCAATATATGCAAAAACGTCGTTTATAACTATTAAAAATAGAATTACACTAAGTACTGATCCTTGAGGTAGGCCATTCTCAATAGGAGTAGCTTTTGATAGTGTGTCATTAACTCTAACCCTTATTTTTCTGTGGGATAAAATTTTTTTAATAAATGCGAGAGTATTTCCTTTAATATTAATATTTTGTAGTAATTTTAAAACTCTGTGCTGCCAAACCATTTCATAAGCTTTTTCTATGTCTAATGCTACAATTACAATGAAATTATTGTTAGCAAAACTGTCAAGTACTTCGCTTTCAATATTCATTAAATGGCCTAATGTTGATCGAAATTGGCGGAATCCGTATTGGAATGGTGATAGATAATTATTAGTTTCTGCATACCACCTGATCCTTTTACTTATTATTTTTTCAACTATTTTACATAAATTACATGTTAGTGATATTGGCCTATCTATAGCTAGTTGGTAAATTTGAAATTTTTCCTGGTTTTAAAATCGGTACAACTAGGGCTTCTTTCCAGCTGTTTGGAAATACCTGTTTTTTGAAAATATAATTGTATATTTGGAGTAAATACTCAAGCACATTAGGGGGCAAGTATTTAATTATAATGTTAGGTATATTGTCTGGTCCTGGACTAGAGTTATTAATTTGAGAAAGTACTAATAGTAATTCATGCATTGTTATTTCGTTATTAATTTGATTGCAATTGTCGAATATATCAAAATTAGTTATATTCTCTTGACTATTTTTATATTCTTTAAAATGGTTATCGTAGTTATCTGAGCTAGAGTTAGATGCAAAAGTATCGGCTAATATATTTGAGATTTCTTCAGGATTAGATGTATATGTTCTGTCAAGTTTTTCGAGTACAATATTGTTAAATCTAGACTTGCAATGGTTTAGTTTTTGTATTTTTTCCACATATCACTAACTGGTGTTTTATTACTAATAGATGATACCCAATTCTCCCAATATTTCTTTCTATTTTCTTTGATAAGTCTTCTGTAAAACGCTCTTTTCTTCTTATATTCAATTTTATATATCGAGTTAGGGTCATTTCTAGCATAACGCTTAAAAAGTTTTAAAGCCTTTTTTGCTTCTTTAATCGCTTTTCTACAGTCATTATTCCACCACGGTATGATATATTTTCTAAATTTTTCCCGATGTTTTAGGTATTGCCTTTTCAGCTGCTTTAAGAATGGTCTCTGTAAATTTATCGACAATATCGTTGATATCATAATTAGAGATATTACTAATGGGCGTTAGTTCATTAACATTTAATTCCACTTCTTCAACGAACATATCCCAATTTGCTGTGTCGAATTTCCATTTCTTTGGTAACCTAATGTTGTTCGATGAATTATTATTAGTAAATTGAGATCTAATTGATATTGGGAAGTGGTCATATAGTTCATCTAAAGCATTCCATTCAAAATATGATCTTATATTTTGTGAAGCTAAAGTTAGGTCTATATTACTTGTGCGACCAGTGTTGCTATTGACTATTGTTTCCAACTATCTCAGTATTTTGAGCATAAATCATATTAAAACATTGAAGCAAAAAGATTTAACTTATTTTCTTACACCCATATCACCTACCTATCTTATTTATTACAAAACTTTTTGTTTATATTGACGTAAAAATTACTGTTGCGTTACGAATAACTATTAAATCGAACAATTTTATCATAATACTTTGATAGCAGTCTTTAACCCTTCATCAAGTATACTTGTTCTCTTTCTTTCGCATTAATATAGCAAGAGAGATGAATATAATGTATCATGATTGAGGAAAGTGGGCGTATATAGCACATTTATTGAGTGGAAATTATTATATTAATAACACTAGTAATTTACTACGCCATAATGTCTGTTGAATATAAATTGGGATCAATTTATTAAGCGGTGAATTAATTATGCTTTTTATATCTACTGATATAGGCGATTGTATCTATAGCATTTGCTATCTAGACCATATAAGACTTTACAGGTGTTAGTAATGAGTATTGATGTAGATCTACATTTTATCAAGTAGAAACATATTATGACACATTAAAATGAAAGCCTATTTAGTTTAAATAAAAATGTATCGCGAAGGCATATATACGTATGAGATAGTAACTAAGAATTTTATATTAATTAACAAAGGGTTATTCGTGTAGTGATGGGTAATGAATACAATGTACCATCATGTCTTACTTGCTGGCGAGAGTTGTATAAGTCGTCTGAGGGACCACCAGTAGAATAAGTAGTAGCATTTTTTTTTGGAATTTAGACCTCAACTGCCATCGTCAAACCGCCTGCCAAGCGTAGCGATTAGGGTATTTTCTTGAGTAAGCTTATGTCTGACAGTCGACGTCTATTGGAAGAAGGTTGGATAGATGGACGAATGGTTAACTAGGTAACCTAGGTACTAAAATTTAATCATTGATCATTATTTCATAGTATATTAAAAATAAATAAGCGTTGGTAATGCTTTTTCTAGTTTTTACACTTAGCTTAATACAAGGTGTATATATTTAAATAGAATATTTTGACATTTCGTTTTCGTCTATAAAATAGATGATTTTAACGGAATATTCTCTGTGTTACAATTGATAATAGATTTGGATATATGTTATATATAAGTAGTTAACAATAAAAAAGACGCCTTTTTTGTTTTTCGCTGCAAAATAAAAGCAAACAGCTAACTTTAACTTTCTATAATCACACTACTTAGTTCATGTAATAAGTCTTTCAAAAACACGTAGCGTAGGCGGTAAAAACTCCCTTTGTTGCCGCTTCAGCGAGCTGATTTCTTAAATAATGTCGGTTTGTGTAGGTAGGAGGGCTGGGCGAACCACATAGCAGGCAGGCATAGGCAAGCCGTGGTGCAATCAGTCTTATTCCACGCGGACGCGCCTCGATTAGTCAACGCCTGGTGCAGAGACAACCGTTCCCATTCCCCCCGACCTCCTCTCGGGGCGAGAGTATCGACTGTTCGTAATCGATTTTGGTTTAGCGAAGCTTTATCGATTTAGTTCGTTTTAATTGAATATTAATTTTCTCAGAGACTTATAACATTTTAGCGGTCGACTCCTTTACTTATTAATCATTTTTTTTTTTGCTAATCATTTATGCTTCTTTAATATTAAGTAGCTACTTACTTTCTATATTTCTCTTCATCATAATTAATATTAATACCAAGTTATATAATTTGAAGATAAATATCGACGATATATGTAGTTACATGCTGTGTGATTTACAATAGTCATTATTTAATTATAAATGTGTATTAACATTGGAATAAAACTATATTTGACGGATTTTATTTTGTTGCGTTTGAATTAAATTTGCAATTTACCGACGTCTCGAACACTTTATAGCGTTAAGATTCTTCATACTAAGGTGTCTCATGTCAGTTAAAGATCAAATACTAACGCTATAAAAGCCGTAAAAATAATTTTATATTAATGTATAATTATCATCATCATCGTTTCAGCTCATATACGTCCCACTGTTGGGCTCGAGCCTCCTCCACAATAGGAGGGAAATCGCCCTTACTATACCATGCTAGTTAGACAGGTTGGTATAGGGTTTTATTTCAATGTTTCAATTTCAATGTTTACCTTCTCTTGCATAGATGTTATATGCGTATTATATCCCTTAGTCGACTTTTACGACATCCACGGGCAGAATAGGGAATGGTAAATTGTATTCTTACTCCGTCACCACACGGAAAATAATGTCGCGTAAATATCAGAAGTAATGATTTTACATTACAGTTACCTATTTTCAATTCAAGTTTTGTTACCGCAACACTATATTTTTATAACAACTTAGGAGCATTTTTTTATTGATCTTGAGCTCCTATAAATTTGGATTAGTGTTATGAATCAAAACTTATTGCTAACTTATTTTTTGTTATTCAATACCAACTCTTACATACGGATACTACATACATATATAAGGCTGCGAATAATTTTGGCACTAGTTAAATATCTATATATTAATACGTGACGTAAAAACTTTGTACCCGTGTTTTTTTTTTAAGTAAACTACGCGCATGCTTAAGCATGAAATTTAGTACGGTTGAAGAATATATTAAGGAGAAATTAACAAATCTAAAAATTTATGTAATAATGCATTAGAAATATATTAAATTAATAATTAAAAACAGACTATGCACATGCACACACATATATATATATATATATATATATATATATATATATATATATATATATTATATATATATATATATATATATATATATATTACACTTGTGTTTATGATTAAACTCTGGTGGAACTGAATGTCAAACAATTATAATTGTGATGACAATATCTAATGAATATTTGTACTTATATATTAGTTTAAACTAAAATACGGCTTGCTCAATACATAATTATACATATATACTTATATATAAATAAAAAGAGAATTGTGTAGTAGAAAAATAAATGTAAATGAATTATGGTTGAATTTCGATCACTCAGCGATCGCTATTATTATTTAATCTGACTTGATAATTGCAAAATTTATATATTAAAGTAAATAAGTTTTTAATTCATGTATTCTTTTTTTTAAATATTATCAACTTTAAGTTACGAAATACATACCTAATTCATTTTTTTATAGCTTATGTGTCTATATGTACCTATTTGCCGTTATAAGGTACAAGTCTACTTTCTACAAAATAAAAGGCATATTGGCATTTTATACAATACGGACAACACAGATTATCATAGAGTATTGTTTCAAGTTAAATAGAACACATATAGCTACGACACCTATGTAAGTGTTGTAATTATAAACTCATTTGCAAAAAAAACGGGCGGTTTTGATTTTCATTCATATTTAAAAAGATACAATACCAAAAAGGTTTCAATCGTTTGTACACGTTACTGGCCGGTTTTAAAAATGCTGTGGTATTTAAAAAAGTACGTTCTAAATTCAATTTTTCATTTGATGTTCATTTTTACAGAAAACCCCTTTTTATCCTACATTTTTGGCGCGAAGTTCCAGAAGTTAACATCGACTTTCATAACTTTTATTCAATTTTTATCGATTAATTTCATATCCTTGACTGTCAAAGCTTTATTTAATGCTGTTTGGCTGTATCAAAAATGGTAGATAAAGTGGTAAAAGCTACCAAAATTATCGCGCTGCTTGAAGAGGGTTGCAGCCAATGTTTCGTGGCTAGGAGGCTAAATGTTAGTCGCTCGACAGTCCAAAGGACCTGGCAGCGATATCAGGAGACTGGTTCCGTCGAGAGAAGGCCTGGTTCTGGAAGAAAACCATGTACCCAACCACGGGATGATCGTTTTCTTGTGAGTCGCGCATTGAGAAATCGCAAATCTTCGTATGTGGATCTTAAGAACAACCTCCAAGAAGTAAGAAATGTGCATATTAGTCTATGGACGGTCAGGAGGAGGCTTCTCGCTGCCAATATACGCAGTCACCGCCCGGCCCGCGGCCCCAAATTACTCCGTGAGCACAGAGTTCACAGGCTTAGGTTCGCTAGATTGTGAATCATGGACTCAAGACGATTGGAATAGGGTTTTGTTCTCTGATGAAGCCAGGATATCTCTGTTCGGTGAAGATCGACGTCGGCGAGTGCTAAGAAGACAAGGAGAACGCTTTGCAGAGGCATGTTTCGAAGAAATCACACCTTATGGTGGGGGCTCTGTTATGTTTTGGACAGGAATAAATTCAATGGATCGTACAGAGTTAGTCTTCATTGAAAACGGCTCACTGACTGGGCATCGATACATAACGGAAGTTCTAATTTCTCATGCACAACCCGCATTGGCCGCTCTAGGTGAAGACTCGATTTTTATGGACGACAATGCTCGCGCCCACCGATCCCGCGATGTTAATGCGTATGTGCAAGAGGTCGGCATTCGTCGTTTGGATTGGCCAGCTCGAAGTCCCGACCTCAATCCCATAGAGCATGTCTGGGACGTTCTGAAACGGCGTGTGAGATCAGTACACCCGGCTCCGCAGACCATCAGAGAGCTGAAGAATGTGATTACTGCGGAGTGGGAACGTATTCCGCAAGCAAGTATCCGGGATATACTCGCTAGCATGCCCAGACGAATTCAAGCTGTGATTTTAGCTAGAGGGGGTCTCACTCGATACTAAACATTTATCTGCTTTTACTTTATTAAAGAAAAACAAACAAAAAACTTTTTTATTTTTACTTCATGAGCATATGCACTACTAGCGAATATACACTACTAGCGAGGTTTAGCATTATTTCCCATAAATTGTATCTAAATTTTATGAAATACTGATGAAAACGATTATTTTCTTATTAATTTAGCAAATTGTGTGGATAAAACTACCTATAATTATCAAACAAAGAAATATTAACATTTGAAATGGTTCATTGCTTAGGTGCCCGTTTTTTTTGCAAATGAGTGTATTTTGACTAAAGGGACTTTTCATGTAAAAAGAAGCATAGATGACATAATTCTTATTTTTTTATCTTTCAGACAAAATAATCAAATATAGATAACAAAGCAAAAACTTGATTCGAAAATTTTAATAAGTGTCATAAAATTGATTACAAATATAAGCCAAAAATAAATTATAAACCTGAATTGGGCTTGTGAAGGTTTTATTTCACGAGATCCTCATTGCAAAGCGAGTTTAGTATAGGTTTTATGAGCAATTTCGTTTATCACTATTTACTTGCAGTATTTTATATTCCAGATGTTTTACAGACCTACACATATTTTACGGACCTACCTAGGAAGTCTATGCAAAGTTGTAATAAAACCACGTTTAACAGAAGAGAGAAAATAAATAGTAAGAGGGAACACCAATCTAATACCAATTTAAATGGCACAGATTACGTGCATTGTTATAGAAATATTCTAGGAGAATTCCAATAAATATTCCCTATTATCCAGGCTCCAAAGATTCATTTCAAAGAATCAATTAACCTACTAGATGTTTTAAACAAATTGTACTTAATTTTGTAAATAATGTAGATAATTGCTAAAACAATTTATTGCTTCTAACACATCTATGTTATGATAGGTCATTCGCAAGCTATCAGGTTGACCGCCAGCGTTGAGGCAGGCCTCGTGGTCACGTCAGTGAAATGGCAGTTACCTAAACATTGTGTTGTGGTCCGCATAAACTGAATGGGTTAAAGAGCATTATCGACTAGTCGTGCTCTCATCAAGAAAGACTTGGCCTCGAGATATTTTGCCGCAATTTAGTGTTCTACACGATAAGTGACTATTAGGAAAGGTGAACTTATGTTTAATTATATACTTATATTTGGTTATTTTCTGATATTGTAATTACTGTCGATTATTATCTTATAATCGCTTTATTATTGTTCATCGTAATGACAATAAGCTAAAATTATGACCTATTTTTGTCAGTGCAGTAATTATATTTTTTTTTCACGTCTTTAGCCTCTCTATTTTTAACTCTCGACGCAAAAAGAGGTTATAAGTTTTACGTCGATATGCGTGTGTGTGTGGCATCGTAGCTCTCAAATGGACGGACGGATATTGATGAGGTTTCTTTACATTTGAAAGCCAGTTTCCTTGTGGTGGTTCTTAGCTATGTTTGGTTAATATCGATCCAGCAGTATAAGAGTATCAGCTCTTTTCCAAAATGATGTAATGGCGTATGATTCAATTAAGTGCTTCACGCGTGCGATATAATAATTAAATGACAATTATTTGAAAATTCTTGTTGAAGAGAAAATAACACTTTTTCGTTATTTTAATTTGTTTAGGGGGTTATTTTGCATCGAGAGAGCCGGAATCCCAACTTTCTGAGGATGTTTGCATGTGGTGGGTTTTGGTGATACCTTTAGTATCATCGAAACTCACACACCCTCACACTCCCTTCACTTTCTTCACGGTAGGCAAAGACCTAGCAAAGGTTTATGAGCGGCAGCGTCACTTACCATCAGGTGAACCTACTCGTCGGTCGTTTACCACCGATAACAATAAAAAAATATCCAAAATTTTAAATTTTACTTATAATCAAAATCATTGCACAGGTTACTTAGTAGGATATATTTATGTTTCCTAATTATGCTACGAAAACCACAAATTCAAATATTAAACTATATTATTAACTTAAATGATGTATGCATGTGTACTTGATGAAAAATAGGTTAAAATTAATTGAAATTATTAAGTCATCTATATTTGGATCTTAATAATTACATAGAATGTTTTAATCTAATAGATACATATAATATTGAAATGCATTTGCAGCTGGACAACCTTTTATGGTGACAAGCAACCGAAAGATGATAATATTAATTTTTATTAACTTTACTAATACAGACATATTTAAATTTTCTATGTAACCGTCAAAATAAAATAAGGCCTATATTCTTTGAATCAGTACTAGCTGATGTTTAAATAATAAACGTATAGTTACATAGTCTATCGATATCTTGATCACATTTACTTTAAATAGCTTGACATACCAGATTATCTACTCGCAAGTGTTTCACCTTTATCAAAATTCATTACCTATATATTATTCACACGAGCTGTTATCACGAGTTTTCTCACTGCGGCGTTATAATGAAGAGTTTAAATTTAGGAGTAATGGTTGACCAATAAGATAAAAGCGAGAGGGCTGCGTTTGCAATTGTAATCAAAGAAATCTTTAAAACTTTAAGTCTATCGATTTAAGGGCTGATATTGAATGGTTTGAAGGCAAATGTAGGGTGGTTATACGGTAATGACGGCCGCATGGACGCCCGCATACAAAGCAGGCGGCTACCAGAATAAAGTTATCTCGCGATACATCCCTGTATTAATGGCCAACTCGTTACTTGAGTATTGAGACGTTTCGGATCACTAAACCTGATGATTTTAAGTCATCGAACTTTCGAAAAAAATAAACATGTTATTTTATTTTATTCAGTAACTGGTTAAAGTTGTCCATGAATAAAAAGGCGGGTGTGTTGAGGTGTATCTTGATTTAATTTCAAGTTCGAAATGAAGTGAAAAATGTATTTTGAGCCAAATTTATTATCATGCCTACGGCTCAAATATGGTGATATGAATGATTTGCTACTACCATATACTCGTATAATTAGTTATTTATAAATAAAAGTCGGTGAAGTTTCAGTCTGTCTGCGTTTGCCGCTGATTGCAACTGAAATCTTTGGCTTGAGTGACTCGTTATGCCGTTTGAGGAGATAAATTGGTATAGAATTATTTTAATTTACTTTTTAAACATAGTCTTTTTAAATAAAATATTCGTTAAACTCGGGCATGCTATTGCTTTAACTTACTCCTTCCATTCATCCATCATATAGCTTATCAATCATCACCGTTCAACATAGCTCTTCCCAAATAGGGAAAATTCCATAATCACACTACTTGTTGTTGGATAGATTGAAGATCGCATTGATATTATCAGGCTCTCAGAGGAGTATTGCCGACCATTGAGGGATTACCAGAGAGGTCAACTCTCATCCGTTAGAACCGGTATAGAAAGTATTATAATCATATTATTAACATATATATCATTGTAACCGAAATACAATAAAACTAAAAAAGTGTTACATAAGATTTTTGTTTTCGTGTTTCACCTTAAAGGTTGACTTTATGATTATAATGATCAATTACTGAAGTAAGGAACTAAATCTTTATCTTCTATCGATCATTATTTTTATAGCGATGTGATGGCGACAACACGTCTTCTATCTTCTTGAAAAAATATACAAAGATTTTAGAGTATTATTACCACCAACTGCTAGCCTAAATTGACTCCTTGAAATAGGTGTAACCAAAACTTTGGAATACGGTCAACTTACGTTCTCGTTTGGTACCTCTTCTACAGTGCCGTGTTAAGGATTTAGGTAAGTCAATCACAATAGTATAAATTTAAAATACTACTTTCGTTAGTTTTTAAATTATTGTAAAATGTAGGATTTTTGTGCTGCTTTTTATTTAAAATAATATATTGGAAAATATTTGTTATGTTAATATCAATGCAATAAGTGATTTTAAATAATTGTAATGAAAGTATTTACTCATAATTGAAAAAAAAAATATCGGTATTTAGTCACATATGGATCAATAAAATTAAAAAGGTTGGGGGGATTTTAAATTCACAATAATTAAGGATTTTTGGCGTTTACGCGAGTATTAAACATTGTAAATAAAACTACTTTACGGATTTTATCAGATTTGTATTTGATTTTTGATTGCCCCACGTTTCGAACAATTTACAGTAGTCATGGTCACGGGCAGACTAAGATATCAGATATCTTAAATCACTCAAATAATCATCAATCTCAAATACAAACGCGGTAAAATCCGTAAAGTAGTTTTATTCACAATAGTTACTTCATTATAAAAACAACTGATGAAGTATTCGGTACCTATATTTAATAGTATGTATATTAAAAAATTACCTTCAGTAAATATACAATTGTAGTTCAAAATCAGATAGCAAAGCCTGCACCGAGCAACCTCTGAAATAATGCCTATATTTTCTATAACATTTAGTTAAGTCACCATAATGGTGCTTGCACAATACCTGGGCACGCAATCACCGTGATCTCTATCGTCTGGTGAGGCCACATGACCACGACCATGTCTGCGGTCCAACACTATAATTTGCCAGTTTTTGCCGCCTAGCTGCCTGTAATTTTATAACAACCTCGAGCCAACTCGAGGACTTTATTTCGATATTTTAAACCTCAATTTTTTCAATATGAATAGCTTGATAATCATTGACCTTTGAAATTACGTAACAACGGAGAAAGTTTAGCATAATGCCATAAGATCGAACATCTTTTTATCATAATAATGAGCAAATAGGTATCTCTAGTTATTCAGATGTAAATTATGCTTTGTTTTGTCGAAGAATAACACATTAGGAATTGAAGTTAATGAGTCAATGTGACTCGTTGTTTATAAACGTCTTTGCTTCATAGAGAACTAATCTGGTAACCAAATGTTCATTCAAATGCTAAAGTCTCTTGCCGTATTGCGCAGCGTTCTATTCGAAAAAATCTCTATGGGCGAGCGTTAAAATGTGCAAAGCACAAGTTAAAGTATTTAAATGAGCCATTGCATATGCCATAAACATCAAAGAAATGTCACATAAATCATAAAAGGTTGTAAAGACAATGGCTCCTGGCGTCTGAAGTAGTCCTTTAATAGGATTTCGTGAAATCAGGTCAGGATAACATGTGTATCTGTTTCATTGTTCCGTATTGTCAAATCTGCCGGACACCATGCAGGCCATTGTCGGTATTTTGGCATGCAAATTTTTTGTTTTCGAAAGTGACTTTATATTATGATTCTCACATTGTTGAATTTTTTGTTCACTCATTTTGCATAACTATGAATTATTGTGCAAAATTGACGTCAGCGAAATCTTGCTTACTACACATTTAGCTTTATTTGACGGTATTAATGATTACGTGTAAAGGATTTGTTGCATATGCAATTTTATTCACTGTTCTATTCACATCTCTCACAATATAGGTTTAGTAAAATAATACCTATTACTATTTCTATGACATGTAAGTAAGCACAGTGACTGAGAATTGAATACGTGGGAAGTCTAAAATGTCCAACAAAACAAATCACCGTGTCACATCATCTATTTACTTGCAAATTTCGTGCAGAAGTATCAAAAAAATCTCAAGGTAAAGGTACAAAAGTGTTCTATTCTAGTCGCCAAATGAATAATTACCTTTCACGTCTCTCTTTTCAATCTGCGCCGTGCGATCGATCAGCGTCGCAGAACTCTTTCAGCGGCGTCACCCTTGCCGTGCTCAGGTAATACACAATTAATCTGAAACATCCCAAATCAGTATTACATTAAAAACTAAATAAAAAGCCCGCAGTCAGGCTTTTTTTCGCCGCCGCGTTTTCTTTTCCATTCAGATTTTTTTGACAGCACGAAAAATGAGACTCATTTATTTGACTCGTACACAATGTAGGACTGTTTGAGTACGAGTATTTGCTATAAATACGCATTTTTCTTTACATCTCCTTCCTTCGTAGGGTGAACATTAGCCTTGGAAGCGAAGGGAGTCTCACGTGTTCCTTTTGTTCGATTTAGAGATTTTAGGGGAGTACTGATGCTGTATTCTCATGGAATCCATCAAAATAATCACGCACTCATGTATAATGGATTTTTGGTGTCAACAAAGTCTCTATGATTAATTTCTTTTGAATTTATTTGAATATTGCATGCTTATGCGTTACAAAATAATGTTACATTGTGAATATTACTAATGTTTTAGAATAATATTATTATATGTAGGTACCTACTTGGATATTCATTCAATTCATTTCAGCTCATATACGTCCCACTGTTGGGTTCAAGCCTCCTCCACAATAGTAGGACAATTGATGTACTATAATCACCCTGGTCAGACGTGTTAGTATAGGGTTTATTTCAAGTTTTCCTTTTCTTGCACTGATGTTTTATGCATATTTAATCTCATAAGTCGTCCTTTCTGGCACCTAGTGGCGAGACAGGGGGTGGTGAATTGTATTCTTACTCCGTCACCACACGGATAGTCTTACTTGGATTTATTAATTTTAACAAACTGCTAATAAAATAAAGTGTCTAGGTATGACTTATATATGAACGTAAGTCTTCAGTCATGACATGTCTCAATTAATCCATCATCAAGGCCATGCCGCAGTCTCAATTACAATTCTTTTCTTAATTGAAACGACGTTGAATCCGGGACCACGCCATACATATGTTACAGCGCGTGCTCAGGCTCATTAGCCTCTACATAAAAGGTAATTGTTTCTTTATACTAAATCTTTTGTCTATATGAACACCGTGCACTGGTAATGTCATATTTCGACGTTCTTTCATTTGTTAAATGCTAATAGTTTTTCTAAACTCGATTTTAAGGTTCTCCAACTTATTGTGGAGGCAGGCGGCCGAAACATTGGCTTATTGTGTGATAAATCGCTGAACATAAATACTGTTTTGTCTTAGCCCATTCATTTGTAATTAGGTAGCACAATTTGCTCTGTTGAATCGTTAATGAGACGCTCGCTCAGGACAATAAGCGGTAAATCAATTATACAATGCGTTCACTGATTTTTACGCTTTTGAGTGTATGTTATGAATATTAAATGGGAGGTTAGCTGACTTGGAGGTGATACTTATATTGAACAGGTACTACAACTATTTTATCTTTGTTAGTTTCTATTTCATAGTGTTTAGTAGATTTTAAATGATTTGTTCCGGTATTAGTAACTTAATAAATTTGAGGCAAATAGGAAAATCTTCGGACAAGTCACTGGTCTAAACCTTATTTATTTATTTACCTAACTCTTATCGCTAAAAGATTTTAGTTTAAAATTTAATTATCCATAATATGCATAGCAAGCCTCTCTCTCTGATTTATAATTTGAAATCTTTATTTAACATATGAGCTTGCTTTACTCGTATGTTAATTGGCCAGCCTTTTAAAAGTTTTTCTACTATTTCTTGAAAATAATAGGTATTTGTTTGAGGAGAAAGGGAACTTGACAGCCTGTATACAACATTTTGTAATGATCGATTCAGTGTTTAAGGTGTGAAAGTGTAACAAACGAATAAACGCCTAATCATATTTTCGATATTAATTATGATTTATGTAATCCTGAATTTCTGATTATAAACTATAGGCAATTTAATTAACAGTTTTTTTTTCTTACAGGAGTAAAAAAAATTCTTCTAATTTCTTAGAAAAATTTACCAAAATCTTATCAAAAACTCGAGTTATCAATCAAAAACAAAATACATTTGTAGAGACCACTCGGCGATTTGTCCAAATGAAAAATTAATTTTCCCGATGATTAATATAATGGCTCACAATAAAACGTAATTGGTGTTTGGAACTTTTTACATCTTCCTCTTGTACAAATTAATTTGATTCAACAGTAGTAGAATTTAACGTTGTTTTAAGATTTGTAAAATAATGATTTTCATTTATATTTTTTTTAAATAAGATTATGTAGGTGCTTATAAAGTAATTCAATCTAAATTTTTTTATTTAGGCTCAATGTCTATTATTTAAAATACTTAGACGTCAATTTATTATATTTTATCTTAATTGCAACCGTATTATTAGTTTTATTTAATCACTTTTTTATAAATTCCAATACAAAAAAGAGAAAATGATTTCTACAAATCGTAAATCTACTTTAAGATGTATGTGGTTATCTAACCATATTCATTCAATTCAAGTACAAACTAGAAGATACCTTCATTGAAAACTGTGTACCAAAACAAGCAGGTGACAGAATGAGATATAACATTTCGTAAAACAATAACCGGGATCTCGAATAATAATGGGATGAAATATCTGTGGTAACAATTTATATTCTAACGCTGGATTCAACTTGACAATTTATTAATCAAACCGATTACCTCCCCTGGAAAACCGGGGCCTATTGTGAAAATATTGTCGCCCAAAACAATCCTATGAATAATTAAGGATTTAAATTTTAACACAACAAAGGCATAAAACAATAAACGCCCTTCAAAGTGGACAATAGCATAACTGTAAGTGGCATTTCGGGTGTCCCTCGTAAAAATTTTAATATGCGGGGTTGCTCTGATTGTCGAGCACTAACTAGTACGCACCATTAACGTCTACTTAACATTTTTATATGGCAAAGAAAATTATTTCTACGTTTATTTTAAACATATATAGCACCGTAAATATGCAGCTCTTTTGCGATACTCTTAAAAATAAATTACTGATGATGCTTATACTCGTAATAAAACAGTAAAGATATAAAATCTGAACTTTGAAGATTTTGCGTAAAACATTGGAACTGTTAGAATTGTAAATCAAACTAAATTCCTAGGTTTTTTTCTAATTACGGTTTGTGTTAATTTGTTCGGCAATTACGGAAAACTACTGGCCCAATCTTTTCAAAATTTGTTATTATAATAGTTTATGCTTTGCAATAATATACATATATACTCATTTTATCTATAACAATAAATAAAATTGGAGTGTCTGTTTGTAATGTCAAAATAATAGGCTTTTTTCATGCTCACACGGTTATATGCACGACACCTATGCATAAAATAGCAATTAAAAATTTTTTGTCTGTCTGTCTGTCTGTCTGCCAGTCTGTCTGTTTGTTCCGGGTAATCTTCAAAACGGCTGGACCGATTTCAAAAATTCTTTCACCAATGGAAAGCTATAATATCAGGGCGTAAATTAGGCTATATTTTATCCCGGTATTCCCACGGGAACGGGAACTAGGCGGGTAAAAGGACTATAACCTATAACCGAAGCGAAGCGAGGGCGGGTTGCTAGTTTATAAATAAATTACGTTTTCTTAAAACATTGTTTGACATTGATATTGTGTTCTTATTAAAATTCCGCCGAGTTAAAATACAACTAAAATATTTAGTCGCATTTTTAAGTAAAATAGATACATTATCGTTAAGCACAAATGTATTCATACAAGCTAATTAATAAAAACATTTTTAGATTAATCCAAAAATCAATTAAGGCCACCATCGGTTCGGTCTACGTCTCCGACACATGTCGGTCCCCACTTCCCTCAGCTTTTTCCATAACGACCTGTGAGCCCCTCCCTTCTTTAGAGAGAAAAGCATAATCCATCACTGTACGTCACCCCTATTTTGTCACTTGCCTTCCCATTCGCACGCATAATCAAAAAGTATATCCCTCCTTATCTCGCCCGCTAGGGGTAGTTTCTCTCAGTCGCCGCTTGACGGGTGATCATTTTTCTTGTGGCGCGTTCAATCATCGCGTCACTATCGCCTTCCCTTTCATTCAAAGGCCTATTTTATTGGTTTCTCCCTTGCACGGACCCTTCCTGTCTTTCTGTGTGTCCCTTATTTTCTGTTAGCGGTGCGTGTACCACTACGTGCCCGTCGACCAAATATGGCGTCTTTTGTGTTTGATTTTGACGTTTTAATTTTTGTTAATTAAGTAGTCGCTTTTTTAATTACATTTGATTGTTATACATTTTTATTATTACATCGTTATATGAATGGGTTCGGTAAGAAAATATAAGATTTTTTGACACATCTTTTTATTTCCCTAACGCGTTTTAATATATAATTGATTTTAATAATCAGTATCATGTATTTTATATATTACTGATTACATTCTTTATTCTAGCATTTACGATTGACAAACTTTACTGTTTTAAAAGCAGCTCTAGCTGAGCGAGCGATGAACTGACTGTTATGTAGAAGTCTTGGATTCAAAACTTATCCATCCCAGACTTATTGACATACTTAATTTAAGTAAATCTTATTAATAAATGCTTAATTTGCTTTAACATCAAAGGTCATTAACGGCAATAACGTCTTCAAACAGTCAAAAAAAAATTATAAACATCTATCACAAACAGTAAAAGTACCTATGTAACCTCAAATGTCCCGACATTTGACCTAATTCTGTAACTTTAGTAGAAACTATCACTATAACTTTAGTAGAAAAATGATATTATGCCGAAACTAATTAAAATAAACAATCGTTCACAATATAATTGGAAATTATAAAGGTATTAGATCCTCTGAGTATCCAATATTGGTTGGTTTATTATATTGTACGTGATGTTTATTTAACACAGTAATTAATTCATATCTCCTACTGGCTTTATGTTAAGATACAGATTATATTATATTAATTCAGCAGTCATAGGTAGGCATAGAGTGTACGCCGGCTTTAGGAGCGTATGCAAATGCATTGGATGTGTTTAATGACTACAGTATACGCGTAATATGAAGATAAATTCTAAAATGGGTACCTACCATATATGTATCTTTTTTAATTCCATCTCTGATCCATCATTCTTAAATCTACTTATTGAGTGGAATAATATGTCAATATTTTGAGGTGACGGAGTGAGAATACAATTCACCACTCCCTTTCTTGCCGAAACTCGAAATAAAACCGTATACCAACCTGTCTGACCAACCGAGTCCAATACCGCACGGCTCGGTCTACCACCGAGGGTATTAAGGTGCAGTTGTCCACTTCGGACGACCACCGTAAAATGACGGCTATGTTACATAGCCAACATATTCCGTTTCACACGTACACCCTGCCCGAGGAACGTAAACTTCGCGTAGTAATACGCAACGTCCCCGTGGAACTGGGATGCGAAATAATTAAAGAAGATCTCCTCAATCAAGGACTTCCGGTGATCGAGGTGCACCGGATGATCCGAGGGAACACTCGCCAACCATTTGACCTAGTAATGGTCGTCCTTGACCTCTCACAGAGGGGCAAGGACATTTTTAAAATCACTACGGTGTGCGGCCTCTCCGGCATCGTAGTAGAACCCCCGCGCCGGAATGGCATGATCTCACAATGCCACCGGTGCCAGCTATACGGCCACTCAGCGCGCAACTGCTACGCGCGGCCCAGGTGCGTAAAGTGCCTGGAGGACCACGCAACGGCAGATTGTGCCAGGCCCAAGGCTAACGACCCGACCAAAAGTACCACACCACCATCGTGTGTACTCTGCGGGCAAGTGGGGCACCCCGCAAACTACCGTGGCTGCCCACGCGCACCACGGCCGGTTATGAGGAGGCCACCACCACCCCCACCACAAAGGTACCTTCCGGCACCTAAACCCACACGCAACCCGTGGGTTAACTCGCAAAGCAGGGCGGAATACCCCCCCCCTGCCCACCAAATTAGCCACCCCGCCGGTACCCGCGATCGCGACACCGTCGGCAAAGGCCGGAAATAATAATAGTGTATACAAACCGCCAACCGTTGGGCAAAAACTGCCACCCGCGGGCCTTCCTAAGCCTCCTCAAGGCAATCAAGTGCACACACACGCGCCAGCCACTAGCGGTCTAGACCCGGATCTAGACCTAGTGGCCAGATTCGCGCAAATAATAAACATCTCAGAAATACGCGTAATCGCAGCAGAACTGCGAAAAAATGAAGGCAATAGCCTCGCGTTACTTAACGTCGCCATGAGGTTCTCACCCGTTCTAGAGAGCCTCGGTTCCTTCAGAGCCTAAATAATGGATAGGTACACACCAGGCAGAGTCAAAACACGATCACTCCGCGTAGGGTTTTTCAACGCGAACGGTCTCGCTCGCCAGAGAGACGAAATAGGTACATTCCTACAAGACCAGCAGCTTGACCTTTTACTAGTCCAAGAGACTTTTCTTAAACCCTATTCAAGAGACCCTAAAATTGCAAACTACAATCTAGTGCGCAACGATAGGGTCGGCTCTCCCCTAGGCGGGACTCTCATTTATTATAAAAGGTCACTGCACTGCACACCCCTAGATCCCCCCGCCATGACGTACGTATTGAAGCCTCGGTCTGTCGGCTGGCCCTCACCGGTCACCAGCCACTGATCATAGCATCAGCATACCTTTCCCCTCCTAATGGGGACACACCAAAAGAGTTGCTTGAGAGTGACCTCCAAGCCCTCTTAAAACTCGGCGACGCCGTCATTATCGCAGGCGATTTAAACGCCAAAAGTAAGACGTGGAATAGCCACACCAACAACCGCAGGGGACTGGCCCTCGAGACTTACGCAGATCGGCTCGGGTTCGACATCATAGCCCCAATGGAGCCGACTCACTTCCCTCACACAGTCGAGCATAGGCCCGACGTATTAGATATAGCCCTATTAAAGAACATAAACCTCCGTTTATGTCTAATAGAGGTAATACACGAGCTTAACTCGGATCACCGCCCGGTGGTCATTGACTTCGCCCCCCGATACGGCCCCTCAGGCCTCACTCCCCCCACTGAAAAAGTGTGCACAGGCTGGGAGCGACTGAAGGCTAAACTCCAGTCTCCCTCCTCGTCGGCTCATCTTGACAGTGTATGTAATACATTAAATAACAAAGAGGACATCGAATCCGCGATCGACGCCCTCACCGGTCACGTGCAATCGTTAGTTAACGATTGTTCACGGAGAGTGCCCGACACGAGCAATCGTAGAAGGTGCTTACCCGCTGACGTCCGCGACCTATTGAGGCGTAAGAACGCAGCCATAAGAGCCTACGACCGCTTCCCCTGCGAAGATAACCGCTATCACATGCGGTCACTGCAGAGGGCGGTTAAAACGGCTATAAATGAGTTTCGACAAAACGAATGGGACGCCACCTTAAGCGAACTGGAGCCTTCGCACCAGGCTTACTGGCGGCTTGCCCGTTCTTTCAAAAAGGATACGGTGTCCACCATGCCACCCTTAAACCACCCCAATCAACCGCCGGCGTTCGATGACGATGAAAAGTCTGAATGTCTGGCGGCCGACCTTGAGCAGCAATGTACGTCGAGTACACAACACACAGACGCGCGACACACCGACACCGTTAACAGCGAAGTGGAACGAACATCGCGTACGCGTACCGCAGACGCTGAGCCACAAGAGCCTATACCAACAGCGACAGTGGAGGAGGTTCAGTCGATCGTTAGAGGTCTCCACCCTAGGAAATCCCCCGGTTCGGACGGTATTTCTAATAGAGTTATTAAACTCTTCTCTCATTCACTATTATTAATATTAACAGCAATTATTAACGCCGCATTAGTCAATTACATATTTCCTAAACAATGGAAAAAAGCCGTGGTAATAGGTATACCTAAACCCGGCAAGCGACGTACCGAACCGTCATCATATCGCCCGATTAGTTTACTCAACAGTTTAGGTAAAATATATGAGCGCGTACTACTTAGTAGGCTAAGAAAGTACGCTGAGGAAAACAACCTCATCCCGCCGATTCAGTTCGGCTTTCGCACGCAACACTCTTGCGTTCAGCAAGTACATCGAATAGTCGAGTATACAAGTTATAAACTGCAACGCGGTTTATATACGGGTATGCTTCTATTTGATGTAGAAAAAGCGTTTGACAAAGTCTGGCATAACGGCCTTATTTTCAAGTTAATAAAGTTCAAAATCCCCCACTATTTAGTTATGATAGTTAGAGACTTCCTACTCGAGCGAAGCTTTCGCTACAGAGTGGAAGGTACTTTATCAGCACCGCACAAACTAGAAGCCGGCGTCCCCCAGGGATCGGTGCTCTCTCCAATTCTCTTCTCGCTGTTCACCAGCGACATACCCCAACATAGTAGAATACAAACAGCATTATTCGCTGACGACACTGCCATCTTCTATGCAGGTCGATCTCCCGCAACAGTGACAACCGTTCTCCAAACTGCGGCTACCGCCCTAGCCAAATGGACTAGGAAATGGAGAATCGGTATAAACCCCACCAAAAGCCAGGCGATCATATTTCATAAGGGGATTGATCGCCGCTACCCAATGGCTGAATATCCACAGATAAAGATGTTCGACCAACCCATCCCCTGGACAAGGGAGGTCAAATATCTGGGTGTGACCTTGGACAGACGACTGACCTTCGGTCCTCACATAGGGCGAGTCCGCGCGCGCGCAGCCCTAGTGCTAGGATGGTTACACAGCTTAGTACACGCAAAGTCTAAGCTATCTCTCCGTAATAAAGTTAGATTATACACCGCTTGTATACGTCCTATCATGACGTATGCAAGTGTAGTGTTTACACAAGCGAAGCCACGCAGGCTACATCGGCTACAGGCATTACAGAATAGGTTCATGCGCCGAGCGAGGGAGCACCGTGGTACATGCGCAATGTGGATCTTCACATAGATCTTGGCTTGCCGACCATCAGGCAATACATGAAACAGTGCTCCCGCCGCTACTTCGACTCTGCCGCGACACACCCGAACCCATTAGTGGTAAGGGCGGCTTCTTACATCCCCTCTAAAATGTCCGCGATTAAACAACCGCGACTAATACTCGACGAACCCGACGACACTATAACGCTCGCCCAGACTGAGGCATACACAGCCCGCGCGGCCTTGACAAATAGTAGTAAATATCCACGTTACCGCCCCCGCCGACGGGGAAGGAAGACGTGTCGCGTTAAAATCATAAACGTGGGAGTGCCCACTTTGCCAGCGACCGCCCGAGCCGAGGTCCGTACCCCACAGGGGGTGCCCTCGGGATGGGTCGCTTAACTTTAAGCGGGTTGAGAGCCCTCAGCGCTCACCCACCAGTCCGGGTAAAGTTGTCACAGCCATCTGAGGCTAACAACTAAGTCACACAAAAACAAAAAAAAAAAAAAACCTGTCTGACCAGCATGGTATAGTAAAGTTAATTTCCCTCCTGTTGTGGAGGAGGCTCGAGCCCAACAGTGGAACACATATGAGCCGAAATGATGATGATGAAATGATGATTGTAGTATGGGAAAAATCGAAAAACTATACCAAGCTATCTCTCTGTTTTTAATATAAATTATCCTCATCTTGTTACTGAAATAACAACGTCACTACATACCTAAACACTCTTTTCTTTCAATGTCGTCTCTATTCATTACTATTTTACTGTTTTGTTTATAGTCATAAAAAGTGTTGTGTGGTAGCTGCTACGAATAGGTACTACCAACCCTTACATTGTTAGGGGGTGTCGTAAAAAAATATTAAGAAGTTTACATAGGCCAGAACCAGCTCCATCTCATGCCATAAATAATTACATTCCCAAGGAGTGTAGACGTCAGACAGACGAACAGTCATAAAACTTTTACAATATGTAACTACGAAACAAAATAACATATTAAGTCGACCCTAAGTAATTGGTATAAGAACAGAATGATGATGATGATGATGTTTGTATTCAGAAAAACTTATCTGTTTTTAAGAATTGCAGCGTTGTTTGTTGAAGCTGAATATTACTTGACAAACACGATGTTTAATACAAACATATTTTTTCTACATCAACGTTTGTATGATTTTTTAATCTTCTATTTTAGCGTATACTATGCTCATGTGCATGGCTCCGCTGTCCACGGGCCGGGACCGCCCGGGAACGCTGTAGATTGACTTGTCAGAATATTTGAATTTTAATCCAAGCCAAACGTTACGTAAATACCACTTTATTTATTCATGATCCTACCACTGCATCAGCTTTATTGTCAAGAGGCCTCTGAAATTCGGGATGAATCTTGTAATAAATATTTAGTAATAAGTACCGATTAAGTGATTAAAAAAATGTAATATTCGTATTTTATTCTTCATCTCTAACATGTGCTAATACTATGTTCTTAATAATTCCAAATTGCATTCAATTCAAAATTAGTTGCAATTTGAACGCTTCAACATAGAATATTGGCAATACTATTTGTTGTGTTTATAAACATGTATAGGACTAGTTTTTTAAGATTAGCACGTTATATTTTTATATTAATGATGGCTGCTCTAGTGGTTGAAATGTGATTGTGTGCCGCCGCCCGGTCGAATCATAATCTCTTACATTATATTTGAGAATCATACGACGTCGTGGTTTGAAGGGTAATTATTTCAATGGAATAATCAATCTCGCTGAGTTTCTTGGCGGATCTTTTCAATGCATTCCAATCCAGTGGTAGTTATTTGAATTAATTTAAGGTATAATGTAAAAATTAAGACGTGCTTTATGCATAATAAATTAATTTATTGTATTACTAGCAACCCGACCTCGCTTCGCTTCGGTTTCAATCACTTTACCCGCGGCGTAGTTCCCGTTCCTGTAAGAATACCGGGATAAAATATAGCCTATGTTACTCCCTGATATTATAGCTTTCCATTGGTGAAAGAATTTTTGAAATCGGTTCGGTGGTTTAAGCGTGAAAGCGTTACAAACAAACAAACAAACATCCTTACTTTCGCATTTATAATATTAGTATGGATATAGAATATAGAATATCTTATGTCACTGAACTCAAATGGTGGGAACGATGTTGATAAAATTTTTTGTGCGTGTTCTCTCTGTGTAGGTTAGATTCGCAATTGGAGCCGGTAGGTGGCGCTGCTGTCGATTTCAAGAATTCCTTTTATTTTATTTGAACATAACAACGGTTGTTGGTTCAGCCAGCAAAGAAACCCATGCCTATTTAAGTTTCTTTTTAAGTAGACGTAAATTAGACGTATTAAGATTTATTTTGGATCTATTTAAATTTAATGCGGCCAATGACAGCATTATCATAAAACAATAAATAACAATTAACATATCCCATTGTTAATGTATATATATATATATATATATATATATATATATATACCTTTTGTTTTGCTATGTATTTTATTTGCTTTTTTAAAAGGTTTAAATACGAGCGTCGGTGCTGATTGCGAAATTCGCCTGTAGCCTCGGGTGAGATGCGGTGCGGCGTGTTCCACTCCTACGTACGGGACAACTGCTCTTTTCCACTTGGCGCTTTTAACAACTTGGACATTTTGTAAGTTTTTAAATTTACATTATTTTTAAATTTGCTTTTTTTATGTTCGTATTGAAAGAATGATGATGAAAAGAATGATTACAACTTCAGTTAATTTTAAGGTGCAAGTTTTACTTTTATGTAAAATCAAATATAGTAATCGAAAACAGTAGGTAACTCCCGCAAATTGAATGTGTAGTAATTTTTATTGATAAATAATTTATTACAGTACATTTTATGTTATATACGAGGGTTTTGAGTGGTCATATCATCATCAAATACTTGACCACATATTCTGCAACATGCAATGATAATAATAAATGGAGTGCTATAACTGAATAGTCATTATAAGGATTGTGAATAAATTTTAAACTAACTTTTGTTTAGATATAAAATTATAAGTGCCATCAGAAAGCTTTATGATTGTGTGATAATACAATTGTTACTACATACTATGTATATAACATATAAAGAAAAACCTCTTTATTATGTATATTGAAATTTTAAAAAACATATTCACCATTAGACGTCTAGAAAACTTACAAGTGTCAGAGACCAAAAATATAATCTTGAAATTATTACTTCAAAATATCACTAAAATGTTATTTCATTATCTCTTTCTCTGCTAGAATAAACTAGGGTAAAACCGGGATTGATGCCGCAGCGGGATAGATGCCTCATTTTCAAAAAACCTACATTCCCAAACTCGCAACTAAGAATTAATGGAATAAGTTATTTTTTTTTTTATTGCAATCGGTGGCAAACGAGCAAAAAGTACACCTGATGGTAAGTGTTGCTGCCGCTCATGGACCTCTACAAGGCCGCTGCCTACCGCGAAGAAATTGAAGGGAGTGTGAATGCGTGCATTGAGGCTCGGTGATACCAAGGGCACCACCGAAACCCTCTACACGTAAACACCCTCAGAAAATTGGGCTTTCGGCTCTCTCGCTCACCGAACGAAGCGCAATAACAAATCGCTACTACTCAGACGTCGATTTTCTGCAAGAGTGTGGTACTGCCCCGGACGGACCGGCCCGCGGCTGTAGACAGATAACTGTCGACAGTGTGGTCCTACCAGTAGTACCTAGTACCTAAGTAGAAGCCATAGCGCCCCCGCACATTATTTTTCCACGGGCTGTCATCATTGCGGCCATGTTTTGCTCGTGAGTGCAGTTATCTCCGCGACGATCTCCAAAAACACGTCAAAACTTTGAAGGGTAGTATTTTATAGTTGTATAACTTTATAACTAGTGATAAATTCTAATATATTTTTTATTACGTCAATATACTGATTCATTAAGTGTGCATCTAGATATAAATAGATGCTATTTTATTTATAATTTATTAAAAAAATAAATAGGCATCGATCCCTATTGAAAAGGATAGTTGGCCTGATTTTTCGAGGTACAGACGCCCTTAGGGGCATTTATCCCTCCATACACCATTTATACCCATATGTGGGGGTCAGTGTATATTTTTGAAACATTTTAATGTCCTGTTGTATCTATAATGTATTTTCGTATATGTATAATTGAACTGGACAAGGCGAAAGTCATGTCAAAGGCCCATGACATTCCTGTACCGGTCCTAGTTAGCAATGCGATTCTCGAAGTTGTCGATCATTATGTTTACCTAGGACAAGCAGTCCAGTTAGGTAGATACAATTTCGAGAAAGAGATCAGCTGACGAATCCAACTCGGTTAGGCAGCATTCGGGAAACTTAAGAGGATCTTCTCGTCCAACGTACCTCAGTGCATGAAAACACAGATCAACGACCAGTGTATGTTACCAGTGATGACTTACAGCACGGAAACGTGATCCCTAAATGTAGGCCTCATAACAAGGCTCAAAGTCACTCAACGTGCTATGGAGCGGGCTATGCTCGGGATTTCTCTGCGGGATAGAATCCGGAATACGAAAATCCACAGAAGAACGGGTGTAACCGACATAGCACGAAGAATTGGCACGCTGAAGTGAAGGGAAGAAAGGTTCTCGAGTGGCGATCTAGGTAGACCGGCGCAGGCGCGAATACCTGCGCCTGATGCCACCCTAGCCGAGGTCGCGGGTGACCGGACTTTAAGCCGTCACCCGCAGAGAGGCGACGGCGATCGATATCCCGGGTCAAGGACGTCGAGAGGTGAGGGTACCCGAAGGAGTATTCCATCGGGCCGACCACTGAGGACAAGAAACTCGGCACTGGTGGTCAGCCTAATGGCGTGGTTACGGTTGGGTTATAGGCTCGCGCGCCGTACTTTCGTCACCCTGGACAGAATGGACGGCGTATGTGCTTACCATAGCCCACAAAAAAGGAGTACGAGCTGGAGTATGTTGATGGACTACAGAAGAACTACAGTGAGCTTTCGATGAAATGGATAAAAAAGCGTGGGAATAAACGAATTTTAATTATGGTTACGACGAAACGAAACGAAATTTCATTATGGTTATTTGAGTCATATTAGTATTATTTTATAATGCTAACAATTAAAATATTTAAGAAAAGTGCATCATATTTTGTATCGTAATGAGAACCATATTTCTTGGAAAAAATTGCTGTTTTACACATGAAGGGCACGTATCCCGCACTGCAGGCACCTATCCTCAATATTTTCATGGTGGGGCAACTATCCATACCAGTAGGCATCTATCCTCAAAAAAGGGGTCCACAAAAAGCTACATTTTGAAAAATCTATAATTGATAGGTCAGAAAAAACAAATTACATTTCAAAACAAATGATTAAGTTATCTACATGCATAAAAATTATTCATATAAAATTAATGTTTTAAAATTAGGAAGCTTTTTCAAAAAGTGGGGCATCTATCCCCGTTTTACCCTATCATATAAACAAAGGTACATAATTTTTTTGACAGGCGTAAGCACGCACACCCGCAACCTACCCGAACACCACGTCGACTTCGTCGTTGGGCCGACCACCGGAGCAGGGTTACCTGTCATCAGTGATCGGCCCGACGGAATACCCCCTAGTGGGGTACCCTCCTGTCGACCGACGTCCCCTCCTCGGGGAGGACGTCGGTCTTTCCTCACGCGGTCGGCCTCTCGGTGGGTGACGGACTAAGTCCGCGGTCACGTCACCGGCGGCGGGTCGCCTTGTCCAGGCTGCGCTCCTCGCGCGCGCGATCCGACGGCTCCTTCTGCAAGATCACTGCCTCGCAGAAGGCTGCGATCGCGTCCCAGTTCCTGACGTTGTCGAGCATCGCCCTAGCGCTCGCTCTTCTAGCATCCCACCACGGGCTGCGACGAGCGTGTCGTCGGCGTAACAAATCACGCGCAGCGCGGGCGGGAGGCTTCCCCTCAACGCCCATTCGTAGCCGATGTTTCACAGGGTGGGTCCGAAGACCGACCCCTGTGGGACACCACACGTCATGGGCGTTCGTTCGCACAACGTTCCTTACTCCGTTGGCGTAGAGGACGTTGCGCCCCTTCAAATAGTCTGCCACTAGCCGCCTCAGGTAAACTGGCACTCCGTGGTATCGGAGCGCCTACCCGATGCAGCTGCATGGCAGACTATTGAATGCGTTGGCGATGTCTAGGGACACCACCAATAGCACTCCCCTGCCGGTGACGGCCACGGCCCTCAGGCGCAACAGAGCCTCGAATGCCGAACGACCCCTCCTAAACCCAAACTGGACATCCGACAGCTCGAGCCTTGTGTCGACAAGGTGCCGCTCGATGCGGGCAGCTATCACCCTCTCCAGTAGCTTGCCCATGTCATCGAGCAGCTCGATGGGCTTATAGGCCGAGGCCGACTCGGGAGACCGTCCTGGCTTCGGCAGGAGCACCAGCCTCCCTTCCTTCCAGCACCCAGGGAACCGCCCGGACTCTAAACACGCGTCGAATAGCCCCCTGAGGCGGGGACCCAGATGGTCGAGGACCAGGGCCAACACGCGGTTCGCGATACCGTCGGGCCCGGGGGCGGTGGATTATCCGCGCATGCGCGCTACCGCCACACGAAACATGCTATACATTTGTCGACCGAATATGATGCTAGATCAGGTACCTACCGCATGAAAATCAGTTAACCATACATCTACAAACTAATACGATAAAACTCAAAATCTCTTATTTTTAAGATTTCTTATTTTTGTCATTCAATCAGTACTCAAATCATCTCATTTTCATCTAGGCTTATATGCAACCTACAGCTAGTCTCGAGTTTCCTCCACAGTAGGAGGTAAAATTGACCGACTATACTGCACTAGTCAGGGAGGTTGGCATAGACTTATATTTTGGGCTTTCCTTCTCTTGTATGTATTTTATATGTATATTGCATCGCTTTGTTGTATTTTACGATACCCACGGGTAAGATACAGGGTACTGAATTGTATTTTAATTAAACTTGTGTGAAGAAGATTTAGCACGACAAGCTAAATCAAATAACCAGCCTGTACAGTCAATGTCCTTTATGTGTACAGATACTTCTGAGGTATCTAGCATTGTTTTGGGTCTAAAATCACATAGTGCATCGGGCTGGGACTTAATAAGTAGTCAAATTGTAAAATTAAATATCAAAGCACTTGCTGCGCCCATTGCTCATGTGTGTAACCTGAGTCTAAAAAGTGGAGTTTTTCCTACATGTTGTAAGAGAGCTGTTGTATGTCCAGTGTTTAAGTCTGGTGATAAGACAGAATTAACTAACTATAGACCTATCTCACTGTTGTCAACGTTCTCAAAAGTACTAGAAAAAATTGTAAATAATAGGCTCATATCGTACTTACAAAAAAACAACGTAATAGACAATAATCAGTATGGATTTCGGCCTAAAATGTCTACGGAAGATGCAGTTCTATCATTAACAACTAAGATAATAACATATCTAGATAGGGGGGACAAGTGTCTAGGTGTCTTTCTAGATCTTCAAAAAGCATTCGACACGGTTTCTATCCCGATTCTTTTGCAGCGACTTGAGAACGTTGGCATCAGGGGGATGGTGCATCAGTGGTTCACAGACTATTTATCTGAGCGGACACAGTCGGTTAGAGTAGCTGATTTAAAGAGTGACTGCTCTAAATTGAAATATGGCATTCCAAAAGGCAGCACACTCGGGCCTACCATGTTTCTATTATATATTAACGAATTATGTGGTTCACTATCTTCATCTAGCTGCGATGTTATTATGTACGCCGACGATACTGTGTTATTGTTCCATGGAAAGAGTTGGAAAGGGGTATTTGGACAAGCTGAAAGTAGCTTAGCTAAGGTAACGGCTTGGTTGGACGGTAGCCTATTATCACTAAACACCAGCAAAACTAAATATCTGTGCTTTAGTAAGAAAGCTATGGATAAACCTTCTCCAGACATATGTTTAAAGATACATGCTTACCCATGCAAGAAAGGACATTTAAATTGTAATTGTGTGACTCTTACTCGGGCGACTTCCGTTAGATATCTAGGTGTAATGGTAGATGATCAGCTTAACTGGAAAGACCACGTAATGGCCATTACAGCTAGAGTGAGAAAGCTTATACACATATTTAAGAAATTGCGCATGGTTAGGGATATGAACCTTTTAATCCAAACCTACAAAGCCCTTGGAGAATGTCTTATAAGGTACTGCATTTGTGCGTGGGGAAGTGCTGGTAAGACCATTCTTATAAGTTCGGAACGAGCACAAAGAGTGGTCTTATAGGCATGCTACAACTGCGGTATATGAAAAGGCTGGTGTACTATCTGTAAGACAGATGTACATTTATGAAGTTTTGCGTAGGTATCATAGAGAATTTGTGCCCTATTTACCTACTTTAACAAGGCGAGTGGTGAAATACCCAGTGCCTCAAATGAAAACAACTTACGGGCAACGTCATTTTCATTTTCTAGCACCCTATATATACAACCAACTGTGCAAAATACATAAAGTAAATAGACTAAACAGTAATAAATTCAAAACTTTAGTTTTTAATTGGCTGAGAAGTCTTGGTTATACAGAAATTGAGAATCTCCTACTGTTGATAAAGTAAATGTAATCACCTATATAACACACACTCATATGCTCACACATACACAAATGCAACATGCATACTCACACTCACTCACACACCCACACACACACACACACATACAACACACACACACACACACACACACACACACACACACTCGCACGCACACTCATAGATTTTTGTTTTTCTTTTTATTATGATTATTTATATTGTATTCACCTACTGTAGTCATTGCTTTGTATTTATTTATTATAAAATGTGTCTTTTGTAATGGGGAGGACACTGGCTCCTGCAACACAGTATACAACTAGCGTAGGAGCCAGAGATTCCCACATATCTATGTAATGTTTTTATGATAATAAATGAAATGAAATGAAAATGAAATGAAATTTTTACTACCATACGGAATACCTCTACCATACCTCCTACCATACTACTAAGGAATAAATATTATTTCAATTATTATTTTATTTCAATTATTATAAACAAAAAATTTGTATCAATTAGAATATATCTCATAAATTGTCATTTACTATTAGTATTTAATAAAGAATAAGTATTCTAATTAGAATTTATTGTAATTATTGATGTTACCAAGTGGAATATACCTTTGAGCCCTACCGAGTCAAAAAACCTTAAGGCTGAGAACGATTTGATGCCTTTTTAATAAGTTACCTTACATGGTCGGCACGAAATTTAATTGAATGACCATAACGAATAGTCCCTGATGCAGACGAATCAGGAAGAAAACATAACCGTGTTAATTATACGCCTTTTTATAATTAATGACAGTCTACATTAAAAAGATCGCAATTAAACTTTATAAAACATGGCGTCTTGTCACATTGACCATTTATTTTATTTCATCGATTCATAATATCTAAATGATGAAATTATAATGAAATACGTATTAAAATATTTATTTACTTACAGATATAACTTAACTATTTGTACTTAATTTGACATATGTAGCTTATATAAATTTCTCAAGTTATTACATATGCCTATTACTAAGCTGAATTTATCTCAATATTTCGGACTTTATCAATCATATTCACCTCTTATGTGAAAACACACAGTCTCTTGTGTTCATTTATAATAATAGCTTAAGATGTGATAGCGAGATCTTAACCTAATAATTCATACAATGAATACATTTAATATCGAAAATGATTCTAATAGATCACGAATAGGTATGATCCTTTAATTGTCATTTAAATAAATTGATAGCAAAATTATTCAGGTAGTGAATGGTGGGTTTTTTACCGTATAGTTTATGGTGATATGTGTGTATTCTATTTTAAACTCTAAAAATTTGTATTTTGATGTAGATGCATGGCATAGAGGTCAACCTCTCATACTGGACCTCCTATATGGTGTTTTATCAAAACGGTGAACTAATTGTTTCCGTTCTTCTTTATAGATACAAATGGTTATGAATCTGGGCGTTATTTGTGTCCGTTAATTATATATTTGTTGTTCCTCGAATTATAATGATTAGTTCCTTACAAGGTGATGACTTTATGTAAAAAAAAAATAAGTTAGAGATTTGTCCTGTGTGGGAAAAGATTATAAATAAGTAGTTGTCTACATCATCTGAGGAGTTCATCTAAATCATAAGAGTATATTTGGTATATTATAAGCTAGTCATTTAAACATTACTATCTTCGAATGTAAACTAATGGATCACATTTTATATACGAAGATAGTATGTTTTATTGAATACTCTGTTGTTTTTCTTATTGTAATCAGATAGGGAGAGAGCCACAAAGGTAGGCCGCTAATCTAATTTTTTTGTTCCTGTTTTGACGTGTACAGAAGAGATAGTAGCATCCATTACTGTTACAAGGTTGAGTAAAACCCCGACACCAGTTGTCAGGGAGTATCCAACATAACATAAATATTCAATAGGGGTCTGAATATGTTAATACAAGCTCTTCTCATTGGATTGTAGATTGCGTCGTCGTTTTTATCTTATGCGACATTTAACTCCGGTAATTCAATTTACTCTATTTGCATAATGTCGCCTCCTTTCTGAAGTAGGTGAGTATGGAAATATTTCTTCGTTTTTTGAACTATATAATAATATGTTGGGTTTAGGTTGTTTATCCTGTGATGATGGTGTAAAAATACAATTCACCACTGAATTAATCTGTTGCATAATATTTCATATATTATGCAACAGATTAATTTAAAATCGTTTACATACATTTCTTAAATTTACTTTGGAAGTTAAATTTGGAAGTTTTAAAAGATATAAAAAAGATAAAATGAAAAGGAGAATAATTGACACATGGAAATATAATGAACCTAGATATCACAGTATGACGATTTAATAAAAAATATATAGTATGAAAAAATTTTTAATATCTTTTGAACAATTTGCACTCGTAATATGAGAAGCTGGCATATATTAAAAAATCATCAACTAAATGTTTATTTTAAATACCTAGGCGTATTAAAAATACACTTATTATTTAGATTCCGTGTGGACAGAGTAAGAATACAATGCACCACCCTCTCTCTTACCCATGGGTATAGTAAAAGATAATTAAGGGATGCAATATCGATATAACATCTAGGCAAAAGAAGGAAAACTTGAATTAATACTCTATACCGAACCGTTTAATCGGCGTCAATATTCATCCTATTTTGGGAGAGACTCGAGCCCAGCAGTGGGGTGTATATGCTGAGATGATACATGTATTTGATTACTAGGAGCGAGTGATTTTACCTGCATAGTTCCCCTCCCCGCATATCAAGATAAATTATAGCCTATGTGTTATTCTGATATGTTAGGTATATTATTGTGAAGTTTCGTCAAAATCCATTCATTAGTTTTTGCGTGAAAGAGCAACAAACATTCTCATATACATAGAAGCTTTCACCTTTATAATATTAATAGGATAAATACTAAGAAAATCTGTTAAGATTTAATATGTTACCTCTTTCTTTTTTTTTTGGGGTGGATTGCGGTCGGCGCGCTCCTCTCACCACTCCGTCTGGGGCGACAGAGGGGCGTAAGTACGCACACCCGCAACCCACCCGAACACCACGTCGCCTTCGTCGTTGGGCCAACCACCGGAGTAGGGTTACCTGTCATAAGTGATCGGCCCGACGGAATACCCCCTAGTGGGGTACCTTCCTGTCGACCGACGTCCCCCCCTCGGGGAGGACGTCGGTCTTTCCTCACGCGGTCGGCCTCTCAGCGGGTGACGGACTAACTCCCCGGTCACGTCACCCGCGGCCTCGGCTACGGCTATCTCTTAAACTTAGCCCTTTAAGAAAATACGTGGGAGTCTATAAAATATTTAAATTGAAAACTCGTCTTATTGAACATATAATATTAATAATAACATGTACGTAGTGATATTTTACGCTTGTTACAAACCCACACTACTTGTTAACACCAGCCGAATCAAAAAGATTTCATCACACTATTACGTATAGGTGAATGGAGATATCTAGAATTAATCGGGCTCTGAAGGCATACAAAGCCGTGAAATATTACCCGCTCGTTGTTCACAATGGGTACGTCTTCATCACGACCCTATTGTTTTTTTTTCTTTAGACACCACACTCGGGATTGTTTTCTGTTACAGCTTTAGAGTTGGGAAACGTGTTTCTCTGTCGCTGTGCTCATTTATCAGGTACTACGCGTATCGACGGAGTTGCTTTACCGAGATTAAAAATATGTGTACTGAATAAAATTCTTACATACTTGTTAGTAAAATTAATAGTTGGTGACCTTATGTTAATTAAGGTGTAGAAACCATACTTTTGTATTATATTTATATTATGTATCAATGTAGCTACAAATGCTTCATTATCATCTTTATCTCAGCCCACATAAGTCCACTGTTGTTGTCCATTGTTGTTGTTAGTTGTTACTATAAAAGTAGGTAAAAGACGACTAAGGGATTATTATGCTGATAGCATCTATGCTAGAGAAGGAACAATCGAAATAAACCCCTACACCAACCCGTATAACCCGCGTGGTATAGTAAGTCAATTGATTGAGATGATGATGGTTTTATATTTTATTAAAACTTTATAACATTTGTTTAAATCAAGTTTACTATATCAGGCTAATTAGATAGGTTAGTAGTTATCAAGATTTGTTTTTATTTTCCTTATCTTGCATATAAGTTATAAATATATTATGTCTCGTAGTTGTCTTTTATGCTACTTATGGATAAGATAAGGAGTGGTGAATTGTATCTTTACTCCGTCATTACACCAAAACATACATAATAATTAATTTATATTATTAGACTTCCTCCTTAAAAAAAACTATACAAACCCGTACTAATTATTTAGTATACAATCATTAAAATTCATCGAATTAACTAATTCGCGAGTCTCCTCAAACACGCTTCGCATATGTGAAGGAAGTAAGTTTTTAAGATATAACAAAGGTGACTGCGGCTAGGTATATCCGTAACAAAGACCGCACAATAGAACGACGCTCTTCATTCCCCGTTATCAATCTACCATGATGCCATCTGTGACGCCTCCATTACTCAATATACCCTTCCTGCCAAAAAAGAAACGTAACGTAAAAATAAAATCAAAGAAAGAATTCAAACAACCGTTTTGAAATGCGGAATAGAGACGCGAAGCGAATGTCGTGCTGTTGGATGTTTCAATTTGATTTATTGATGAATAAATATGGCTTAGAATATTATTACAGAGTTAATATATCTATACTGGCTATTCAACTAGTCTTAGCAACGAAGATTAATACCTATTTACTACTTAACTTAAATTTGTTATTGTCTTCTAAGATAAGTAAAAAAAAGTATTTGAAAAATTTTTTGAACGGAATACATGGAGTTATAGTCTAAATATTGCGCGTATCGAGTCTAGTGCATTCGGTACCCACCCAGAATATTTCTTTTGCTATCCAGTAATGACTAAGAGTGAATAGAATTCGTGTCAATTACTGTATGTTCATAAAGTCACCACAACTCGACAGTTTATATCTCAATGCAGATAGTTTTTTATAAGAAAAGAAAAATAAGTAGTTATATTTTTAGTGTTGGAAAAAAGCACTACCTAGACTTCATAAATGCCAATATGTTTTTTTTGTTGTAAACACAGCAGTTTTTTTTTACAAATAATCAGACCAAAACACCGCTAGTGTCATTTGCGAATTTGTCAATTGTAATTTATCAGCAGTCAAAGCCTCCCATCAGGTAAATTATAATGTAATGATAAGATATTCAGCTAAAAAAAATTACTCGAAAGTAAGAACGAGTTATTTTATGGTAACCCTTCTACGTTAAATTCTTTGCCAAGGGTTTTCCCCAGAATGATGGAGATATTATACCGCGCTGGCCATATGGCTGTATACTGCCTCGTAAAGAGGTTCCCAACTTTAAAGCGCAAAGAACATATTCTAATACGCATTCATCATATTATACTTAAGATATTGCTTAACTGTTTACTGGGATATGATAAAATGCATTTTAAGAGCTTTTCTTGGATTTCTTTTCCATCTTAAAAGTGTGTAAATACATACCAGAATAGATAGAGGCGGTAATTTTACTGTTGTAGATATCATAGTTTCTTTTACTAATTATTTATTATGAAGTAACTATCGTATAAAGGAACAGAATCATTTATAGGCATCAATAAAGAGGAATGAGTTCTATTTTGTCATGACTTTGAATTTGATTTGATTAATTTGTTATTCCATATACAGAATTAAAACGATAAAATATTAGATTCTCTTAAAAAGGAAGTCAATTAGCTCTGTGATGCTATTGGAAATACATAGACAGATTCATATCAGATTCGCAAATAGAATTTCTGTTTCTAAACTGACCGTTCTTGAACCCACACATAACCAAATTCGGATACTCTTGCACTATATGTTGGTACCACTGAATGATAATTTAAATTCATTCTCTCTGCCGCCCGCGCCATCATTTGGACAAATGCTACGTCATTTGTCTAAGGGAAGGCCTTGAGGCGAGGGGAGAAAAACCATACCAAGCTAGAATAGAAATTCAACCTACAGCCACAATGATAAACGTAGTTTTGCAATATCATCAACAGATCAGATTCCAAAATATACTGTTGCTTTTAGTTCACGCGAAATTGATATTTATTTTTTGCAACATAAAGTCCATTTGCTATCATGTGGTGCAAAATTCATTTTGTAAGCTTCCGAAAACATTTTCACGATGAAAAATGAAGCTTATAAAAAATGTAAGTCGGTTGATTTTTGATCAGCAAACTTTGCTTTTAATGGATATTGAATTAAAACTTACCGTATTTGCGCTATGTTACTAATTAATTTAATTATTTATCTCATTGTTTTCGTGTTTATTCAATACACATAATTTTAATGAATAGGTACACTAAGAACTTTTGTATCAGCGTAATCAATTAATTTTCAACTGTAATTTGGATCTATAAAATAATCTTTGTTAATATCTGAATATTCTTTTCCTAAATGTTATTTAACTAAATTAAACTAAAATTAAATTGAATATATGATATTATTTTATTTGTTTCGTGTGGCGGTGGAAATATGATACATGAACAGTTCTATTTGCGTGTGTAGTACTTTTTATAACCACTTCCTCCATACACAGGAACACAACCTAAAGTGTCGTACTTCCTAATTCTTAATGACCTAAACCTTCTAACTATGGCCATGATGTCAGTCTAAGTGACAGGTCATCTTCATAATTTACAGCGTTTTCACGGCACTGTTTCGTTCAAGGGCACATAGAACTTAAGCATGTGGTGTATCGTGTCCTCATACCCATATCTAACTTAAATATATTGATATTTTTATTGTATTGTTATTGTTATTTATTGTCTTCTATGGTAGACAAACAAACAGCGTACCTAAAAGAAAGTGGTAACTTCAGTTCACCTTTACTATACTGGCAGCACAGACCGCTGCCTACCGTAAGGTGGTGTTTGGACTTCCAGGTCTCTCGTTCATGAATTGAAGCACAGTAATTACTTATTTACTGCTAATCAGACGTTTCTGCTAGAGTGTGGCTACCTACTATTTCAAATGACATGGTACATTTCGGCTACAGATAGAAAACTATCTACATGGCCCTGCCACTAATAAACGACTTGTCTATAGCTACCAATAAATAAAATTGGAGTGTCTGTTTGTAATGTCAAAATAATAGGCTTTTTTCATGCTCACACGGTTATTTGCACGACACCTATGCTTAAAATACAGATTAAAAATTTTTTGTCTGTTTGTCTGTATCTTCAAAATGGCTGGATCGATTTTAAAAATTCTTTCACCAATGGAAAGCTATTATAACAGGGAGTAACTTAGGCTATATTTTATGCCGGTATGCCCACGAGAACGGGAACTACGCGGGTAAAACAATTAAAACCGAAACGAAGCGAGAGCGGGTTGCTAGTTACTAAATATAAGAAAACTAAATCTAAAAATTAATTAGAACATATTCAAATTCAATCACGTATTATCTCTACTAATTCTGAACTAGCGTTTCTTTTTTGCGTTCCATTTTAATGTTTCACAAAATATTTCCTCAGCGTTACACATTAAATCTACGTGGAATTTAATAACAGAAGGCGGACATACAACAAGCGTACGGTAATTATTCATACCGATTTTTTTTCCTTTTAATTTCAACAAATTTATTTCACTCGAACAAATGGCAGTGTCATTAATTTAACATTTACAATATACGATTATTTTGTTCTGACTACCCTCGCGTTACAAACGAGACTGTATATTGTTTCTTTAATATACCGCTTACTCTATTTCGCGGTTTCAGTTACGAATAATCGAAATCAATTCGGGAAAGTGCTTCTAAAACTGTTAAAAGATAATATATTTTTCATAATATTGGAAAATTTTTGACGCTTTTTTGTAATAATTTGTATGTAGTTAATTCACGCCATCTTTTCCAAGGCATAATACATAGTTCTTAATTTGCCTCTAAAACAATACTTCGGGTGAAAACATGAAAATTCTTCGGATATATAAGAGTGAAAACTTATCAAGTTGCGTAAAAAGCGACCCCTCATGACTGGACATTGTTTATGTTAATTGTATGTTTCTGAAGTCCCTCACAATATCAGGATCTATATTTTCGTATCATGTGGTGACAAAATTCTTCAAGCATAAAGACAAAGGGATGCAAAAGAAGACTAAGGGATTACGCATAAAACGGGCACATAACACAAAAAGGAGAGGAAAAATTCGAAATAAAACCTATACCAACCCATTAGATCAGCATATAATAAGTCAATTTCCTTCCCATTGTGAAGGATGCTCGAGCCCAGCAGTGGGAGGTCCATATGAGCTGAGATGATGATGATAAAAGTGCCCCTCGCTATCAGGTTCTATATATCTCTGTACTATGTAGTAACGAAGTAAGATTAGTCGATCGTAAAAGACGATTAAGGGGTTATAATACGCAGATCATCATCATCGCAGCCCACATACGCCCCACTGTTGGGCTCGGGCCTCCTCCACAATGGGAGGTAATTTGACCTACTATATCATGCTAGTCAGACATGTTGATATAGAGTTTCATTTCGAGTTTTCCTTCTCTTGCACAGATGTTATGTGCACATTATATCCCATAGTCGTCTTATACGACATCCACGGGCAAGATAGGGAGTGGTGAATTGTATTCTTACTTTGTCTCCACACGGATATTAAATTACAGATCTCTACACACACGGATAATAATATGCAGATACCTAATATCTTTTCAAGCGATAGAAAATTCAAAATGAAACCATACCAACTCACCTGACCAGAGTGGCTTAGTAGGTCAATTTTCTTTCCACTGTGGAAGACTCGAGCTTCCAGCCCTGTCATATATATGAGCTGTGATGATGATGATGATATCTTAGTGCGGGATAATGTCTTAAAAAATAGTTAAGTATCTTTTTATTCAGGCTATACCTTTATATCCTTTCCGTGTGGTGACGGAGTAAGAATACAATTCACCACTTCCTGTCTTACCTGTGGGTCTCGTAAAAGACGACTATGGGATATAATACGCATATGACACCTATGTAAGAGAATGAAAACTCGAAATAAAACCCTATACTAACCTGTCTGACCAGCATGGTATAGTAAGGTCTATTTCCTACCTATTATGGAGGAGTCTCGAGTCCAACAGTGGGAATTATTTGAGCCGAAATGATGAATGACCTGTATATCCTATTAATGGCTTTCCTCCTTTCTCCAAAATGGGCGGTCGAATTAACTTTGAAATAAACATCTTCATACAAGGTAGAAGATATATTTCAATCTTGTAAAATTATGTAAGAATTTCTTAATGATGTTAAAAGGATACATAATTTATCAGCTGCCAATAAAAAAAGTAGCTCCTAATTCTGCAAATTTGATGTTTATCTAACATTTTTTGATCCAACCCCAATTTTGAAAGCAATCTAGAGGGGCACAGGATTGCTCGTTTCTTTTTTCTATTTTATCTAATTGTACCCGCAGTATGCCCTAGAGATGGGGCTATGTGTCGCGGAGTATCTCCGGTGCCCTGCGCGGAAACCAATTTCAAAAGACCCAGAAACCATACAGAGGCGGGTTGAGTAGGATTATCTAAAGAATATATATATATATATATATATATATATATATATATATATATATATATTATTAAGTATTTAGAAGAAAATAAATACTTTATGTTGACGGATAGAGAGTTTCTATACCTAATACACTCTTTTCGTTAGACGTCCTTATGAGGTGAGCAGAGGTCAGAAGAAAAACCAGAAATAAAATATAGTGCTTTAAAAGCATAGAACACTATGCTAATTGATCTGGAAAATATAAAGCACTAATGTAAATATAAGCACTAATATGTGGCCTGTGTTACTCCCTGATATTATAGGCTTCCATTGGTGAAAGATTTTTGAACGGTTCTGTGGTTTAAGTGTGAAAGCGTAACAAACAAACAAACTTACTTTTGCATTTAGAATATTAGTAAGGATTAACCCAACTTGCTTTCCATTATGGCGACGGTTCGAGACTAATAGTAGTCCGTACATGGCTTAAAGAACAAATATATAACGTACTAATAAAAGTTACTAAACATATATTCGTGCGAAAAATATTAATTTTAGCTTATAATTACTTAGATTAGCATTATTTATAGAGGCAGAAGATATATTTTATATACAAAGTAACTAATTACTAAAGACAGGATTTGTAGGCTGTATATTATCTTAAAAATGTAAACTGAAGTGATAATTACTTAACGATCCTAACAGTGTAGCAGAAGTCCGGTATAATTAATTTATAGATAACTTATTTATATACCAAAGTTAAAAAAAGTTTTATTAGAACATGTGTAGTTTCCCCAATAAGTTGAATTGAAACCCAATGTTATTTTTTTTTAAGTTGTTTACGCTATCAATTTGGAAAGTATTCGGCTCAATACGAAACAAAAATCCGTATTAACATAAAGATGTATATCAAATCGTAGGGTAAATATTATACGGAAAGGATATTCAGCTCCGGCCCTGGCGAGTGTGGCGTCCCCCCTCAACCCGCGAGTGACACTGACGGATCGCGGGACATTAGTCATAGTCGAGACCTCTCGCCTTCTCCTCCCGATAACCCCACTAACCCCGCACATACCCTGTTTATTTACTTTTTGTAATGCTATTGATGTTTAATTATAGAGCGCCCTAATGTTACTTGCCTAATTTTGACCCGTCATGTTTTGCTTGTAATATATCATAACATCACATATATATTTTGTTAGTGCATAACGTTTATACTAGGCTATTACTGAGCGATTCTCTGTCTGCAGTTAATATATCAAGGGAAGTGACTTCGTGAGTTAAGTGTCCACTTGTTATCTTTGAAATGGATTTAGTCAGATGAACGGCAAACGAATTGTATAGTGAAGATTTCCCAGATCATAAATGTGAATTTAATTTGTAGGGTTTTCTATAATTGTGAAGATTATTACATATGGAGAGTCTTACCCGTGTACTGTAGTTAAATTACAAGTTTCACAGGATATTTTTTTTCGTAGTAGTAGGCACCCTTGGCTGTTATTTACGAGTAAAGATTGTTAACACATAATTGTACGCAAAATTAAAGAATGTCAATACATTGTATACTTAAACCATGATCATACGGAGGAAAACAATTAGAAAAGATAAAGGAAAGTAGCTGGAAAATTAAATGCCGCTTCCTTCATATGCAATAGGTATGGTAAATAGGATCAAAAATTAATTAATTAATAAAGAAGACTATATCGTCATTTTGGCTAATAAAACTAAGTCACACAGTTGGGCTCGAGCCTTCTCTAAAATGGAGGCAATTTGATCTACTACCAAGCTAGTCTAACAAGTTGGTAAAAGGTTTTATTTGAGTTCTCTTGCATCAAATTATCACTTGTATTTCTTAGTATTATTTTATTATAATCCACTAGAAAGGAGAAGGTGGTGACGGTGATATTCTAATGATCAAACGAATAATATAAGAAAATAATATAGAGCATGGATGTGTGTGATATGGTGATGGAATAAAAATACAATTTTCACCACAGCTTACTTGCCCGTGATAGTTCTAAAATATGGTTAAAAGTTTCATCAGAAGCGTTAGCAGTAGCTGCCTCTAGGAAAATCATAATAATGCGATCACACTACGATCACCAACCTCATATTTGATAGCATGGCAGATTACAGCACTATCCCTTTATTTGTAGGAGAAGTTAACGTCTAGCAGTAGACAGTAGCGAAAAGCTGCTACTAGTAGCCATGCTTAGCTCTGTGGAACAATAACAAAATTACAGCAGAATTCAAAAGAGCTCAAATTTATGTAAATATTCTTTGTGGTGACGTTGTAAAAACACCAATTCACCAGCCCCTCTCTTACTCGTGGGGGTCGTAAAGGAGACTAAGTGATTAAATATCACCCGCGGAGAGGCTAGTTTTGCGACGGCGATCCGCGTCCTGTGAAGGAGATGCCGATGGGAGAGGGTACTCTCTCGGGGTATTCCGTCGGGCCGACCACTGAAGTCCAGGAACTTGGCTTCGGTGGTCAGCCTAACGACGAAGGTGACGTGCTATATGGGTGGCCGCTCGCTGCCCCTCTGTCGCCCCGGCTGGTGCCGAGCGGCGGGCGCACCGACCCTAGTCCAATCCAAAAAAAGGAATTTAATATGCATACTAATATATAATGCAAGAGAAAGAAAACTTGAAATAAAACTCTATACCAACACGTCTGACATGGTTATAGTAGGTCTCTCTAATTGTAGAGGAAACTCGAGCCAAGCTCTGAGACCTATTTGAGCTGAAATAAATGAAAATGGTGAACATATTTTAATTTGAAAAGAAATTAAACAATAATAAGTTACTATTATCACCAATCATACATATATCAATCATTAGTCTGTCGTCAGTTTACGATACCTGAGTTCAGGGGCCGGCCCCCCTCGTCACACAGCCCAATGATAAACGGCTCTCGCGTATCTGTTAATTAAGATTTTCGCGACACTCACGTGTAGACGGATGTTGGTAATTTAACTTAGAATTTCATTGACGATGAAGAATTGAATTCAGATAGTGAAATGTTAAATTCGTAGCGAGATATATTTTGTTATTCATGTGGTGACGGAGTAAGAATACAATTCACCACACCCTTTCTTGTTCGTGGATTACGTAAACAGTGATTAAGGGATAAAAATTATTATAACACCTCTGCAAGAGATGGTAATTATCATCATCATCATCATTAAAGCACTATCAGGCTAAACCCTCCTCCAAAATAGGAGGGAAATTTACCTAGTACTACCGAGAGACTTTGGTATTATTTCGACTTTTCCTTCTCCTGCATGGGTATTACTATACCTATACTATATCCCTTAGTCGTCTTTTACTATAGATACCCACAGAAAGATAGGGAATAATGAATTGTATTCTTACTCCATCACCATGTCATTCGCGTGGTATAGTAGTTTAATTTCACTCTCGTTGGGGAAGAGGCACGAGTTCAACAGCAGGACGTATATGAACTGGGATGATTTTATCATTAACTCATCTTTTTGATCGGATGTTAGTGTATAAGAGACGTTTATGATTCCTACCAAAAGAGATAATCCTTACTAATATTATAAATGCGAAAGTAACTGTCTGTCTGTCTGTTACGCTTTCACGTCTAAACCACTGAACCGATTTTGATGAAATTTGGTACAGAGATGGAGTAAAGCTTGAGAAAGGACATATGCTACTTTTTATCGCGAAAAAATTATATATAATAAGGGGTTGAAATAGGGGATGACATTTTGTATGGAAATTCGTCATTTTTGATGATAGAACCATGAATCTTTGAATTAAGGCACTTTATAATAAATAAATAAATATTCATTCTAGCGTTTTGGAAATTTCATTTATATGGGGATGAAATTCAATCCCTAAAGGACAAAAAAGCATACAGCCGAAACCACTGGGCCTAGAAACGTAATTTTTTCTTACACCGTAGTATTTCTTGGGGTACACGAGCTCTAGCAAAGAAATTGCGAAAAAATGGGTATAAGGGGTTGAAATAGGGGATGACATTTAGTATGCAAATTAGTCATTTTTGATGATAGAACCATGAATCTTTGTATTAAGGCGCTTGATAATATATAAATAAATATTCATCCTAGTGTTTTGGAAATTTAATTTATATGGGGATGAAATTCAATAACATAAACAGAATAACACAAATTTCCAAAACGCTAGAATGAATATTTATTTATATATTATCAAGTATAATATATAAATAAATATTCATTCTAGCGTTTTGGAAATTTCATTTATATGGGGATGAAATTCAACCCCTAAAAGACAAAAAAGCATACAGCCGAAACCACTGGGCCTAGAAACGTAATTTTTTCTTACACCGTAGTATTTCTTGGGGTACACGAGCTTTAGCAAAGAAATTGCGAAAAAATGGGTATAAGGGGTTGAAATAGGGGAGGACATTTTGTATGGAAATTCATCATTTTCCATGATAGAACCATGAATCTTTGTATTAAGGCACTTGATAATATATAAATAAATATTCATCCTAGCGTTTTGGAAATTTCATTTATATGGGGATAAAATTCAACCTCTAAAAGACAAAAAAGCATACAGCCGAAAACACTAGGCCTAGAAACGTAATTTTTTTTACACCGTAGTATTTCTTGGGGTACACGAGCTCTAGTAAAGTAATCACGAAAAATGGGTATAAGGGGTTGAAATAGGGGATGACATTTTGTATGGAAATTCGTCATTTTCGATGATAGAACCATGAGTCTTTGTATTACGGCACTTGATAATATATAAATAAATATTCGTTCTAGCGTTTTGGGAATTTCATTTATATGGGGATGAAAAGACAAAAAAGCATACAACCGAAACCACTGGGCCTAGAAACGTAATTTTTTTACACCATAGGATTTCTTGGAGTACACGAGCTCTAGCAAAGGATTTTTGGAAAATCACCCCCCTTTTTTTTTTTTTTTTTTTTTATTGGGTGGGTCGCGGTCGGCGCGCCTCCGCACCACTGCGTCCGGGGCGACAGAGGGGCTTAAGCACGCAACTCCCGCAACCCACCCGAAAACCACCTCGCCTTCGTCATTGGGCCGACCACCGGAGCAGGTTTACTTGTCGTCAGTGGTCGGCCCGACGGAATAACCCCTACGTGGGGTACCCTCCCATCGACCGACGTCCCCCCCTCGGGGAGGACGTCGGTCTTTCCTCACGCGGTCGGCCTCTCGGCGGGTGACGGACTAATCCCCGGTCACGTCACCCGCGGCCTCGGCTAGGGCGGCATGAGGCGCAGATAGTTGCGCCTGCGCCGCCCCAGTCGCCGGCGGCGGATCTCCTCATCGAGGCTGCGCTCCACGCGCAGACGATCCGCCGCCTCCTTCTGCGAGATCACTGTCTCGCAGAAGGCTGCGACCGCGTCCCAGTTCCTGACGCTGTCGACCATCGCCCTAGCGATGGCCGGCAGCGTCAGGTCGGCACCGATGATTGCGACGAGTTCACGGCGCTGCACTGCCCAAGCCGCGCAGGCCTCGAGCGTGTGGCGCGCCGTGTCCTCGTCGCAATCGCAGTGGTGGCAGGACGGTGTACTCTCCCTCCTCACGACCCTGTGCAGGTATTTGGCGAAGCTCCCGTGCCCCGTCAACACCTGCACTAGTCGGAAGGAGAGCACCCCGTGCCGCCTCTCCAACCACTGCATCAGCACCGGCCGGAAGGCCTCCACGGTTCGCACCCCGAACCGAGGCCTCTCCAGCCGGACTGCCCAACGGGCAATGACGTCTCGGCAGGCGTCGACGCGCCAGGCGGTGAGATCCCTTAACGAGATCACACCGCCCTCCCCGCGCACCCCGACACCCGCCGATACAACTCGGCGAGCATTTCCGCCTCCAGGTCCCACGGGGGAGTCCCGGCCAATAGGCACGCTGCCTCCGTCGCAACCGTGCGGTATCCGCGGATGGCCCTGACCGCCATGACCCTCTGTGGTCGCCACAGAAGGGCCCTAAGTCGGACGGTCAAGGACCCCGCCCACACCGGTGCGCCGTACAGGGCCATCGACCGGATGACCCCCGTGTACAGCCGTCGGCACGTAGCGCTCGGTCCGCCCACGTTCGGCATTAGCCACGATAGGGCGGACGCCGCGCCGACGAGCCGCGGAGCGAGCCTGCGGAAATGCTCCCGGAACCACCATTGCTCGTCGAGCACCAGGCCCAAGTACCTCATATGGGCCCGGATGCTGATGTCAACCGATCGGACGGTGATCGAGACGCCGATGGGAGGGCTCATAAGGCGCCCATGGAACAAGAGGGCCTCCGTCTTGTCCAGGGCGACCCTCAACCCCAGCGCCTCGATCCGCCTGACGACCTCTTCGGTGCCATAGGTCGCCAGGCTTACCGCCTCTTCTAGCGTCCCACCGCGGGCTGTGACGAGCGTGTCGTCGGCGTAACAAATCACGCCCAGCCCGGGCGGGAGGCTCCCCCGCAACGCCCAGTCGTAGCCGATGTTCCACAGGGTGGGTCCGAGGACCGACCCCTGTGAGACACCGCACGTCATGGGCGTTCGCACAACGTCCCCTGCTCGGTTGGTACAGAGGACGCTGCGCCCCACCAAATAGTCTGCCACTAGCCGCCTCAGGTAAGCTGGCACTCCGTGATACCGGAGCGCCTCCCTGATGCAGCTGAATGGCAGACTATTGAATGCGTTGGCGATGTCTAGGGACACCGCCAACAGCACTCCCCCACCGGTGACGGCCTCAGTCGCCACGGCCCTCAGGCGCAACAGAGCCGCGATCGTCGAACGACCCCTCCTAAACCCAAACTGGGCGTCCGACAGATCGGGCCCCGTGCCGACGAGGTGCCGCTCGATGCGGGCAGCTACCACCCTCTCCAGTAGCTTGCCCGTGTCATCGAGCAGCACGATAGGCCTGTAGGCCGAAGGCGACCCCGGAGACCGTCCCGGCTTCGGCAGGAGCACCAGCCTTCCCTCCTTCCAGCACCCAGGGAACCGTCCGGACGCTAAACACGCGTCGAACAGCTCCCTGAGGCGGGGACCCAGGTGGTCGAGGACCAGGCCCAACACGCGGTTTGGAACACCGTCGGGCCCGGGGGCGGTGGACTTTGCGCACATGCGCGCCACCGCCACTCCCATCTCGGGTTCCGTGATGGGCGGAACACTGTCGTCGTCGGCCTCCCGGTCAGTGTCTGGCGGAGCCATGACCGGGGGCGTGTGTTCCGCCCGCCGCGGGAACAGGTCCTCGACAACCCGGGTGAGAAGGCTGGGCTGGAGAGTCTCGGTGAGGGGAAGGCCCCGCGCGCGGAGCTTATTCAGCACCACGCGATAGGGGCGTCCCCAGGGGTCACGATCGAGACCGTCCAGCATCTCCTGCCGACTGACGTCCTTGGCGGAGCGGACGGCCAGCCTGAAGGCCGACCGCGCATTGCGGTAGCCCTCATACAGCAAGGCCTCCCGCTCCGCGTCGCGTTGCCGCCGTCGGCTGCGGGTGTAGGCCCTCCGGGCGCGAATGCACGCGGCCCGGAGATCCGCCAGCTCCCGGGACCACCAGTGGACCGCCCTCCTCGGGGGCGGACGCCGTACCCGGGGCATGGCCGCATCGCAGATCTGCGTCAACGCACTGCGGATGCGGCCAGCCTCGGCGTCCACCCCGACCGACTGGTTGGCAGAGGACAGCCACGAGTAAACGATGGCTGTCTCCGCCAGCTGGTCCCGGTCTAAGCGACCCACAGCCCATCGCGGGAACGCAGGACGTCCATCCGCCCCGTGACCCCTGCTGGGCGTCGGGATTACCGGGGAGACCTCCATCCGGATATACCGGTGGTCCGACAAGGTCTCCACCTCCTCCACGACGCGCCAGCTTCCCACGCGTGCGGCGACCTCGGGGCTAGCGAACGAAAGGTCCACTATCGACCCGCCCCGTTGTCGCACGCACGTATGCACCGAGCCCCTGTTCAGCAAACAGAGGCCCAGTGCCGCCGCCCACTCCTCGATCGCCCGTCCTCGGTCGTTCGTCCGGGGAGACCCCCATGCCACGGACTTGGCGTTGAAGTCCCCCAAGACGAAGACCTGGCGCGATGCTATTCGCCGTAACGAGGCCTCCATGATGGTGAGGGAGGCCTCGAAATCGGTCACACTCCAGTTAGGGGAGAGATAGACTCCGAGGAGCGTAATCTCCCCCCAGTCCGCCGCGACGTATCCGACGCCCCTGTCCCTAAGGGTCAGAGGCGACGAAGGCCACGACGTGGAGGCGACGATTGCCACGGTGCCATCGGTGCTACCCAACCAGTTAGGCCGGTCGGGCACCACGTACGGCTCCGCGGCTACGGCTACTCCTATCAACCACTCTGCCATGGCTTGCAGGAACACGTCCTGCGCACCGGCGGTGTGGTTGAGGTTGGCCTGGAGGAGACGAATGGATACGGGGTCCATTAACGGTCCGTATCCATCGTCACCTCCTCCGCGCTGACGGGCGATCGGGCCGCGCTCGGAGCGGGGACTGGCCCGGTCGATGGGCCGTCCCGCCCCTTCGGGGCCGATGCCGGGGGTCTGCAGTCCCCAGAGCCCATGCGGTGTTTGGCAGGCCTATTGCCTGCCGCACACGCGGGGCAGTGGGGCACCGCAGAGCACGATGCCGCCTGGTGTCCGGTCTGACCGCAACGGAAACATAGCCCGCTGCAGTCAAAGCAGTTTTTGCATGTCGGTCGGGTATGCCCGACCGCCATGCATTTGTAACACCTCGCGGGCCGGGGCTCTAGCACGGTTAGCTCATAGTTGAGGCCCCTCTCAGCCGCCTCAGGCAGCACGGTGATGACCACCGCGGCCGTCTTCGGCGACTTGAGGCCCCTGCGCGACCTTTTCTTCCCCTTTCTGCCGGCTCCCGCCTGGGGAGCGGCGACCACGGCGGCACTCTTGGCCGCCGCTCTCCGCTTCTGGCCGCGTGCCTTCCTGCTCCGCTCAGCCACCTGCCAGCCCTGTTCGAGCCTGGCAGCAGCGCTGAGCGCAGCAGGAGCGGTCGCGGGTGCGCTGGCCGGCGCCTGCGGTGCAGCCGCTGGCGCCGGCCGCGGCCCGGCCTTGGCGGGAGCCGGCACCTTGCCGGCCTTCTTGGCCCCCTTGGGCCCGGCCGCGGCCGCAGCGTAGCTCACCACGCGGCCACCCTGACAGGGCAGCGGGGTGGGAGCTGACGCTTGCGGCCGCCTCGCCTTGTCCGCGGCGAGCGGCGGTCGGAGGGGCGGCTCAGGCGGGAGCCTGGCCGCTACGGCGGCGATACGCGCATCCACCATCACCCCTACTCGGGCTAGGATCACGCGTACCGCCGACTCCGACACGCCGTGCACCTCGTCGGGCGGCGGCCCCTCCCCCCTCCGAGGCCTCCCGCGGCCACGAGCCGGCGGGGGGACCACGACGAGGGGAGGAAGCGCCGAAGCCGCGACGGGTGCAGCCGGCGCAGCAGCCGCGACGGGCGCAGCCGGCGCCACGGGCGCAGACGACGGGCCCGCCCTCCCCGGCGCAGCCCGTTTCGGTGGCGAGGCTGGCACAGGCGGCGCGGCCGGCGCCAGGCGCGCGAACTGGGCCCGCAGGTCGGCCATCTCCTTGGCCAACCCGCGGTTCTCCCGTCGCACCGCCGATAGCTCCGTCTCCAGCTTGCGGTTGCGTTCCCGCAAGCCGGAGACCTCCTCACTAAGGCGGGCGTTCGCGGCCTGGAGGGCCGCCACCTCGCCACCGTGGCCGGCCGGACCCGGTGTCCCCGGCCACGCCGCCACCACCGATCCTCGGCCTCTGCGCCCCCGGCGCATGGTCGGGACCTTGGGAGGAGGCATGATTATGGAACTCCCCTCCGAGTCGGTGTTGGAGCGGCCACCCTCTTGCAGGGGGCGCTTCCAGGGTCTCGGGGGGAGGGCCTCCTCCCTCTTCCTCGCTTTTGGGGCTGGAGCCGGCGCCCCCGCAGCCCCCTCCGTCCCCCTCCTCGGCGACGACGACGACGACGGCGACGACGGCAACGACGACGGCCTAACTGCACCCTCAACCGACGGCGCGCCTAGCATCTGCCTACTCCGGTCCTCGTCCCTACTCCGGCCGACTAGCACCCAAGGGGTGCTGCTCTCCTCGGCGGACGGCTCTGCGGCACTTTCGCCCACGTCCGTCAGCACCATCTCCGACGCATCCGTCTCCTGACGCTCTGATGGCCCTGCGGTACTGCCGCCCTCATCCTGCGACGGCTCTGCGGCAATGCCGCCCTCATCGCTCGACAGCTCGGAGCTTTCGCCTGCTAACCTTACGCACGGCTCTGCGGCAATGCCGCCCTCGTGCTCGGACCCGCTGCTGCTGCCGCTCTCCTCACGCGGCGGCCCTGCAGTGGTCTCCATCCTCTCCTCCGACGGCTGGGCAGCAACGCCACCCCCGTCCCGCGACGGCCCTGCAGCAGCAATGCTGCCGCCCTCGTCGCGTGCGGCAATGGCTTCAGCCTTCATCCGCGCCCGCCACGCCTTCGATGCATTGGCGCTAATGCGGGCTCGTGCAGCGGCGGATCGCCTCGGCTTCGTCCTTCGGGTCTTCTTCCGCACCTGCACCTCCTCCTCGTTCCCCCTCCCCCCCTGAGCCACCTGGTGTTGAGCCGGGCTCTCGGCTTCTGAGGCAGTAGTTGTCCCCCACCCATACGATTGGGGACTGACTGTGCCGGGACTTGGGCGCGACTCCAAATGGACGTCGCGCGCAAGCACCGGCACAGCAAGGGATTCCCCGGCCTGGCCGGGACCCTCTGGTGAAGTATTACTTGTATTAACTTCTGCCATTTTTTTGGACGTTTTTGAGTCTTGCCTTGACTACCACTCTAACGACTGGACGCTCACGCGCTTCTTAACCCACCAGTCATACATCTCCTCGCCGAGTGGCCAAACTTAAGATTGGGGTAATTTTTTATAGGGGTTTTCTTCCCCGCGGTCCGAAGACCCCCGGTCCTGACCCCCCTGCTCAGGATTACGGTTTGGGCCTTCCGGGTCTGGCCGCTCGCGAGCGACCGACCCGTCACGCCCCCGGGCCGTGACGCAACCGTCCCTGGCGACGGAGTGCCATGAGGCACATCCGCCCCATTGGCCCCGGGTCAGATCCGCCGTGCGCTCTGCCACCAGAGCCGCACGCGGAGACCCCCCCCTGCCGGAATCTTGGCCGTCCAAATGGCCGCATGACGTCCAAATGGACGTTACCAGGGAGCACCACGAGGAGGTGCTCCGGCCGCGCCCCCCAAAATCACCCCCTTAAGGGGGTAAAAAGCGTATAGCCTAAGGGGGTAAAAAGCGTATAGCCTTTAACGCCTAAACCACTGAAGCGATTTTGATGAAATCGGGTACAGAGATGTACTAAAGCTTGAGAAAGTATATAGGCTACTTTTTATCGCGGAAAAATGGGTATAAAGGATTGAAATAGGGGATGACATTTCATATGGAAATTCGTCATTTTCGATGATAGAACCATGAATCTTTGTATTAAGGCATTTGATAATAAATAAATGAATATTCGTTCTAGCATTTTGAAAATTTTACTTACATGGGGATGAAATTCAACCCCTAAAAGATCAAAAAGCATACAGCGGAAACTACTGAGCCTAGAAACGTAATTTTTTTTTTACTCCGTCGTATTTTTGGGGTACACGAGCACTAGCAAAGGATTTTTCGAAAATCACCCCCTTAAGGGAGAGAAAAGCGTATAACCGAAACTATTTGGGCTAAGAACGTGAAACTGTGTATTTCTGTGTATTGTGCGATTTTCTTTCTTTTGTTGTAAATGAGCTCTAAGAAACTAGTTTTAGAAATTTAATCTCTAAGGAGGTGAAAAATGTATAGCCGAAATCATTAGGTCTAGAAACGTGAAATTTTGTACAAAGTTGTCTTTCTTGGGGAAAGTGCTCACTAAAAAAGAGTTTTTGGAGGTAAAACGCGTATAACTGATATCACTGAGCCTAGGAACGATCATTTTAGTACACGGTCGGCTTTCTTGGGTTACCCCATTACTTTTTCTTAATGCTCGCTTATCAAGATTACTCTGGATCGACGCAATATGTAGGTACTTCTCTGCCATCGTAGATACATTGCAAAGGTTCTTCTAGCAACATTTTATGATCAGCTACCTGCCAGACGACATTGCTGGCTAGATGGCATCACCAATTGGTCCAGGTCGATGTAAATCTTTGTCTTAGTAGTATTTTGCGACACCCACAAATAATGAAAGCGTTATAATATTCCTAGCCGCTACCAGACAGTAAGTTAAAATCAAGATATTAATCCAATTTTCTATCTTTAGAAATAAACAAATTTTAAGTGTCTATTTGTCTGTCAAAATAATAGGTTTTATTTATGCTCACACAATTATTTGCACGATACCTGTCTAAAAAACCGGCCAAGTGCGAGTCGGGGTCACGCACGAAGGGTTCTGTACCATTATCCATAAAAAGGGGGAAAAATTGCGTTTGTTGTATAGGAGACCTCCTAAATATTTATTTTATTTTGTTTTTAATATTAATTGTTATAGCGGCAACAGAAATGCATAATTTGTAACAAATTCAACTGTCCAGCTATCGCGGTCCTTGAGATACAACTTGGTGATAGACAGACGGAAGGATAGACAGCGAAGTTTTAGTAATAGGGTGCCGTTTTTACCCTTTGGGTACGAAACCCTAAAAAGGGCTTAATTTTCTTTTGTCTGTCTATGCTTTACGGGTAATCTTCAAAACGGCTGGACTGATACTGATAAAACTTTACTACCAGATTTACCAAGCCTTACATAAGGAATAACTAAGGCTATATTTTATCCTGGTGTGGTTGGAGCAACTGTGAGAATTTAGTCGATTTTAAAATTATTTCACTAATGCAAAGCTATTTTTAAGCGAGTAATATATTTAGGCTATTTTTTTTTATCCCGATATTCCTACGGGCCCGGGCTCAATGCCGGTGAAATCGCGGGAATTTAATGGATATAAAAATTAATTTACGAATGAAAATCTACATTATCAGTGAATAACAAATAAAGGCTATTTTCATCCTGATGTTTGCCCGTTAACGAGAACTTCGCGAGTGAAACCGGTGGATGTTGATCAATATTTAAAATTCTTTCACCAATATCAAGCTACGTTATCAGCGAGTAACATAGGCAATTTTTATCTCGGATATTTGTATGGGATTTGATTAGTATAATTTTTTTTCACCTATGTAAACTTATAATATCAGTGAGTAACATAGGCAATTTTTGTCTCAGCATTCGCATGGGAATGGGGTCTACGTGGGTGAAACTATGGGAGTTTGATCGATATTATTTTTTTTTCACCAATGGAAACCTATCATGGATAATGTATTATCAGCGACTAAGGATGTCCATATTTATTATCCTCTTTCCACGTGATTTTGAACTACAAGGGTAAATAAAAGGGTACATAAAAATTTGTGAAGATATTTGGACGTTTGTTATACAATCACGCGTAAACTGTTGACCAGATTTGGATGAAAATTGACACATAGATAGAGTATTTCTTAAATTAAGAAATATGTAAGCCAACTTTTACGCGGGCGAAGCCATGGGCAAAAGCTATTATGTATATAAGAGAATGAAAAACTATTATAAGTATAGATTAGACCCGTACTCAATAGCGAGACATATGTGAGTTGGAAAAGTAATGAAAATTATATTGATGACTAGCAACCCGCCCTCGCTTCGCTTCGGTTATAGGTTATAGTCGTTTTACTCGCGTAATTCCCGTTCCCGTGGGAATACCGGGATAAAATACAGCCTAGTTTACGCCCTGATATTATAGCTTCCCATTGGTGAAAGAATTTTTAAATCGGTCCAGCCGTTTTGAAGATTACCCGAAACAAATAGACAGACAGACAGACAGACAAAAATTTTTTAATTGCTATTTTAGGCATAGGTGTCGTGCAAATAACCGTGTGAGCATGAAAAAGGCCTATTATTTTGACATTACAAACAGACACTCCAATTTTATTTATTGGTATAGATAAAAAATGCTTTTTTTAATAAAAATTTAAGCCGCATCTTTTACAGAGGATTGATTTATGTAAATAGTGTCATGATAATAAATTGTCAACACATCTATCGTCTTCACAGGTATTAATTTCACAATCAGTTACCAGCTTGTATACCAGTTGCGCTACGACTAATAGTTACGTCTATTAATTTCACTGTCTCCACATTTTTTATTTACTAAATAGAGTTTAAAGCCTTTGGGATGCTCTAAGCCTTAGTGTACTCTATTTTTAATAGCTGGCAACGCAAAGACGGTATGTACCGATACCTATAATGGATATGGATAGTTTTTTGCTAGAAAAACATATATTCCTCTAAAAAGTGGCATCTACTTCTTTATCTATTAACTTCAAACAAGGCCAGAAAGTAGGGCAAAAATATAATAAATACTAAACACGCTGCTAAAATGCCCATTTATATAAATTCAGCAAACTAGAGTATTGGAAAGTACACAAAACTGGATGATATTTCCAGCAGTATAGTGATCACCGACCAAAATTATCTCTGCAAACTACGAATTTTTTCACGGTCACAAGCTTAGAATAAATAATAACGTATAGAAGGATAGTGTCAATACTTCGAATTTTCAAAATTTGAATCTAAAAATACTAATGGCGCGTAGACGATTTACACACGTACACACGCACACCACTATACAAATTATGAAATAAAATTTTGTTTTTATTATCATAAATCGTCGAATTACCTTTAAAAGTAATGTTAATAATCTTTTTATATTTTTCAAATGTGTTGTGACACCATTTGAATGCACATACCGTCATAATTATCTATTTATTTTTTAAGAGTTGCATACGTTCGTGCAGTACAATGACTTGTACATTACGGAACGGTTCCGGCGTAAGCTCCAATAGGCTCCAATTGAAATGCCTCACTTTTTGTGCGTGAACTTACCTTCTATGCGTTATTATTCTAAGGTCACAAGGTTATTTTCTGACTAAAATTGAATTAGGTAAGATTTTAATGAGGAAGGATTATTGTTGAAAATTTTAGTACGTGTTCCAAACACCACAGATATGATTAGCACCTCATACGATTTATCACATATAGGTGCGTAGAGTTTACAACTGTCATTGCGTTGCCACCCTTGGCAGACTAAGAAAGCAAAAGATGTTCCTAAAAAACTCAAGACGCATTTCGTTTAATTACAGATTCTTTTTGCCCACCCTTTTTTACCCATGGATGTTTTATAAGACTGCTAAGGGATATATATATATGGTGACAAAATCGATAAAAGTGAAGGAAAACTTGAACTAAAACCTTATGCCAATACGTCTGTCCAGCGTGATATAGCAGGTCAAATTTCCTCCCATAATGAAGAAGGTCTGAGCCCAGCGTTGGGACATATAAGGGCGAGATGATGATGACATGATAGATTCATTTGAAAAATAATGAAAATGCAAACAAAGTTTATTAAACACCATCCAAAAATATATTAACACATAAATACGCGTGCGTACACTACCCTCTAACAATCGTCAAAATAAAGAATTAGGTGTATCAAGGTTTAGTTCACTGATCGTCGATAGAGGGCGGGCTCGAACATCCATTTGTCAGACAGAGCCTCATTAGGGTCGATTCTGGTGAATCTCGAGGGATCATGCGTCTTAGTACGATGCACGATGTAAAAATTCTATATACTCAAATATCTATAGATATAACGATTCTATTTACCAAATTTTATTTATTTTGTAGTAAAGAGTTTCAAGTTTTTTTTTCATTGGAAATGCTGAGTAAAGTACACTATAAAGATGATCCTTAACAATTTAAAGAACTATAATTAATTATATGTATTTTAACGCTTTTTAGGGTTCCGTACCGAAAGGGTAAAAACGGGACCCTATTACTAAGACTTCGCTGTCTGTTCGTCCGTCTGTCCATTCGTCTGTCTGTTACCAGGCTGTATCTCAAGAACTGCGATATCTAGACAGTTGAAATTTTTACAAATTATGTATTTTTGTTGCCGCTAAAACAACAAATATCAAAAAACAAAATAAAATAAATATTTAAGGGGAGCTCTCATACATAAAACGCGATTATTTTGCCCTTTTTTGGTCAATGGTATGGAACCCTTCATGTGGGAGTCCAACTCGCATTTGGCCGATTTTTTTTTATTACTGTTAGTGGCAAAACAGCAGCTAGCACACCTTATGGTAAGTGTTACTGCTGTTCATGGACCTTTGGTAGGCCGCTACCAATAATAGAGAACATGAAGGGAATGTGAATGCATGCCATGAGGTTCGGGGATGCTAAAGGCATCCATGAAAATGTAATTGCCGATCAGATCTTACCAGATGGAGTTGGCCTAGGTTTAATTTAGAACATAATTAGCTATAAGGTTAATATTTACGCTTCATTGTTATGGAAGAGTGTAATGGCACTACAATTTTATTGACCATCAACATGTAACCACATTTCTAGTGAATAAATAAATTTGAATTTGATGTAAAACTGTTAATCGTCTTTTGCGACACCCACGGGCGATGTAAGGGTTGATAACACAGAAAAATTAATAAGATATTTCTGTGGTTGACAACATTCATTGCTGCTACCACACAGCACGAAGAAGCCATATCTTTAGAATAATAATTAAAATTTCCATGTGCTGACGGAGTAAGAATACAATTCGCCACTCCTCTCTTGCCCGTGGATATGGTATAAGATGACTATGGGATAGGTATCACGCACGTAACGTCTGTGAAAGTGAAGGAAAACTCGAAATGAAACCCTATACCAACATGTTTGACCACTGTGGATCACATTCTCTCCCATTATGGAGGAGGCCCGAGCCCAAAAGTGGGACGTATGTGGGCTGCGATGACGATGATGATGATCATTATTGGTATACTAACCAATTCATATCAGCATTAATGCCTGTAATACAAATCATATTAAAATTGACTACACAGATGGCGTAGTGGTTAAGATACCGACCTACCGTGCCAGTACCAGGGTTTGAATCCCACGCAGGACAACACTTTGTGTGATCCACAAATTATTATTCTGAGTCTGGATGTAATTTGTGTCCGTTAATTATATGTTTGAGAAGTCCTCCGCAATACAAAGATTATTTCCTAAGTGTTGGGCGTTGTCTTTAAAAAAAAAACAATAATGCAGTAGGTATAACTTCCCGTGAGGTGATGGATTTAGAATTCCTCGTTGAGGTCATTAAAACCGTCTAAAAGAGCACCACAAGGATTGGCTACCGCACTTCTATAAAACTCATCTACTTTGCGATTGTTATGGAATTGCTATATTGCCTGCTCAGTGTAGCTGAGAGAAGAGCCATGTCTAATAGTGCATGTCGATAGATTATTTAATGGATAATACATACTTCTTCTTCTTAGCTTTTATACGTGCTATCAGGCTCGAGCCTTCCCCACAGTAGAAGGAAAGTTGACCTACCACGCTGAGCCGATATGATAGTGATCTGGTTAGTTTAGGATAGGGGGTTTCGTGAGTTTTCTTTCTTTAAAATCGACATTATCTGTAGGTCTTTATTCTCTTGTGATTTATAGTAGGGTTTCGAGTAATTATACTCCATTACCGGATAGAATAATAATATTTAATAATAATATATATAATCTAAGAGTGGTAGGACCACACTGTTGACAGTTATCTGTCTACAGCCGCGGGCCGGTCCGTCCGGGCCAGTACCACACTCTCGCAGAAAATCGACGTCTGAGTAGTAGCGATTTGTTACTGCGCTTCGTTCGGTGAGCGAGAGAGCCGGAAGCCCAACTTTCTGAGGGAGTTTGCGTGTGGAGGGTTTTGGTGGTGCCCTTGTTATCACCGAGCCTCAATGCACGCATTCACACTCCCTTCACTTTCTTCACGGTAGGCAACGGCCTTGTAAAAGTCCGTGAGCGGCAGCAACACTTACCATCAGGTGTACTGTTTGCTCGTTTGCCACCGTTTGCAATAAAAAAAAAAAATATTTATCACCTTCATTAAAGGTAAGTATGTCCTCATCATCATCATCATTTCAGCCTATCGCCATCCACTGCTGGACGTAGGCCTCCCTCATGTTACATCACAAAGTGCGGTTCTGTGCCGCCTGCATCCAACGACGCCCAGCAAATTTCACCAGGTCGTCGGTCCACCTAGTTGGAGCATTCTACACTGGGTCATTCGATACGTGGTCGCTATTCGAGAACCTTTCTTGTATATCGTACAATTGTTTAATTGTTAAGCAGTTTTTCGTATAGGCACATAAATTGTATTTCAGCTTTAGCTATTAGATAAGATACATACGATGCGAATCTGTGTAAAACGATTATAAAAACATTACGCCATAGATACGTATAAGCTTATCGTAACCGCCAATCACAAACGAGAAGTCGAAATAAATCGATGTTACATCCAATCATTACTCTGTGTCAGGATCGACTCAATTAAAATATCGTTAATGCAATAAAACTAAAGAAAAACCAACCCTATGCTTATATACTTTATGTTATATTTTTGTATGTCATTATTTTTACCTTGCAATGGTCATTATGGTAAATGTAGTATAGTATAAAACCACGAAATCACCGTATCGGAATCGGAATAAAGGCAAAATAAACAGTTGGTTGAACTGTTCTGAACGCGAGGCTGTAACTTTTGAATAAAAGCGGTCATTATAAAAATATCAGGCCCAGATCACTGGGACGATGTTGATTTAAAAATTACATCAATTTTGTTGTGATACAATAAATACAAAAAAGTGCTTATAGGATAATTATATATTTCATCATCGTCATCATCGCTGCCCACATACGTCCCACTGTTGGGGGCCGGGCTTCTCCACAATGTCAGGGCACTTTGACCTACTATACCATCCTGGTCAGACATGTTGATATAGGGTTTAATTTCGAGATTTCCTTCTCTTGCACAGGTCTTATATGAGAATTACATCCCTTAGTCGTCTTTTACGACATTCACAGACAAGATAGGGAGTGGTGAATTGTATTCTTACTCCATCACCACACAGAAAATTATATAGGTATTTAACCGGGCCCATATGAGGTATTTGGGCCTGGTGCTCGACGGGCATTGGTGGTTCCGGGAGCATTTCCATAGGCTCGCTCCACGGCTCGTCGGCGCGGCGTCCGCTCTATCGTGGCTTATGCCGAACGTGGGCGGACCGAGCGCTACGTGTCGACGGCTGTACGCGGGGGTCATCCAGTCGATGGCCCTGTATGGCGCACCGTTGTAGGCGGGGTCCCTGACCGTCCAACTCAGGGCTCTTCTGTGGCGACCACAGAGGGCCATGGCGGTCAGGGCCATACGGTACCGCACGGTGGCGACGGAAGCAGCGTGCCTGTTGGCCGGGACTCCCACGTGGGACCTGGAGGCGAAAATGCTCTCCGGTTTGTATCGGCGAGTGTCGGGGATGCGAGCAGAGGGCGGTGTGGTCTTTTTGAGGGAGCTCACCGCCTGGCGCGTCGACGCCCGCCGAGACGTTATTGCCCGTTGGGCAATCCGGCTGGAGAGGCTTCGGTTCGGGGTGCGGACCGTGGACGCCTTCCGGCCGGTGCTGATGCAGTAGTTGAAACGGCGGCACGGAGTGCTCTCCTTCCGACTGGTGCAGGTGTTGACAGGGGATGGATGCTTCGCCAAATATCTGTACACGGTCGTTAGGAGGGAGAGTACACTGTCCTGCCACCACTGCGATTGCGATGAGGACACGGCGCAGCATATGCTCGAGGTCTGTGCCGCTTGGGCAGAGTAGCGTCGTAAACTCGTCGCAATCATCGGTGCCGACCTGACATGCCCGACAGCGTCAGGAACTGGGACGCGATCGCAGCCTTCTGCGAGACAGTAGTTTCGCGGAAGGAGGCGGCGGATCGCGTGCGCGAGGAGCGCAGCCTCGATGAGGCGATCCGCCGCCGGCGACTGGGGCGGCGTAGGCGTGATTACCTGCGCCTCATGGCGCCCTACCCGAGGCTGCGGGTGACGTAACCGGGGAATTAGTCCGTCACCCGCCGAGAGGCCGACCGCGTGAGGAAAGACCGACGTCTTCCCCGAGGGGAGGACGTCGGTCGATGGGAGGGTACCCCCAAATAGGGGGTATTTCGTCGGGCCGACCAATAACGTCAAGTCACCCTGCTCCGGTGTTCGGCCCAACGACGAAGGCGACGTGCCACGCGGGTGAGTTGCGGGTGTGCGTGCTTACGCCCCTCTGTCGCCCCGGACGGAGTAGTGCGAGGAGTGCGCCGACCGCAACCCACCCAAAAAAAAAAAAATATATACAAGTAGGTATTTAATGTACTCTGAATTCAATTGACTATTTATCAGAATAGTCAGTTGCATACAGATTTACCTACCGCCTCTTATAAATCGTCATCCTTATCAACCAACGGCTTTTATCTCAGTCTCAGTAGGTATATGTGAGGTCGACGCATGTGTTTTTTCTAGACAATCCTATCAGTTCTGTGATCACTTTCTTTTTAAATATGTCCCGCTTCATGCAATCTATGCATCTTTTCCTTGATTCTTTCTTATTCTTAAAAAGTTCGACATCTAGCCGTTTAAAAAATCTCAATGCACATTATACCACCGCCTTGTACAAGAATCTGCGTCTATTTAATAGATAGTTAGCAGAAATTTCGCGAATTCTGTCCCAATCTGTTGACTTGTGAACATTTTTTCCTTATTTTTATAGACAACATTTTCGGGCATACGGGCGATTTAACAAACATACAATTAACGGACACAAATTGCTTTTTACTTTTTTTTTACTAATTTTTTTGTCCGTATGGTGACGAAGTAAGAATACAACTCACCACCCCCTCTCACGGGTGTCGTAAAAGACATATAACATTTGTACAAGAGAAGGAGAACTCTAAGAGAACCCTATACCAACATGTCTGGCCAGCGTGGTTATGGTAGTTCAAATTCCTTCCTGATAAGAAGGGGGCTCGAGCCTAACAGTGGGGCCTATATGAATTGAAATTAATAAATATTATTTATCAAAACCCATCTTGGTTTCGCATTTAGGCAATAATACCTAGTGTTGCTCAAATGCAAGATCAATAATCTTATCAGTCTCGCATTTGGGTAAAAGTAATCTATTTGGAGCTATTATTTCACTCCCATTATTTGTGACCGATAAATGAATTTTACATCACAGAGCAAGGCAGTTACTAAATAAGAATTTCTATAGTGTTACAATGAAAATCTCATACGAATTTGTTACGTTAACAGGTGTTATGACGACTGTGTATGTGAAAACGCTTGATATACTGTGACGTATTGGAAATTTTTGCCGAATTTGATAAGATTTAGTAATTGTTATAGTTATTATTTCACTCCTATTTAGCGCAAGAACTATTTCGTACGTTATCGTCTGAATAAATCCTGTCCGTTTCTTCCAGGTTGACGTAAGGGCGGTGTGGAAATCAATAACCCACCGTAATCCTTCCCCATTAAACTGGCCAGTTCTCTACGGCTGGTGGAGTAATAGTCACAAGTCCACTGTTTAATGACATAGTCCATCTCTAATCCTTTCTATAAGGTTTTTTTTAGGCAGTGTTTGCAAAATTTGCTACAAACAAACTCTTGAGATTTATAACAGTATGGTACCTAAATATAAATCTAGATAACTTGACACTTCAGTGTGAAAATTAATTAAACGTCTTCAACCTCTTAAGAGAAGCTTTAAATGTTGATCACTTAAATGTTTATTTCTAAAATGAATGTTTTCCGTCTTTACTTAGATTAAGTATTTCTTAAATAATTTTAAAAATATAAGGTCAGTTTTTAAAATACACTCCATTTAAATTGTTATTCTTCGTCACCACGATGGACTAAGAATATTATTCACGTCAACTACGAGATATAATATAGGTAATATTTGTGCAAGAGAAGAAAAACTCGAAATAAACCTTTCAATCTAACCATTTAACCAAGGTAGGTCAACTTCCATCCTGTAATGGAGGATCAAGCTCGGTACTGGGGCATATGTCCTGTTCTGTACCTACGTATGAGCTGTATTAAGAACTGGAAGTTATCATTAAGTAAATGGTTACAAGTTCATAAGGGTCTGTTTGGTGTACCAAAGTGCACGACACAAGAGAAATATTATTGCTGTCGGATCAGTGAGTAAGTTCTTAACATCATATCATCATCATCATCTCAGGCTATTTACCTATGTCCCAGTACTGGCTCGAAGTATGGTCCTATGTTGAGCTCAGGTCTCCTCCATAATAGGAGGGTTATTGACCTACTATTCCACGCTGGTCAGACGTGTTGAAATAGGGTTTGGTTTCGAGTATTCTTTTCTTGCACAGATGTTAGCTATATATTATATTCCTTAGTCGTCTTTTACGACATCCACGGGCAAGATAGGGAGTGGTGAATTATTTTCTTACTCCGTCACTACACAGAAAGAATATAATATGCAAATCTAGAACTGAACTCGGCATATAGCAATCCATATATATTATTCCATCCACCAGTCTCGCATGGCTCTATTCAGAATTTTTCTATTCAGCTTATATAGGTCCCACTGTTGGGCTTGAGCCTTCTTCATAATAGGCGAGTAATTGACCTACATTAACAACGTTTGTGAAATGTTGATATATAGTTTCATATCGAGTTCTCCTTCTCTTGCATATATTTCATATACATATTTAATCCCTTAATCGTCTTTTACGTCACCCACTGGGGATGGTAAATGGTATTTTTACTCCGTCGCCAAACAGATAATGGCTCTATTGGATGTGTCATAAATCACTTCAATATGGGATTATGCCGTAATCTTAAGGCTTGGCAGGAAAGACTATTGCAGTTGGTATTATGAATTTGAGGCAAATCTAGCTGTCCAATCTTTTAGTATACCGTCAGCCGGCTTTTAAGATCTGGTTGTATTCTGAATTGGGTGACATAGGTAATCCACATAGCAAAAATAGGTGTTCTGTTTTCTGCCTATAGTGACGTAGCAAAAACATAATTCCTCACACCTTTCATTCCAATGAGTGCTGTAAAACATGATTAATCAGAAAAAGGATAATATAGAATCCTATATCAATAGGCTTAACCAGTATCGTACGTAGTTTGAAGAGATAATGAAATTTAAGCAGTATGGGGCCACAGTAATACTGCAAAGTAACGTATTATCTTTTTCCGCCATACTGCGAGCTACTGGAAACGATTCCTTGATATGTCTGCCTACCCTTAAGAAATAAAGGAATAAGACTACAAACCATAATGACTGAAGAAATATTAATATTCTTAACGCATTTTTCTACTTCACAAGTATTCTTACTTAATACTACATTACGAATTTAATATAAGTACCAAAATCCTATGTACATATGTATACCTATGCGTTTTTTAAAGAAAATATTTACGAGCCTTATCCCTGTGTACGAACGATAAATTACTAGTAATTTCGTACTTGGGTGATACCTGAGATCAGTGAAAAAATACGAGACATAGACGTCTTGGTGCGTCGCAAATTACGGTCATCATCTTCTCATCAAGGCGTGGGTACGCGTTGATGTATAGCAGTTCGGCTGGAGGTACTAAAACATTGAGTAGAAAATACTGCAGATGGTGGAAACAGTTTGTATAGGTATAATAAAAAAGAACATAAAACAGTCATGAGGACTGCCGACAGAAGGGAAAACTTAAAACTAGGCACAAACGGTTGTTATTATAATTATTATAAATCAGATATGGCAATTAAAACTTTATTTCCTACTAGCAACCCGCCCTCGCTTCGCTTCGGTTATAGGTTATAGTCGTGTTACCCGCGTAGTTCCTGTTCCCGTGGGAATACCGATATAAAATATAGTCTAGTTTACGCCCTGATATTATAGCTTTCCATTGGTGAAAGAATTTTTGAAATCGGTCCAGCCGTTTTGAAGATTACCCGGAACAAACAGACAGACAGACAGACAAAAATTTTTTAATTGCTATTTTAGGCATAGTTGTCGTGCAAATAACCGTGTGAGCATGAAAAAAGGCTATTATTTTGACATTACAAACAGACACTCCAATTTTATTTATTGGTATAGATAACTGCCGTGCATTCAGATCGTTTTTACTCGTATCCACCGACATATTAGCCAATTATAATTGCACAAAACTAATTGTAGCTCATTTGGTATACGTCCCGCTATTGGGCTCGAGCCGGTCTGGTCAAACGTGTTGGCATAGGGTTTTATTTCGCATTTGCCTTCTCTGGTATAGATGTACTATGCATTTTTAATCCCTGAGTCGCTGACGAATAAGGGATGTAAAATGCAGATAATATCAATGCAAGACAATAAAAACTCTACATAAAACCCTATGCCAACAACCCGAACCCAATAGTGGGACATATGGGCTGAGACGATAAAGATGTTAATGAAATAGTAATACATATATGTACTTATCTTAATTTCGGATGTTTATCTGAGTATTACACATTTGAAATAAAACTTTTTATACGGATTTTATAGCGTTTGAATTTAATTTTTGATTGCACGACGTTTCGAATATTTTTATTTTCAGCGTTTACAGGAGAGAGGGTTCAGAATTAACGTTTGTTTATATTCCCTATCTTGGCAACATCGGTAAAACAAAAATCAATCTGAAATATACGATAAAATTTTGTAAAAATAGTTTTATTTCAAATGAGTAATATAGGTATGTTGTTAAGACAAACATGATAATCCTCATAATATTTTCTACTCTATGTCGTACATATGAACATTTTAACATCAGAGAGGGAAAGAGAGAGTTGGCTTAAAGAGTAAGTGGTTTACATTTAGCTCTAGGTTTTTAAATTCTGGCGTTCTCAAGATATAAATGACGAGGAAACAAAATCACAATGATAATATACTGCTGTTACTAAGCATTTTTATCTTTTATCTAAGCTTTTATCCCGATAGAATTAAATAATATTGGGTCAGCGTTATATGCGGGTAACGTGACTGGGCGGGTGACGGACTAATCCGTCACCCGCCGAGAGGCCGACCGCGTAAGGAAAGACCGACGTCCTCCCCGAGGGGGGGACGTCGGTCGATGGGAGGGTACCCCAATAGGGGGTATTCCGTCGGGCCGACCACTGACGACAAGTTAACACTGCTCCAGTGGTCGGCCCAACGACGAAGGCGACGTGGTTTTTGGGTGGGTCGCGGGAGTTGCGTGCTTAAGCCCCTCTGTCACACCGGACGGAGTGGTGCGGAGGCGCGCCGACCGCGACCCACCCACAAAAAAAAAAAAAAAAAAACGTCAGCGTTATATAGGTCGGTGTGGTAACGAAATACGAATACAATTCACCACTTATCACCATGGATGTCGTAAATGATGACTAAGAGATATAATACGCCTATCTATAACAGTAACGCAAAAGACACAACGCGACGGAGTAAGAATACTATCCACCACTCCCTGTATTACCCGTTAGTAAAAACCGACTAAGGCGTACACATAAACGTAACGTATATAATATCTATGCAAGAAAGAAAACTCGAAATAAAACTCTACCAACCCGTCTGACCAGTGTGATATAGTAGGTCAATTTCACTTCCATCCAGGAGGAGGCTCGAGACTAGTAGTGGGACATATATGAGCTGAAATGATGATGATGATGATGAAGAGAAAAAAACTGGTAACGAAACCCTATATCAACATGTCTGATCATCGCAGTTAGGTCAATTTCCTTCCTACTGTGGAGGAGGCTCGGGCTCAGTTGCGGGACGTATAAAAGTCGAGGTGAAGATGATATGCCATAAAATAAACATTAGTTTCACGCAATACGATGCAAAATAAAACAGCTTTTATTTCTAATATTCAGTACTGTATTGATTTAAGTTTAACGTTTTTTTGACTAAAAGCACAATAAGATACTTGTGGGGTTTTTAGTGATTGTTTTTACTGCTGGCTATCGCTGTTAATGGTCGTGAGAAGGAATACTACTATGATGACTCCTGTCAACATTATGATTGCATTTAGGAAACGGCAGAACATACATACATTCAAGTTCTACGTAGTTTAGGAACAGGAGCATCATGAATTTATTGCACTATGCCGATCTGTTACTGCTAGTCATCGTTAGAGCAATAATTGGGCGCGTAAGAAATTGGGAAACGATTGCTACTGGTGTACCAGGAAGCATCTACTAGTCGAGCGAGTCATCTAAATTAAGAAATGGTTCTAGAGACCCTCTTAATAGGCGGAGAAGAGATACATGGTGAGTTATAATATTGTAAATTAGTATTATTTTATCAAAAATGAATTTATTTGTCCAATTTTTTGCAATATATTCTAATACCAAAGAAATCTAAAATATTATTATATAAAAATATTAAAGATTTAACAACAGTTATTTAGCAGTATTTACGATTGTAATGGTTGTTATAGCAACACTTAAAATGTTAATGGTAAATATTAATAACCGCAGTTACTATAGCAACAGTTATCGCTAAGGCTACCAAGACATATGTAGATACTTTTATCATGATAGATAAATAAAATATTGTGTGTATGATTTTCGTAACATCATTTCCAAGAACGCATCTACTTTGCAAAAGACTAGGTATCTACGCAAAATTTGTAGTAAATCGGATGCATATTTTTCTCAAAAAACGTAACATTAATTTATAGTTTGTTTCATTTCATTTTATTCAGACATTTGAAATAAAATTAGCCAAGTTTAATCACAAGAGGAATTTGAGTTCCGTAGCTATGGGAACTAAAAATTTGGTCAGTCATACCTTCATGTCTGTTTCTCAAAGGACAGAGGCCGAACGTATTGCCAGTAACCAAGTACTGTTAATAATGTACAACATCTCAACCCACGTAAGTCCCACTGTTGGGCTTGAGGCTCTCCATAATGAGAGGGAAATTTACCTACTACACCACGCTGGTCAGACGTGTTAGCACAGGGTTTTATGTCGAACTTTTCTTCTCTTGAATAGATATTATTTGTATAGGTATAATATCCCTTTTTTTGGGGTGAGTTGCGGTCGGCGCACTCCTCGCACCACTGCGTTTCCGGGGCGCCAGAGGGGCGTAAGCACGCATACCTGCAACCCACCCGAACACCAGGTCGCCTTCGTCGTTGGACCGACCACAGGAGCAGTGTGACTTGATGTCAGTGGTCGGCCTGACGGCATACCCCGAGGGAGAACCCTCTCCCGTCGACGTCCCCTACTGTAATATCATACATATAATATCTGTTAGTTGTTTTATACCACACCCACGGGCAAGAGACGGGCTGGTGAATTGTATTCTTACTCTGACACCATACGAAGTGTGATGCTTTTGCCTCAGTTAATTACTAAACGGTAAAATCTTTTACTTACACCTTTTGTTTTGCCTATAGTAAGCTTGGTAGGGTTAATTATACTGGAATACGGAATTCTAAAATCAGCTGAAGGTATTAGAAAGGTAGCAGTGAGCGTGCGACGGTAACTAATCGACGCGCATGCGTGTCCAATCCAAATGACGTTGAAACAATTGCTTCTATTCACGCTTTCAAAAGGTAACCCGTGGGTGCACCATTCGACGTGGGAATATTTAAGGTAGTGAAAACTTCTATAACCAGATTTGAATGGGGAATAAATTCATGTAAGTCGTGACTGACATCGTCACGTGACGTGTTAATACTAACATTATATTTATAACTATGTCAATCTCACTATATCTGACTTATAGATTTGAGATCTATCTAAAGATAAATGTAAAAAGTTTTTACAAATTTTAGTTTAAGATCAAATAATTAATATGAATATTCAAAAATAACAGCTGTTTGTTCATATGTAGTTTTAAGTTTTCACTTTTGTCGGCACCTCTCATTACTGCTTTGTGTTTTTTTAGACTTTACCTCAACTGCTATCGCTAACTCACCAATTACAGTGCTATCTCCCAGTAGAAAAGACTATGTTTAGCAGTGGACGATAGACTTTAGTATAATGAACAATGAGATACTACTATCGTGAAGGGATTTCCCATATAGACTTTAGTGCATCATAGAGAAATGCTTGCTCCAACGGTTGGGCCCTAACCTCCTCCATAAAAGGAAAAAAATGAGCTAGGTTGATTAATATAGGGTTTTAAATCGAGTTTTCTTCTCTTGCGTAGGTATTATATACAAATACCTAGATGTTTCTTAGTTATCTTTTACGACACCTACTTAGATAGAGGTGTTAAATTGTATTCTTATTCCGTCACCAAAAGAAAATAGCATTGCCTTAGTAGACCTCGGTAGGTATACCTATTTTATGCTACTGTTAAGATACAGAAGCAACTAAATTAGTATCATAATTATCTTCGATTACCATAAAAAGCGTATGAATAAAATTTAGAATATATACGTGAACTAGCAAACCTTTTCGACTTAACGAAAAAAGTTTATTAAACACCCATCCGCTCTATGAAACGGCTAACATTTTTCTATTTTTTCACGTCCACCCACCTAATAGTTTTTACGCATCGCAGTAGTCGTATAGAAAAACGTAAATTACCAAAATGGATCGCTAGTAAAAAGTGGGCTGGCCGCCAGATCATTAGTAAGAGCCAATGGTCGTTACCTAAAAATCATTAGCATCAACTTTTACTGTAATTTGAGGTTGTATAGCAGCCCACATATATGTTTATACATATAAATATTTTCATTATAATAATTTATGTAAAATAACCAATTTTATGTTATTAGTTAATACTTTCGATGATGACTTGATGGGGTGAGCTTGATTGCAAAATTTTATAGCTCGTGTTATAGTGACTTTTGATAATCTTCTTTTTGTATAATTCCCATTCATCTCTTCGTCGAAGTTTTAATCGAAATTATTACGTTTTATATGTAATAACAGCATTTAAGCTGATTCAAGAATAACTTATTACATTTGCATAATTTTTGAAGTGCAAACTTCTGTAGGCATGTTTAGATGAGGATAAATTCATGTAAATTGTCATCGATTGGATTACGTGACGTCGTGACATGTCAACGCTAACACTATATGTATAGCTATGTCATTGTCACTATATCTATGTCAATAGATGTCATATAGGATAAAAAACGAGTTATCGGATAAATACGGATAAAGTCATGAGCTAGCTCGGGAAACACAGCAGCAGGTAGTTCATTCCAGAGCTTGCACGCACGTGGGAGAAATGATCGCTGGAAATGTACAGTTGAAGACCATAGCGTTTCCAGGTGAAATGGATGAATCCTGCTACGATGTCGAGTGGTACGTTGGTAGAATGGTGACGGTGGTACTAAGTCAAACAGTTCCTCGGAGCACTCCCTGTGAAAGAGTCGATAGAGTACACAGAGTAATTAATTAGAATATCCAAATTAACATATGTTTGTTAATAGGTTTAAGTTTTCACTTTTGTCAGCAGTCCTAATTCCTGCTTTGTGTACTTTTTATATAAATTCACACTATCCATTTTACGTTATTACAATAAAGCATAAATGTAATTCTATGACCACTGATGACAAGTAACCCTGCTCCAGTGGTCGGCCCAACGACGAAGGCGACGTGGTGTTCGGGTGGGTTACGGGTGTTGCGTGCTTAAGCCCCTCTGTCGCCCCGGACGGAGAGGTGCGGAAGCGCGCCGACCGCAACCCATCCCAAAAAAAAAAATGTAATTCTATGCTAACCGATCTCACCAGTAGGTATAGTGTGTGGTGGTGGTAGACTAAGTTGACTCATGTAGAGGATGGTTGTCCTAAAAGTTAGACGTATGTGGCCAGAGAAGAAAATATGAGAAAATCATTATATACTTTCGTTATCTTAGCCTACATAAGGCCTACTAATGACCTCGGGCCTCCTCTACAATGGGAGGAAAATTGACCTATTATACCGCGCTGGTCAGACGTATTGGCATAAGGTTTTATATCGAGTTTTCTTTCTCTTGCATAAATGTCTATCTATAGGGGAAAACCAGGATAGTTGCCTCGGTGGGATACATGCCCCGGTTTTAAATACACTATGTTAGGAGTATAAGTTGTGTTAGCGCTTTACTACAATAAGTAGTGACCTCTCGTAAGTCTCAGAGCTGCGTAAGTTATCGGAGTAGGCGCTCCTGTTTTGTCTGTATGAGCAAATATCTTCCGTGGCGAAACGTTGACAGGCGTGATAATTATATTGGTAAGTAATCTTTATTGAATATTTTTTATACTAAAGGCGTTTACAGTTAACTTTTTGTTTCTATACATGAATTAGAGCTTAAATTACATTTTTTATTTTGATTTATTGCTAAATTGTTTTTATTTATTTTGCAAACACAAAAGGCAAGTATCCGCATCAAAAAGGATAGTCGCCCTACTTATTTTCGCGGATAGTTGCCCCTAAGTGAATAAACATTTTTTAACAGCCAAAGACGGATTTTTTAGGAAATCCTGTTTCAAGTAATGCTGATAATCTGGAAATTATCGTACATGATAGACTCACTCAGCAGAATAACGTAAACCAAAATCACACACCACCGAGACTATCTTCAAGTCTATTAATTTTTCTCAAGATTGTATGGCCTTAGAAGATGGCGAGATTGAAGATTACATCTTTGATAATACTGAGCTATCATTGCCGTCACTGATAACTTCAAATGAACCCCAGAACCAAAATCTTGAAGAAGAGTCACCGTCTAAATTTTTACATCAAGCATCTCCTATACCAAGAATACCGCTAAGCAAAACTAAAAGATCTAAACAATCTGCAGAAATTTTAAACTCCATTGATAAAATTGCCCAGAAAATGAATTAAGCGGAGAAAATGAAGAAAACAAATAAAATTACGGAAACTAATATGACCACAAAGACAGAAAAAAAGCAACTAGCTAGGGACAAGAAAACCAATGAGAAGAAAAAGGCACAAAGAAAGAAAAAGACTAAAAATTATATTGATATGATTAGCAGTGAAATTGAATCTGATAACAGCGATAACACAAATATTATGGAACAAGTCGAAATAAAAACATTAAGGAAAAGAAAATTAAAAATTTACAGTTCTACCAGTTCTGACAGTAGTGGAAGTCAAGAAAATATCAGCAGTTCAAAAACACTTAAAGGGAAAGCCACCAAAGGACTACAATATTCACAAACTATTGTATGAGATGTGGAAAGTTAAAAACCTTAGCTTCTCGTAAGAATTAATGTTTTAATACCAAAGTTGAATACCAAATCGTTGTGTTTTTAAGATAAATGCTAATCTTCTATAATAACTTACATAACTTTAAGTTTAAATAATATTTTTATAATTTTAATCATTAAAACTGAAAACTATTTAACAATGTTAATTAATATTTAAAATTGTACTTAATAAAAGAATTCAGTAAATTATAAAAACTGTTAAAATAATAATAAAGCTGTAATTAAACATTTTTTTCTATCTAAAATAAAAATTCTACCGAGGATACTATCCCCGCACGAGGCAAGTATCCCCCGAAGCATTTTCCACGCTAGGCTACTATCCGCCATAGTAGGCAACTATCCTTTTTCTGAGTGGTGAAGTAAAACTGTATTTATTCAAAACCATTGCTAATTATGTAGACAAAAATAGGTAATTATCGAAGATAAAAGACCAATGTTTCGAGATACATACATAATAATTTTGTGCTAGTTCATATTTAAAAAAAATAAGGCCTTTTCGAAAAGTGGGGCAACTATCCTGGTTTTACCCTAGTATATACCTCTCTATCAACTTATAGGCGAGCCAGCAATACGGGATTCAGACGTGTTGATATAGGATTTCTAGGATTTTACCTAGGGGTTAGTCGGAATCAAATTTAACTCAAACTGGAATCCAACATGCACCACTTTTTCATGATTTAGAAGAACCCATATATTATTTTTTAACTCCATAAAAATATTGATAATAAAAAGCGATTCTGAGTGTGCTGACAGAGTAAGAATACAATTTACCACCCTCTTTCTTGTCCACGAATGTTGTAAAAGATGACTTAGGGATATCATATGCAAATAATACCTATGCACGAAAAGGGAAACTCGGCCTAGAACCCTATACCAACACATTTGACCAGAGCGATATGATTAGTCAATTTCCCTTCTATTGTGAAGGAGGCTCGAGCCTAACTATGAGGGTTATGTGGGCTGCTATGGTAATGATAAAAAACGATATAAAATACTAGAAATATATATATTTTTTATATTCCCTAGCTTTAAATAAATCAATCGTTAAAGAAAATTACAATGGCATAACTTTTTGCCTAAGTTCAATTACAGAAGCAGTCAATTGTTATAATTGTGTGGTTCCATTACAATAATGTCTTATAATCGCAGAGCTATTTGTAAACGTTATGTCGGGCTGCAATGAGGTGTAGAAACGAACCATTTTGCGGTGCGCGCTTTCAGTGCATCGGGTGTGCCACTAATTACAAGATGTAGCGGAAAACGTAAGCGAATTTTGAACTAAAAAAATCGTAACTCCGTAGCCCAAACTACGAAAAACGCTCTTATTTGTTTTCTTCAGTAACAGATTACTGAGTATTTGTGTCAGAGATATTATACATGTAGTCTGATATTTGTACAGATTTACCTCAACTTCAACCCTAAAAACTAAATTCAGTAATCAATAGTTTTATTTATTTTACTGTGGCTTTTTTAAAACAAACGTTTTCTGTGATCTTGAGTTTTACAATTAATAAGATGATAATGCCTTTTTGTATGTCGATGGAGTAAGACTACAGTTCACCACCCCCTATATTGTCTCTGGGTGTCATAAGAGTCGGCTAAGGGATATGAAAGCAGATAACATCATTACAAGAGCAGACAAACTCGAAATAAAAGCCTATGCCAACTTGTCTGACAAGCGTGTATCGGTCAATTTTCCTCCCATCGTGGAGGAAACACGAACCCAGTAGAGACGTGTATAATCTGAGATGAATGACTTGGTTAACCACTCTTTTTTTTTTGGGTGTTCCATGGCCAGTTTACACGCCGTCCGCTCCGTCTAGGTTGACAAAAGGGAGAAGCGCGGCCCTATAACCCATCGCATTCCCTCTCCTTCGCCATTGGGCCGACCACCGGTACCGAGTTTCATGTCGCCCGTGTCCAACTCGGTGGTAGTTAACCACCCTAAAATACACCAACATTTTTGTAATCTGAACACGGATACGGTCGGTATAATGTCCTATTTTATAACATTGCATTAAACGCATAGCTCTGCGTGCGATCTTAGGATATGCATAAGATACACATATCGCTTCAAGCTTATAACTTATGACTGCCAAGTTGGCTATATTATACTTGTTATGTCGGACATACTGATGGCCAGTAGTCGTGCGGTTTGGAAATCCATTCTGCTATTCATTAATTTAATACATCTTCTGTTATTGAGCCTTCTCTAATTGACATCTGGCTTAATAACTCGCAGTATTCTGATGTCTCTTATAATCCAAATCTATATAAGAATATTTTTTTTTTATTTCTACTTCATTTACATCGTAATGTTGGGAACGAGCCTCTGTTGTAATGGAAAGAAAATTAGTCTGACGTTAGTAAGACGGCTTGGATTGGATTTTATTTCGAGCTGGTGAAGTAAAATCCAAGCGGTCTTATTTATTTGTCTATCTGAGTCATTTAAAATTTCTATGAGAAATAAAGGCCATATACGCTGAGAATAATTACATATCAGGTTGAACATCACGTGAGTTCGCATTGGTTTTCAGCCCATACAGGGACGGGTCCCGACCGGGACTATTGGAACGAAAGAGGCAGTAGTTTTCTCATGCAATTGTTGTCAAGCCATGATTGCTTTCTTTCATTCGTACCTGCACCTGGTATCTTCAGTTTACGCTAAACGATAGGAAAAGATACAGTCAATTCATAAACTCGTAAACACAGATGAGTCGACAAAATTTGTAGAAAGTAGTAAACGATTTTTTTTTTTGGGAGGGCTATGGTCAGCATACATACATAACCCACCGTATTCCCGCCCGTTCCCCATTGGGCCGACAACTGCTACCAAGTTCCTTTACCTCTGTGGCCAGCCCGGCGGGATACGCTTTCGGGTACCGTTCCTTCCCAATGTCCCGTCCGAGTCGTCGCCCTCACGCGGTCAGTATCTCTACAGGTGACACACTATTCCCCGGTACCCAAATAGTAAACGGTAGCCAAAATATTAATAATAAAAATTATTCGTGCTATGAGAATGTTTCTCACCGATAATGAATACTTTCCTCTTCGTATGTTACTAGAGACCAATGTTAATTATATTGAAAACATTTAAATTAAGTATCGATAATAATCAAATACGACACGAATATTAAAATTTGTCGCTGGATAAATTATGCTGCCCTAATACAGCTGTATCGCTAATTAAAATATACTATGTAGATGACAGAGTATTTATTCAAATGTACGGACGCATCAATAAGACCTTATCTTTTTTTTTCTATACTGCTTTATTAAACCGAGTGATCTTGTTAAATTAATGGTTAGCTGTAATCAAAATTATCTTCACTATCTACGTTTTTCAATGGCTTTTGCATAAAAAGTTCTTTTAAAATAAAATTTTAAATAAATATATCAACTTTTGCTTTTAGTATCTAAAAGCAAAAGTAGTAATAAATATTAAAGTAATAAATACTAATTGATCATTATTTCAGTTCATACACGTCCCACTGTTGGGCTCGAGCCTCCTCCATAAAAAGAGGAAACTTTATTTTATTTCAATTTAACAATAATACGTCATCATCATCATTGCAGCCCACATACGTCCCACTATTGAGCTTTTTTTTTTGGGGTGGGCTGTGATCGGCGCGCTCCTCGCACCACTCCGTCCGGGGCGACAGAGGGGCGTAAGCACGCACACCCGCAACCCACCCGAACACCACGTCGCCTTCGTCGTTGGGCCGACTACCGGAGCAGGGTTACTTGTCATCAGTGGTCGGCCCGACGGAATACCCTCTATTTGGGGTACCCTGCCATCGACCGACGTCCCAATATTGGGCTAGGGCCTCCTCCACAACGGGAGGCAATTTGACCTAATATACCATGCGGTCATACAAGTTGGTATAGGTTTTCATTTATTATATTCTTACTCCGTTACCACACGGATTTTTTTTAAGTAATAAATACTAATTAATCATCATCTCAGCTCACACATGTCCCACTATTAGGCTCGAGGCTCCTTCGTAAAAAAATGGTCAATTGCCCTCTTATTATATACTCTGCAATACCACACTGGTCAGACAAGTTTGTATAGGGTTTTATTGCGAATTTACCTTCTCTTGGAGTCTCTAAGAAAGTTATGTATTATTTAAATTTAAAAAAAGACGTACCTACAACATTTTTACAAAGTCATCATGAAATGAGAAATGAAATCGTGTCATACGTCAGCAGGGAGATGTTCACTCGTCACATATAATAATTAGCGTGTAAGACAGAAAAGTCACAGGGAACAACGTAGGGTTGTCGCATAAAATCTAGTAAAATTTAGAATAATTATCTAATGTTATACGTTTCTTATTTTTAATTTCAGCGAGTTGGCTCACTTAAATGTTTTCGTGTTTTCGTAAGATTATTCTAGATTTGGGACTATTGAATTTGGGACTATTAATGCCTTTGTGATAGAACTAAATAGCAACCTTATCAATATAAAAAGACTTCATACTTAATATTTTTATGTAATTTTGTTGTTGTTCATGTACATATGTATTACGTGTTCGTGAAAGTCCAGTGACAGACAAATGGATAGGAAAATACCAGAGGCCTTATAATACCATTGTGTGTCAGTCTTGAACTACCGAAATTTAAAAAAGCTAGCCTCTATCTAGCCTCTTTATTATAAATGGTTAATAAGAAATATGAATTGACAAGACATGATAGATATATCATGTACTTAAAAATTACTTTCATCATAATCTTCATTATAGTTGCAGCGAAAAACTATCTGCAACGTGGTTCTATCAAAAGAAAATAATTTTATGGCATAATTATATTTTAATTTAACAATATTATCATCTTAGCTCATACACATAGGTGTGGTACATTATTACACAATACATTTGTAGTACACAATACATTTAGGAGTGGTAGGACCACACTGTCGACAGTTATCTGTCTACAGCCGCGGGCCGGTCCGTCCGGGGCAGTACCATGCTCTCGCAGAAAATCGACGTCTGAGTAGTAGCAATTTGTTACTGCGCTTCGTTCGGTGAGCGAGAGAGTCGGAAGCCCAACTTTCTGAGGGTGATTGCGTGTGGAGGGTTTTGGTGGTGCCTTTGGTATCACCGAGCCTCAATGCACGCATTCACACTCCCTTCACTTTCTTCGCGGTAGGCAACGGCCTTGTAAAGGTCCATGAGCGGCAGCAACACTTACCATCAGATGTACTGTTTGCTCGTTTGCCACCGTTTGCAATAAAAAAAAAAAAAAAATACACGTCCCATTCCTGAATTTGAACCTCCCATAATAGCAGGGAAATTGACCTACAAAATAGGTCAGACGTGTTGGTATAGACTTTTATTTCGAGTTTTCCTTCTCTTGCTTAGATATTATCTACACATTATAATCCATTAGTCGTCTTTTACAACATCCATGGGGGTACCGAATTGTACTTAGTCCGGCACCACACAGAGTTTAAATTCATTGTGATTATGAGATCTGAATAAAAGGTTATGTTATTATTATTATTTATAGGAAAATGTATGTATATGTATATCTATAATCACATTCTTACTAATATTATAAATGCGAAAGTAAGTTTGGTTGTTTATTAAGCTTTCACGCTTAAACCACCCAATCGATTTGAGAAATTCTTTCACCAATGGAAAGATATAATATTAGAGAGTAATGTAGGCTACATATCATCAGAAAATAAGCGAGTAAGACGACTCAAACCGAAACGAAGCGAGGGCGGGTTGCTAGTATGTTAATAATATAACCCACCTTTTATCTTCGTCATAGGCTGGTAAAAAGTCATTTAAAATTAACGCCTCTAATCAATAAGTACTGTAATTTCACACTTATGTTTTACAATTAATGTTACTATATACCTGTCTATACTAGAGTGGACTATTAATATTTTTTTTAAATAAAAAGTTAGAAATTAATAAAGTGTGTTCTTTATAGAGTATTCACACGTACTTATATCTTAACGATAAGAAAAATACTGGCACTTATAAATAGTATTATGCAGCTGTTTCTAGCGTCAATATTATTAAAAAAGCTAACAACCCACCCCTGCTTCGCTCGGTTCGGTTTCAGTCGCCTTACCCGCATAGTTCCCGTTCCCGTAGGCATACCAGCATAAATTACAGCCTAAGATACTCCTTATATGTACAGCTAATTGGGAGTAAAATATCAAAATCGATTCAGCCGTTTTGAAGATTACCTCAAACAAAAAGACAGATAATTTTTTTCATTGATTTTTTAGGCAAATAACCCTGTGATCATGAAAAAGTCAGTATATTGACATTACAAACAGACACTTCAATTTTATTTATTTATATAGATATATAAAATAACCGATATAGATACCCTAAGATACTCCTTATATGTACAGCTAATTGGGAGTAAAATATCAAAATCGATTCAGCCGTTTTGAAGATTACCTCAAACAAAAAGACAGATAATTTTTTTCATTGATTTTTTAGGCAAATAACCCTGTGATCATGAAAAAGTCATATTGACATTACAAACAGACACTTCAATTTTATTTATTTATATAGATATATAAAATAACCGATATAGAAGCCTTCATTATACATATAGAGCCAAATGTTATTTAGATTGTCATTGCCGATAACTTATAATGTTCGATAGTATTTCAGGAAGTCAATACTTTCAAAACTATTATATATTTTATCATTAACAAAATTGATCAATATTTATGAGAATTTTAATGTATAATATTATATTATTTTTATCAATCATTTATACAGCTTAATGATTAAAACTAAACAAAACTAAACGTACCCCTATTTTATGAATACGGAGATATTACATACATACGCATATATTTATCTACATAGCGAAAAGCATTCATTTGAGAAAATAATACAAAGCTGTCAAGAGGACTACCGACAGAAGGGAAAACTGAAAACTATGAAAATACAGTTGCTAATTTTGGATCTTCAGTTACAATTATCTGATATTTGAATGATAAGTTTTTGAATTGTACGATGGCTGTCTTTTATTTAAGATTATTATAGATAAAAATAATCAATCAAAAATACTATTTCAGCAATACACCATACATTCACATTAATCTAGTCACTAAATCCATTCAATTTCACTTATATAATATACACAGCACTATACGTCAACTGTATAGCTACAGATATACTGCAATAAGCATGTCGGTAACGCGAACGCATGAGATTTCACCCATACAAAAAGTGTCTGAGCCGCACAGCACAATGCTCGTGCGCCAGTCATGAATATGTTGGTGACGCGAACCCATAAGCTTTCCCCCTACAAAAGTGCCCAATGCGGCTAAAGAAGTTTTCCCTTCAAAGATCTCGTCTTGGAACCTTCGGATTAAAGAAACTAGCGTATTAAACCACGGGTTAGCATATAGAGATTCGAGTGTTGCTACTCTTGTAATTGTCACTTGCTTACATACTTTAACTTGATTTATGATACTTACAAGAAAAAAAGGCTGATGATGTTCATGTGGTTATAAATTATATTTTTATTAATTGTTATTAAAAATATAAGTAATTTCGCCACTACTCTCTTCTACCGTCGCAGGGGTATCAATATAAAATAGTACACATAAATAATGAATGGGTTAAACTTAATTGTACAATCATCGTCTCGGCCTATATACGGCTCTTGCTTGAGCCTCCTCTACAGTGAGAGGGGAATTGACCCTGTACCACGCTGGTCAGACGGGTTGGTATAGGGTTTTATTAAGAGATAACGTTCTCTTGCAATGTGTTGTTGTCTGCTTGTGTTGCTTAGTCCTCTCTTACGATCACCCACGGGTAAGAATGTATGTGAAGATGGTGGATTGTATTCTTTCTCCATAATTACACGAATGATATAATAGCTGATTGTATAATAGCTTGATCTAATTATTCTCCTTACCTCAATTAATTGTATTAAACCCGACTTTTTAGTCCAACAAGATTTGCTATATTATTAAATTATTTTAATGTGATTAGCATTCAAGTTCATCATTTTTATAATTTAAATAATTCAGAATTTCTGACTGTATCTGTAACTTGGATAGCCTACTTAAGTGGTCTCCAAGTCCTAGGTTTAATTTAGAAATTTTATTTACCTTAATTCTAACGCATAATAATAAAATAAACTCATTTGCAAAAAAAACGGGCGGTTTTGATTTTCATTCATATTTAAAAAGATACAATACCAAAAAGGTTTCAATCGTTTGTACACGTTACTGGCCGGTTTTAAAAATGCTGTGGTATTTAAAAAAGTACGTTCTAAATTCAATTTTTCATTTGATGTTCATTTTTACAGAAAACCCCTTTTTATCCTACATTTTTGGCGCGAAGTTCCAGAAGTTAACATCGACTTTCATAACTTTTATTCAATTTTTATCGATTAATTTCATATCCTTGACTGTCAAAGCTTTATTTAATGCTGTTTGGCTGTATCAAAAATGGTAGATAAAGTGGTAAAAGCTACCAAAATTATCGCGCTGCTTGAAGAGGGTTGCAGCCAATGTTTCGTGGCTAGGAGGCTAAATGTTAGTCGCTCGACAGTCCAAAGGACCTGGCAGCGATATCAGGAGACTGGTTCCGTCGAGAGAAGGCCTGGTTCTGGAAGAAAACCATGTACCCAACCACGGGATGATCGTTTTCTTGTGAGTCGCGCATTGAGAAATCGCAAATCTTCGTATGTGGATCTTAAGAACAACCTCCAAGAAGTAAGAAATGTGCATATTAGTCTATGGACGGTCAGGAGGAGGCTTCTCGCTGCCAATATACGCAGTCACCGCCCGGCCCGCGGCCCCAAATTACTCCGTGAGCACAGAGTTCACAGGCTTAGGTTCGCTAGAAATTGTGAATCATGGATTCAAGACGATTGGAATAGGGTTTTGTTCTCTGATGAAGCCAGGATATCTCTGTTCGGTGAAGATCGACGTCGGCGAGTGCTAAGAAGACAAGGAGAACGCTTTGCAGAGGCATGTTTCGAAGAAATCACACCTTATGGTGGGGGCTCTGTTATGTTTTGGGCAAGAATAAATTCAATGGATCGTACAGAGTTAGTCTTCATTGAAAACGGCTCACTGACTGGTCATCGATACATAACGGAAGTTCTAATTTCTCATGCACAACCCGCATTGGCCGCTCTAGGTGAAGACTCGATTTTTATGGACGACAATGCTCGCGCCCACCGATCCCGCGATGTTAATGCGTATGTGCAAGAGGTCGGCATTCGTCGTTTGGATTGGCCAGCTCGAAGTCCCGACCTCAATCCCATAGAGCATGTCTGGGACGTTCTGAAACGGCGTGTGAGATCAGTACACCCGGCTCCGCAAACCATCAGAGAGCTGAAGAATGTGATTACTGCGGAGTGGGAACGTATTCCGCAAGCAAGTATCCGGGATATACTCGCTAGCATGCCCAGACGAATTCAAGCTGTGATTTTAGCTAGAGGGGGTCACACTCGATACTAAACATTTATCTGCTTTTACTTTATTAAAGAAAAACAAACAAAAAAACTTTTTTATTTTTACTTCATGAGCATATGCACTACTAGCGAATATACACTACTAGCGAGGTTTAGCATTATTTCCCATAAATTGTATCTAAATTTTATGAAATACTGATGAAAACGATTATTTTCTTATTAATTTAGCAAATTGTGTGGATAAAACTACCTATAATTATCAAACAAAGAAATATTAACATTTGAAATGGTTCATTGCTTAGGTGCCCGTTTTTTTTTGCAAATGAGTGTATGTATCTTTTAGAAGTAGTTTTTAGCTCCATTCTGTAGCATTATATGTGCTAGGACCACACAGCTAACAGTCTTCTGTCTATAAATGCGGGACGTTCGGGGTACTACCACACTATAGCAAAAAATTAACGTCTAAGTAATAACAGTTAGTTACTGCAGTTCGTTCGGTGAGCAAGAGAACCGGTAGCACAATTTTCTGAGGGTGTTAGTTTATGGTGGGCTTTGGCGAATATAGTGTTTTTTTTTATTACTGAACTTGATTGCACGCATTCACACTCCCTTCACTTTGATGGTGATGGTAAGCCATCCGATGTGCACACTACCAGCGTATCCACATACTATCAGTATGCTGTTTGCTAGTTTACCATCGACAGCAATAATAAAAATTAGTAACTCGTAAACAATAATTTAACCAAATATTGTCCTCGATTTTTTACTTGCATATTCGTACAAGAAAAAAGCTGAAAGTAAGGAATAACTTTTAGTGATTTTTTGTCCGTGTGGTGACAGAGTAAGAATACAATTCACCACCACCTCTCATACCCGTGGGTGTCGTAAAAGATGACTAAGGAATATATTACGCATATGATATCTATGCAAGAGATGGAAAACTCGAAATAAAATCCTATGCCAACCTGTCTGACCTGCAAGGTCAATTTCCCTACTATTATGGAGGAGACTCGAGCCCAACAGTGGGACGTATATAAGCCGAAATAATGATGAATGATGATTTATGACAAAGAAGACTATTCAGCATCAACATTATCTTGCTCTTATCTTACCTCATTACTTGGGGTCGACGCAATATATCCTCTCATACTATAAAGCCCTATCACGCGACACTTTTGTAGTTACACCCTGTCTATTCAAGTCAGGCATCACACAGTCCATCCATATTTCTTGATCTTCCCCTAAAACTTTCAACATCCATACTGAAAACTTTCCTCTCAATATCAGTTTCGTCTCTTCTCATTGCACGTCCTTACTACGCCAAGCGTTTGCTTCGTAACCTTGCCGTCACTGGCGCAACTTTCAAACTCCTTCTAACACGGTCGTTCCTCAGGCTGGCCTCGGACATCAAGGAACTTGGTATTAATGGTCGCCCCAATGGCGAAGGAGAAAGGTGGGGTCCCGGACGGAACGGACGGTGCATATGCTCATTATAGCCTACCCAAAAAAAAAGGTCTTTCTTTATTTTATCCATTCATCAATTGACTGAGAGTAGAGTAAGAAAATACTCTTCGATCTTTATACTAATTTACACGTCCTGTAATAATTCATACTAGATATTTTAAGATAATATTTGCATAGCAGCCCTGGTGTTAAGCGTCGGCACTAACGAGCCCACAGTGTTCGGCCGTTATCCAAATGCGGGACGACCCGAAAATCCACTTAGCCTGCCTCAGCGAGGAAAACTTGCGGAAGGGTTGCATCGTACAGTTTAAAAACAAAGGGGTGTTTCACAAATTATTTTGTTGATGTGTAAAGATTTAATCAGCACTGTATATTATGGTATGTTAAATATTAAATTGTATAAGATGAAAATACAAGACTTATTAGTCTTGTATTTTCTCTGTGGTGACTAAGTAATAATACTATCCTTCTGCGAGACAGTGATCTCGCGGAAGGAGGCGGCGGATCGCCTGCGTGAGGAGCGCAGCCTCGATGAGGAGATCCGCCGCCGGCGACTGGGGCGGCGTAGGCGCAACTACCTGCGCCTCATGGCACCCTAGCCGAGGCCGCGGGTGACGTGACCGGGGATTTTAGTCCGTCACCCGCCGAGAGGCCGACCGCGTGAGGAAAGACCAACGTCCTCCTCGAGGGGAGGACGTCGGTCGATGAGAGGGTACCCCAATAGGGGGTATTCCGTCGGGCCGACCAATGATGTCAAGTAACTGCTCCGGTGGTCGGCCCAACGACGAAGGCGACGTGGTTTTCGGGTGGGTTGCGGGAGTTGCGTGCTTAAGCCCCTCTGTCGCCCCGGACGGAGTGGTGCGGAGGCGCGCCGACCGCAGCCCAACCACAAAAAAAAAAAAAGTAATAATACTATTCAATACTACTACAATGGAATTGTATTCTATACCAATAAATAAAATTGGAGTGTCTGTTTGTAATGTCAAAATAATAGGCTTTTTTCATGTTCACACGATTATTTGCACTATACATATGCCTAAAATACACTTCATATTTTTTTTGTCTGTCTGTCTGTTTGTTCCGGGTAATCTTCAAAACGGCTGGACCGATTTCAAAAATTCTTTCACCTATAGAAAGCTATAATATCAGGGAGTAAACTAGGTTATATATTATCCCGGTATTCCCACGGGAACGGGAACTATTCAGGAAAGACAACTGAAACCGAATTGAAGTGAGGGCGGGTTGCTAGTATTTAAATAAAATCCATGGAAAACTCGTAATATAACCCTATACTAACCGGTATGACCAGCGCGGTATAATAAGTAAATTTTCCTTTTATTGTGGAGAAATTTCCATGTGGTTACGGAGTAAGAATTTAATTCACCACCCCTTTCTTATCCGTGAGTGTCGCAAAATATGGCTAAGGAATTATAATATGCATACAATATCTATGTAAGTCAAGGCAAACTCTAAATAAAACCCTCTACCAAGCCGTCTGACCAGCATGTTGAAGTAGGCCAACTTCCTTCTCGTTATCGTGGCGGCCCGAGTGCAGTAGTTGGACGCATATGAGCTGTAATGATGAAATTAAATATAGCCATCCGTCCAATATTCCATCGATCTTCACTTTCCCAAAAGAAAAAAGAAACCATAATCTCTACGCTTTACAGACGAGTTATTTTAGGTTTTGCATTTTCTTAGTAATCCTTCAATTGCTTTTTGCGACTCCCTTGACAAGGGGTAGTGACATATTGTATTCTTAAACCGTCACTACATAACGGCATATATAAAATTTACTAATTAAGCCCTTCCATTTAATACTCACATTTTAATCCGGCTTGCGTTAATATAACTGACTAGCAACTCGCCCTTGCTTCGCTTCGGTTTCAGTCGCCTTACCCGCGTAGTGCCCGTTCCTGTGGGAATACCGAGATAAAATATAGCCTATATTACTCCCTGATATTATAGCTTACCATTGGTGAAAGAATTTTTGAAATCGGTCCAGTAGTTTCGGAGCCTATTCGTTACAAACATACATACAAACCTCTCTTCTTTATAATATTAGTATAGATTTTATTTTATTTGTTGGCTTTATGCACTCTGGGGTGTGCCTTATTAAATACTAGCAACCCGCCCTCACTTCGTTTCGGTTTCAGTCGCCCGCGTAGTTCCCGTTTCCGTGGGAATACCGGGATAAATATAGCTTATGTTACTCCCTGATATTATAGCTTTCCATTGATGAAAGAATTTTTGAAATCTGTTCAATAGTTTAAGCGTGAAAGCGTAACAAACAAACTTACTTTCGCATTTATAATATTAGTAAAGACAGTTTACGAGGCTAGTAATAACGATTTTAACTAAACTAGTGGTCGGGAGTGGTTGAAATTCGGCCGTAATTCATTTAAATTATTTTTCTGCTACACAATTTTCTTTTAATTATTATATAAGTAGGTATAATTATATATCACGCAAGCTGTATTTCACTAATAACTAATATATAAGTACAAATAGTTAGACAGACATTGTCATCATAATTTTTTTACAATTAACAATCATTGTTTGACATTAAATTTGACCAGAGATTTTAAACAAAAGCATAGGCTTTTGTTTAAAATCTTTACACACGCGTGTGAGTAGTGTGTATTGATTGCATTAGTGTGCGTAACGCCTTTTTTAATGAATTTAATGTATTTTTAATGCATTATTATATCAAATTTTAGTTTTATGCACTTCTCCTCAATATACTCTTCAACTGTGCCAAATTTCATATTTGTCCAAATGCATGATTTTCATAAAAAGGGGTACAAAGTTTTTGCTTCATGTATTAATATATATTAGTGGTTGCTGTGTGGTCGAAATTCGGCCATTCATTTTTTTTTTTTTTGGGAGCGGAGGCTTTGGCGGCGCTTTTGGCCTCCGCTCTCCTCTTCTGACCGCGATTCTTCCGGCTGCGCTCAGCCGTCTGCCAGCCCTCTTCGGGCGTAGCGGGGTGGCTAGGCGCAGCAGTCGCGGTCGCGGCTGCATTGGCCGCCGCCGACGGTGCAGCTGCCGCCGGCGGCTTAGGTCCGGTCTTGGCAGGAGCCGGTGCCGCCTTCTTCTTGGCGGCGGGCCCCTTCGGCTTTGGTCCAGCAATGGCCGCAGCGTAGCTCCCTACGCGCCCGCCCTGGCAGGGTAGCGCGGCAGGGGCTGACGCCACGGCCTTCGGCCTGTCCGCAGCAAGCGGCGGCCGGAGACGGGGCTCCGGAGGCAGAGACAGTCTCTCCTCCAGAGCCGCCATGCGCGCGTCGAGCATTTTGCCGACGACCTCCACTACGGCGCGCATGGTCTGGTCCGGCACGCCATCCACTGCGGGCAGCGGGATCGCTTCAGCCGGCTGGGCCCTCTGGCGACTCACCGCAGTGTGAGTTGATGCAACCGGAACGGCGGGTGCGGTGGCAGGGCCGGCGCTTGTCGGCGGCGCGGTCTTCGCCAGCTGCGCGACCTGGCTCCGCAAGTCGGCCATTTGTTTGGCCAACTCGCGGTTCGCTTTCTGCACCGCCGACAGCTCTTTTCGAAGCGCCTTGTTTTTCTCCTGCAGGCCTGAGACCTCACCACTAAGGCGGGTGTTTTCAGCCTGCAGGGTGGCCACATTGGCAGCTCGGGGGTCGCCACCTATAGCGGGCTCAGCAGCCGCCGTGTCGGTGGGAGGGATGTCTGACAACACCCTCATCATCCTCGCGGCAGCCGCCTCATTTGCCCGCTTTTGGGCCTCAGTCCCCCGTACTGCGCCGGCCGGCGATGGCGTCGCCGTCCTTGCCGCCACTGCTGCACCCCCTCGTCCCCTGCGAGAGGCCGGAACTTTGGGAGGAGGCATGATGATGCCACTCCCCTCGGAGGCAGACTCCGAGCTGCCACCCTCGCTAAGGGGGCGCTTGCGTACCTGCGAGGGGAGGTCCTCCTCCCTGGCATCTAGGGCCGCCGTCAAGGCCGACGCTGGAGACTGGGATGATCCAGCGACGGTCTCTGCAGCCGATGTGCTGCCGCTCTCAACGTCCGACGGCTCTGCGGCAGTACTGCCGCCCTCGTCAGCCTTCTTTGCCGCCCTTTGCTGCTTCGCGGCGCGCCGTCTGGCGCGCTCCGTTGCAGGGGTGGGCTTCCCTCCTCTCTTCTTTTTACGGGCCACTGTTTTCGCCGGGCCCTCGGCTGACCTTGGAGCCTCAATTGCCAGACTAGCAGCTGAGCTGCTGTCGGACGAGGCATCCCTCTCCTTTGGGCCAGTTTTACAGTAGCTTGGCCGGGCTGTAATGTGGGAACTAGGCTCTCCGTTCCCTGTGGTGGTAATGGGCGTCTCACCCCTCCTATCTGCAGCGTCGTTTATAGAACAAGTATCCATACAGTTCCCACGCGTATGGGAGAAAAAAGAGGTCGACCCGGGCAGAGATCCCGATACCCGGGCAAGCGTACATTTGTATCCCAACACAGGGGGTCCGCAGGTACCCTGGCTGGGGGCGCGCTAACGACTGAACAACCCATCAGCCATGCATCCTCTCGCCGCGCGCCAGAACTTAGGATTCTGGGTGATTGTTTTATAGAGGTTTTCTTCCTCGCGGTCCAGGCGGTTAAGCCAAGACCCTCGCTCCTGAATCTAGGCCTCAAGACAAATGTCCCGAAGCAAGAATCAGGTCTACGATTTGTCGCGGTTGGCAAATGCCTGCCCAGTCCTCAAACGAATGAGTGACTGGGCCCGTCGAATTTTCGCGTCCAATACCCACTACAATTAGAGGGCATGGAGCGAATTTGGGGCATCCCACAAACTGGGCCCCCCTTCGGGCCAGATATTTGCCACGAGCGACAATTCCAGAGAGCAGTCCAAGAAATTGTCGCTCGTGCCCAGGGTACACCACGCGGAGGTTTCTGGCGTAGCACCCCCGGCCATTCATTTACATTAATTTTACTGCTACACAATTTTCTTTAATTTTATTTACGTATAATTATAATTGAGCAAGCTGTATTTCACTAATAATTAATATATAAGCACAAATCTCTATTAGACATTGTCATCATAATTATGATTATTTGACATTCAGTTAGACCAGAGATTTTAACCGTAAACAAAAGTCTATAAGCGTTGCTACGCAACACACTCACACAAACGTGGGTGTGTGTGTAGCAATTGCGTTGTAGTCTTTTTTAATGAATTTAATGTATTTCTAATCCATTATTATATGAAATTTCAGTTTTATGCACTTCTCCTCATCATATACTTCAACTGTGCCAAATTTCATACTTGTTCAATCACGTAATTTTCGTAAAAAGGGGTACAAAGTTTTTGCTTCACGTATTTATGTATAGATATCATCGCCATGCTGCTGTTATCTCAATTGCTTGGAATCGACGTTACATATATTCCTCTTTCATAGTACATATTGCAAAAGTTATTGGCAATAGTTTTATCACCGGCCGTCTGCCTAACATTAATCCTGCTAGGGACTGTAATTGTTGACCAGACGGCGTCAGATAGAGTTGGCCCAAGTCTATGTAAAGCTGTCAGTTAGTTTTTACCATGCCCACGAGCAATGTAAGGGTTGGTAAGATGCTGCATCACAACTGCACCACACAGCATTTTTATATAACTATATTTTTATTAATTTGTCAGCTTATCGATATCCATTAAGGGATATAGGATTCCTCGTGAGAAGTCACAATGCCTTAATCTTCAATGAAATCTGGTTTGGCAGTCGCAATTGGCGTTAATGTTGCTCAGTTGACTGCTGCTAATCAATCTCCTATGTATCCTATAGCTGTTTTTTTTAAAAGCAACACCCTGCACTAAAGAATTAATCCTTACATTTCGGGATACTCCACAGGCATAATTAACGGACACAAATTACAGCCAAATTAGGAACAATAATATGTGGTTCGTACATGATATTGTCCTGCGTAGAAATCGAACCCACGACGCTGGCACGGTAAATCCAGCGTCTTAAACACTACGCCATCTGTACCGTATTCTTACAACTATAAGTAAGAAGTGATGATATTGTATACTTAACCCATCACTCCCTCTTTTGGCGGTATACCATGATGAGACGTGCACCGTCCTATCCGGGGCGATGAAAGGGGGCGGCGAACGAGCCTACATCTCGCTGAGTACCTCCACGTACCTTCAAGTGCTAATTGAGCGGGCCACCAGCAGCCGACCTTACCATCAGTGGTACATCCAGGTGGGTTACCGTTTCGGGTACCATCTCCAATCGGTCACCCCATAGCATACACGCATTTACCTATCTAATAAGGCAAGCCTAGATTCCTGACATATAACTAAACTTATTGTACGAACAATCACCAACCGCTAAGTATTTCTTGTATAACGACTTGATGTTAAAACTTTATACTCGTGCCAGGTATCTTAAGAGAGCGCTAAGTTGCCATACAAATGATACTTGTTTTGAATTACTTACCATTTTATCAAGACTTCTGTAACTATGAAACTAGGTGGCAGAAAAATAAATTTAAACATTTAGTTATCAATGTTTTAAATTACTGAGATTTGGCATTTAACATGCTAGGTTCTCCGTGTGGTGATGGAGTAAGAATACAATTCACCACCCTCTCTCTTACCTCTGGGTGTCGTAATAGAAGACTAAGGCATATGATATGCAGAAAATTCTGTGCAAGAAGGAAAACTTGAAATAAAACCATATACCAACCCGTCTAACTAGCGTAACTAGTTGGTCGGTAGGTAGCTAGAGTCCCTTAATTCGGCCGCCGTAGTAGAAATACGGTCTAGAGAATATTATTTTTGGCTAAGCAAACATCCGCATGGTAACGAAGTAGGAACTGTTTCCCTTTGATTTTTTTTTCACAAATAAAATCAAAGGAAAAAATTTGAAACAAATCCTGTGCTTATCTGTCGGTCAAGTGTGATTCACAATTTTATAACTGCACAGATGGCGTAGTGGTGGTGGTAGATAGCGATCTACAGCGCCAGTGTCGGGGATTGGAATCTCACGCGGGACAACACTGTGCAATCCACAAATTGTTGTTCTGAATCTGAATGTAATTTGTGTCCGTAAATGTTTGTAAAAGTTCCCCGCAATACAAGGATTATTTTTTTAGTGCATGGCGGATGTTGTAAAAAAAAAATCCTCATCTCAATGAAGCTCACGTCAAAGAGTAGAAGGTAGGTAGGTACATAAGTGACTTGAAAAGAAAAAATAATTTTTCGTTCCCCTGCGAATACGGGGATAAAATATAGTCTATGTTAATAGCTTTCCAATGTCGAAAGAATTTTTATCATCAGTTTAGTGGCTTAGAAGTAAAAACGTAACAAACAAGAGTATAATTAGTAATAAATGTAGATTTTATCAATTAATTTTCTATCCCTCGAGAATGCTACTATTTTCATAATTAATGAAAGAAAAAGTCTTCTATAGGATCGCTACCAAACTTCACAGGATTAATCAAACTGTTTAACATATGGTCGCGCTCGTTCCGCCAGAGCTCACACTCCCAAAGAATGTGGTGTGCTGATTGTTCATACTGTTAGTCAAATGTGGAACACTGACATAATGATGAGGATATGAGATTAAAAGAAAATAACTTACTTTTGAAATTGCCATGGCTAGTTAGGAATTGGGCCACACAATAGTCAACCTCAAGCGACACTTTATCCATGCGCTTACTTATACATGGTAAAAATAGATAGAACTGAAGATAGAAGATGGTGAATAGTACCCTTACTCCGTCACCACATGGAAAAATAGAACCTTAAACAAAATACAATAATAAATAAATAAAATACAAACCAAATTAATTTCTTTGCTATACCTCCTAATTTGCACAACAATATATTTCTATTCTTCTTAATATGCTTACCATTATGGTGTAAAATAAAAATATTAAATAAATAAATTCTAACTCTAAGAATTAATTTTTAAACTATATCATCATCATCATCATCTTGCTCTTATCCCAATTACTTGGGGTCGACGCAATATGTCATCTATTTTGACATATTGCAAAAAGTTTCGGCAATGACTTTTACGACCGGCCGCCTGCCTGACGTCAACCCTCCTTGGGAATGTAATCTTTGACCCAAATGGTACCAGATGGAGTTGGTCTGGGTCAATCTAGGGCTCTTAGTCGTCTTTTACGACACCCACGAGCAAAGCAAAGGTTGGTAGTATTCGAAGCCGCTACCACACAGCAGTTTTTAAATTACATTACATTTAAAGCACACAATTTTTAAACTATATATTACTACATAACCATCATTATATCATCGACAACCAAATCCCAGACGGGCTGAGCAGATACGACATCAAAATGCTAATACCGAAAACTACGGCGCTCTGAATACTCGAATAAACTACATTATGCTTGGATGTTCAGCTGTTCAGTTTTACAGCTTAGCTTGGGTAACAATCCTCGACGGGGGTACGGAGCAAACTTTTAATTGGCATGCCATTAGGACGGGCGGTAGCACTAAGCGATTTGTGGTGTACCGGCCCCTCTCTCGAGGTTTTAATTTCTCTCTCACCTCAGCGGGGCTGTTGATTACGTATTCTGGATTCAGATTATGTGTATCTTAGATGTGGCATATATATGTTATTATAAATGATCGTGAAAAATTGTGACATGTTTGGGAATAAAAGATTTGTAAACACACGTTGACTTGCAAGAAATCAACGGAAATGATAAGGGCTAGAATCGTCCGGTTTTTTAAATTCACATTTTCAATTCTAATTTTGTACGCTGTGCTTATATTTTAATCAAACTACGGATATAAATTACACTAAAATTCATAACAATAATTTGATAATCGCATAATTGTTTTGTGTGAGAAGCGAAACTATACTAATTGTAAATTGGATATTCATTGGTAACACAACACATCTGGGCAATCACATAGGCTAAGATCGTATAGGATAAGATCGTATAGGATAAGATAAAGAACAAAATTCAAATAAACAAACGGATTTTTAGCAAACATTTCAACATAAAATGTGGATAAAGTTAAACATTACAAATGTTCAACGTTATCATATTTATTATTAAAAGTACTTAAATAGTTTACTCTTAAAAAAAAGCTATTAGGGTAATATTAATATTAGAAAAGCTTAATATTAGCTTTGAATATATTATGTGAATAGTTTATTTTTTAAATAACCTGCAAATATAAAGTAAAATTATTTAGCGATTAGATAACATTGCATACCTATAATCAAAACTAGAAGTCGATCTTTTCTTAAAACAAGACAACGAAACTCTCCATTTTCAAACGAGTCAATTAGAACAGTTGTATTTTCGTTGAGCGTTGTTCGCTACCAGGACGGTCATGTCTTCAGCTAATGACACATCGTTACCGCCACAAATCTCCAACATTACAACGTATTAAAACTCTAAAACTTTACTCGGCTCACCATTTAGCTTCAACAAAAAGTTCCTTACATAACAAAGATTTAAATTCAAGTCTCGAAGAATGCGAACTCTTGAAAATATTTTGTGTGAGGCTTCGTTCGGTGTTACAAGAAATTATGAAATTAGAAATCCATAGATATTTAAATTTTTGAGGGTTGTCGGTTAATTAAACATCTAAGCGAGATAATTCGCATCTATATAGTTCAACTGCATTGATGAGTTAGTGGTCTAAGTATCGATCTTCCATAAGCGGGGTGATTCAAGTCATAGGTCGAGGGCAAAATAAATATTCCTGCGATTTCTATTAAGTAGTAATTTTCGTTAACTCTCCGTTATTTCGTTAAGTATAAAAAACAAGAAATCGGAGTAATACGATTCAAATGTTAAACATCATGTTTCAATCATTTCTGCTACTATTGAGATAAGATCTGGCGAAAAATCCAGTATAATATAGAATATATTATGGGTAGATAGTATGCAAATACACCAATGGATAGCTTTCAAGTAAATAATAAATATCAGTAAAGAATTGTCCAAAATAAACTTCGAGGAGTCATCTTATGGAAGATTAGACTATTCCTAGGCGCCTAGGATCTAATAGAGTTATTTATAATATTCATACGTTGAGGCGTTTTTACTTATAAATATCACGAGACATTTTTATGTTTCGTGTGTAGGAGGAACAAGTTGTATTAATTTGTTATTTTTAGGTACTTATAATAGAATCATCATAAAATTATTATGTGAGGGTAGATAATTCATACTTACATAAATATTTAATTTTACATTATTAGAAATTCAAATGATTTATTTATGATAGGTCAAAACTTACTAATAATTAAAATATCTTGCCATAATAAATTTAAAATGTAGTTTAAGAATAGACGTGATAAACTTCAATACAGATGTATGCGTACAAAAAAAATGAAAATATTTTCTCACAAGACTTTCAAATCGCGCGCCTTTTTACAGTCCAATGAAATTTGCATGTGGCGCCATGTGGTTCCATTTCGCACATTTTTTCGCAACCCCTAGAAACGAAGGGTTGGTTATCGTTCTCATAACATCGAATAGATGGCGCTCTATTACCGCAAATTTAGAAGCAAAAATACAGATGGCGTCACTTGCTTAGGTAATGGTGTCTAAATTATTTTAATATATTACTTTAAGTTATTTATTTAGCAAACTAAACATTCAAACCATAAATACTACACTGTGGCTTATAAGAAATCAAAAATAATTATATATTCTGTAAATGCAACTTATTTGAAAAATATTGAAAAACATTTTTGCTACCTATGTACATAGATGTACATACATATCTATGTCGTGAAGTGGATTTTTCGTGTGATGATAGAGTAAGAAAACAATTCAACCCCCTCTCTTGCCCGTGAGTGTCGTGAAAGACGACTAAGGGATATAATAATTATATAACATCTACGCAAGGGAAGGCAAACTCGAAACAAAACCTTAACCAACACAAGCGTGGTATAGTTAGACATTTTCCCTCCCATGGTGGAGGAGGCCCGAGCCCAACAGTAGGACGTGAATGGGCTGATGATAATGATGATGAAGTAGATTAAAATAATTGTCAATATTTTAATATATTGCATAAATAAAATTAATAAGCACAATTGGTGTGTACATGTGTGTAATTTAACACCGTAGGCTTACAAAAAATATTTATAGAATAAGTAGATACCTAGTCATGCCTCGAATAATAAAGAAAACGAATTGACATATCAATACAGGCAATGACTTTAAATTTGAAAGCTAAATAAACTTAATATACTAACCAACTCGATTCAAGCAAACATTGTTGGTGTATATTAATTACTACTTGATTGCCAATACGAAAAAAAAAATGAAGAAATATTTTTGAATGCACTATTCCAAATTCAAATTTAAGTGAACCGCTGTCGTGCAGAATGCCGGCTGTCGAACATTAGACACGCTAGGCGGAACAATTTTTTAATATTCCCATACAAGGAAGTTGTGTTCTGTGCTTAAAACTTATAAAAGTGATGCTATATTTTTGTTTAGAACTGACTTAGGTAACGATTTTTGTACTATTCTTATTTAATAAACAGTATTTTTTTTAATTCTATCGCTTGGTGACGGAGTTAGAATACAGTTCAGACTAGGGGATTAAATTTACCAGTGCGAAAAGCGCGCCGACCGCAGCCCACTCCTAAAAAAAAAGGAGGACTAAATATGCGTATAAAATCTATGCAAGAGAAGGAAGACTCGACGTAAAACCTTATATCAACACTTTCTTTTTGGGGGTGAGTTACTGTCGGCGCACTCCTTGCCCGGTTCCGTCCGGGGTGACAGAGGGGCGTCAGCACGCACACCCGTAACCCACCCCTATAGCACGTCGCCTTCGTCGTTGGGCCGACCACCGGTGCAGAGTTCCTTGACTTCAGTAGTCGATTCCAATACGTCTGATCATCTTGGTATAGCCCAGCAGTGGGATGTAATTGAGCTGTTATCATGACAATGGTGATGGTGAACTTCTTTTTACCACTTTATGGTAATTTTCTATCTCAAATTATAAATAGATATATCTACAGATAGCTATCTTAAATAGGTATATAGTTAATTATATGAATTGTATAATGGCACTGAAACTGTCATCTAAAACGTTAATAATTGTCTTACAAAATAATTAAAACTCTAAACTGTCCCACTTCAATAAAGAGATATTTTAATTTTATGTCGGATATTTGAGTTATATACTTATAATGATATTATCTCAATTAATAAAAATATATTTTGAAATTAATAATAGTATATGTTTAATTAAATCAATAACAATTAGACTGCAAATTTCGATCAACTTAATTAATTGTTAATTGTGAATTCATATTTTAAATAAAACTACTTTACGGATTTTATCGCTTTTGTATTTGATTTTTGATTGCCCAACGTTTCCATGAACGTTGAAAAGTGTTCAAAACGGGCAATTAAAAATCAAATACAAACGCGATAAAATCCGTAGTTTTATTTAAAATTTGTAATACTCGCGTCAGTATCAGAAATCATTGTGAATTCATAATTTCATTTAACGAATTTTTAACTTTACAATAAAAGATATTTTCTTAATACAGCTTTTTATATAACACTATTTCACTTCAGTACTTAGTATACTTCCCACCATTGGGCTCGAGCCTCCTCCACAATAGGGAGGAAATTGACCTTACTATACTATGCCAGTTAGGCAACTGTCAGACAGGTTGGTATAGGGTTTTATTTCGAGAGTGCCTTCTCTTGCATAGATACTATATGCGCACTATATCCCTTAGTCGTCTTATACGACACCCACGGGCAAGATAGGGAGTGGTGATTTGTATTCTTACTCCGTCATTTATTTTTTTATTTTTATTATTTGTGTGTGTACAGCTGTTGGCCGCAGATGGCCTTGACAGCTCGACGCGGACTATGGGTGAGCGCTGAGGGCTCTCAACACGGAGAAAAGTATGCTAAGCGACATCGCCCAAGGGCTCCCCCTGTGGGGAACGGACCTCGGCTTGGGGCGTCGCTGGAGGCAAAGTGGGAGTGCCCACGCTTTTAGTCGTGACTTTTGCGCGGCGCGGTTTCGCACCTCGACGGCGAGGGTGGAACTGCGGATACTTATTTGTTAAGGCCTCGCGGGCCGTGTAGGCTCTTTGTTGAGCGAGTGTGATAGTCGTCCTCTTCGTCGAGGACGTGACGAGGACGTCGGATGGATGAGATTTTGGAGGGTCTATAGGAAGCCGCCCCAACCACTAGTTGGTTGGGGTGTGTCATGGCAGAAGTCTTACTCCGTCACCACACATAACGCTATTTAAATCAACACAATTAGAACATGACACTCACTGGTTTCTCGGTAAGCTATCGTGTAGTACAACAGCTTGGAACGGACATTAAACCGTACGCTACATTGACAGCGACAATATAGTTGGAATTGGCATTACACACTTGTCTCATACACTTGTCGCCATGACTGTATTTATTTTCTTTGTAAATATATTCCGCTCAATATGTGAGGTGGACAGAATGTGTGACGTGTGTCTTATATTACTAACTGTACACGCAGGTTTGCTCGAGTGCAAAACATCTCTAATTAATGTGCTGTCCGTATATATGGCACGATAATAATTAACTTAAATATAGTTGGTTCCTGAACCAACATTTATTTTAATAGTTTAGAAGAATAAGATATTGGAATTTCTGCAGATTATTAAATAAATTCTCAAAAAAATTTATCATCATTTCAGGCCATGGCCCATACCTATATGTTCCACTGTTGGCCTTGGTTCTCCTCCACCACGGGAGGGAAATTGCCCTACTATACCACGCTGGTCATACGTATCGGCAAGTTTCGAAACACGTTTAAGTAAAGGATCTCTTTCATAGATGTTATATGCATATTATATCCCTTAGTCATCCTTTACGACTCTCATCACGGACAGAAGGGGGGGTGGTGGATTGTAATCTAACTCTGTTATTTTTAATATATATAGAACATTCCATTTTTCCATTTATGGGCATGGGAAATATTTTGAAAATTTAATAGTATGGAGTGCGTAGTTAACAGAAATGGAATCGTTCGCTCGTGGGAATAAAATGCAAAATATAGCTTTAATTATAGTGTAAAATAGCGTTTTGTTATCCTTAATTTAAAAAAAGGACAAATAAACAGTTAACAACAAGGTAAATATTGAAATTACTTTAAAATCTCAGCAATATGTGTTGAATCTCGAAATTGAATGAAACATTAGATCTTACGGAAATCGGTATGAATAATTAAGGGATATAAATTAAAATCTCACTCTAAACGAAATTGATTTGCATGGGATTCGAGTACACTGCATTGGCTACGAGAGATTATATCTACGCTATTTGAACCTCTACGCTACACAGTTTACAAATTTCAATAGTATTTTTGTATCATCATATACGTATCCTATACTACTCGGGCTCGAGCCTCCTCCACACTGGGAGACAAATTTACCTATTATACCACGCTGGTCAGGCGGGTTGGTATATGCTTTTATTTCGAGTTTTTCTTCTCTTGCACTGTTATATACACAAGAAATTCCTTAGTCGTCTTTTACGACACCCACGGACAAAAGAGGGGATGGTGAATGGTATTCTTATTCCGTAACCACACAGAAATAGCGTATGCTTGATAAATTGATAGGCGAATCCTATTAACAGAAACAAAATACTTAAATAATATTCAAATTAAGTTTAATTTTTAGCAACAATGCTTCGGCGAGGGAGTGGCTCCACAAACACGGATTTCCAATTAAGCTAGGGTCTGATTGGCAGGTCGTTAGTCAACGTTGCAACGTGAATGTGGGCGAACGTCTCAACGCCGATGCTCTGCTATTATTGATGACTGATACAGAACGCGTTTAGCCTCTATTTCTGTTGAGTTCTATTCAATAGAATAATTCATTTATCAGGAATTAAAATGTTCACTAATCATATATTTAATCATTTATAATAAATAAATAAACTTAAAATAATAACGTATAGAAGGTAAGCCCTCGCACAAAAAATGAAGAATTTAAATTGGAGCTTAATGGAGTATACACCGGACCGTACCGTAGTGTACAAGGTCACTGTACTGCACACACGTATGCAACTCTTAAAAAATAAATATATAATTATGACAGTTTGTGCATTCAAATGGTGTAACAACACATTGGAAAAGCATAAAAGTGTATTAACATTACCTTTAAAAAGATTCCGACGATTTATGTTAATAAAAACAAAATTTGATTTATAGTATTTTTGGCTTCATGTTTTTGATCGCTTAAGTACCGATTCTATCCTTCTACACGTTATTATTCTAAGTAAATAAATGAGTTTCCGTATGGTGACGGAGTAAAAATACAATTCACCACACCCTATCTTGCCCGCAGATGTCGTAAAAGGCGACGGTTCTCCTCCACCACTCCCTATTTTGTACGTGGCACATTCACGTAAGAGACCACTAAGGGATATAATACGCACATAAAATCTGTGCAAGAGAAGTAAACCTCGAAATGAAACTCTATACCAACATGTCATGATATAGTAGGCCAAATTCTCTCCCACTGTGGAGGAGGCCTGAGCCCAACAGTGGGACGTATAATTTACTTTTATTTAATTTAGAGAAATTTACCTACTATGTCTCTGGTTAGAGGGGTTGGTATAGAGGTGTTTTTTCGAATTTTACTTCTCTTGGCGAAGACCCCCTAATCTTCTTTTACGACAACCACGGGCAAGAAATTTGTATTTATAAAACACAATACTTGTTTCTACCTTTGTCTTATAGACTTTGAAATCATCTAAACGACCCGTTCCTTACCAGATTTATTACAAAGGTAAACATATTTTTAACACTACTAAAATATTTCATTAGGACCCGGTAGGTGTATTTTTTTATATGTACTCATCAGCCACAGTTGGGTCAGCTAATTATTTTCTCTGTGGTGATACACCTCTTGACCGTGAGTGTCGTGAAGGACGGCTAACGGATAAAATATGCGTATGACATCTATGTAAGAGAAGGAAAACTTAAAATGAAACTATATATCTACACGTCTAACCAGCGTGGTATAGTATGTCCATTACCCTCCTATTGTGGCGGAGGCTCTAGCCCCACAGTGAGACGTATAAAGGTGAAATGATGATGATGAATTAATGAATTATGATGAATATTAATTACTATAAAATAATTCCATTTATTTGTTCTATTTAGTTACTATTTCTAACACACATTTCTGTTATTTAGTACAAAGATGTCGGGTGCAGTACAGGAAAAAATAGTTTACATCATTAGTTGATCGAAGTATAATGTTTATTCATCACGAAATACAATAGTAATGTAATCTAAATAGTTAATAAAAGCAACAATTCCCCGGAAATAATATAAATACGCGTCATAAAGCAACTTTCAACAAATAGCTTTTAATTTGTAATTTGATTGACTTTTACAAAAGTTAGTCATGCGTGCTTGGACAGTCGTTAATTATCAGTCGCTGTATATATAAACATGATCGATTATTGCCATACTGGTAACGGTGCGAGTGAAGATATTTGAGGGAAATAAACATTAAGTGTATTCCTATGTCGGCAGTGATATCATTTTCATAGGCCGCCGATGTTCCTACAGCCCCTTTGAATATTTGCGAACAAAGAACACATGGAGATGTAGTTTGATTATTTCTTTTTTAATTTAATATTTCATTATATTCCACAGTGATGTATGGTGGACAAATACTTTCATATTGTTCATAGATGTCGTAAAATACGACTAAGAGCAGGAGATTGGTTAAATTTTTTTCTATATACCATGGATAAATATATCGTGTCCACCCCAAATAATTGGCATAAGCGCTGAATGATGATGATGATGATATTTCATAATATTCCACATTATAATATTACCTGGGAATATATATCTGGGATCTACATTTTCGAGAGATTGTAAATGTGAAACTGATATTGAAAGAAGAGTGTGTAAGGGAAATATGGTGAATGGTGCTTTGCGCACCTTTATGGGCAGCCAAAGCCTGTCTAAGAAGGCTCGCCTAGCTGTGCATAGGGGAGTGCTTGTACCAACTCTAATGTATGGGAGTGATTGGTGGTGGTGGTATGGCAGAAGAAGCTCGAAAGTAGAATAAATGCTGTGGAAATGAGAGCACTGAGGAGCATGATTGGTGTGAAATTGAGTGATAGAATTAAAAACACAGTGATTAGGGAACGTTGTGGAATGAATGTAGATGTAGTGACAAGGATTGAGAAAGGTATGTTAAGTTGGTTCGGCCATGTAGAGAGAATGAATGAAAGGAGACTAACAAGGAGAATTTATAAGGCGATTGTGAACGGAAGTGTTGGAAGGGGAAGACCGAGGCGGACGTTCCACAATCAAATCGGGGACGTTCTTAAGAAAGTCCAGGTACTCCTAACCTGAACCGAAGAACATGTATGAGGAGATTAATGAATGTGGAAGAGGCGAAAGTGGTATATCAAGATTGTAGCAAGTGGCAGGAAGTGCTCTCTTCCTACCCCTATGGGAAAGAGGCGTGATTATATGTATGTATAATATTACCTGACGTCAATAATAAGAGACAATGCAATCTTAGTTATGATATACCAGGTCGATGATATCATTATCATAACCATTTACCAGATCGATCAATCGCCATTATCTGAAAACTGGTAATTACCGTTCATAAAGTAAAGGACTTGCATCATACTTGAAAGAAAATAAAGTGATGAGGAAGAGTACGTATACTTCATTTATTTCATTCATTTCGGCTCATATAGGTTCGTCCTACTGCTGAGCTCGGGCCTCCTCCATAATAGGAGGGAAATTTACCTTACTATACCATGCTGTTCAGACAGGATTTGCTTCGAGTTTCTTTCTCTTACATAAAAGTCATATGCATATTATATCTCTTATGATATCCACGGGTAGAAGAGGGAGTGGTGAACTGTTCTTACTCCGTCACCACACGGCCAAGTATAGGTACCTAGTTCATCATTATTTTGACGAAAAAGTTTTAGAATTTGTAAATGTATCCTCCTTTCATATACTTCTATGGCAGGGTGCAAGCTTCTTTCACAAGGAGAGAAAATGATACACTATACTACCGATGGTATGGGTTTAAGGTTTAATTTAAGTTTTCATTGCAATGGCCTCATTTACTTACGTGCTTTAATTAGTTACCCTTCAAAATGGAAGGAAGTTCATAAAAATGGAAGTTACTTATGTGCTTTAATTATTTAGCCTTCAGAATGGAAGTTCATAAAAAAAATCATGTAATTAAATTGATCTTATTAATTTTATTACGTTTGCTCATTGCTAATATAAGTTATTACCAAAAAGCATATCGGATTTAAAAAAATTGTTTTGTGTCTAGTTTTCGTTTCAGTTTGCAAACAGAATGTTTTGTAGATTTTCTCGCCATTTTTATGTACAAACCTGCTAATAATCTGTGCAGGTGAAATGTTTTAAGGATGGTAATTAGGATGTAGTTATAAGATTTTATCGTATATTTCGATAACGGACTAAGAAAATAATGGGACACCACCTCTTTTTTTTCCCACGAATGTATTAAGATGGCATTATGATTAAGCGACGTCATTACAAATTCAATAAAAAGTTAATTAAAACTGTAAGTACGTTACCATTGGGATAAAATGATCACAGTAGGCTAATTTATCTCGCATTTTAGAAGAGGCTCTTAACAAATTATTAAATATTGTGCGATATAGCACGCAGAAAGGGCTGGTAATTGATTTTAGTGGACTGTATAATACGATTTATGAATGGTGGTAGTTGGACAGTAATAGATCCCGCATCTAGACGAGGAGGTGAATAAATCAACCATTTACCTCTAAGCCTTAATGCGCTAACTCCAAGGGGTCAGCAGATGTGCAGGATCTATAGTTACGTTACAGCACTAACACCAAACTGCACGGCAGCGTATATGAGATAAAAGTCTTGAGCTAGCTCAGTTCACGGAACTGACAGAGTCTATATGTAGATCGAGGAACGTCCTGATTACGATATGTTCTACACAAGCATACAGCACGGCTGTTTGTGGCTAACTAACCGATGACATTGTTCAACGGTTTAATAATATTGCTTACCAATGGAGGGTAGGCAGCAAAAATATTCGAGGCTGTGGCCAATGAAATTCTGCCATCCTCTATTAACTAAATGCGGGATCCAACAAATATTATCCTAGAAGAAGATAAAATAATATATTTTTTTATACATAACCATAACGACTCTACAGAAGTCTTATTCTGATTCCACGGTACAGAAACTATATCCTAAGGCGTCGAGAAAAAAGCAAAATGATTCAATCGGCCACTCTCGAATAACCATCAGTCTTCGTCACTGTTTTGTATGCTTAGTCGTCTATCGATTTATTGTTACTATGAAAAACTGTAGCTATAGAAAACTAAGAAAATATTTAGCATTCAGACGTTTGAATTTCAAAGGCAAACAGGATTTCAATTTCTCTTTTTAATACAAATAAAACTATTGATGTCAATTATTTTACCTACTGATATAATTATTACGCATGAAACATCAAAATTCACATTTACTGTTGAGCCTAAACGGTAAGGTACATTCAGCCAGAACACCGCCTTGTCCCTTTTAATCAACCAATTATCTCATTGTATTGGAAACATAGTTTTTTCTTGGAAACGAGCGGTTAGAAATACTAGTTTGAAAAGAGGTACATTATCCTGAGGCTTTGCTGTATTCAAGATAATGCAGAAATCAGAGAACAGTATGCCATCTATCTAAGTGGGTTGCTTGATACTACCATAGGTATTTTCTTATATGGAACATTAGATTTTATATTAGATTAAATACCACAACTTTCTTTTGGCAGCAAGGCATCTTTCGGACAGTTAGACTTACGTCTGTCTTAGAAACTTGTTACCTCATCAGGTGGTGTCTCGTTCGTTATTATTAACCGTGGTAATATGATCGGTTCTTTCCCTTTCTTCATTTTTAAATAATATTTAATTGCGCCATGTATCGCTAAATTAAATCAATTACGATGGGTATGCCCATCGTTAATTTGGTACAATTTTCATATAACCTACGTGGTTTTAACCTAACCAGAAACATCTTGCTACATCAATTCCTTGTCGAAAAAGATTGTACTAACGATTGCACTGTGCATTTTTAATTAAACTATTTTGTGGTGAAATATTTTCTTTTTCACAAAAACATTTATTCTGTTTGTCACTAAAACTAATAAGAAAGAATGAAGCAAGCAGGCAGCTCACCTAGTGGTGAGTGATAACTGCCGCTTGCAGACTTTTGGCAGTACTAAGAGCAGAGCCAGGTCACTGCCTACCGTAATGATTTAGTTCTCTGCCTCTCCAAAATCGCTATTATTCAAATGTACATTTTCTGCGAGAGTGTGGTACTACCCAAGACAATTTGATCTTTTATGGCTGCAGATAATACTATCAGTAAAGTTTTACAACCATAGAATACAACATAATGCAGAGTTAAAAGTAACGATGAAAGCCATTGTATAAGTAGCGATTACCAGGACCTCCTTTAGTGGGTTTCATTTACGCATTAAAAGTAGTTGTTTTGTTATGATTATTATTCTTTACATATATTATTAAAGTCACCCACAACATAGATCCTTGCTAAGGGGTCATCCTCATCATCATCATCTCAGCTCATATACATCCCACTGTTGGGCTCGGACCTCCTCCATAATGGGAGGAAAATTTACCTACTATTTCACGCCGGTCAGATGTGTTGGAATAGAGTTTTATTTCGAGTTTTCTTCTCTTGTACGGATATTATTTGTATATATCCCTCAGTTGCCTTTTACGACACCCACAGGCAAGATAAGGGGTGGTGAATTGTATTCTTACTCCGTCACCACACGGAAAAATTAAAAACATAAATATTATTAACATTTTTTTTTATTGCAAATGGTGGCAAACGAGCAAATAGTACACCTGATGGTCAGTGTTGCTGCCGCTTATGGACCTTTACAAGGCCGCTGCCTACCGCGAAGAAACTAAAGGGAGTGTGAATGCGTGCAATGGTTCGGTGATACTAAAAGCATCACTAAAACCCACCACATGCAAACATAATCAAAAAGTTGGGCTCGCTTACCAAACGAAGCGCAGTAACAAATTGCAACTACTCGGACGTCAATTTCCTGCGAGAGTGTGGTACTACCCCGGATGGACCGGCCCGCGGCTGCAGACAGACAACTCTCAACAGTATGGTCCTACCACTAGAAAAAATTTACAATATTATACAATTTTACAATATCAACAGTAGTCTGGTGTATTGATAATTGCATTCTAACTCCATTACATCATCTTATCATATTAATTTATATTTATTTGAAATAAATGACAACAAATAATATTAATGCAAGAGAAGAAAAACTAGAAATTAAACCCTATACACGTCTCTCTGGTGTGGTATATTAGGTCTTTGTTTCTTGCATTGTGAAGGAGACTCAAGCCCAGCAGTAGGACGGATTTGAGCTGAGATGATGAGAAAAAGATCTTCTTTTCCGTGTGGTGACGAAGTAAGAATACAATTCACCACTCCCTATCTTGCCCGTGGATGTCGTAAAAGACGACTAATGGATATAGTATGCATTTAACATCTATGCAAGAGGGAAAACTCAGAATAAAATCCTATACCAACCTGTCTGACCAGCATGGTATAAGTAAGTTCAATTTCCCTCTTATTGTGGAGGAGGCTCGAACCTATAGTGGGACGTATATTTGCAAGTATTGTCTAAAATATTAGGCTTTTGATAGCATAATGATATCTGATGTTTACGCGAGTATTACACATTGTAAATAAAACTATTTTACGGATTTTATCGGGTTTGTATTTGATTTTTGATTGCCCGAATCAATTTCTTCTTGTACAGGCAATAAATTTGTAACAAAATGTGGGTCAATATTTAATAACTAATTTTCTCTGTCGATAATTATAAATATCTGCAATAATGATGACTTTTTGGACGTCAGACATCTTAGTCTGCCCGTGACCATGAATGCTGTAAAGTATTCGAAACGTCGGGCAATCAAAAATCAAATACAAACGTGATAAAATCCGTAGTTTTATTTACAACCTTTGATAGCACTTAATACTATAAAAAATATTAAAAAAAAAATACGTTACATTAACGTTAGATTCTCAATTAAATGTGATTTATTATGACAGAGTATTTTCCAAGATTCTTATATTTTCTTATGCAAATCTATGTTAATCTGGCATTTTCACTTTTAATTTTATTCCTGGCCACATTTTCGAATGATATTGTCTCGTAAATCAGTCGTCGGGTGTTTTTCTTGGAGTGGCCGCGTCCGCCATGTTTTGTTTAGAATCACGCACACCCTGTCTGTGCTGTTTCTGCGATTGTGATTTACAACTCCCTGAATTGTTTTATCACTAGTTTAATGTGTTATTTGAATATGTTTTAAATAACGTTAAAATTATTGTCATTTGAAATAACGTTTGTATTTTTAATGAGTGTTTCATTATCTAGATTTACTTGTCTCTGGATTGAGAATTTTGGTAAAAGCTGTCATTAATATATTCATTTTGGCACTGCATCTCCATACATGGATCAGATCACAAGTTTATCCGTAAAATAGTATAAAGATAAACTTAAACGTTTCATAAAAAGCGTTTGCCGACCTAAAGTGAGGCACACTACTAGGCTAGTGTGCCTCGCTTTAGTCAACAAATGTGTAGAATCATCATCATTATTACAGTTCAAAATATTTGTTATTAGCTATTTATGTTATGGACTTACTCATATGATTGCCTCTTCAGTTCAGTGGCTCTCTATTGTAACAACTAGGTCTTGTTTTCAAAAACTGGATTAGGAAAAAATGTTCCGTAAATTTTTCCGCTTTTCAAAGACCTTCTCGGAACAAATTTAATGTAAAAGCAAGACCGAAATCTGAAATTGCACCTGGCAGCGGTAATAGCTTAGTTTTTCTTTCTACGTAATAGCTAATAATTTAGTTGCTAAATGTGGTTGTAATACATCACTGCTTACCTCTTCAGGATGTAAGTATATGAATTTGAACAACATATGTAAAAGAATACCAACACATACTTGCTGACATTTGTACACACTCAACTATTATTATGCTACAGTTTATTAAAAAGTGAATTAAAGTACTGAATATCTTTCAATTTTATCTTATTCCAGTTCATAACTCTATATTCTGTATTATAAAATGAATATTTTATATTTCCTAATAGTCACTTAATCCATACTTATGAGATGAGTCATATGAATATCGTGATTCACCAAGGAATGATCGTATTAAAGTGTTGAAATTAGAATTTAAATACATCAAAGCTTTGATACTTTGGGCGAGCTATGACGTAGTTCGGTAGAAAAGTAATTATTGTTATTCTAATGGATCGTACGGGCATTCTGAACATTCCCTATTGTAAGGAGTCCAGGATCGAAGCTCTGATTAATGATTGTACAGCGAGGGACGATAACGGGTCAACTCACACTAAGATTTTATTATACAAAATTAGTACTTAATGGGTATTTGTAGACATAAATTTAAATATGTATGCCGATGCTATTTTTAATGCATTTCTTAATTTTGCTTCTTCTTTACTCTTCCGTATGGTGACGGAGTAAGAATACAATTCACTACCTCTCTCTTACCTCTGGGTATTTTAAAATACAACTAAGGGTTTAAATAATCATACAATAACTATGCCAAAGAAGGCAAACTTGAAATGAAACCCTATACCAACACGTCTAACAGCGTGGTATAGTAGGTCAATTTCCCTCCTGTTGTGAAGAAGGCTTAAGACCAACAGTGGGACGTATATGAGCTGAAATGAAGATTAACGATGATTATTTAACTCTACTTTTGTTTAACTATATCAATTTATTTTGTTAATTATCGAGAGTTGTGATGTGATACTTATCATCATCAAAAGTTATATACGTCCCACAGCTGGTCTCAAACCTCTTGCATAATAGGAAAGAAATTGACCTACTATGCCATGCTGGTCAGACGGGTTAGTATAACTAATAATATTTACAAAGTTACAGCGGCAGTCACAATTGCAATCTATACCAATAAATAAAATTGGAGTGTCTGTTTGTAATGTCAAAATAATAGGCTTTTTTCATGCTCACACGGTTATTTGCACGACACCTATGCCTAAAATAGTAATTAAAATTTTTTTGTCTATCTGTCTGTCTGTCTGTTTGTTCCGGGTAATCTTCAAAACGGCTGGACCGATTTCAAAAATTCTTTCACCAATGGAAAGCTATAATATCAGGGCGTAAACTAGGCTATATTTTATCCCGGTATTCCCACGGGAACGGGAACTACGCGGGTAGAACGACTATAACCGAAGCGAAGCGAGGGCGGATTGCTAGTTTAAAAAATAAGACTGAAGCGTATCATCTTCATAGTCTAACAAAAAAATGTGTTATTAGAAGCGTTCTGATCATATTCTGGTTCTGTTTCAGTCATTTTAATAAGGTACCTTCTATATAAAATCCTGAATTATAAGACCTGTCTTTACACATTTGCTTAACCTTCAAGTACACATCGTTAAATTTTAAATATTTAGTTTCATCATCATCATCTCAGCATATATATATACCACTGTTGAGCTCAGATCTCCTTCGCTATAGGAGGGGACGGAGTAAGAATACAAATCACCACTTTCATCTTGCCCGTGGATGTCGTAAAAGACGATTAAGGGATATAGTAAGCATATAACATCTATGCAAGAGAAAAAAAATCGAATTAAACCCCTATACCAACCTGTCTGACCAGTATGGTATAGTAAGGTCAATTTTCCTCCTATTGTGGAGGATGCTCGAGCCCAACAATGGAACGTATATGAGCTAAAATGATGATGATGATATGAGAGGAAATGACCTACTATTCCACGCTGGTCAGATGTGTTGGAATAAGTTTTTGCATCGAGTTTTCCTTCTCTTGCATAGATATGTATTATAATTACTTAGTCATCATTTACGATCCTACGAGCAAGAAAGTGGATGATAAATTATATACTTACTCCGTCACTTCACGGAATAGTTTATAATACTTATAAATAATGTATATACAGCTATATCACCGTGTACGTTATTCCTATCTTTGATATCAGGGTATAATGCCGTGCGAAGAGATTATGCCATACAGTTGACCGGCCGTGTTTGTTTGCTGAAATCGACAAGCATAGGGCTCACTGGCACCCATCAATGATGGGGAATACCACCTTTAATGACCATCGATACAGTATTTATGTTAGGCGTTTAGAACTCTCTTTAGAATTCTCGTGTAGTTTTAAGTACCTATTTATTATTATTTACTAATAATATTTTAGCACGTAATCGTTTAGATTACGTATTAGGTACTCAATCTCTTCTCAAATACTGTGCCTCATAGATATCTGAATTCTGAAGAAATACAATTACAACATCAAAATTGATGGGTTATATTATTACCATTGGTATAAATGACAATTTTTATGAATTTAATGTAGTTTAATTAAGTACCATGGTTTTTTTTTTTTTTTGGTGTGGGTCGTCGTCGGCACGCCTCCGCACCACTCCGTCCGGGGCGACAGAGGGGCTTAAGCACGCAACTCCCGCAACCCACCCGAAAACCACCTCGCCTTCGTCGTTGGGCCGACCACCGGAGCAGGTTTACTTGTCGTCAGTGGTCGGCCCGACGGAATACCCCCAAGTATTATGGTATAGTATATACTTATAGGTCTTTGCTTTACCGTGTAATGACATACTAAGAATACAATTCACGAAACCCTCTCTAGTCTACGGTCGCGGTAAAATACGACTAAGGGCTTTCTTTTGTATAGGCATCCTATATACATACAATATGTATACAAAAGAATGAAAACTCCAAATAGAACCCTATATCAACTCGTCTAACCAGCATGGTATAGTAGGTCAATTTCTATATCGGAGGAGACACGAGTCCAGCTGTGGGATGTAATTGAACGGAGATGATGATAATTATTTCTACAAAATTTAACGGATAATGCTGGAGGTTGCGAAGGGGGGACGTCGGTCGATGGGAGGGTACTCCTCAAGAGGTAGTCCGTCAGGCCGACCACTGACGTCAAGGCACCCTGCTCTGGTGGTCGGTCCAACGACGAAGGCGACGTGGTGTTCGGGTGGGTTGCGGGTGTGCGTGCTTACGCCCCACTGTCGCCTCGGACGGAGTGGTGCGAGGAGTGCGCCAACCGCAACTCACCCCAAAAAAAAGAGGTTGTAATATTCAAAAAATATTATATGGTTACACTTTTGATTGTTGAGGACTTCACCGGTAGTTTCTAACTTGTCCTGGGAATAACATGCTAATAAAAGACTCTTTATTATATAATAATTAGTATAAAGATCAAAAACGAATATTGAGTACCTATTACTTTTTGTAATAAAAAGTAACTAAATTATAGTAGCTACTCGAACATTATAATATCCTGATATAGAAAGTATTTGCAAAATCAATTTAGTTAAAGATCATACAAAATTTTATCTTAAAAAATTCATACGAAATTTTCAAAGTTAACGGCTCAATAATATCAGTAAAGATAGCAATGCTCCAATTAGTATATCATTATTTACATATGCTTTTTTAAACATTTATGTGGAAATGCTAACAGGTGCATTTCACACCCAGTTAATATATTGCTATTAACTATTTTCACCACGCTTATTTTGAGTATTCACCAAGGACTACAGATAATGTGACGGACTTTGTAATCGTGCGTGTAGCTACGTGACAAATGACTCTAAGAATAACACAATAAAACAAAAACATAAAGAAACATCTTTATTTTCTTTTGTGTTTTTAAAAAAACTTCTATTCATTTCATTTACTTTTATAAACGCCGATGCTTTTTCTTTTCTGTTTACATTGCTTAGGAAGTCATAATTGCCTTTTTAGATAGTATTGTTGTATTTTTAAAAATGTTTGTTGTAATACTGGTCAAGGCCAAATAAAACAATGAGGGCTAACATTGCAAAAAACCATCCTGTTGTAAAATTTTTCTATCGGCAAATCGGTATTGTTTTATGTTTGAAGCATAGCGAAATACGAAACTTATACGAAACTTTAAAGAATATGTTTTTGGCTTGCAATTACAACATTGCAAGGCAATACAATGCAATTTCAATTTAATTATAAATATCTGGTTGACCGAGCTTCGCTTGGCATATTTTTATCGAATTTATTTAGATATATATGTATTACTAAAAAATAAAATATAAATAATGAAAAATATATAAAAAATTACAAAACGAGAATAATAATAACACCGAGATTCGAACCGACGCTGTTTGATTGAAAAATACCAAAATTAAAACCTGTCACCTTCCCATCTGAGCTACCGCAACTCATGACGAAATTTGAATTCATATTCTATTAAAATTTAATGTCATTGTTTATTTTGCTAAAAACACGGACAAAACAACATTTTCTATAAATAAAACCCAGCTAGATCGATTTTTTGGACCCGAATCCTCTAGTATGCCAAGTTTCAACAAAATCGTTGAAGCCGTTGCCGAGATCCTGAATATATATACATATATATATATATATATATATATATATATATATATATATATATATATATATATATACAAGAATTGCTCGTTTAAAGATATAAGATAAAAAAAAAACAAAAAGTACGTAATACATACTATGTGTTGATGGCTTGAGAAAACAAGGTTTACCTAGAACCAATCTACTCGGCTACTGTGAGGTTATGATCCTTTGTGAGGAGATCTTCTAATATTGGACGTCAATAGATTGCTTCATGAATAGAATCAAGAATGCCTAATATCTTCAAAAATATTTTTAGAGACAATATTCATTACTTTCCTTCAAACCTACTGCGTAGAAAAGGGGAAATATGGTCCTTGTAGCGAACTGTCTTCGTATCCTTCGGTTGACCTAGAGTTTACCTATTTTTTTACCTGTACTTTTCACCTACTTACTTATTGTAACATGACAAATAAATTATAAGTACTTATTTAATTTAATAAAAAGAAATGAATTGCTTTTTTATTATGCCCCAGATTTTATTTCAGCATAGAGCTCAACTTATTTTCTAAAATGATGATTCAGTGCATGCCCCATCGATGGTGCATTTTGAGTTACGAAATATACGTGAATACCCCAGCAATGGATCATGAGCCGCTCATAAGTTTAAACCTTATAACTTTATACACGTATAGGTATATTATGAGCTAATACACTTATTTAAGCCTAAACGTATATTCAATAAACTAAGAAGTTATATGAAGGGGGGTATAACATTTAAAAAAATTGCAATTTTTATAATTTTAATACCTGATAAGGTGTGTTATCCCTAATTAGCGTTTACACTGCACAGATGGCGTAGTGGTTAAGATAGCGACTTACAACGCCAGTGTCGGGGGTTCGAATCCCACGCGGGACAACACTTTGTGCGATCCACAAATTGTTGTTCTGAGTCTGGATGTAATTTGTGTCCGTTAATTATATGTTTGTAAAATCCCCCGCAATACAAGGATTATTTCCTTAGTGCAGGGTATTGTCAAAAAAAAAAAAAAAAAAAAAAAAAAAAACACTTGTGAGCTTGTCTCGATAATTATGGCTACACTTAAACGTGTTAAGTTCTTTAACTAGAGGCTCTAAATAAATATTTTATAACTCTAGAACTACCTATTTCTTAAATATGAGAATATATTTCATCACTGTACAGCTGGTGATTGCAGAAATTCGCAAAATATGTCGGCAGGTAAGAATTCCCTTTTATGTTTCGCTGTATCCTACCTCAAAAGGCCCGAAGCTGAGAAAGAACAAAAATCATTTTATTGTTTTAAAGCCTCCAATAAAAGTTTGTTTGTATTCAAGAAGCCGCCCCTTTTGTTAAGATCAACTTACCAACGAAGAAAACAATACAATATGGTGTTTTAGTAAATATGAATATCAGAAGTTGTGTAGGTATTGTTTATTACAGCTTTGTTTAATTAACAATACCGGCTTGCTAGTATTATCTAAAGATAAATAGCTTCTAAATATAAAAATTATTAACCGGTTATGGAGGGTATACTATTTTTTTTTTTAAGAAAACAATGGATAATCAACAACCCACCCGAACACCACGTCGCCTTCGTCGTTGGACCGACCACCGGAGCAGGGTTACTTGTCATCAGTGGTTGGCCCGACGGAATACCTTCTACTTGGGGTACCCTCCCATCGACCGACGTCCCCCCCTCGGGGAGGACGTCGGTCTTTCCTCACGCGGTCGGCCTCTCGGCGGGTGATGGACTAATCCCCGGTCACGTCACCCGCGGCCTCGGCTAGGGTGGCATGGCACGCAGGTAGTCGCGCCTGCACCGCCCCAGTCGCTGGCGGCGGGTCGCTTCGTCGAGGCTGTGCTCCTCGCGCGCGCGACCCGCCGCTTCCTTCTGCGAGATCACTGCCTCGCAGAAGGCTGCGACTGCGTCCCAGTTCCTGATGCTGCCGAGCATCTCCCTAGCGATGGTCGGCAGCGTCAGGTCGGCACCGATGATTGCGACGAGTTCACGACGCGGCTCTGCCCAAGCGGCACAGACCTCGAGCGTATGCTGCGCTGTTTCCTGGTCGTAATCGCAGTGGTGGCTGGACGGTGTTCTCTCCCTCCTAGCGACCGTGTACAGGTACTTGCCGAAGCATCCATGCCCCGTCAAGACCTGTACCAGTCTGAAGGAGAGCACCAGACACCGTATCGAGGCCTCTCCAGCCGGTCTGCCCAACGGGCAATGACGTTTCGGCGGGAGTCGACGCGCCAGGCGGTGAGCTCCCTTAAGGTAACAACACCGTCCTCCCCTCGCACCCCTGATACTCGCCGAAACAAGTCGGCGAGCATTTCCGCCTCCAGGTCCCACGAGGGAGTCTCGACCAATAGACACGCCGCCTCCGTTGCCACCGTGCGGTACCCGCGGATGATCCTGACCGCTATGGCCTTCTGTGGACGCCACAGAAGGGCCCAGAGTCGGGCGGTCATGGACCCCATCCACACCGGTGCGCCGTAGAGGGCCATCGACCGGATGACCCCCGCGTACAGCTGTCGGCATATAGCGCTTGGTCCGCCCACATTCGGCATAAGCCATGATAGGGCGGACGCCATGTCGAAGAGCCGCGGGACGAGCCTGCGGAAACGCTCCCGAAACCATCACCCGTCGAGCACCAGGCCCAAGTACTTCATATGGGCCTGGATGCTGATCCCAACCGAATGGAAGGTGTTCGAGACGCCGATGGGAGGGTTCATACAGGGCCCATGGAACAAGAGGGCCTCGGTCTTGCCCAGGGCCACCCTCAACCCCAGCGCCTCGATCCGCCTAACGTTCTCTTCGGTGCCTAGAGTCGCCAGGCTTACCGCCTCTTGTAGCGTCCCACCGCGGGCTGTAACGAGCGTGTCGTCAGCGTAACAAATCACGCCCAGCCCGAGCGGGAGGCTTCCCCGCTACGCCCAGTCGTAGCCGAGCATGTAGTCGTAACACGTCATGGGCGTTCGCACAACGTCCCCTACTCGGTTGGTGTAGAGGACGCTGCGCCCCTCCAAATAGTCTGCCACTAGCCACCTCAGGTAAGCTGGCACTCCGTGGTATCGGGGCGCCTTCCTGACGCAGCTGAATGGCAGACTATTAAATGCTTTGGCGATGTCTAGGGACACCACCAACAGCATTCCCCCGCCGGTGACGGCCTCAGTCGCCACGGCCCTCAGGCGCAACAGAGCCTCGATCGTCGAACGACCCCTCCTATGCTAGCTTTGCATTTTTCTGAGTATTTGATAGTAGAGCACATATTTAGAAACATTAACAGATAACATTACTGATAGAGAGTGATGATTTTAAACCAAACCTAATATCAACTGGCTTAGTAGCGTGGTATAATCGTTCTTTCTAGTATTTCGTACAAATTATACTAAGTAGTGGCGGCTACGAATACTACTAATTCCTATATTTCTTGTGGTTGTATTAAAAAACGACCAAGATCGGAATGGATTTAATCCAGGTCGAGAACCTGGTTTAACTCCATTTGATGCTGTCTGGTCAATAATTATATTTGCAAGGAGGGTTCATGTCAGGCAGGCGGCAGTGAGCCATAACACTATTGCCAATAAGTTTTTGAAAATGATAGGACCACATCACTGACAGTTGTCTGTCTATAGCTGCGGGCCGGTCCATCCGGAGTAGTACCACACTCACGCAGACAATCGACGTCAGAGTAGTCAGCAACTTCTTACTGCGCTTCGTTCGGTGAGCGAGAGCCCTAGTTTCTGAGGGTGTTTGCTTGTAGCAGATTTTAATGATGCTTTTAATATCACCGAACCTGATTGCACGCATTAATACTCCCTTTACTTTCTTCACGGGAGGCAGCGGCCTTGCAAGGGCCTATGAGCGGCAGCTACACTTACCACCACTGTACTGTTTGCTCGTTTACCACCGTTTGCAATAAAAAAAAAATGTATGATAAAAAACACTTACCTACTTGAAGTCCAGGCAATATATACCTACATTGCCTAGACTCCAAGTAATTAAGATAACTGTAGTATGATGATGATGTTGACAGTTCTCTAAATCTTTGATCGGGAAGCATATAGCTTGAAGTGGGTCCTAGCTTTAATATTTCTTTCGTTAAATGGCATAAAACTGCGGTTGGCTGCTCATGGACCCTGGGCACAGGTCGCTGCCGACTGGCCCAATGCCTTGCTTTGGCAATAGCTAAGTGTTACTGATCAGAAGTCGGTTTTCTATGAGAGTGTAGAACTAGTATGGTATGTACAAGACGACCCATTTATGACACCGGCCATTACTTGTGAAGAACGTGACACACCACTATTGAAATTTTAAACACCATAAAGTTAGTAGCTTGTGGAATTTATTTTCTTCCAATGTAGTAATAATCCCATGCGTCACCTAAATCTTTATTTTTTTGTTATTTTATCGATACTGTACAAATATCACTTAACCGACAGATGTCAATATTTTTTCGCACAAACCATAAATTAAAGAAAAAGAGCCAAAGTAAATATCAACCGAAAAGGCTCGCGGCAAAACCAAATACAATATTCTGAATAAGCCATCGATTGATTTCACAAGATTAATGGTTGCACATTGTCAGCGCCACAGTATGACGAGAACGGTAGCCAAATTTGCGCAACTAAAATGTGTTTTATATCAATAAGTATAAGAGCTAACAAATCCAATTTTTGAAATCTTTTTGAGCTGACATAGCAATGAATGGTGTTCACTGTTTTTATTTCAATCATAACAAAATTCTGCCTTATATGATGTAGCACAAAATTCAGAGTTGTTTACAAAATTATTTAACTCTTCACCCCTTTTAATATTGGCCACTGAAACTTGGGGTTCGATAGAAATTGATTTTGGAATTCAGTGTGAAATTGAAATAAAAGTTTTTGCTTTTAAAAGCATAGAGTATACAAAGTAGAGGATTGGTTCTATAGTTAATCTAACGATCATATATTTATTTGTTTGGTTTTAAAAACTCATAATATTATTTGCTTTGGCTATAATTAAATCTCATAATTTTGTTTAACCCATTACACTCTATGTATCCGGTTAAATGATTTATGAACATTAGCAATGGTTTAGTGTGGTTCACATTCTACACGATAAGTAAACATTTCAGATTTATTTAATTAATTTTTCGTTTAGGAAGAAGGAAGAATACAATTCACTATCACTTCTCTTGCCTGTGGGTGTCGTAAAGGAGGTCTAAGGGATATGATAGCACGGGAAGGAAAACTCTATATCAAACTCAATGCCAAAATGTCTGATCAGTGTGATCTATTGGATCAAATGGTCTTCCATAGTTCAGGAAGCCCAATAGTGGCACTATTGATACGATATGACGATGATGATGATTTCATTTAATATTTAACCAATTATCTATATCTTGATACTAAGAATTTTATTTCTAAAAAAATCTAAGTAGGTAGGTGTGTTTTATTAAATTTTAAATCGGCAAATAATATGAAAATCTATTTACTTTTTTGTGCTGGGTAATATGGCAATATATATGTTATTTTAGTATTTATTTTGCTTGCAATTATATAATATACTAACATATAATCATTGATCTACTTAAAACTTAATATCTATAAATCCTTAAAAAGATTGAGTGAGAATCAATCAAAGAGTGGTAGGACCACACTGTCGACAGTTATCTGTCTACAGCCGCGGGCCGGTCCGTCCGGGGCAGTACCACACTCTCGCAGAAAATCGACGTCTGAGTAGTAGCAATTTGTTACTGCGCTTCGTTCGGTGAGTGAGAGAGCCGGAAGCCCAACTTTCTGAGGGTGTTTGTGTGTGGAGGGTTTTGGTGGTGCCCTTGGTATCACCGAGCCTCAATGCACGCATTCATTCTCCCTTCACTTTCTTCGCGGTAGGCAGCGACCCTATAAAGGTCCATGAGCAGCAGCAACACTTACCATCAGGTGTACTGTTTGCTCGTTTGCCACCTTGCAATAAAAAAAAAATAATTCAAACCCCTTAATACACAATAACGATTTTATTCTAAATGAAATATAAATTATTGTTTTATTAAAATAAATATTTGAAAATTAATATATTTCTCTCAAAACAAACTTTTGGTTAAAATATTTTCTTGACTTGTTAAATAATCACAAATAAAATAAAATGTCACGTTTGAAATATTTTGAACATAAGTTTCATGAATATTTCAACTTCTATAGAATACAAATAATCAAACTAATACCGATCCCAATAAGGCACCGTCACAATGGGTTCAACCGATGGGTGTGCGCGTGTAACAGATGTCCACTATACCGGGAGGTGTGTACAACGACAAAGAATGCATATGTCGTAGTCGACGTGTATTCGCGCCCTTACTATTGGACGACGAAAAACGCAAACGTTGCATTACGTTGCAAGTATAACACAATATTATATTATTTCTCAATTATATTTATATATCAACTTGTCATTATATTAAATACTTATTAGCTGCGGAGAAATTTTCTGTGATGTAGAATAAATATTATTTTCATTATTTATTTTATACGGCAAAAATGTCAAATAATTCAACCTTTTGGGGGAATATAACTTCTGAAAGATTAGTTTTCAGAATATTCCTTTTAAGCGAGTCCTCATATCACAATAGTGAGTGGCTGTCTATTTGTGCTAACTTTCAATGTAATTAAAGTTACTTGAAAGTACTCCGTAAAATTCCATCCTTTATTTTACGTCTTAAAAGATGTAAATTGAAAACTGCTTAAACGTGTTTATTTACTTTTACGGAAGAATAAATACATATTTGAGCTTATTTTGAAGATAGTTGGAAGGTACTTTGCTCCCCATGACACAAATTGGTTTGAATTTTATTATTATTATATATTAGAAAAGATCCATCTCCAGTAGTAAAATGTACATGAGTTCGACAAGATGAAAATCTTAATGATAAATAATAAATTTTATTATAATAGAAATAAGGTTTAAATTGCATTACGATTATTAAAATTATGAATTCGTTAAGAAGTGAATCGTAATTTAATTTAAAAGTTAGTCTTCTACTGATTAACTAAGTATTATTTTTGTTGATAAAGAAAAGGTGCATGTTTTTTAAAAAAAAAGTGGCTAAGTGCGAATCGGAGTCGCGCACGAAGGGTTCCGAACCATTCTCTATAAAAAGGCCAAAAAAGTCGCGTTTGTTGTATGAGAGCCCCCCTTAATATTTAATATTTATTTTGTTTTTAGTATTTGTTGTTATAGCGGAAACAAAAATACATAATTTATAATATAATAATAAAAATTTCAACTGTCTAGCTATCGCGGTTGTTCAGTTATAGCCTGGTGACAGACACGCGGACGGACAGACAGCAAAGTCTTAGTAATAGGGTCCCGTTTTTACCCTTTGGTTACCCTAAAAAGACTGAACTTTCAATATTTTTCTGCGTAAAATGATTTTTTTTGATCCTATGTTAATCTGGATAGGTGGTGTAGATACTATGCCAGCTCAAACTTTGCTCTTGCTCAAGGTTCTTCACCAAGAGCTGGAATGTATCCCACTGTTGTACACGGACTCATCTACAGTGGAAAAATAAATAATCTAATATACTAACGTCATCGGTCAAATGGATTTGGTAAGGTTTTATATTGATTACTCTTTCTCTTCACATGCTCATATACGTCCCACTGTAGGGTGCCAGCATCCAGCCTCCTCCACAATAGAAGGAATGGGCTCGAACCTCTTCCACAATAGGAGGGAAATTGACCTTACTATACCATGCTGGTCCATCAGGTTGGTATAGGATTTTATTTCGATTTTTCTTCTCTTGCATAGATTTTATATGCGTATTATATCCCTTAGTCGGCTTTTACAACATCTACAGGCAAGATAGGGAGTGGTGAATTGTATTTTTACTCCGTCACCACTTACTCTTGCTTTGATAAATTTTATTCTTCCTTTATCGTGCACATAATTTATTTATTTCTTAGCCTCATCCATCTGGGGTGATTGAAGAGCAGCGTAGAGCCTAATAACTCACCATATTTGTTTTCTCCATCTACAAACGGGTTACGAGAACCGATTCTTTGACTCTATTGGCGTCTGTCTTACACCTAGTATAATTTAAAATTACTTTGTAAATTACAGACGTGCGACATAAAAGTCGCAAGTCGTGACGTTTTGTATGCCGTATCGCACGCGCACGCATGCTGCGCCATTGTCGCAACCCCCGATTGAACTGTTACACGTCGGTATGAGTTATGTTCCTTATACAGAAATTTAGTATACAGGCTGAGGTATTTTAATTGTTCATTTTATTACCAAGCCTCACGTCAAACTCTGTATAATTTCTATATTAATTCATTCAAAATGTTATTTAACTGCTTTTCAGGGTACTTATATTTAATAAGTGAATAAAATATTTGAAAATATTTTATTTCTACAACTCAATTTATAAATTCATTTAAATTCTAAATTCGTTTTTCATAATAATTTTTAATGTTTACGTGAGCAAAATTGTTAAAATTGAATGTCATACAACTGGTAACATTGTTTTAATTAGTAATTATAATTGTGATTGTGAAATGATGGTGACGACACACGGAGTGACATACCAACAACGCCGCTTAACTCCGGGTGTGAAGTTTCGTCCGACGTTTCCGCCGAGGACGATCAAGAGGCGAACACCTCCCCCGCACCCCTCATGGCTGTGTCGAGGTACGCTGCTCAATATGCATCGCGCAGTGCACGCCGGGGCCTCGCTGACGGCGCTGCGCACTCGCCCTGATGATGAGCATCGGACATGCTCGAAAGCCGGGTCCACGTAATCGATCTCAGCACGTGAGTGTTTTTGCCGTTTTAGATATTATAATTATAATATAGTTTATTCTATGATTCAAACAATACAGAAAATTTACCTTAAGTTAAGCTATCTTATAAATAAAAGCTTTTTAATAAGAAAATATTATTACATTAATAATTTATTAAACTTAACTTTACTCAATATTTAAAAAAATAATTAGTACCTATAGATATTAAGTATAGTAACAAATGTGCATTGCCAATGTATGTACATTGGCAATGCACATTTGTTAAAAATTTTATAGTAATGAAGTTAATCACCAAACGATTTGAAATATTAATTCAAGATGCATTCAATTACGTAATTCTTTATATATAATTTGAATATGGAAAAGTGCACAATCATTGACACAGTTATAAATACAACTATAGGTATATAGATGAATTCGCGAGCAGTTAAAAAACCAAATTATTTTCCTACGAAACAGATTCTTGCTATTATTCAATCAATTGGCTCCTAAATTACATTAAGTGATATGTATGTAACCTACATTTTAATTATAAAATAGCTATACACTTTTATTAAAAAAAATCTATAATATTGAAACATACTGAATTAAATTTCATTTTTATAAAACACATTCAAATGAAAAAAAGAGCAAGCATGAAAGTAGCACCAGTGATAGAGAAGATTAGGAGCGCGAGGTTGTCTTGGTATGGACATGTGATGAGGAGGGATGAAAGCCATGTGATAAGGCGGGTTATCGATATGAATGTGGATGGACGAAAGAAGCGTGGGCGACCCAAAAAGAGATGGATAGACTGTGTGAATGAGGACATGCGTATGAAAAGGGTGAGTACAGATATGACGGCCGATAGGAGGTTATGGAAGGTAAGTACATGTTGTGCCGACCCCACTTAGCGTGGGATAAGGGCAGGCAAATGATGATTCAAATGAAAAAAAGAGTTTCAAATATTATGAAATAGAGTAAATATATCATCATCCTCACATTTTTCTTATCTCAATTATTTTGGATCAACGCAACATGTTCTTCGACCGTACATATAGCAAAGGTTTTGGCAATAGTTTTATGACGAGCCACTTACCTGAAGTTAGGCTTTTTGGCATTCCCAAGAGGAATCGTTAATCAGACGGCATCAGAGAGAGTTGGCTCAAATCAACATTAAGGTTATAATTATCTTTTACGACATCCACGAGCAATGTAAGGGTTGGCAGTATTCGTAGCCATCGCCACACAACACAAATCGCTAACAATATATTAATCAATGATTACAAGAGGGATCAACAATTTAAGTTCATCATCACAACTCATATATGTACGTCTCACTGTTGAGCTCGAGCCTCCTTCACAATGGAAGGGAATTTGACCTGCTGGTCAGACATGTCGGTATAGGGTTTCATTTCGAGTTTTTCTTGTCTTACACAGATGTTATGTGCATGTTATATCCCTCAGTCTTTCTTTACGACATGCACGGGCAAGATAGGGAGTGGTGAATTGTATTCTTACTCCTTTACTACACGGACAGTTAATATTATTATCCAAGTTATTATAATATTTCAAATCATCTAAATCCATATGTAATTGGAACACTCTGTATAAATGCCATGCCCAATGCAGCACACTGACACACATACGCGGCTATACACTAAACCAATAATACAATAAAATCAATCTATGCCACCCTCTCACACGCACACTAACATAACGCAATCAATGATTTACCTATGATTTTACTATCACATGTACAAAGTATTGGAAATATTGGCTTTGTAAACATTAACTTGATATTTGCAAAATTCTCTGCCAATCGGACCATATATACCCTTCTCACTCATTCTAAAAGGACAATAGAATGAAAAAAAGAGACAGCGTATCCAGTTTTACAACTTCGCAAAGGGACAATAGCGACGCTATTGTTGAAAGTACCCCAAACTTTTTTTAGGTCATATAAAAGTATTACATTTGTTAGGGTCGTGCCGTCTGTATGCACTTACACCATTCGTTTCGCAGTCAACTCGGGAGATGGACCATCGTTATCGTCTTCTATGTTATTAATATTATGCCTAACATTTAGTAAATAGTGAATGATAATTATTAGTGACAATGTCTTCGGTGGCGACCACCAACCGTGCTAGTGAAATGTGGAACATTCATACAGAATTGAATGGTCAAAATGTAAGACAATCAAAACAAAACATATATAAACCACATCCAAACATTTCAACGGAATACTATAACTATCAAAATAATTATTATCCTCAAAGTTGTGATTATACTAATGTGTTAAGTGCTGGCTATAATAAAATGTACGTACACAATCAAAGTGAAGGGTTAGTAAAAACAGAACCGAAATCTTGGCCGGATTATCAACCAAGTTATGAGAATGGAAGTCAACCCAATATGGAAAGGATTAATAAGTGGCGCCAAATGAGTTATTATTCCCAACAACAACCTCACAATTATGGATATGAGCACCGAATTAATGATGCAAGTTATGTTAGTAATTATTTAGAATCTAAATTTGATGATAGTACTATAATAAATTCACCTGGACAATGCAGTATATCTGAAACCAATTACGGGTCTCCACATAGCACTGCAAGTAATTTTAAGCCACCTACACCAGAAATGGATGATTTGCCAAATCTTAGAGCTATACTCATGAAAACAAAGACCAAAACTCCACCACCGTCTTGTGTGAAAACTGATAAGTCCTGTACTAAACAAATGTTGCAACGAATAATGCAAAAACCAGATGAGATGAGTGAATGGGAAATAAATAAAAACGCCGCCAAAACAGAATGCAATTTGCCGCAATTTCATGCTGGATATGAACTAGCAGAGAATCAAACGTCAATCAAGGAAGATGCTGTGGGTGGGGCAGCGGAAGACGCAAAGTCATCACTGGAGTCCGTGGAACCCCGTCATAACGTGACGAGGGTCGCAGCAGGCGGGGACAATGCGGATTACGCAGAGAACAAGATGGCCGCTGCTCACGATGTACAAACATTCTATCCTTGGATGAAAAGCGTCAATGGTAAGTGATGTCCTTACTTATATTTGACTTTTACTACCTACTTCCCACTATTGTATTTTGAAATAACTAATTCAATATATTTATCAATTTCAGGTGACGAGAAAAAAGAAGGCTCTAAGCGAACAAGGCAAACTTATACAAGATTCCAAACTTTAGAACTGGAAAAAGAGTTTCATTTTAATAAGTATCTATCAAGAAGGCGAAGAATTGAAGTATCACATGCTTTAGGACTAACAGAGCGACAAATTAAAATTTGGTTTCAAAACAGAAGAATGAAGGCTAAGAAAGACGGTAAATTGACCACTTCACCGGACCCATATGGACTTGATGATGCTACTGCGACTAAATTAGGTAATATGCCCGAGTATATCGACACCAGGCAGCAGATGCCTGTAAGTGACTATCCAAATTTCCATATGGGTGCAGCACCAACAAATATGTCCCATATTTCATCAAATATGTCACACAATTTTATTATACCTTCGTATGATGGAGTTAAAATGTGACCGTTCACACCAAATATTGTTAAAATATATATGTTAGCCTTAAAATATTAATTTACATATGTATAAACCTTTATCGTTTTTACTATAGATCCACACTAAAAGGGAAATTAATTTACCATACCACGTTTGTATAATGGTTGGTTGCGGTTAGTACAGAGGTTTAATTCCAGTTATCCAGGTTGGGATAGGGTTTTATTTCGAGTTTTCCTTCTCTTTTATTCGCATATTATAATAATATAATAATAATAATTTAATTTCAAGTAACATAAGACTCATAACAAATAAATAATAATAATCACAGTAATAAAATGGGGTACAATAGAATAACAAAATTTAGGTCATAATAATTACATTCACACAATAATTACATTCATGCCGTTAGAATTAATTAAATTAAATTAGATTTATTTTTAACAAAATTCACATTCTAACTTAAAATCATTACATACAAATAAAATACAGCTAGTTTACACATACCATAAATTAATTCCATTTAATTTCATAATAATTTTCTTTGTGGAACTGGTACCGTTAGATGTCTGATACAACAATATCTGACGATGTGACAGTCCAAACTGTTGGCGATCATTGTCAGCACAGTGTTAGAGCTAGCCCGTACCCTAAGCACCAGAGAAGCAGCTCGCTTGCGCATGATTGCATAGAAACAATCAGCGCGCGCCTCCGCGAACATGCCCGAGGCACTGCAGAACCGGGGTAGTCCCATCACAGCCCTGAACGCGTTATTATATTGTACGCGGATGGCCTTGTAGCTTTTTTCGGTGTAATTAGCCCACAAGCTACAAGTATACAGGGACGTACAGAACGCCCTGAAGAGCGTCAGCTTCACACCCCTGGAAGCTCTCGTAAACCTGCGGGCTATCATGTTCGCTCGTATAGACAAGGCCCTCCGCTTACGTTCCATATCCTCGTCATCCTTAAGATCAGCCGTGACCACATGTCCCAGGTATTTAAATTGCTTGACTCTCTGGAGAGGAACTCCATTTAACAGAACTGGAGGTATGCTCTGGGGACATTTAGCACTCCTAGTTTCAAAGACCATAAATTGACTTTTAGCCACATTGTATACGAGTCCATGGTCACATGCGTATTGCTCACATATTCGTATCAACTTTCTCAAGCCGCAGACCGAAGCGCTCAACAGCACCATGTCGTTTGCGTAGCTCAGATTGTTGACACATACGCCATCGATGTGACAGCCGACATGTTGACTGCTAAGCGTACCGATCAAATCGTTAATATACAAGTTAAACAGAGTTGGTGATGTAAGCCCGCCCTGTCTCACACCACACTCGAGCTGATACGTGTCAGACATTGCACTCCCCCATCGAACACAGTTGGACTGGTTCGCATACCAATAACGGAATACGCTGACGAGCTCTGGCGGCAGTTCCATTCTCCTAAGTTTGTCCCACAGACGGTCATATGACACCAAATCATACACCTTTGACAAGTCAAGGAAGCACGCGAATACAGGTGTTTTACGATCAGTATTATATTTGACGGTATGCTTCAAACACAGTATAGCACTCTCTGTGGACAGCCGAGGACGAAACCCAAACTGATTATCGTGAAGTTTAACATATTTGTTCAACTGTGTGTTAAGCAGACCGTCAAACACTTTGGCTATAATCGTAGCGAGTAAAATAGGCCTATAATTTGTCCTATCAGTTAGGTTGCTCGTTTTATTTTTAACTATAGGTACTACTATTGTTTTCATAAAATCGTTTGGTAAGTAGGAGTGGGTCACGCATAGCGAATAGAACAAGGCCAGAATTCTATATATATGAGGTCCAGCATAGTGCAGGTGCTCAACGCTTAGTCCGTCGTGTCCAGGAGATTTGCCTTTTGAAATCAACTTTACTGCTTTTTCAACATCACTCGCGAGAAAAATCCCTATCAAATCCCTATCCCTACCACTTCACTATTTATATCAAGTTTGAGCACCTGAACCGCTGGGACCAAAGGAGATTTCAATGAGAATTGACTCTTTAACATGTTGGCAATCTCTATCGGTTTGTTCACGCCATCGATATTCACGGGAAGACCCGGCTGCACATTTAATTTATTCGTAGCTTGCCAAAAGCTGCGGAAATCACCCTTTGAATGCTGGGCAGCAAGGTTGTCCATTTTTATCTGGTCTTCGTGGTTTTGACACCATTTCAACCGAGACTTAAACACTCTTTTGCTTTCGCACATATCCTTATATATTGTGCCCGATCTGGGTCTACCAGAATATGTCCATTCCTTAAACTTAGACCTATCCCTCCCATGAGCCTCGCTGACGTGTTCGTTCCACCCTACCACTCGCGGAGCACCCCCGTGTTTCCTCGCGCTTCCCCGACTCGTCACCGCAGCATCCCTAAGGGCGGTCACAATGTCAGAATATAACCTGTCCAATACACGCCTATGATCAAGGTCTCCACAAGAATGGTCCACACAATTCACACAGTTAGAAGATAAATGGATTAGCTTCAATCTCTTATCACATTCTATTCTATATTTCTCGATTTGTTCATCGTCACGTTTCCCCCATAATATATTTTTATTGACATTATTCTGAAGTGATATTTTAGTCGACACAACGTTTAAATTACACGCAACGATAAGTGGGAAGTGGTCAGACCAATAGGTGTCATACTTTATATATACTTTAGTTATAGTCCGCTCAGCGGATTGTGTCACAATACAGTGATCCAACCAGCTGTCGGACCCGTGCGCTTCACTAATAAAAGTAAAAGTACCTGAGTCCCGCCCTAACAAATCCACGTCGATACATGACCATTGGTATTCATTACACAAATTTGATAGCTCACTGTAAAATAACTCACCCTGGTCCGCATTGAAATCGCCCAATATGAACACCGATTCGATACCATATTCGTCAATAATAGCGTTTACTGCATACAAACAATCTGTAAACTCTGATATATTAGCAACACAGTTAGTTCGCAAATAAACACTCATCACTATCACCGGCCTATCAGCTGTTTCTATTTTAATAGCACAAATGCGTGCATTTTTGCACTGCAAAACGGTCACCCTCTGGAAACTGCTATACCGGTACAATATAGTTACGCGCCCCCAGGAACGTCCGCGTATAATTTCTGTTGCTTGCATTTCACACGTAGCTGTATATCCAAAACCACTATCAATGGTACCAACAAAGGGTATATCGTGTGGCATCAGCCACGTTTCTTGTAGACATACCACATCACAGGTGCGACACAACTCTCTTATATCATCAATCGAACGTTTAATATTCTTACAATTATAACTAGCAAATCTATGTATATTATTATTCATTATTATTTTTATTTGTGCCGTTAACAGATGAAATTCCACTCGTTTTCCTTTGGTTAATTATTATTATATGTCAATCCCTAAGTCATCATTTACTATATCAATGGGGATGGAAGGGGGTGGAGAATTTTATTTTTACTCCGTATTTATTGCATATGTTCATTCGCAATTAATATGATAATCATCTATATCTTTTAATTGAATTTGCCAAAGTTGTTGATTACGCGAATGTTAAATGGGCCTGTCATTTTTTTTTTTTATTGCAAACGGTGGCAAACAGGCAAACAGTACACTTGGTGGTAAGTGTTGCTGCCGCTCATGGACCTTTACAGGGTCGCTGCCTACCGTAAAGAAAGTGAAGGGAGTGTGAATGCATGCATTAAGGCTCGGTGATACCAAGGGCACCACCAAAACCCTCCACACACAAACACCCTCAAAAAGTTGGGCTTCCGGCTCTCTCGCTCACCGAATGAAGCGCAGTAACTAATTGCTACTACTCAGACGTCAATTTTCTGTGAGAGTGTGGTACTACCCCGGACGGACCGGCCCGCGGCTGTAGACAGATAACTGTCGACAGTGTGGTCCTACCACTTTGTAACAATTTTGTAACTTTTTGTTATTTCGTTTCTGTTTTATTTACATCTTTATTCCCGTAGAGGTCATTCGTTCATATCATATTTTAATTCCCGTATGCGGACATACTTACCCACTACATACTTAGCATTGTAATTTTTTTAGAAGTACAATCATACTGATAATTATGTGCCTACATATATGTATGTGTATGATGTAGTTATACAAATTATAATATGTTCATCCCAGGATTTAAAGTCAGTACCATATCAAGAGCTGTCTTATATTTATGTCTCTCTATTAACGAAACAATTACTTTTTTTATATTAATTAAAAATACTTTACCTTTTGAGCCAATATTTAATTTTGTCAGCATATCACATTATTTTTACCTTTTTCAAAACCATGTATGAAAACTTTGACTTTACATAAAAATATTTTATTAAAATTAAACATTATCATGTAAATAATTAAAGTAATTTTTAAAAGATGGTTCCTATAGATAATTATATGCTTATATTAAGAAAATATAGATTTAAGATTGATTATTTATGTAAAATTATTTTTGTACTTACCTAGTCAATACAAAGGCGCTAATTAATAAAGAGGAGTTAGCATTAATGATTTTATTAGAAATATCTGTATTTTATTTAATATACTTTTTGTTGTATTCGAGTCACCTGTATAATAACTGGTGAAGTGATCTATAGTAGATCCCTTCGTCAATTATTATCGCTGTGATCTGTGAAATTGGCATAGAGTTTTACTTCGACAACCCGCCCTCGCTTCGCTTCGGTTTCAGTCGCTTTACCCGCGTAGTTCCCAATCCCGTGGGAATACCGAGATAAAATATGGCCTATGTTACTCCCTGATATTATAGCTTTCCATTGGTGAAAGAATTTTTGAAATCAATTCAGTAGTTTCGGAGCCTATTCAATACAAACGAAACAAATCTTTCCTCTTTATAATATTATTATAGATTTTCCTTTTCTTTGGTATAAATTATCTGCATAATGGTTTCTATAGTTATGTACCATAAAAATAAGTCATCATCATCATCATCACAGGTTATATTCGCCACAATTGCTGGGCTCGAGTCTCCTCCACAATGGGAAGAAAATTGACATACTATACTACGCTGGTCAGACGGATTTTTATAGGGTTCCATTTCAAGTTTACCTTCTCTCACACAGTTGTTATATGCTCAATATATCGCTTAGTCATATTTTACGACACCCACGGGCAAGATAGGTTGATGAATTGTATTTTTACTCCGACACCGTATGTAAAGATGTAGAAATGAGTATTTCTTTATAAATGTTTCTTATTCCTGTAACTGAAAGTGATAGGTAATGATATTCTAAGAAAATGTTAGAAATCAGGCTATTTGAGAATGCGTCATTCATATATTGCGCCTGATGCCGCCCTAGCAGAGGGTGCGGGTGACGGAGATTTAGTCCGTCACCCGTGGAGAGGTTGACCTCGCGACGGCGACCGGCGTCCCGGGAAAGGGACGTCGATGGGAGAGGGTACTCCCTCGGGGTATTCCGTCGGGCCGACCACTGAAGTCAAGGAACTCTGCACCGGTGGTCGGCCCGATGACGAAGGCGACGTGCTTTATGGGTGGGTTACCCCGGGTGGCCCCGGACGGAGCCGGGCGGTGGGTGCGCTGACAGTAGCCCACCCCAAAAAAGCAATCATATTTAAAATAAAAATTGACCTATTAACTTTTTTTATTTACTGAGCACCATTTACCCTTACATGGTTTACTAACACGTTTGCCACCAACGATAATACATAGATTAGGTAACTAATTTTAAACTATAATCAGAAATCGCTTAAAATTAGCCACGTGGAATTATTATTTAATCTTCAATTTTGTACAGACCCCTTTCGTCGCACTTTAAAAAGGGACCGACAAATAAACAATGAATCTCTAGGGACCATTTGTATAAACCAAAGCTGTTCGTAATTTTGACATGTTTTGACTGGTTATTGGATTTTGAGGAGTTTAAAAAAAGTGCAATGTAATCCTGTTTACAGCTACCTGTATTTGCAGTGTTGCCAGTATTTTGTTTAGGGTACACCTTACCCGTGTCTTTAAAAACTAATTCTACGAAAAATTTATTTGCATTTACATTTTTCAGTCGGCTTTAGTCTTAGTTCTCCGTAATTAAAAAACAAAGGGTTTTGTTTGTTCGAGGTGATACGTTTGGCGGTAGCTTTGCATGAATAGCGTGTAATTAGGGATGTTATGTAGCTCTGTAACTATCCGATAGGTATTCGAAATGAAAATATATCCGATACCGTATGCGAATTCAATATAAAAGTTTTGAATAATTTCAGATATGATAAATTTTCTATAAACAAACCGAACTGACAGCTTAAACGTAAACCTTAGCAAAGGGAAATAATACCTACTCTAATCAGCTCACTTAGCATTTCCCTTTTACAATTTCCTGATAATCTAATATCATTATCGTCATCTCAGCTCATACACGCCCACTGCTGGGCTCGAGCATCCTTCACAATGGGAAAGTAACCTACTGTTACCATGCTGGTCAAACATATTGGTATAGATAAAGTTTTATGTTAAGTTTTCCTTCTCTTGTGGATGTTATTTTCATATCATATCCCTTAGCCATCTTTTACGGCACCCACAGGTAAAGAAGCGAGTGGTGAATAATATTCTTACTCCATCACAATACTGAAGGAAAATTCAGTATTCATAACTAAAACTACTCGAAAATGTCGAATATTCCGTATCCATATCCGAAATGGTATTGTAATATCCGAATCCAGATTCGAAACTTCTTATCCACAATATCTCTAGTATACTCATCTTCATAAAAAGTTTCATCATCTCAGCCCATATACGTCCCACTGTTGGGCTCGGGCCTCCTCCATAATGGAAGGGTAATTGACCTACTATACCACGCTGGTCAGACGTGTTGGTATAGGGTTTTATTTCGAGTTTTCCTTCTCTCGCATAGATGTTATATGCGTTTTATATCCCTTAGTCGTCTCGTACGATCACCCACGGGTAAGATAGGAGGTGGTGAATTGTATTCTTACTCCGTCACCACACAGTCATAAAGAGTTTACTGTCAGATATTTACCGACATCCTCCCCGATGGGGGGACGTCGGTCGATGGGAGGGTACCCCAATAGGGGGTATTCCGTCGGGCCGACCACTGATGTCAAGTAACCCTGCTCCGGTTGTCGACCCAACGACGAAGGCGACGTGGTTTTTGGGTGGGTTGCGGGAGTTGCGTGCTTAAGCCCCTGTGTCGCCCCGGACGGAGTGGTGCGGAGGCGCGCCGACCGCAGCCCACCCACAAAAAGAAAAAAAAAATTGTCACATATTTAATTCAATACAAGCATAGATAATGTGGCATAGATAATGTGACATATACAAGTACACCACCTTGTCTGTACTTCTATGGGTTTGGACGCAGTCCACATTATCTATGGTCAATGGTCACTAAGTTCAGGTGATGTGACCAGGGAATAGATCGTCAACCGTAGAGAGGCTAACCGCAATGCCCTGGTTATTGGTTGCTGCCGCACGTCGACGGCGGATCGTACCTGAAAGGATAACCCACCAGGCCGGCCATGGACGTCAAGAATTCGGTAACAGATTCGGTCCAATGGCAACGAGAACGAAATAAGGCGGGTTATGAGGACGGCGTACGCCCACACCATAGCTTGCAAAAAAAAAACTGTCACTAAGTGGTCTTCGTTTGCAAATACATAAAATAATACTTTGACAAAACACTTATAAAATTGTCCAGATTTTGTAGGGTCATATATGTCTACAGAGCAAGATGTGCCGTTTTTACTCTACTCAGAAAAGGGGCTACTTAAATAATACTCTTAGTTTGGGCCAGTGGTAATAGAATCCTAAAAGTATTACCAACGTTGGACAGTTCACTAATATGCCATTTCACGATACTGCATCTTAGTGGGCTATAGGACAGCGGGCTACAGACAGCTTCTGATTGAATACATCACGTGGTAATTTTTTTATTACCTGAATGAAGGACGAAGTGGCTCATCTGATAGTAAAAGATAACTACTGCTCATGGACTTCTGGAATGCCACGGACACAGTGAAGTTGCTGCATACTTTAAACTAGGATTTGAACCATCACTTTCTCAATGAACGAAACGCAGTAACAAATTGTTATTACTCAGACATCGGTTTTCTGCAATAATGTGGTACTTACTACAATGAATGACTAACTCATTTATGTCTGCGGTCAGAAAGCTGTCTTATCAATTATTAATTTATTTTTTATTTAAATTTTAAAATGTATTGAATTTCTTAATTAGGTTCACTAATTTTGTCAGAAAGAAAAACAAATGAAAAATGGTAGGACACACAATTGTACTAAATAGTTTTTTTAAATATAAGTTTTCATGGTACCAAAACCAGCCAGAAGTAATTATTACAACCAAAGAAATTTTATTAAAAGTTTATACGGAATATTGATGCGAAAAACTTTTTCTCTACAACCTATTATTTAAAATTTCTAATTTTTAATCGGGTGCTTGAGCAAAAAGCTTAAATAAAATAAGCTAAGCTAATCCGTTTGACCAGCGTGATATAGTATGTATTTGAGCTTAAATTATGATGATGAAGCATGCGTAAATTTAAACAGCATGCTATGAAAAGGATTGCGCTGGGATTTTTCCTACGGAACAATACTCAAAATAAGAATATCATTAACACAGATCGGCAGAACGATTCTGTAATGGCAACGATTTTTGTACATTACAGTGTAATACTTTCTCCATAGAGATGGACAGCATTGAAAAAATTGCATGGAACTGTTGGGTGGAGGCAGCACAGGACTATTTCAAGGGGCATTTATTTCGTAGGGATTTTAATAGATGTATTATACATATATATATATATATATATATATATATATTTTATTCATCTCATCAATATCACAGCTCATATATGGCCCCCTGTTGGGCTCGATCCTTCTCCTCAATCGGAGGTAAATTGATCTACTACACCACGCTGGTCAAACATGTTTATATAGGGTTTTGTTCCGAATTTTTCTTCTCTTGCATAGATGTTATATGCATATTATATCTCTTAGTCGTTTTTTATGAAACATATGGACAAGAAAAGGGGTGGTGAACTGTATTCTTACTCCGTCACCACACGAAGATTCGTATAAAATTGTATAATAATTCCTCCTCCTTGATTCGTATTGTCTATTACTGGGAGTCGTGACCCCTGTCCTTCAGGATGCGATCTTGCACGATGGAGCGCCATTTGGACCTGTTAGTAGCTATCCGTAAAGCCGTGCATTGGAGTCTTAAGAGCGGTGCGGATCTGGTCTGACCAACGCATCAGGCTATGATCACGGGGCCTCTTTCCTTCTATCTTTCCTGTGACCATTAGCTTTTCCAGATTTGCATCTTCCTTTCTTGCTATATGGCCAAAGTACTCGAGTATCCTCTTAAGGCAAGTTGTTGATAGCCTGGACTTGATTTTAATCTGTTCGAGAATTGATGCGTTGGTCCTATGTGCAGTCCAAGGTATACGCAACATTTTCCTCCAGCACCACATCTCAAAGGCGTCAATGCGGTTTCGGTCAGCTGCTCTCAGTGTCCATGTCTCAACGCTGTAGAGGAAAATCGAGAACACCAAGGAGCGGACAAGTTTCATCTTGGTCTTCAGTGTGATTTTCCGATTCCTCCAGATCTTATCGAGTTGAGACTTAGCACTCTTAGCCATACATATTCGCCTACGCACGTCCATTTCACATGAACCGTTGTTGCTGATGTTGGAACCCAGGTATATGAAGTTGTCAACTATATCCAAGTCTAAAGTTCCGATGGGCTCCAACTTTTTTGCACGGTCCACAACTATGAGCTTTGTCTTGGATCTATTTATAGAGAGACCTAGTTCTTCGCTTATGGTCTCCATTCTCCTCAAGAGGGCGGTCATCTCCTCTTCTTTTGCGGCTAAGAGAGTCCTATCATCAGCGTATCGGAGATTAGTGATTTTCATCCCGCCGATGCTCACTCCTCCTTCCCATTCGTCGCACGTGCGCCTCATGATATATTCTCCGTAAGCGTTGAAGAGAATGGGCAACAAAATACACTCCTGACGTACCCCTTTCCCAAAATTGAAGGCATTTGAAAGCGTCTGGTCCACTCTAATCACACCTTTGCAGTAAAGGTTTTCAATAAGCCTAATAAGATATTTGTGTGATGTGTGATGTATAATAATTAATAACAGTAAAATTCATAACCTAATTCACTTAAATTCTACTTCCATTTGCAACTAACTTCATTGTATTACGCTCCCCAGCATTAGAAAGTCAACCCTCTTGCCTATTGAATAGAGAATAACAATAGAATTTTAACAAAAGAGAAACCTTTATACATGACATCAGCTTGTTAGAAAGAGAGGCAAACAAATTCATCCCTCTATACAAGGGTAGATTGTGACTACGCATGCGCGACACATTCAACCAAGATGGCTGCTAGTGTTTAGTTGATATTTTGTTTGTTTATATTATATTTCGTAATTTTTTATTCATAAACAACTTTTTGTATTCGTAACAAAATGTATAAATGTGTATTGGTAATAATGTGTATTAACACAAGATTTATGCTGTAAGTTGTTGAATAATTTTTGTACCAAAATCAAGTAAGTATAGTATGTTTACAATCATGTCATGGAATACAGGATGTTGATAAACATTGAAATTATTTATTTTCTTTTCTTTTTATTATATATCTATACCAATAAATAAAATTGGAGTGTCTGTTTGTAATGTCAAAATAATAGGCTTTTTTCATGCTCACACGGTTATTTGCACGACACCTATGCCTAAAATAGCAATTAAAAAATCTTTGTCTGTTTGTCTGTTTGTTCCGGGTAATCTTCAAAACGGCTGGACCGATTTCAAAAATTCTTTCACCAATGGAAAGCTATAATATCAGGGCGTAAACTAGGCTATATTTTATCACGGTATTCCCACGGGAACGGGAACTACGCGTGTAAAACGACTATAACCTATAACCGAAGCGAAGCGAGGGCGGGTTGCTAGTATATCTAATAAATAACAAAGACACATTTCAAACTTTCAATAAAACTATCACCATGCAAATAACCGTGTGAGCATGAAAAAAGCCTATTATTTTGACATTACAAACAGACACTCCAATTTTATTTATTGGTATAGAATAGACTAGCTGACCCGGTAAACTTCGTACCGCCATATTTTTTTTGGTAAATATTTTTCTAAATTTCCGAAGATGTGTCTAATGTCTCTAATGGAAGAACCATTACAGCTTTGTCAGCAAAAATTCAATCGTCTTGCTCGCGGCATTGTTAATTATGATTCAAAAAGAATACAAATTACCGATTATTGATTCCTGATAAAATTATAATTACCAAATTTTCAACCATACTTAATCATAGACAAAATTACGTTTAGCTGTCATTTGTGTTTTGTTATTACATATCAAATGCGTTTTTGTTACACCACATTTCATAGTGACTTGTATTCTCTTTGACGTTTTATGTCACGTCCCACGGGAACGCGATCAAACGGGATAAAAAGTATCCTTCCTTCTCCCGGTTCTAAGCTTCCTCCCTACCAATTTTCAGCCATATCGGTACAGCCGTTCTTGAGTTAGAAAGACTGTAACTAACACGACTTTAATTTTTATATATAGATTAGTTGTAGTGACGGAGTAAGGATATTATTATAAAACATCGCACATACATCAGAAAGAGAGTGGTGAATTATATTCTTATTCCCTCACCACAGAGAAATTTTTAAAAATCAAGCATGAATTTCCATACTATTCCGAATAAACAGTACATACCTGTATTACACGAGATTAAAATTACAAGATACAACGTGAGTTTAATATCCTTGTGATTACTTCCTTCATAATAAAAGAAGTTCTAGGTAGTTCTTGTACAGACAAGAACTACCTAGAATACATGTGTATGGAAGTTCTAGGTAGTATACTTATCTCTATAGTAACAGTAAGATTTTATCCAAGAATTAGTAAACTATTTCATCTATTAATATTGAAAAAAAATCATACTAATCAAAGTTTCTAATTCTACAAAGTCAAAATTTTGATTATTATAAAAAATCTTTTATAATGAATGTATATTTGGTCCACTAACCAACACAATTTGGCAAAGTTGATACATACAACGTAAAACTGAATGAAATCTCCAAAATGGCCGTTATGTATAAAGCATTAATGTTGTCTGACTTATAAATTTTAGTTAGCTAACCGTAAATCTAAGTCAATAAGAACAGACTTTGAATACATACCTTGAATGACGGCTCTAATTAATCCAAATGTTGAACAAGCCAACTTTCATTGAAGAGAGATCAAAAGAAGCCTTCTAATGGATATTTGAATACGACTACAGTATTTAACTTTAAAATGTATCGACTTAGTATCCTAATGAATGTAATAAATGTTTAAGTATATTCATCATCATCACAGCCCATGTGCGTCCTACTGTTGGGCTCGGGCCTCCTCCTCAATGAGAGAGAATTTGACCTACTATACCATGCTGGTCGGACGTGTTGGTATAGGGTTTTATTTTGAGTTTGCCTTCTCTTACACAGATGTTATGTGCATATTATATCCCTTAGTCGTCTTTTACGACATCTACGGGCAAGATTAGGAGTGGTGAATTATATTCTTACTCTGTCACCACACGGAGATAAGTATACCTATTGGTTTCGTTAAAATTTTACGCCTTAATCCCCCAATGGAATATTGTAAAATTTTATAAATACGTTGTCGGGATTACGGACAACTTCTCAGGGTCCATCAAAAAGCTGTCGTCGGATAAAAATACTATCAGAAACAAATTAACTAATCAGCTAAATAGTAAAGGGTTGTATAGCTATGATAAGTGCAGCAGTACGGCACTATGGATACGGAAGAGCTTAACGGGGCCTATATGTGAGCTTTAAGATTGCTTACAGTAGTAGATATGGCAGAAACGCGTGAAGGAACGGCATTTTTTCAAGTTCGAAAGCACCTCGTGCTGCCGACCCAACCACTCCATCAGCACCGACCGGAAAGCCTCGACGGTCTTGACACTGTACCGAGGCTTCTTCAGCCGGACTACCCAACAGGCAATGATGTCTCGGCGGGCGTCGACCCGCCAGGTGGCGATCTCCTTGATGGAGACTATGCCGCCTCTGGCTTGACTATGCCGCCTCCGACTCGACTATGCCGCTTCCGGCTCGACTATGCCGCCTCCAGCTCAAGCGACTGCATTCCTACAGAATGCAATGAAAGTACTAATTGTTCGTATTCGTGGTCGGATGAGGAATATCGACATAATGGCGAGGATACAAAATTAATTAAAAGAAAATAATTTACTTTTAAGGTAATATTTATAATAAGCACATATAGATTACCTAGAACGGTTATTGCTCCCTATATTCTTAATTCTGTACTTTCAACATAATACAAATAATTCATATAATATTATCCAAACAGTCTTTATCGTACTCTCGCTCTTATCAGAACTTACGGAACATATGTTTTCTGAAACTTTGATCCAACTCACCGATCAAAGTAAACTGTTATCAATGGTCGTAAATTATATTGTAATTAAATATTACGACCAATTAGTAACGTAAAGGTCTGGATACATAACAAATTGTAGTGATAACGGTCTTGTTTGATGTATGTTGTTCTGTATCTTCACTGATGTTGTTTTATTGATTTCGAAATGTGTGATGACATGTTTTTTATGTTAGACTTATAATCTTACTGCGCGTCTTTTATTCATTTATGCTATGTTGTAGCAGCTACGAATCTTACTAAGGTGTTTTTAAAGAAGACCAAGAGCTTTGTATCGACCTGGGCCAACTCCATTTGATGCCATCTGGTCAACAATTGTATTTCCAAGGAGGGTTGATGTAGGCGTCTGGTCATAAAACTATTGTGAATAACTATTGCATTATGTACGATAGGGAGGAGGAATACATATTGAGTTTACCCCAAGTCTATTAGTTCAGTTTAGGCATCTCCAATCCATAAAGTCTGAAACAGTATACACATTAATAAGTGAAAGTTTTGTGGATAAAATTTTTCAAATTATTCCTCAACGGTAGAAGATAATAAAAGATATTTGCAAATCACTGTCGTCCTGTAGAAGGCGCACTGAGGGTCAAAGGCCTTTACAATCTCTGGAGATCGGAGGGTGGTAAGAATTTCTTTACCCTGGAAGAATCAGACCCAAGATATTGACTAGAATATGCTTTACTTCTTTAAAGGAAATTCAAGCCATTAATCCTGATATAATCGCTAGAAATGACTGCCACTATCGAGGAATGGCTAGAAAATATCGAGAGGAGGAACGTCATTTTAGAAAATATGTGTTAACCCATACCACTTTTTCTCATTATCTAAGATGTAATTACGTTTTTAATTATTTAAGTATTAAAGTAAATATATTTTTTTCTTTCTAATAGTATAAAAGTATAACTTTTGTGCTTATACACACATTCATTCATTTAAAGATCCGAAGGAAATTTTTTTTTATTTATAATTCGTTTTAGCCAATTTACTATGCTGTATAAAATAGTCACAGCTTCAAAAGAATAAGAGATAGCTTTACAATACAAGGGAAAATGACTCATTCCACCATATGGACAGAGGGGTTTACATATTTTGGCATTTCTTTCTCTTGCATTTATAGTATCTACTTACATTACTTGTCGTATACGACACCCATGGAAATAGATAATATGCACATTATATCTGTGTAAAAGAAGTGCAACTCGAAATAAAGCCCTATAACCACCATGTCTGAGAAGCATCGTATAATAGGTCAATTTGCCTCTTATTGCGAAGGAGGTTTGAGGCCAATAGTGGAACGTGTATGAGCTGAGAAGTCGACGATGAGAATATTATTTTTCGTACATTTTTTTTTTGTGTGTGTACAGCTGTTGGCCGCAGATGGCCTTGACAGCTTGACGCGGACTATGGGTGAGCGCCAAGGGCTCTCAAACCGGAGAAAAGTATGCTAAACGACATCACCCAAGAGCTCCCCCTGTGGGGAACGGACCTCGGCTTGGGGCGTCGCTGGAGGCAAAGTGGGCATGCCCACATTTTGGTTCGTGACTTTTGCGCGGCGTGGTTTCGCACCTCGGCGATGAGGTGCGGAACCGCGGATATTTATGTGTTAAGGCCTCGCGGGCCGTGTAGGCTCTATGGTGAGCGAGCGTGATATTGTCGTCCTCTTCGTCGAGGACGTGATGAGGACGTCGGATGGAATTTTTCGTACAATACGCTACGCTATACGCTATATAATAAGTATTTATATAACTTATTTTCTTCAATAAATAGATATATCTAATATAAACTATAACAATTCGTGCACGTATTGGGCACGTTAGAAACATCAGTGTGGACACAAAAAGTGTGGGATCAACAAAAGTATCTGCACGGCGCATTGTCCCAGTCGCGGTTGATCATTAATCAACAACGCTCCAGTGACGGCATTCGAAAGCAGATCGCTTGATCAATGCGAGACTAACATTGAACGCGATTAAAAATTTTGCATTGTTGTATGAGCTTACTTAAGTATTTTACTCTTATTTTATTCATCATTTCATCTTATATTTATTCCCACTGTTAAGCTAGAAACTCCTCCACAATAGAAGTGAAATTGACTTACTAAAACACTGGTCAGGCCTCTTGGTATAGGATTTTGTATCGACATTTCAGGCATGTACATTCCACTGCTGGGTTCGGACCTCCTCCACTGTAGGAAAATGAACCTCCAGGCTGGTCATACGTGCTGGCATAGAGTTTTGTTTCAAGTTTTCCTTCTCGTTCTTAGATGCAAATTATAACTTTAAAAGTAAATTATTTTCTTTTAAACTCGTACCATCACCATTATGTCAATGTTCCACATCTGACCACGAGTATGAACAATCAGCACATCACATTCTCTGGGAGTGCGATTTCTGGCAAAACGAACGTAACCTTATGTTAAACAGTTTGCAAGTCACCTATGGGGTAGTATACTATACGGACCTTGTAGCAACTCGAGAAAATTTCCGTGCGTTCATGTATTTCTGCCATACCTACTGTAGCAATCAATCTTAACGCTCACATATAGGCCCCGTTAAGCTCTTCCGTATCCGTGGTGCCGTACTGCTGCGCTATCGTTGCTGTACACCTTTTTACTTACTGGCTGACTAGTCATTTTATTTTCCTGTCTCCCGCTTTACCTAGGAGGGAAGTGGAATCTCTCTTTCCAACTCCTCCTCTTTAATCTTTTCTAATTAAATTTGTTGCGGGTCCCAAGACAACTAAAATCATATCCCGGGACTGCCTGAGGGTCAAACCTCGGTGTCATTTATGGAGACCATTGTGGATCCTGGCTTACAGGAGTTACAATGATGGGAATGTGTGGTGGGATTAGTCCCATATAAAAAAATGCAAATTATATCCCTCAATCGTCTTTTACGACACCTACGGGCAAGAGGGTGGTGAATTGTATTCTTACTCCGTCGCCAAACGGAAATTCATAGGTGTTATATGCATATTATATCCTTTACTAGTCTTTTACAACACCAAGCTTCCACCATAAAAATAGGGGTATTGGACTACTATACTACGCTGGTCATGGTCACGCTGAAAGGGTTGGTATAGGGTTTTATTTCGAGTTTTCTTTCTCTTGCATAGACGTTATATGCATATTGTATCTCTTAGTTATCTTTTATTTAGGTAAGTAAGTAATGAGGTGAATAAGTTAATGAGATATCCTAATAATATAAATACGAATGTGACTTTGTTTGTTATGCTTTCACGGATAAACTACTACACCGATTTTAAAAAGTCTTTTAGCAACGCAAGCTTACATTATCAGCAAGTACCTAATATAGGTTATATTAGATTTTCGCAATCTCACGAGAACGGCAACTAAAGTGAAACCACAGGGACTTTATAGATAAAGAAAATATCCACCAATAAAAGCTACATTATCAGCGAGTTATATTAAGATTATACTAGGTCTCCGAACCGCGTGAATTCGAGAAATTTGGTCGCCAATTAAAGCTAAATTATAAACGATTAATATACACTATAATTTTATCCTTGTACTCCCACGTGAACAGGCTGGAAACGGGGAATTTGCTGGTATAAAATAATACGTTAATATAATAATAAAAAATAATTGCACCTATATAGAAAAAGTCTTGAAAGTACTCTAGTTATTCTTCAGTTTTTAATAATATGACCAGTTTTTAGGAAGCGATCGTTTTCCAGCCACCGTATAATAGCTGTTATTATAATACTGCAATTTAACGCCTTTGCAAAATTTATAATGACTCAATTTATATACTTTGCATTTTTTATATTTCAAAAACATGGATAAGCTCTGTATTGAGTAAGTCATTATATAAATTTTGTTTTGAATATCGAATGAGTATATTTTGGTTTTATTAGTAGACTTAAATTGCTTGGTTTCGGAGGAACACTTAATCCTGGAAGCAATTTAATTAACATTAAAAAATTACATTTTAAATAAAACTACTTTACGGATTTTATCGCGTTTGTATTTGATTTTTGATTACCCGACGTTTCGAACCCTTTACCGCGTTCATGATCACGGGTGAACTAAGATGTCTCACGTCCAACAAGTCATCGTTACTGCAGAAAATTTTATAATTATCTACCCGATACAGAAATTAGTTATTAAATATTGACCCACATTTTGATACAAAATTTATTGCCAGTGTAAGAAGAAAATGATTCTATATGAAAAAATTATATTGTTTATGGTTAGTAATAATTAAACATTAAAATTAATAGTAATTATATTTAAAAACTAACTAATAATCTAGTATACTACCACCGGATCGGAACACGGTTGCACTGAAAAAGATCTGGTAAGAAAACTCAGGTAACATGATGCTAAATTAAAGTTAATTTTGAAGGCGGCTTACTTTATGTTACTAAAAAGGTTTTAATTTATAAAATTATCTTTAGTTATTATTATTGTGGGTCAAATCTATACAATATGAGCTCATGGTGTCTTGCAGTCTTGTGGTGGTCTTTTTGGATTTGTTTTTAATAATGTTTATAACAGGATCCCAGCTTGATGGTAACACCCAGCCATCCTCTCTATTGAAATTTTTGTGTTTTTTAATCTCAATAGCCTCGCGTAACATTCTAGGCAGGTATCGGTGTTCTTTTGCGAGGATTTGTGGTTTATCAAACCTGATGTTATGGTGGGCGCGGTCCTGACTATGTTCACAGACTGCAGACCTAGTGTCCCGGTGGTGCTTCACATCGGCTATGTGTTCTTTGATCCGAGTTCTTATGGATCTCTTTGTTTGTCCATTATTACTACTTTGTTTAATTATTACTAACCATAAACAATATAATTTTTTCATATAGAATCATTTTCTTCTTACACTGGCAATAAATTTTGTATCAAAATGTGGGTCAATATTTAATAACTAATTTCTGTATCGGATAGATAATTATAAAATTTTCTGCAGTAACGATGACTTGTTGGACGTGAGACATCTTAGTCCACCCGTGATCATGAACGCTGTAAAGTGTTCGAAACGTCGGGTAATCAAAAATCAAATACAAACGCGATAAAATCCGTAAAGTAGTTTCATTTAAAATGTATAATACTCGCGTAAACATCAGAAATCATTATTAAAAAAATATAAAAAGCCTAAATTTCAGCGGTGCAAAATTTTTTTAAATAAACATAATAATGTTTGATATACATTGTGTCACAAGGTTTTCCCTTAAACAATCCGATGTCTGATAATTTGCCTATGTGTAACGCTTAAAGATTTGAAGCGCTTTCTACTCAATAAAATATTGCACAAATTTTGGAACACAAAGCCTAAGACTTATGTTTTTTAATCACTTAAACCCTGCTCTTAACCTAAAATTATAAAGTTTTCTTCTCAAAATATATATAAGATATTCTACTGATAAACGCGTAGATGCAAGTTTCCTTAATATAAGGGCAATTAATCTGCTTTACCACACTGTCTAGATAGATTGTAGGGATGTTGATGGTTTTATTTCAAGTTTTCTTTCTCTTGCTATGATAGTATTTGTTACATAGGGTATATAATCCTTGATTTCATAATAACGACAGGAAAGGACGGACTGATGACCATTTTATATTTAATCCACCGCCACACAGAACTTTAATAGAACATTAATATTCTATAACAATATTACAGAATATTAGAAGGAAAAAAAATTAAAATGTCAGTAGTTGTCTACGCGTTTTTTACAGACAAAAATACTTAAAATTATGCAATGTCAAAAGAAATATTTTAACGACTATCTTGACATTCAATACCAGCTTTTGTTCATAAGTGTTCATATTACTTGTAAGTGGTGCAATCATTAAGGTAATTATGTCAATTTATGTAAAAATATTTTGTTGTTCCATATTTATAACTATTGTACAGGCCAAAAAGATATTTAACAAGAGCATTCGTGATCAATACCTCGTGACTTGGAACGTATTTAAAATCTAATTCATTGATTTTTAAGTCAATACGGTCAAGGTTAATTGATGTTACCATAATCCCATTGTAGAGTAGGTATTTCTTTTGATAAATAAATATGTGACAAATGTATTTCCTTTTCATTTTTTTCAAATACTTTGAAACCTTTATGTAATTTGACTATATATCGTACCATCTTAATTACAGATTCCTCTCGTCAAGTTTAGTCCTCACTGCTTTTAGCGTAGTTTACCAAGTTGGCCAGATGGGTTGGCTTCAAGTTTTTCTTCATTTCATCTTTTGTAATGATGTTATTTGCTTCATCATCATCATCATCGCAGCCCACATACGTCCCACTGTTGGGCTCGGGCCTCCTCCACAATAGGAGGGAATTTGACCTACTATACCATGCTGGTCAGACATGTTGGTATAGGGTTTCATTTCGAGTTTTCCTTCTCTTGCACAGATGTTATGTGCCTATTATATCCCATAGTCGTCTTGTACGACATCCACGGGCAAGATGGGGAACTATTACTTATTATTATTTGCTTACATCCCTTTATCTAATTTTACGATTCCCATGGGGAAGAAAAGAGTGTCCATTGTATTTGTCCTTTACTCCATATTTCAAATATTAAGAAAAATATTTTGAAAATAAGCCATTTATCAACGAATGACGTATAAAACAAATATGAAATCTGCACCTTAAAAGTAAAGAGAGAAATCTATTTGATAGCTTAGCTGTACCTAATGTTATACATATCTAAACCAGAAATTGTCCGTCACAGTTCAAATCAAAATCGTAACGTCATTTACCTGACTATAATATAGCGTGACGTGCCCGGCAAAAATGTCCATTGACCGACCAGTTTTAGAAGACCTCGGCTTTGTAGAGCAGCGGACTATAATTGTTTAGTGTTATGTGAGGAAACGGTCTGGCGTAACTGGTCGTGTCGGCGTCAATGTCACTTATGTGCTTAACCCGGCGAGTGGATGGAGGAAATGATGGATGGTAGCAACCCGCCCGATGCTGTAACGTCAACTATTAGGATTTATATAGAGCTGAATAAACGATGTTATTCGTATCTATTTAACCTCCTGCCTACCAGAGATACTTTTTGCTTAGTATATTGCTGAAACTTTAGTATTATATTCCTAATAGGTTGACATATTTTGGAAAAATAGTGAAAAAAATCGTACCCTCCGGAAAATGGCTTTTCATTATGTCCTTTATAAAGGATAAAGTGACGATATTACTATGTCATTTATGTAGAACATAAATTGTTTTTACTTATTAATTGTTAGTAGAATATAATAATTAGCTAAAAAGGAAACGATCATTTATATTATATGATTTTTATTAAAAAATACAAAAAATGAAACTAAAATTAAACGTTTTCTTAAACAAAACTATCAAAATTAAACATTTTCTTCGAAAACGATCATGAAGGAACTAAAAATCAACATTATTTTCTAATCAGTCATAATTAGGAACATAATAGAGATCGAAAAGGTAGGAATTAAGCTTATATACTAATTGTACGTTTAATTTTCCTAAGGGTAAGGAGTAGTCATAGTAGACTACTCATTAAACCCTCATGAAAGTTAGAAAAATAATTACGATTTGGCGTAAATCATATATATATATGTGTCACGTTTCTTACAAAAAAACTGTTGTTTTCTTATCACATGCACTTGCCATACACCGTGATTGTTTTGGACCATATTCAGGTAAGTGCAGCGCTGATTTAGTGCGGCGTTCTTTTAAGGGAATTGCCTTCCCTACTTCTCTTCAAAACTCTATCAAACACTGGTTGTACTTTCTAAATTTTTTTGCCTCTTTTGTTCAGTTGTTACCTCGGCATAAACATAGTTTACATGCAATCTTATGAAATAAAACCTGTTTCTTGTCATAACCATAGCAATAATGGGAACCTTCCATTTTTCTGACCAGTACCTACATATTAATTTGAGGACACTGTAATGCCGACATTATCATCGTTATTCAAATATATGTTTTCAACTCTCTCAGGGTGAGCCCCATAGTCAGCCATTCTCTTAAATATGGGTTCTATTCGAGCAGTCCACCATATAATATATTGGTCATAGAACATACCACATCCAATCTCGAGTTTCATAATGTATGTAAGCTGGTTGCATCAAACCATGAATTACAGGCTCTATGGTGTCTCTTGTCCATGTATATTGCACACTCTCGTTCGTTTGGCGATTTCTGATTGCAATCAGTCGGATTGATAAAGATGACGGTCGAGTCCGCTGATCTTATTGGCCATGATTTGAGCCACGTTCACGGCGAAGTCTATGTCCACGTCTCATCTTTCCCCGTCTTCTTGAGCGAGATCGAGAAGTAGAACTTTCGGTCAGGGCTGGAGAAGGTGGGGGAGGAATCAGAGCAAAATCTTCTTCGTCTGAGCTGCCAAAAAATATAAATAAATGAATAAATCTTTCAATGTACTACACAAAGTACAACAGAAGTATAACTACCAAAACTTTTACTACCTACATTTGTTCTACACAAAGAACATAAAAAATCAATTCACGGTTATTCAAACATTGTTTATTTCTCAAAAACAATAACAGTCTATATCTATGTCTCGAAGTATTAATTACTTAATGAATATCCAAAATCTAGAAATAATTAAGATTTTTTTAAAATTTCAATGGATTAACTTACCGATGCGCGAACGCACATCTCCATCTCCACGCTCCGACGTCATTTTGAAAAGAAATGACAGATGTAAAGTTTCACTTTATTCTTTTTCACATGCCTAAGTATCCGACAGATGTCACTATTAAGTAAAACAAATATTTTCATTCAAGAATATGGCGACAGAATTTTAAAATTCTTATGTACTACAAGTAGTACAGATGTAGGTAAGAGGTTAAGACTAGACTTTTCATATCATTTATGCAATAAAAATCATTTTATGATAAAAATAATATAATAGAATGTATAAAAATATCTTATACGTAAGTTTTGATCGGTTAATTTGTAAAGATTATCATGAATTTTACAAATACTTACTCTAAAATACTTAAGTTAGTATATTGTATATATTATGTAAATATGGATGTACCTAACGATATATTCTTTTACAGAAACCAGCAAATAAACTCTATATGAGTCTAATGAGAACCATGAAATTTATTGATATGCGATTAAAAAGTGTACTTAATAATTATTTCACTTAATAAATCTATGTGAGTGATAATGTATTTAAACTTTCATTATCTATACCAATAAATAAAATTGGAGTGTCTGTTTGTAATGTCAAAATAAAAGGCTTTTTTCATACTCACACGGTTATTTGCACGACACCTATGCCTAAAACAACTAGTCGTCAAACATTTAAGAAGAGCGTTCGACTCCATCTCTTAAACGAGTTGGCAGAATCATCACAACTGATATAATGTCCTTATAATTATGTATATATACTGTGTATGTATATATTTATATATCTTAATATATATCATATCTATCTTTGTATTTGGGTATGTATGTATCTTTGGTATGTATTATATATTTTCTTTTTCATTTTACAATAATATAGCTATCTCGGAACCACGTGCACGTGCACATGCACCTACCTTTTTTTCGTCTCTGCATCACCTATGGTTGACTGGTAGAGAATGCCTTTGGCATTAAGTCCGCCATTGCATTGTTGCATGAAGTTTAATAAATAAATAAATCTATACCAATAAATATCCTTCTGGTGGATTTCTATACCAATAAATAAAATTGGAGTGTCTGTTTGTAATGTCAAAATAATAGACTTTTTTCATGCTCACACGGTTATTTGCACTACACATATGCCTAAAATACACTTAATAATTTTTTTGTCTGTCTGTTTGTTCCGGGTAATATTCAAAACGGCTGGACCGATTTCAAAAATTCTTTCACCAATGGAAAGCTATAATATCAGTGAGTAAACTAGGCTATATTTGATCCCGCTATTCCCACAGGAACGGGAACAACGGGGATAAGGCGACAGAAACCGAAGCGAAGCGAGGGCGGGTTGCTAGTTGTTAATAATTTTCAAAAAGTTATTTAATTTTTACTAATGAATATGATCATTAGTCTATCTGTGTCCATCTTTGGACACAGGCTTCCCCAGAACGGGATAATTGTATAATCCATAAGATTGGCAGGCAGGTGGATAATCGTAGTAGATCTTATTATTTTTGCAAGGGAGTGATGCTGTCTCTTCTCTTATGGCAGAGAAAGGATTGGTTAGATTTTATTCTTATCCAATTACCATACACAGAAATGCTAATGTAAATAATCATATGAACGAAATGCAAATGATATTTTCATTAGTACATAAGAAATGTCTTAATTAATTGTTATTCCTCTCATCTTGGCTCACATGGTCTCGCGCTCGAGCCTCCTCCCCTAATAGGAGAGAAAATGACCTCACAATTTTTAAATTTTTATGATTCACAATCTATTTTAAGTAAAATAAATATTTAATTGGAGTGTTTATCAGCTCTATTGAAATATAATTTTCCTAGTTCGGACCCTCAGCGAGCACAAATTCCAAATTGTTTTTGACTGACAGCTAAATGTAAGTTAGCATTGTTTGAACGACGCACCACAGCCTGCCGGGCTCTCTCTCTAATTATTTCTCAGATACTCTACTCCCGTTTGTAATATCTACCTATAGGAAAACAATGTTACAAGTTCAGCGGGTATGAAGTTAAAGTTGGTTAAACTTTTGATACAGATTTTTAGCCTGAATATTCGTTCTATTCTCAGTAATTCAGGGTCAGAAGTTAATCAATATTTCTTCAAACATTTTGTATCTATTCACTGGAGAATGAGTTACATCGATAATCGAAGGTTTTTTTTTTATTGCTAATGGTGGCAAACGAGCAAGCAGCACACTTGATGATAAGTGATACTGCCACAAATGGACCTTTGAAATACCAGGGGCATAGCCAGGTTGTTGCATACTGTAAGTGAAGTATGTTATATTAATACTATTAAGTAGACGAGTTAGAAAAAGGTTATATTTCGAGCTAACCTTGCATTTATCTGTCTAGGTCTCTTAGCCAGCGTCGGCGTGGTGCTTAGTTATGGTACTCTCAGAAAGAAAAAGATGTGATTATATATCTAGTTAGTATCTTTAGATTATTGCGGAGCGGTGTGATTATAATTATTTCTAACTCTTTGTTGTATAAAATATTATATTTCATCAATATTCTTTTTCATTTTGTGTAAATGTGATTGTGTGATCCATGTAATTCAAAACGATATTAGAAGGGCAATAGAAAAGTGATATCATCATCGCAGCCCACATACGTTCCACTGTTGGGCTTGGGCCTCCTCCACAATGGGAGGGAATTTGACCTACTATAACATGCTGGTCATACATGTTGGTATAGTGTTTCATTTGGAGTTTTCCTTCTCTTGCACAGATGTTATGTGCACATTATATCCCATAGTCGTCTTATACGACATCCACGGGCAAGATAGGGAGTGGTGAATTGTATTCTTACTCCGTCACCACACGGACATAATAATAAAGTGACATTAGCACGTCTAATTATCTACACGTATAAAATTATAACCGTAACGAAGGTGTCAGGTTTAATTCCTGTTTTAGAAACATTAACAAAACGTATATAGAATATAATGACCATTTTACTAGTACATTTAAAAGTTAAAATTAATTAAGTTTAAGTCCGTTCATTGCATTCTTGTCTAAACTTGTCTACGATCGACGGCAAAAACAAACGAAAGTTTTCTAAGTTTGCAGCCATTTTTATTTAACTAAGAAATTTTATTACTAGGACTTGATTTATTTTTAATAGAATGAATAATTTCGTTGTTAACTCATCAAATATTTTGTCTTTGGTCTTTAAATTTTCTTAAGCTCATTTGTAAAGTGAAATCGAAATAGCGATAATTTAGCCTATATATGTTTTTTTATAGTTTCACGCTCTGTTTTGAAGTGATAAGTAAATGTAACATGTTTTGTAATCTAAATTAGGCATACATTTTACCTAAAAATGACATAAGAGAACATAAGTGAGTTTTTGATATTTCATCATCATCATCGAAGCCCGCATACGTCCCACTGATAGGCTCGGGCCTCCTCCATAATGGGAGGGTTATTGACCTACTATTCCACGCTGGTTAAACGTGCTGGAATAAGGTTTTGTTTCTAGTTTTCCTTCTCTTGCACAGATGTTCCATGCTTATTATATCCCTTAGTCGTTGTTTACGACATCCACGGGCAAGATAGGGAGTGGTGAATTGTATTCTTACTCCATCACCTCACAGCAGTTTGATAGTTGAGAGTTTGATATTTATTTGTCAAAAAGTCAACATACTTGTTTATTATTTAGAATTTCCTAGTGAAATTATTCAGTGGTTTTTTAAAATTCTATCGGGATATTGAACTAGAATCTACTATTATATAATGAATAATTACGAGAGTAACTATCTCTTCGAGTTTTTTTTTGTAATGTTGTAAAATTGTTAATTGCTAAAATAAAAGTTGCTGTGTCCTGGTATAATTGGGTAATAATCTCGCCACTTATGACACAGAATTAAACATTACAATTGCCCTTGCGATGATTTATTAGTAAAATAATGAATCGCCACTACTTATTTTCTTATGGTAGTACTAGGTTAACACACCTAAGGAATTCAACAGCAGCACGATCCTGAGAAAATTATAATACCAACTGTGACCGCCAACCTATCTGCCAAGCGTGGCTATTATAATGTTCGTTTCAACTGGCAACAAGTCGAGTCTGAGTGGTCTTTTACGACATCTACGAGCAATGTTAGAGTTCATAGTAGGTATTTATAGCCACTGCAGCAATTGGGTTTTTAATTTTTTTTTTTGTAATAAATACAAAGATCATATTTAAGTTTTATAACAAAACTATTTTTTAAATTTATGTTTCGCAATAATTCAAATATTATTATCAAAATAAAAATGATTTTTGGAATCTAGTGACGAACACACGCCGACAGCTCCCGAACAAATCCAAACGCGTGTGACGTCATAATGTTAGTTTTCACTCATTGCAATTTATACAGAGATAATAAGTACAATGTTTTGATCTATTTAACTCTGCTGTCATTGTTAAATAATTAAATATAAGTAACAACAAATTGTTTTTTAGCAGTAAATTACCAATATTATTGTCAACTCACGGGCAATAGCTGTAAATACTGTACTGTTATAAAATAGCTTTAACATTATGACGTCACAACTGTGCTAACCAGTCTTAGCGCGTTCATTGTCACGTGATTTTTATTCAAATTTTGATAATTTTTAATTGTTTATAATTTATTGAAAAAATCTTTTCTAAAGTTGTCCGCATTAAATATCAATATTAGTATCTATTAATAAAGTAATACATAGAATTTTTGAAGTTATACTTCTTTAGGCGCGTTATGAAAAAATTATGAGAGTGAAATTTTAAGATGCGCGCGCATCTCTGACACAAAATTAACAGTATGAAGTTGTCTGCTTAACCGCTCATTGAGTGAAATTTTAAGATGCGCACGCATCTGTGACACAAAATTAACAGTATGAAGCTGTCTGCTTAACCTTAAATTCAATTTTTGAACTTATTATTAAATTTATTTTTAAAATATTAAATAATCAATAATAAACATTTAAAATTAAGAATCTTATAATATTTAGTACAAATTATGTCTTATATATTTATTATTCTCTAAATTTTGTTTTTAATAATTATATATATATATATATTAATTATATATTATATAAATTTATATTAAATATATATATTTGAAATATATATATTAAATATATTATTATATAAATATATTAATTTTCAATTTTTAATATTAATTATTGATATCTAAGATCAATCTAAGATTCTTTTAGTTTAAATTTGATGACTATTAAACTGAACTTTGTTGATTATCCTTTTCCAATCCTTCTATTATTTTATTGTAATTAATTATTTGCATGCAATTAAAAACTATTTTTTAATGATGCCAAAGAAGTATAACTTCTCACGCGCGTACATAAGTACACGCACCCATTTTTTTTTTTCAATAACTTAATTGGCAGTAACTTGGCTATTCTCCCGGTATTGCTGCCACCAGGTGGTCTGCTTGCTCGTTCGCCTATGGTAATAAAAACATACATTTGTGAAGAAAAGCATGAGATAATAAATGAATTATTGGCAATTTAGGAAAATAATAGATCTTTTACGCAAATTTGTCTGTGGGAGCAGAAATTATTTCAAAAACATACCTATTTGACACTTGCGAAACCTATGGGTGAATTAGTATGATAGCGTGGGAGAATATTTTATATCTAGTGCATAAGTATTATTCCGGTTTCTTTTCTTCACATTAGAAAGAGAAATCTTTATGTCTTCATTATTTTTTATATCTAAATAATTAGATCCCATTGTATTTTATTGCAATTAAGTGTCAAAACTATGTTTATGCGTTCATTATACTAGTTTCTCATTTTTCATTTCATTAGAATAAAGATATAATATTTTATTCAAATAGCCACTTATTATATAATTATCACAATATAAAATTAATTAATTACTCGTTTTTTTTAATTCTGTTTCAGAGACAACGTTGGAGAGAATTTAGGCAGACAACAAACGGCAATTTAGTTCTACCGGTTTTCTATTCTAATATTTAAATCTTAAAAAAATAACCAAATTGTTTTACTAATACCTACCTCTTTAGAAATAGAAATATTTATATAGGAATATTAGTCCCATATTATTCCTTCTATGTTTATGTGAAAAGGAAAATTTTAGAATACTAAATGCGTTCTTTACGGGAATTATTATTTTCAAGACATTTGAAATGGAATAGGTCGGAAGGATAACGGATAATAAATATTGATAAGTATTCTTCTTTGAATATCTCAGAAAATTTTTAGGGGCAAATATTTTTTTTTTTGCTTTTTAAATGATGACACTAAGGAATAAATTCTTGTACCAAAGGGCACTTTCATCATCATTTCAGCTCATATACGTCCCACTGTTGGCTTCAAACCTTCTTCACAGTAGAAGAGAAATTGATCTTACTATATCATGCTGGTCAGATAGGTTGGTATAGGGTTTTATTTCGAGTTTTTCTTCTCTTGAATATATGTTATATGCGTATTATATCCCTAAGTCATCTTTTATGACATCCACGGACAAGATAGGGAGTGGTGATTTGTATTCTTACTCCGTCACATCACTGCTATTGATTAATGGATACAAATTACACCCAGACTCAGAACAATTACTTGTGGCTCGCAGAAGGGTTTATATGCGAATGGAACTTACGATACTTTGAATGAAATGGCGGTACTTAGACTACTCCGCCAACTTTGCAGTCAATACGTATCGTTATCGTTCTCCAGTATTATCATCCCCTTCAGTACTACTTTTATGCTTTCATCATATTTTAAAAGATGTCAAAATTCTAAGAAAACTTAATAGATGTAGGTACCTATTTCTTTTTTATCCCAAAAAGTTTTACTTAACTGTAATTTCATAATGTACGTAGTAGTCAAGAGTTCATTTTTTGGTTTTCTTCTTATTCTAGAAAATTTATTTCTAATATGATAAAAGGACATATGCGTGTCGCTTGCATATGTAAGATATGGTAGTACAAATCCACAAAAACCAACGGTGGCCCTATTTCCTTCATTACTCTGAACCGTAAAAAGATCGCTTGTTCGAAAGCGACATTGAAATCTCAGTTGCCAGATTTTCCTAGCTCACTAGCGCCAGCTACCTATATGTCATACTACACTGATTATAAGCTAAACTAAGCTAAGCTATTGTGGTAAGAAATCTTAGCTTAAGATTTAACTATACTATACTTCAATATAGTAAGGCAGCTGTTTGTCCCAAAAATGGTGTAGCTACTTCATATTAAGTATAAATTAAGAATATTATCTGGATGACCAAGCTTAGCTCACTATTTTTTTTCGATAAATTATAATAAATGATTTTTGAAATAATGAAGAGAAAAATAATAAATTAAAAAGAGTAAAATAAAAAAAGGGTAAAACCGATGATCGTACAGAGGCTGTGTCGATTAAGCGACTGTTTAAGTTTTCAACCAAAAACTTTTATTCTGATGCTAAATTTAGCTTTATATTTTAACCATATTTTTATTGCCTTAAAATACTAAGAAAGACGTGAGTACGTACGAGTCGACTAAGGGATATAAAACGCATATAACATCTATGCGAGAGAAGGCAAACTCGAAATAAAACCCTATATCAACACGTCTGACCAGCATGGTATAGTAGGTCAATTACCCTTCCATTATGGAGGAGGCCCGAGCCCAACAGTGGGATGTATATGGGCTGAGATGATGATGATGATGATGACTAAGAAAGACAGATTTTCTTTAAATAAAATTTAGATCAACCGATTTATTGTCCTCGAAATTTCTTGCTTACTAAATTACATGAAAATCGTTGGAGTATGGATAACTTGTAACGTCAAATGCGATCTCCACCCCACATCATGGTTAGCTGCTTGGTGTGGTGACTATGGATTGGTGTGGCGAACGGCTCATATGTTCAGCAATGAATTCATCATTTCATCACCTCAGCCGATATATGTCACATTGTTAGGCACGAACCTCCTCCACAATAGCAGAGAAATTGACTTATTGTGTCGGACGACATCTTGAAATTCACTTGGAACCATATACCTACAAGTGGCACAGGACCTTTTCGAGTAGCATTCTCCTGAGATGCCCATCATGAATGTTACTAAACTGGTTTATACAGTTAGTACAGTTTGGTACAGTAGTGTACTGGTTACTCAATATGAATGCACACCATGCCCAGAATGGCCCATCAGCCCATAGACGTCCACTGTTGGACATACCAACAGTGGACGTCTATGGGCTGATGGATGTATGGAGGGATAGAATGGATTATAATTCCTTTAATTTCCAATCCCTCCATAATTTGTCACTGGAATATATTCTACGAACAACGACGTATTTTTTAATAAAAAATACTATTTCCTTTAAATAATTAATTACATTCAGGTCAGTTCAGCCACTCCGTCGTGATTCCACTTATTCCAGCTCATATATGTCCCATTGCTGTGCTTGGGCCTCCTCCATAGAGAAATTGACTTACTATATCATGCTGGTCTGAAGGACTGGTATAAGGTGTTTCTTCTATCTCACAAATGTTATTGCATATTATAGTTCTTACTGATCTTTTACGACACCTACGGGTAAGATTCGGCAATTTGAATATGTTTTACAATTACTAGAGTAGTAAAAGTGTAATTGTTCTATATCTATAATCTTAACTAAACTATGGTTCAAGTTGAAAAAATTTTTGCTAAACATAAGGGTTATGCAAGAACAGTGTGTGTGGTCCCACTTGTGTTAGTTTTTTATTGTACTTATTAGTAGCTGCCGGTGACTTCAAGTATTGCGATAAAAACGTAATTTATGTTGCTAACGAATTTTTTATATTGACCAAAAAGCAATTTCTATCAATACATTTTATCCATAAAAATACTTTTAAGTGAACTAAAAAGTTAAAATAATATTTAAAATAAAGTTAAATATTAAATCTACGTGAACGAAAAATCTCATCTTTTCTATCACCAAATTTTTCAAGTAATGTAATGGTATGGAAAACAAAAAAAAACAATTACTATCTTGGAATTTCTTTCATATATTTATTTATAAAATCGGCCTAAAGAACTTGAATTACCTATTAAGCTTAGAACATTAAACTAGGTTACACAGTGCCAGGCTATTTTGAATATACACATACGCAATTCCTACGACCATAATTGCCAGTCGTAGTAAGCGAATTGACGATCGCATTTCCAATAAGCACCACATTCCTATCAAGCACCTGGCTCGATTTTGTGACTCCCACGGATATAAAGGGGCGGTAACATATAGAATTCTAAATCGGTCACTATACTAAAAATATACAAAATTGATTGGGAGAAAAGTTTTATCTATACTTTACTTAAACTAATTCATACAAAACTTTGATTACGTCTGCCTATTTTGAAAAATTTTAAATAAACAAATTTAAACAAACAATTTTAGCTGTCATATACGCTAAGTTGAGTAGGTACTGCGCAAAAAGAATGTCATTAAACATGAGCACTTAATAACATCACACGCTGTCATTGCGAGTGTTTAGCAGCGGTATTAGTAAGGTCGGCGGGGCCGAGTTGGAACGTTTGACAAGGGGCGACAGTTTGACTAATGGTGTTCCACGTCACTCTCTTACTTTCGCGAGACGGTGAATGCTGAAAGTCGGAAGCTGGACAATTTTCATACTTCTGAATGATTGTTTGATAAAAAAATATGATGAACTGAAATTGCTGAATACGTGTGATGAAAAATAAATGTCTCTATGACATTTCCTTTTGCATGGGTATTTTAAAAGATGACGAAATAACGTAAGAAGATAATAATAACAAAAAAGGGACACTCAGTAATAGACATTGAAATCCATTTTTACGGCTTTTATCGCACTTAAAAGTGTTTGAAATGTCGTGAAATTAAAACTCAAATACATTTTACATTGCCCGTCGTTTGCAACACTTTACAGCGTCCATGATTACGGCATGACAGTTCTTCGGTGACCAAGAGGGAAAAAAACCTAATCACCGGATTTTATATTTATGTTTTTACATTAAGATAAAATCCGAAAAAAATAATTAAATCTTTAATACTCGCGTAACATTTAGAAATCAACCTTATATATTAGCCAAATTGCAATCTGTAAACAGTTTGACCTTTTAGACAATGAGGCCAAATGTATACTTCATGGACAAGGCTCGTATTTAATAATGCCTGCTATTTACGATTACATGAAAAATGAGATAAAGAAAATTAAAAAAATATATAAATATTAAAAAAATAGTAATACAATATTGTAGACTGCAATAACATCCTTGTGGAACAAAAAAGATAACGAGCTAATCCACTTTCCATAAGGCATTTTTCTTTTGGGTGTTAAAAAAAACAACTTAATAAATGAATGCATTTATATATGTTAGTGCATATTCTAATGTAGAGCCTCTTGAGAAGCTCCTAGGATAACTAAAAGGTACTACTAAAGTCATAACATGGCAATAATCTCGCCGTGTTACGGACTATGAATGGAATGTTATTTCCCATGGATGTCGTATAAATCTAATAAAGAAATAAATAATTGACCTATTGCATATTCTCGTGTAGACTACTTACAACTCTTACAAGAGACTATCATTTTATTTATATATTTTTTTTTATAAAAGTAGATCAAAATAATGTCAAGTTCTCAGTTTATTCAATGGAGTTGTACTGACTTCTTTCTACGGTAGCAGTCGGGTACACATTTATTGGATGTTGCCGAACGTGAGTGAACGCTATTGTTTTGAGTTTCTTAGCTTTACATATTATTTATATTGATACACATATTAAGCATAGCATAAATATTGAGTAAAATATTATATAGAATAATCTTGGTCCCGCCGTTTTTCTGTACATAGGTACATTACAAATAATTTACAATACTCCATAGTGTCTTTAGAAAAGAATTTGATAGGATAAGTAGTTCATTTGAGTTTAAATTATAAAGACTCTTTCATATAGTCTTCTCGAATAAAAATGTCAACCTATGAGCCGACTTCTCGATATTTGTAAGAAATGTATTAATATTAAAAAAATCTGCAGCTAAGGCTCGTCGAATGCTTTCAGATGCTTACCTACTGTGAGACTATGAGAGAAAGAACATATTGTGAGTGATTTCTACGTTTCAAGAGTGGTGATTTTTAAAGACAAACACGAAAAGGATTTTTGCATCGCATTGTGACTGATGATAAGTAATGTATTTTTACATTGAAAAATATATGTAATTATAATCAGTGTTTTACAATAAAGCTTTGAATACTGAACATGGCGGCAGCAAAGTAATAATGTTTTAAAACAAGTTGAATTCTTAAACAGCCGTCGCTGTATCTGTATTAGGCTGTATTTTTTGTAAATACAATTTGGTAATACGGTAATTTAAAAAAAAACTGAGCGTTATAAAACAACGTATTACCACTACCCTCTCAGATATTTTAAGAACGGGGAAGAACGGGGAAGAAAGGGGGGTGATGAATTGTATTTTCACTCCCTTATCACACGAAGTACAATTATATACACCAAATACATAATACTTACATAAACTAATTAGACGCAGTTGTGTAATAGACTAAATATACAGAATACGTTATTTGTAAACACAGTTTTTGTATTCTCTACTTTTCAATACAATTCATTACACTTTCCTTTCCCAAAGGTATCGTAAATGGCGACTTTTAGCATATAATATTACTGTACCAAACCATTCAACTAGCATGGTATAGTTGGTAGATCAATTCCTTTCCCGTCCTGGAAATATCTCAAATACAACAATGAAATATTTATAAGTTGATGGGAAAAATAAAAAAAAAATTAACTGAAATTACAAATAAGTCTTTTAGAGTAATTATTTTAATTTATAACAAATTTTATCGACATCATTAACGAAATTTAATATGCTTTAAAATAGTATATGGTCTATGTAAAAAAATGGATGATGCTATAATAATTTTTTTTTATTTGAATTTTCTTTGTATCCCAGGTTCATAAAATTTTTGTTCTGGGTAAAAAAAGTTCACAGTCTTTTGTGTATGAGTAGGGCGTTAATTACTTCTATCTTCCTACTTTCAAACGTCTTTTATTATACATCATTATGCACTAATAATTATTTAATTATAATTAACATCTGAAAAATGTGGCGATCAGATTATTTTAAAAATATAATAGATATTATGTCTTAATTATATATTATATTAATGATGACATTTTACATAATTATTTTTATTAACATAATGACTACATCTTAATTAGTAAATATAACAAATTATTTAAAACGAGGGGACGTTATGTTACATTAAATGAATAAAAATATAATTATGTATAATTTCAACATATTTATTGCTGTCTTTTTAGGCACTAGTGTATACAATTTTACATATTTTAATATACATACATATATCATTAATATGCATGATCATTTAGTAAATGGAGTATTTATAGGTGATTGATATTCTAATAGTTGATATCGCGATGGGTTTTTTTTTTTATTGCCAACGGTGGCAAACGAGCAAGCAGCACACCTGATGGTAAGTGAAACTGCTGCACATGGATCTTTGCAATACCAGGGGCACAGCCAGGCCGCTGCGTACCGTGAAGGAAATACTCTTCTCAAACCTCGTTTAAAGAAGGACATGTTATAGCGCTCGGGAAACACAGCAGCAGGTAGTTCATTCCAGAGCTTGCACGTACGTGGGAGAAATGATCGCTGGAAATGTACAGTTGAAGACCATAACGTTTCCAGGTGAAATGGATGAACCTTGCTACGATGTCGAGTGGTACGTTGGTAGAATGGTGACGGTGGTACCAAGTCAAACAGTTCCTCAGAGCACTCCCCGTGAAAGAGTCGGTAGAGTACACAGAGTGACCCAAAGTCTCTCCGCTGCTCCAGCGATTCCAATCTGTCCGTAATATTGGAATCCTCGACGATTCAAACAGCCCGTCTTTGCAGGGAGTCAAGTGGGTCTAGCTGATATTGGGTGCGAAGTAAAAAGTTTTTAGCTTTACTCAATTATGAACGAAACCTCATTCTCAATGATCATTATCATGATCATTGAATGCACACGTATTAAAGAATTAGATGTGGTAGGGCCACTCTGTCTACAGCCGCGGGCCGGTCCGTCCGGGGTAGTACCACACTCTTACATAAAATCGACGTCTGAGTTGTAGAAATTTGTCATCGCATTTCGTTCGGTGAGCGAGAGAGCTCCTGAGAAGCCGTCCGCCCAATTTTCTGAGGGTATTTGCTGGTGGTGGATTTTGGTGATGCCGAACGAACGATCGCCGAACCCCATTGCACGCATTCATACTCCTTTCAACTTATTCACAGTAGATAACGATTAAAATATATTTCTTTTTTCACGATAGATACATAGCAAAAATGTATGTAGATGTATATGACCTGAATGCAAAAAACGACATCACCGCACGACATGTAAAGAGTTATTAATCTGGAGGGCTTTAGGCTAAAGAAGATTAAAGAATGTATTGAAGAATTGTATGAAGGATAATATGGACATGAATAGACCAAGCATATAAATGACAGGTAACCGTTATGGAAAAGCAAATTTATTGCCGACAAATCATCATCGCTGCTTTTATCTCAATTACCTATTTGGGGTTGACATAATAGGTATGTAGGTACTTTTCTTCAATCGTATATATTGCAAAGGTTTTGGGTATAGCCTTACGACCGGCTGCCTTACCCGGCGTCAAACCTTCTTGGGAATATAATTGCTGATCAGAAAGCACCAGATAGAGTTCACACAGCTTCATTAAAAAAGTAGACCAAAAAGTAGTTTTTTACGATACCCACGAACACTCTAAAGGTTGATAATATACGTAGACACCACTACACTACAAATGAAATGACTCCAAATGATTGGAATAAGACAGTAACATAAGGAAATAAATGTATCATTCTCTTTTGCTATTTACAACAGCATTAAAGCCGTATTATGCAACTTGAACAGTTTGGGAAGGATATAATTTTTGCCGTATGATGGGTTAAACATACTGTGACAATTATGGCATTATCCCCCCTTCTCTTTAGCCTTATGCGCACTAATGTATGATCATAGGCTAACAGATTGTTAATTGGATCTTTCCCTCAAGTGCCTTTTTTTTTTTGTTTTTCGCTGTGGAAATGCAATTTACGCACTATCCCCCGCCGGTGTCAGACGAGGGCGAGTGTGGGACTCGCCGGCTATGCTTCCGGAATACCCACTAAAACCACAGCGGTCCCTTCCGCGCTTTTACGAGGTGCCGGAAAGGTTGTCTTTTGACATTCGATCCCCGACACCCCTACGCAAGGCCGTCTGGCCACGTCCTGTCGTCAATCAAAGCGGCGGGAGGAGATGCGCATATCAGCGCCTCCTCTTCCCTACTCCGTCGCCGGCGGAGCGAGTCAGCGGACGTAAGTGCTTCGCGTTCCCACTCCGCGGCCTCCTTCCTTGTGATGACCTCCTCGCAGAAAGAGGCCATCGACGTCCAGCACCTGTCGCTGTCGAGCATCTCTGAGATGATGGTCGACAGCGACAGGTCTATTCCTATGACCGCTGACAGGTCGTGGCGCTGAGGCCCCCAGGCGGGACATACTTCCAGTGTGTGGCGCGCATCATCATTTGGCGCACCACACTCATGGCATCCAGGGGAAAAATGCGGTTAATTTGTGCCTTAACAGTTTTGTGTGTTCCATCTTTGTCAAGGGGAGTGCTAACCGTCTCTCCTTTCAATAGACACTTCCCTCAAGTACCTGGCATCAAAACAAGTTCAATCATGTACCTACTAGGATTAGACTATATGTTCCCGCCCACCTTATAAGTATTATGTTCATTATATCAGTGTCGTCGATTAGAGGACTTTTAGTGAAAATTTTAAATCTGTCACCACACAGAAAGATACATTTTCTTTCTTTATCTTTATATATCAATTTCTTGCGTACGTATGTATGTCACTGAACTCCTTCTAAACGACTGAACCGATGTTGACGAAATTTTTTGTGTGTGTTCAAAGGGATTCGAGAATGGTTTAGATTCACAATTGGACCCGGTAGGTGGCGGTTTATTTCAACAGAACAACGTCTGTTGGGTCAGCTAGTCTTTATATGTAAATTTCTTGTGTACGTGTGTTCTTGTTTATGTGTACGTACGTACTCCTCCTAAACGGCTGGACCGATGTTGATGAAATTTTTTGTATGTCTTTGAGGAGATTTGAGAATGATTTAGATTTACAATTGTACCCGATAGGTGGCGCTTATTTGAACAGAACAACGTCTATTGGGTCAGCTAATATCAATATATAACATTGATGAATATAGAATACTATAGAGAAGATTAGGATCGCGATATTGTCTTGGTATGGACATGTGAATAAGACGGATTAAAGGCATGTGAAAACGAGGGATATAAATATGATTGTGGATGGACGTAAAAATCGTGGCAGATTCAAAAAGATATGTACGGATTGTATGAATGAGGATATATGTATCAAGGGAGGCGAATGATGAACGGCGGCAAAAATTAGTACCTACTCCATAACCATATAGAGAAAATTTCAGAAACCATTCTAGAAGACGAGAATTAATTAGACAACGTAGTATATTCGGCCAATTTTCACCCACTGTAGATGAAGTTCCTATTGAACAATAACCGTGAAGTATCTAATTGAGAAAAAAAAAATCAAAAGATACATAGCAAAAATCTCTGGAGTTTACTATAGATTTGCTCAGTATACGAGTACGAGAATCATGCCATAATATTTTAACAAGCACATAGTTTACAATTTTGTTATTTGAACAATAATTTGGTAAGTACTGTATTGATTTTCGACTAAATTTGTTTGGCGGCAAACGAGCAAACAGCACACCTAATGGTAAGTGATGCTGGCCCGCTCATTAACTTTTGTTAGGCCACTCATACGAAAAAAAGTGCAGGCAGTGTGAATGCGTGCATTGAGGTTGGGTGATACAAAGGCATTACCAAAACCACACGTAAACACGCTCAGAAAGTGGGGCTTCCAGCTCTCTCGCTCACCGAACGAAGTACATAAAAGTAGTATATGAAATTGCTGCTACTCAGACGTCGATTTTCTGTGAGAGTGTGTTACTACCTCGAACGGAGCGATCCTCGGTTGAAAACAGACGGCGGTCGACAGTAGGGTCCTACCACTTTATACTAAATTATGTGGAGAAATGTAGACATGTGATATTTTTGATTACGGCTTTTGTAATAAAGGTGTGAATTGTAAAACAGATAGTAGGTTAATAATATTTTATGCAATGTTTCGCTAACAAGCATACTTAGCTAAAGAGTAAGACAATGAACGACACAGTTCTATTACTATACCCTCAGCACAATGTGCCTATAAGGCTAATTTTAATTTACATTTACGAAATAACTTGCATAACTTAGTCATACGTAAGATCATAAGTTGTCATAGTTCTGTTAATTAAATATTAAAATGGCTAAAACTGTTTTAATCTATATAAATAAAGAAAATTGAAGTGTCTGTTTGTAATGTAAAATTAATATGATTTTTTCATGCTCATGGTTATTTACACGATATCTGCTCGTAGAAGGCAGTTTACATATTATTGCCTGTCTGTCTGTTTGTTTCCGGGTAATCTTCAAAACGGCCAAACAGCTTTTGATATCACACCTTCTCTTGCTCGTGGGTGTCACAAAAACTACTAAGAGATACCTAAACTGAATGGTCAGGTGAGTTGCCAATAGATCAATTGCTGGGTTTGAGCCTCCTCTACAATGAGTCACTCCCATGGCCAGGAGGCTCAAATCCAACTGTAGGACGTGGATATATGAGTCGAGATGAGGATGATGATGACAAAATTTCCCTCTCATTCTGGCAAAGACTTAAAAGCCATGTTAGTCAGAGATTACAAAATTAATAGTATTTAATTTCTTTATTGTTGACATATTAATAAAACTATCTTAACTAGTTCAATGAGATAAACTATTATATCTATCATTATATGCCTATCATATCTATCATTCCATAACATTCCGACACACACAGTTAAAGTTAAAATTGACTTTTACGTGTATAAAATGCGCAGTACAGTAGTAAGTAAATCTATCGGCAGAGAAAAAATTGGTATTAGCATGGTAAAGTGATACCCATATTATACCTAAATATATAGTCTTAAGCCTGCTTTCCAGAGGGGTAGACAGATACTACGAATTACCACATGCCATGATCCTGAGATAATTCCTTCGCTGCACTCACACACCGTAAAGTATTCAAGCATTCTTTACAGTTACGCATACTCTTAACATAAACTTTCACCCGTACATCTCAAAAATGATCCAGAAACCTATGGCGTGGTCTTTTTCTTGTAACCATCCTACTCCCACTTGCTTTATGTTGTATATTTGCTTCGTCAGCCTCTCTTTATTCATTCTTTCTACATATCCAACATCTTATGACTATGGGTGAGCGCTGAGGGCTCTCAACCCGGAGAAAAGTATGCTAAGCGACATCGCCCAAGGGCTCCCCCTGTGGGGAACGGACTTCGGCTTGGGGCGTCGCTGGAGGCAAAGTAGGGGCGTGCCCACATTTTTATTCACTTTTGCGCGGCGCGGTTTCGCACCTCGACGGCGAGGGCGAAACCGCGGATATTTATTTGTTAAGGCCTCGCGGGCCGTGTAGGCTCTTTGTTGAGCGAGTGTGATATTGTCGTCCTTTTCGTCGAGGACGTGACGAGGACGTCGGATGGATGAGATTTTGGAGGGTCTATAGGAAGCCGCCCCAACCACTAGTTGGTTAGGGTGTGTCATGGCAGAGTCAAAGTAGCTCTGAGAGCACCGTTTCATAAACTGCTTGATGGTCGCCAGTTCGAGGTCGATGTGGAGATCGACGTTTCGTATGAACCACGGTGCTCCCGTAGCTCGGCGCATGAATCTGAGGGATATAATATGCACGTAACATTTATACAAGAGAATGAAAACGCGAAATAAAATCCTATACAGACATCTCTGACCAGCGTGGTATAATAGGTCAATTTCACGATCACCAAGTGATAGGTACATGCAAATAATACCTATGCAAGAGAAGAAAGTCTCGAAACAAAAGCTTATACCAATCCGCCTAACTCAAGCTCGGCTCAGTTCGAGCCTCTTACAAAATAGGAGGAAAATTGACCTACTATACGAGACTTAATAAGAACTTTAATTAGACGTGTTGCAATAGAGTTTTATTTCGAGTTTTCTTTCTCTTACATGTTTTATGCATATTTAATTCTTTTATCGTCTTTTACGTTCGTTTTTTTTGCAAGCGAAACGGGTACCTAATGAATTGTGTCCTTACTCTGTTACCACGCGGAAAAAATATAATTATTAGTGTTAAAAAAAAATCTTCTTTCGTCCTGTAGGTATATGTCACATCCAATTGCATGAAAGAAATTACCCTCGAGTTCGATTGTTTCTTTTATTGCATCTGACTATTTAATTAATTCTACCGTCAAGGTAGAAAGTGTGATTGAATTTTTTAAACCATAGATTAACTATAGACATACACTACCTTTTTTCTGCCTGGTAATTTAAAGTAACGCCTAATTTATGATAATTAAAACAGACATTTATGAAATTATCTAATGGATGGATGGATAGTTGGTTGTTATAAAAAAATAAATAGAATTGTCTTTTTATATATGTATACCTAATAACACAGGTTAAAATGAAGTTAATTATAGTTAAAATTATCATTATCCTATAGTTCCCAATTTGTTGGGATCGACGCAAATGTACTTATACCTCCACCATTGTTAATATTACAAAAGTTTTGGCAATTGTTTTATGACCGATCGCTTGCCTGACGTCAACCCACATTGTAGTGTAATTATTAATTAGATGCCGTCACATAGAACTAGTCCAGGTCGATGTAAAGTTCTGAAGCTTCTTTTACCATACAAGACTTGGTTACGCAATGCAAGGGTTGGTTGGAGCAATGCATCAAATGAGGAACTACAAGATAATGATGATGAATTTAAACTATAGTTAACATCTGGTCGGCAAATATATTCCTAAGGAGGGTTGAGTACGGGTAGGCCACAGTCTATAAAAGAATTGCCAAAACTTTTGCAACATTTAAATAAATCTAAAGTGAGACCTCCCACATTGCCCCCAGCAACGCCCCAAGCCGAGGTTCGTACCCCACAGGGGGTGCCCTTGGGCCCCGTTGCTTAAATTTTTTTGGGTTGAGTGCCCTCAGCGCTCACCACTAGTCCGCGTAAGGGTGTAAAAGCCATCTGAGGCTAACACTCCTGGTCCGAACAAAAAAAAAAATTGTGACATTTACTATGAAAGATAAGTCCATCGTAATAGGGCCACACTGTTGACAGTTGTTTGTCTACAGTCGCGGGCTGATCCGTCCGGGGTAGTACTACATTCTCGCAGAAAATCGATATCTGAGTAGTTGCAAGTTATTCCTACGCTTCGTTCGGTGAACGAGAGAGCCAGATATCCAACTTTCTTAGGGTGTTTGCGTGTGGTGAGTTTTGATGATGCCTTTAATATCACCGGATTTCATTGCACGCATTCACACTCCCTTCACTTTTTTCACGGTAAGCAGAAGCCTAGAAAAGGCTCGTGAACGCAGTATTACTATCGAACGCAGTATTATCATCAGGTGTAGGTACTGTTTGCTCATCTGCTAGGATATAGATGACGAAGATTCATTCACAATATCAAATTGCGAATACTCTACATAAATACGCATTCAAACACAACAAAATTGATAATTTACATAAGATAATGTGTTATTTTAAACATTAAGCACTTTCAGTTCGTAGGCCATAAGTTTGCGATATATACGAAACGCATAATATAGTCGATTTGTAGTGGTAGAAAACATAAACTTGGCATCTATGTATAAAGTACACATACATAAACATGAAATTCCTTAAATCAAGAATATTAATAGCTCTTACGTCGGTAGTGTTTTCGTTCAACAGAAAAAATAATCTGTTAATTAAACTTACTGCACATAAATTGTAGGTTGTATAAATACAATTGGCGTGAACAAATAGCATTATATCTTGAACAATAAACTCACTTGATTCATAGAAAAAGATAATTAAGTGACGATGTGTTTCACGATATAGCTATTTAAATAAGTACTTGATAAATATCGAACCTGAGACATTTACGGTTAATGGACACTATTATGTAGCGCAACATTCTTTTTCACTATTTAATTTTTTCCCTCCCTGTGGTGACAGAGTAACTATAACATTCACCACCCCTCTCTTGCCCCTGGGTGTTGTAAAAGACGACTAAGGGACATATATGCACGTAATACTTATGCAAGAGAAGGAAAACACGAAATAAAACCCTATACTAACATGTCTCACAGAGGGTCATGGCGATCAGGGCCGTACGGGGTTACCGCACGGTAGCGACGGAGGCAGCGTGCCTCCTGGCCGGAACTCCCCCGTGGGACCTGGAGGCGGAGATGCTCGCCGACATTTATCGGCGGGTGTCGGAGACGCGCGCCCGCGGCGGCATGGTCTCCATCACAGAGATCACCGCCTGGCGGATCGACGCCCACCGAGAAGTCATTGCCCGTTGGGCAGTCCGGCTGGAGAGTCCTCGGTATGGTGTCAGGACCGTCGAGGCCCTCCGGCCGGTGCTGATGGAGTGGTTGGAGCGGACGCACGGGGTGCTTTCCTTCCGACTGATGCAGGTGCTGACGGGGCACGATTGCTTTGGGAAGTACCTGCACAAGATTGTCAGGAGGGAGAGCACACCGTCCTGCAGTTGCGACGAGGACACGGCGCAGCACACGCTCGAGGAGTGTGCTGCATGGGAGGGTGATCGCCGTGAACTCGTCGCAATTATCGGTGCCGACCTGGCGCTGCCGACCATCGCCAGGGAGATGCTCGTCAGCGTCAGGAACTGGGACGCGGTCGCCGCCTTCTGTGAGGCCGTTATCTCACGGAAGGAGGCGGCGGATCGTGTGCGAGTAGAGCTTCTATTCGGCGACACGTTCCGCCGTCGGCGACTCGGGCAGCGCAGGCGCGAGTATCTGCGCCTAATGCCGCCCTAGCCGAGGCCGCGGGTGATCGAACCGGGGAATTGTCCATCACCCGCAGAGAGGCTGACCGCGCGACGCCGACCGACGTCCCAGGACGTCGAGAGGTGAGGTTACCCGAAAGAGTATTCCGTCGGGCCGACCACTGACGACAAGTGACATCTGCTCCGGTGGTCAGCCCAACAACGAGGTGACGTGGGTACGGGTGGGTTATGGGCCCGCGCGCCGTCCTTTCATCGCCCCGGACGAACTGGACCGCGCGTGCGCTTACCATAGCCCACCCATAAAAAACAAAAAAATACTAACATGTCTGGCAGCGTGGTATAGTAGGTCAATTCTCCCTCCATCGTGGAGGAGGCTCGATGTGATGATGATGATAATCATGATATTATAAAAAAATATATATTCATTTGCCTGTACTTCTTATATATTTTTGAATTTATACGCCAGGTAATAAAGATATGGTGGTACATCTTATAAATTTTAGTATTTCTTATTTCATTTGTAGAACAATTCTAATTGGACTATAAAAAGTAGTTAGTAATATATTGTGTATAAATATATCTTCTTAGTAGATAGACCTTATTAATTGTCTGAAAGTAAAAATGTTATTTCGGTGTTAAAATAATATGTTTAAATGCGCCTTAAAAAAGCAAATAGGAAAATAACGAAATACCAAAGAGTATAAAACCATTAATATGGTACCATTAATAAAGTGGTTTGTAGATTTTATGTATCATCAATTATTTATTAATTACAAAATCACTGAATCATGAGAACGATATTTACTTACACATTTGATGATTCAAGATAAATTTCAAGTTATTTGTATCCCAAGTCGTAGCGCCACCTTTAACAACTTCTTTTAGTGAAATTGCTCTAGAGTATATAAAAGTTTTTTTATAAATATATATAAAAGAGTATATAAAAGATGGCGTTGATTTAGCTGTATCTTAAAACAACCTTAGGTAAGTATTAAAATTTTATAATATCTTTAGATATCTGCGGCCAACAGCTGTACACACACAAAAAAAAAAAAGATATCCCTCAGTCGTCTTATACGACATCCCCGGGCATGACGGGGTGGTGAATTGTTTTTTTACTCCATCATCACACGGAAAGTTTATATTTCTAAATTAAAATATTATTATTTATCTACAAATTTAAATTTCAAATCATTTACATAAAACATATTACTTATAGTAAACTCTTATCCAATGGGTCAAATTTAAGTGGATTAATGTTGAATAGTTTTAGAGTTATAAATGGGTCATAAGTAGCGCTAAATGCTTCTTGTGGAATACACAGACTTACAAGTTCTTTTCGGTTCAACTTGCCATGCTTCCGCGTGTCTAGATTTGATATTTATTCATTCATCTATCAATTACATCACCAATGTCTATTGCTGGATATTACCATCATCATCATCATCGCAGCCCACATACATCCCACTGTTATGCTCGGGCCTCCTCCGTAATGGGAAGTAATTTGTCCTACAATACCATGCTGGTCAGACATGTTGGTATAGATTTTAAATGAAGAAGAAAATGAAGAAGAAGAATTGAAGAAAATGATTCTATATGAATGAAATGAATTCTTCTTACACTGGCAATAAATTTTGTATCAAAATGTGGGTCAATATTTAATAACTAATTTCTGTATCGGGTAGATAATTATAAAATTTTCTGCAGTAACGATGACTTGTTGGACGTGAGACATCTTAGTCCACCCGTGATCATGAACGCTGTAAAGTGTTCGAAACGTCGGGTAATCAAAAATCAAATACAAACGCGATAAAATCCGTAAAGTAGTTTTATTTAAAATGTATAATACTCGCGTAAACATCAGAAATCATTATGTTGGTATAGGTGTCATTTGGAGATTTCTTTCTCTTCCACAGATCTTATGTGTATACCTTAGTCGTCTATTACAACATCCACGAGCAAGATAGGTAGTGGTGAATTGTATTCTTACTCCGTCACCACACGGTAGGTAGTTCCTGGATATAATCTTCAATATCTTCATGAGGGGGTAACATATCACACTGTCATGCTTATCAGATGAGTTGACGATTACAGTAATTGATATTATATGTTGCCTGTAGATTGTTGCTATTCATTTTTCTTGTGATTACGTGTTAGCTGTTTTGTCCAAACAGAAAATTATGTGTATGACGGTGACTATACTACGCTGGTCAAACGTGTTGACAGGGTATCATTGAAAGTTTTCCTTCTCTTGTATAGATATTATTTGTATTTTATAAGCCCTTAGTTGTCTTATACGACCCCAAGTCAAAAAATGAGGTGGGTGAATGGTATTATTAGGTACTCCGTTATCACAATGGAAAATTATATTAAGTGCATAAGAGAAATTCTATTTTAGCACTCACTTCTAAATATTCTAAATAGTAATTTGATTTCATTATATATCTGCACTTAAAAGAACGATATTTTGATTTTATTGATGTTAGGTACGCGAGTATTAGGTACACATCCATACTAATACTATAAATGCGAAAGTAAGGATGTTTGTTTGTTTGTTTGTAACGCTTACACGCTTAAACCACCGAACCGATTTCAAAAATTCTTTCATCAATGGAAAGCTATAATATTAGGTAGTAACATAGGCTATATTTTATCCTGTTATTCCCACAGAAACGGGAACTACGCCGCGGGTAAAGCGACTGAAACCGAAGCGAAGCGAGGGCGGGTTGCTAGTTCTAAATAAAACTATTTTACGAATTTTATCGCGTTTGTATTTGATTTCTCCATCTTTCGAACACTTTCAACGTTTATGATCAAAAGCGGACTAAGATATCTCACGTCCAACAAGTCGTCGTTATTAAAAAGATTTATATGTACCCGCTACAGAAATTAGTTCTTAACCCAACTATATCTTAGAAAGCGACTAAAGAGATGAAAGAAGATAACATTCAAGGGAAGTAAAATTTGAAATATAGCCATAGATGTGGTTGGTATACCTATTGGTAACACGCTGGTCCCCAGCATGAAAGATACCAATGACCGGCATAGTACAGTAAATTAATTTTTCCCATTTTAACACTCGAATTCCGTAGTAGCTCGCTCGTGAAGTTAATTTTACAAAATTATAAGCTATTAAGCTTTTTAACGTTTTAAGTCTACTAAAAATGCCCTTTTCTAATTTTTTTTTTTTAAATTTATTTAAGGCAACACCCTGCACTAAGGAAATAATCCTTGTATTGCGGAGGACTTTACAAATATATAATTAACGGACACAAATTACATCCAGACTCAGAACAACAATTTGTAGTTCGCACAAAGTGTTGTCCCCCGTAGGATTCGAACCCCCGACACTGGCGCTGTAGGTCGCTATCTTAACCACTACGCCATCTGTGCAGTCGCGTGTGCAAATTGTTGGAATCATGAAGATAGTTGATCTATTACATATTACGAAGTCAGGCAAATTGGGATTATTCATCATTCATCATCATCTCATATACGAACCACTGTTACGCTCGAGCCTCCTCCACAATAGGAGGGAAACTGACCTTACTATACCATGCTGGTCAGACAGGTTGGTATAGGGTTGGTATAGGAATGGGATTATTAGTTCCACAAAATATGATGTCAGTGTGTTGCCCATCACGGAATATAATTTCAGTGATATATTCCAGCTACTTTTAAGAATTTCCTTATAGGTAACGAAAACTTATAGGTCTAGGAATTGAAACAATCATCACCAGCATCATCGCAGCCCACATAAATACGTCCCACTGTTGGGCTTGGGCCTCCTCCACAATGGGAGGGAATTTGACCTGCTATACCACGCGAGTCAGACATGATGGTATAGGGTTTCATTTCGAGTTTACCTTCTCTTTCACAGATGTTATGTGCATATTATCCCATATTTTACGACATTCACGAGCAAGGTGAATGGTATTCTTAGTCTGTCACCAAACGGAAAACTGAAACAATACGAATACATAATTACACACATGCATATGACACAAATAGATACACATTTAGAGCTGCTAATTCATTAGCAGCTTTAAATTTTATAACTGCAAATCAGCGTGGTATTTATGACAGCAAAATAAACAAATTCCTTTATCTTAGCATCACTAAATATCTACTAAATAAAACTAATAATAAGTTGCTAAAAGAACAACATTTATGCTAGCTTCTGCCTGTGGCTTTACCTTCTTTCTAAAAAATAACTTTATAAAATTTTAACGAAATACACTCAATAAATTATGCTTGATTAAAAACAATAGCAATGGGCAGGCCACATCGCTTGTCGGACTGAGGATCGCTAGGGAAGAAAGGTTCTCGAATGGCGATCACGTATCAGAGGACGCAGTGTAGGACGACCACAACTAGGTGGACCGACAACCTGGTGAAAGTTGCTGCGCGTCGTCCGATGTAGGCGACATAGGACCACCCTTTATGGTAAAACATGATGGAGTCGTACGTCCAACATTAAATGGCGATAGGCTAAACGATGATGATGCTGAGTAAAAAAATAACTTTAAATATTATCCCAAGGGAACATACCTATTATCAGGATAAAAAGTGTAATCCAAGGCATAGTCTGCCTATATGCAAATTTTTATTAAAATTTGGTCAACAGTTTATGCGTGATAGAGTTGCAATCCATACATATTCAGTACAAATAATGATTATCATAAACCCTTTTCTGCTCGCAATTAGTACCTATTGCAATGTGAGTCGAACATTAATAATCAATACCTACTCCAAAAGGTAAGGGTATAATAATAATGATATTTCGAATGCAAAAATATCCTACGACTTCCCATGACCATGAATGATGTGAAGTATCCGAAATGCCGCGCAAACAAAATCAAAGCGCTATAAAATTAATGAAAAATAAATAATAGTTCAAATAAACTAAAAAAAATACGCTTTTAATGAAAATCCAACTAAAAATAAAATATATTTTTTTATAAATTTGATTTAAGAATAGTGTATATAAGAAAAAAATATTTTTTATTGTACAAAAAGCGTGGGGTGCATGTTGTCAATAGTTATAAATATTTTATTGACAGATATCAGTAGCAGGATTATCATTTTGATAATATCTTAAAAAGCACCCCACGCTTTTTTTACAATAAAAAATATTTTTTCTTATATACACTATTCTTAATTAAAATTTAAAAAAAAATATTTTCTATTTATTAGTTGGATTTTCTTTAAAAGCGTATTTTTTTAGTTTTTTTTAACTATTATTTATTTTTCATTTTTTAGTTGAATTTTCGCTTGTCCTGATTATCCTAGTAGGTAAGGATAACGGGTCAAACTGTTTAAAATATTGAATTGTCATCGGTCCTTAATAAGTATGCCAAATTTCGAGTTAATCCGACGTTTTGAAGGGGGTCAAAATCATGTTCAAAGATTCCGTTACATACTAACATACATACCTCTGAAGCTAATAAAAGCGTATTAAAAATATTTTAATTTCTTAAGTCAATAAAGTGACATATTATGTAACAATTAAATTAATTGCCTATCTATCCATCCATCAGCCTACAGACGTCCACTGCTGGACATAGGCCTCCCCACGAGAATGCCACTCGGAACGGTTCCCTGCGACTTTTTTTTTATTGCAAACGTTGGCAAACGAGCAAACAGTACACCTGATGGTAAGTGTAGCTGCCGCTCATGGGCCTTTACAGGGTCGCTGCCTACCGCAAAGAAAGTGAAGGGAGTGTGAATGCGTGCATTGAGGCTCGGTGATACCAAGGGCACCACCAAAACCTTCCACACACAAACACCCTTAGAAAGTTGGGCTTCCGGCTCTCTCGCTCACCGGAAGAAGCGCAGTAACAAATTGCTACTACTCAGACGTCGATTTTCTGCGAGAGTGTGGTACTACCTCGGACGGACCGACCCGCAGCTGTATACAGATAACTGTTGATAGTGTGGTCCTACCAATCTTAAAGAATGAGAATATCGTTAGTCCACCAAGTAGTCGCCAATCAAGAACCTTTCTTCCCCAACGGTTGTCGGTTCTACGAGCGATGTGCCTATACCAACCCAAAACCCTTTACCAAACGGTTTGAGCAGCGTGATAGATATAGAATTTCGGTTTCCCTCTCATAGTGGAGGAGGTTCTAACCTAGCAGTGGAACGTATATGAGCTGTGATGATGATGATAATGATGTAATAATTGGAATTTTGATAAGTACCTAGTACAAGGAATAAGATTATCTATAATAATAGTTATAGGTAGGTATTTCCTATTCTAATAAGATATACCTAATCAGATTTATACTAGATTGATTTAGTTATAATACCTACCTATTACTTGCCTAGGTACCTAGGTATATTTTACTTTAAATATCATGTTTATGAGCTACACCAACACCATCATCTCAGCGCATATACCTCGCACCGTTGGGCTTCATCTTCGTTCAGAATGGGAAAGAAATTGACCTAGTATACTTTAGTATCTTATGGGTATAAGGTTTTAGTTATTTTATTTTCTTTTTCAGTGATATTGCGTCTGCTTGAGTCGCTTAGGCGTCTTTTCTAAACACCTACGATAAAGCAAGGGGTGGTGACACATTGCCTTCTTACTCCATTACCACATTAATAACGGATAAAATTCTTCGGGGAGTGGATGGATAAATTTTAAAGACATATTATGAGTACCTATACTAACATTTGGGAGTTAAATTGTTCTGACACTTATGCTGTCCTTAGGATCTAAGGTTGCACATTCTTTATTTTGTGTAATAGGTAAGTAGGTTTTGTTCTTCAAATCATAGGTATACCTACTTACTATTGGATACAGGTATATTCCACAATGGGAATTAAAATGGTCTACTAGGCTATTTCTTTCCGTGTGGTGATGGTATAAGAATACAATTCATCACTTCTCTCTATCTTGCCCGTGGATGTCGTAAATGACGACTATGGGATATAAAATGCACATAACATCTACGCAAGAGAAGGAATCCTCGAAATGAAACCCTATACCAACATGTCTGACCACCGTGCAACTAACTGACTGACTGTAGGTCAAATTCCCTCCCATTGTGGAGGAGGCCCGAGCCCAACAGTGGGACGTATGTGGGCTGCGATGATGATGATGATAACTATGCTATTAGTTAAACGCGCTAGTATTTAAGTAAAGTGCTTTTATTTCGAGCTCGGGGAGGACGTCGGCGTCGGTCTTTCCTCACGCGGTCGGCCTCTCGGCGGGTGATAGGTTGATCCCCGGTCACGTCACCCGCGGCCTCGGCTAGGGCAGCATGAGGCGCAAGTACTCGCGCCTACGCCGCCCCAGTCGCCGGCGGCGGATCGCCTCATCGAGGCTGCACTCCTTGCGCAGGCGATCCGCTGCCTTCTTCTGCGAGATCACTGCCTCGCAGAAGGCTGCAACCGCGTCCCAATTCCCGACGCTGCCGACCATCGCTCTGGCGATAGTCGGCAGCGTCAGGGCGGCACCGATGATTGCGACGAGTTCACGGCGCTGCACTGCCAAAGCGGCGTAGGCCTCAAGCGTATGCTGCGCCGTGTCCTCGTCGCAATCGCAGTGGTGGCAGGATGGTGTACTCTCCTTCCTAACGACCTTGTGCAGGTATTTGGCGAAACACCTATGCCCCGTCAACACCTGCACTAGTCGGAAGGAGAGCACCCCGTGCCGCCTTTCCAACCACTGCATCAGCACCGGCCGGAAGGAATCCACGATTCGCACCCCGAACCGAGGCCTCTCTAGCCAGACTGCCCAACGGGCAATGACGTCTTGGCGGGCGTCGACGCGCCAGGCGGTGAGCTCCCTCAACGAGACCACACCGCCCTCCGCTCGCACCCCCGTCACCCGCCGATACTTTCCAGCGAGCATTTCCGCTTCCAGGTCCCACGGGGGAGTCCCGGCCAATAGACACTCTGCCTCCGTCGCCACCGTGCGGTATCCGCGGATGGCCCTGACCGCCATGGCCCTCTGTGGTCGCCACAGAAGAGCCCTAAGTCGGACGGTCATGAAACCCGCCCACACCGTTGCGCCGTACAGGGCCATCGACCGAATGACCCCCGCGTACAGCACGTAGCGCTCGGTCCGCCCACGTTCGGCATAAGCCACGATAGGGCGGACGCCGCGCCGACGAGCCGTGGAGCGAGCCTGTAGAAATGTTCCCGGAAGGTAATTTATCTACTAACATTATAAACCTATTTTATTAATCCTTCCTACTAATATTATAAACGCGAAAGTTTGTATGTGAAAGTTGGGATGTGAAGATGTGAAAATGTGAAGATGTTTGTTGCTCTTTCACGCAAAAACTACTGAATGGATTTTTATGAAACTTCACAATAATATAGCTTACATATCAGAATAATACATAGGCTATAATTTATCCCGATGTTCCTTCGGAAAGAGGAACTGTGGGTGAAACCCCAGGGCGCTGCTAGTCTTTGTATACATATAAATTTCTTGTATACGTGTGTATGTCACTGAACTCCTCCTAAACGGCTGAACCGATGTTGTTGAAATTTTTTGTGTGTGTTCAAGGGAATTCGAGAATGGTTTAGATACAAAATTGGATTCGGTAGGTGACGCTGCTGTCGATTTCAAGGAGAATTCCTTTTACAATTTTTTTTTTTTAGATTTAAACAGAACGTCTGTTGGGTCAGCTAGTTATGTATAAGTAGGTAGGATATATTTTTGTGGTTCGAAGAAGTATGTTTATGCGGCTCTATTAATATAAATGAAATAAATATAAGTTATATTCAAAATAAATAACATGTGGACTATTTTTATTCCCGAATTAGAAGTTAACTTACCAGAAATTCTACTTCTCAAAACTTGTAAGAAGTTCCACGGGCTTGTTCCTATTGGTTTTTAGCTGAGCTGTTTTTATCATCGGCTAGCAACTCGCCCTCACTTCGCTTTGATTTCAGTTGCCTTACCCGTGTAGTTCCCGTTCCCGTGGGAAAACCGAGATAAAATATAGCCTATGTTACTCCCTGATATTACCTATAGCTTTCCATTGTGAAGGAATTTTTAAAATTGGTTCTGCTGTTTAAGCGTGAAAGCGAAACAAACCAACAAACTTATTTTCGCATTTATAATATTAGTAGGGATGGGAATGTTCTTATAGATGATTTAAATTCAAAATATTTAATACATATCGTCTCGCTGGGCTCGAGCCTCCTCCCAAGGAGGAAAATTGACTTACTATATCTACCTACCATTCTGGTCAGACATGTTGGTATAGGGTTTTATATTGAGTTTCACTTTTCTTGTATAGATACTATACCTATGCATATTGTATTCCTTAGTTATCTTTTACGACATCTACGGGTAAGATAGGGGGTTGGAGAATTATAGGTAGGTTTTCTTAGTCTGTCACCACAAGGAAAGGTTTTATATTTTTTTTTAATATCTATAGGTAGGTATTGTAAAATATAGTAAAAGTGTCATCACGAATTTTACTACTAGAACAACCATCACTGAACCACTTTGCAGAGTAGGTACGTAGTCATATTCCTATTGTTAAGTACCTAGGTACAAAATAAACGTTAGAATGAATGTCCATTAAATAGGTAGGTAATTATTTCATTCATGTACCTACTACATTTAGTAAAATTATAAAAAAATCTGTAATGTCAATAAATAGTAGGTACCTAAATGAAAAAGGACTTAATCAAAAAGTTACAAAATTGTTTAGTTTGAAATATTGATAATATAATACATTATTAGCAAAATATAATATTAGAGACAAGCTAAAATAGACTCTACAAACAGTAGTTTATAAAATAAAAGCTAGAAATAAAAAGTAAATTTAAATAAAAGTAATCCTCCATGCGGCCATCCGCATATCCGTCTACGGATTTGATTCATCTGTAACATTATTTGTTATTTTAACACTTCACAATCTGATCAGATTGAAAATAACCTAGACTTTGAAAAGCTAGATAAACAAACAAATAAAAAAAACTGTTTATATCTATGATTATTCTCTTAATGATAGGTAAAATGAATTAGCACAGAGAATAAGCATAGATTTTTTTGATGCTTATAGAAAAAAAATCACTTACCCTTCAATATAAAACGTAAAACTGCTATTTAATCATCGTATTCTAATCACGTAGGCGAAATAAGATAGAAAGTGATTCTTTTTTCTATAATTTTATAAAGTTTTCATCTACAAAACTGTTAGAAGTTTGTTCATTGACACCCCACTTTAACCAGTATACGGACCAATCGTATGCCGTCGGGCGACGCAGTAAGCCGCGCCCACGAACACTGCAATACGCATGCTTCCCCGACTAAGGAGCGCCCACAGAATCATCGTCTCACTCCCTCTCATATTAAAACTGAAAGCGTGATAGAGACAGTAAAACATTTGCCATTATGATTACATGCAAATTTTTTATTCATTGGTAAATGAAGTGTTGCATTAAGTAATTATGTATTATTATGTGGGTATCATGGTTTGTGTTGATCGTTAAGTCAAAGAAACTCACGGCGATCCCGTCACACTGAAGGGTTGTGAAACCATCGCAATTAACTATACAACTTTACATTATAACTAAAAAAATAGGTAACGGATAGCTGTTTTATTATGAATTATTTTCCATTATTTAAAAAAAAAGGAATAGGTAATAGTTTTAACAATAGTTAGACATAGATGCAAAAAATGAGAAACGTAAGATAGATAAGAGTTAAAACGATATAAAAAAACATATAACTATCTACCTAATTACCCTGAGTTTTACAGTTACTAAATAATAATCTTTTTCCGGGTGAAATTCCCACTACACAATACCATTTTTGTGTGGTAGGAATTTTACCCAAAAAGGTACAACTCCTGTGCGCCAAATTCAAAACAGGTAGGTACCTAATGGTTTCTAGAGTTATGAAATAACACAACCTTGGTTTACAGAATTATTTGTCTATTATTTTATTCTTAAAATAATAACAATTCTTATAAAATCACATATTAATCATTATTAACATATATTTTTGTCTTAGTATTATCACTTCACCCAAAAAGTAGTCTTTTTTGTTTAATACCTATAAAGTGGCTGCCAATTAAGCATCCTAGCTCAAATAACACACAATAAATAAATGTCTATTTAGTTTTACTGCTTAGAAATCCAAATATTTAACATGAAGTCTGAAAATTTGCTAAAAAAATTACAATAAACTTAAACCCTTTTGCGTTAAATATAAAGATATGAAAACTTATTCGTTACCTATGTTATCTATAGGTATAGGTACCTAGTTATATTTATCGTGGCCATCTCAACGAGGAAGGCTGTATAATTTTATAAAACGAAAACATTTTCCTCTGCGACCTTAAAATACCTAAACACCGAAATGCCAAACGACTTCAAAAACGTGAAGGCACATATGATATTTACCTATAAGCAATTTTATCAAGATTCTTAATCTTGTACGGAATTCTCATTTAATTTAAGATCCAGTAAGATATAAAGAGCTGTCAGTGCCAGCAATCTGATACAACTTTACCAACATTCAACAAATTCTTATGTTCAAAAGATAAATTATATCAATTCTAAACCAGTTTCAAGTAAATACCAATAAACAATATCTAAATAAACACATAGACAAGTCTTTTTCTTTTTGTTAATGAACGGTAGAGACAGGTAGAGTCACCCTAAAGCCGTAAATTATTTTGAGGTGGTTGTGCCAACACATGTCTCTGTTGTCGCGTGACTAGCCGATTATTAAGTCGTAATAAATTTTATGGCCCTCGAGACTGGGGTAGATGTCTTTTGGGACATCCAACAGACCTCGTAATTTTTTGTTTGATTAACAAACTAGCCGAGTTAGATGGGAATAAAACATTCTGAATATTTTTTAAATCCGATTAAATCGAGATATCGAAATAATAGAAGCGAATTTGTGTCTGTAGGTACCTACCTAAGAAAAAAGCTAAAACATGTAAAAAATAAATATACCTACATATTTATTGAGTCCCACTGTTTGGCTCAAGCCTCCTCCAGAACAAGAGGGAAATTGACATACCACGCTAGTCAGACGAATTGGTATAGGGTTTATATCAAGTCTACCTTCTCTTGCTTAAATTTCCTCCTCCTCCTGGATTGGAGAGAAATTGACCTACTATACCACGCTACTGAGACGGGTTAGTGTAGTTTTATTTCGAGTTTCCCTTCTCTCATATGAAGTATATTATCTTAATATACATATTTCTTGTGAAGCTACGTGTGTATGTCACTGAACTCCTCCGAAACGACTGGACCGATGTTGAAAAAATTTTTTGTGTGTGTTCAAGGGGATTCGAGAATAGTTTAGATTCACAATTGGACCCGATAGCTGGCGCTGCTGTATTATTTGAACAGCGTCTGTTGGGTCAGCTAGTCTACGTATATATTTTCATTTTCCGTTATGAAGAGAAAATAAAATCAACTTAAAATATACTTCAATCATTATATAATATATTACCAGAATATACATAAGCTAAGTAATATACCTACTAGTAATTTTAATACCTAATTAGAAATTAGATAACATGAATACAGCGAGCACATTAATAGTTAATTAACAGCTAATTAACCACCTATTATATGGTATGTGTCTATTCTTATCGTTACGGGGGACTTATATAGCCCAAGTGAATATGATAGGCTGGGTAAATATTATGAATAAAAGGCTCAAAATGCTGCAAGTTTCTTCACAATATTTTCATTATCAGTTCATTCGTTTAAGACAAGTGACAGTTTATGCTTCATATTAGATTCAAATGATAGGACAATTTTGGTAATTCAGAGGTGCTTTTTAAGTTCAAGTGCTAGAATCGTATTATAATAAAGTATTAACTAAAAAAAAATTAAAAACAAGCTTTTATTTCAATGCTCTAGTTCCTGTGGCCACCTTCCGATGCCATTTCGAGATCCTGGCTTTCATGTAGCATAAGAGTGCTTGTCAAGACTATTCAAATGAGTCCAAACCCGACAGTTTTATCTTATTTAGTTTAGGAGTTTCTATAGCCACCTTCCAACGCCATCTTGAGACCAGCTTCATGGTACCATATTATTACATTGTCACCAAAGTTACGTAAGTAAACCAAATTTCAACCTAATGTAAAGACAGGAAGTGGTTCTAATTTAACTCTCAAGATTTGTCCTATACTAACAGGGCAAGTAGAATAAAAGCTTTTAATTTAAAGATTTATTGCTTTAAATTATCACGACATTTTTCCGTGTGGTGATGGAGTAAGAATATAATTTACCACTCCCTTTCTTGCCTGTGGGTGCCGTAAAAGCCGACTAAGAGATTATAATATGCATATATCAATGCAAGAGAAGGATTACTCGAAATATAACCCTGTATCAACCCGTCTGACCAGCGTGTTACAATCGAGCAAATTGCCTCCCATTGTGGAGGTTTAAGGCCAGCAGTGGGACGTATACATAACGATGATCACGATTCTATATTCTTAGCAAAAGGCAATAGGTATTAATTTTCCATGAAGCAACAGTACCGAAACCACCCAAGCCAATGTAAGTATAAGAAATGTCATTGTAAAAATACAACTTATACTAATATACTAAGAATAAATATATACGTACAGAATACAATGACAGGGCAATAAAAATTAGTAACAATTTGTAGAAACTAAACGCCTTCAACTTTACATATATTTCTTTTAAACTCTCGCTGTGCTCACAGCAAGAAGTCTAGTGGCCTAGACTTAACATTAGCATATTAGCATACCTATTATTTATCATGTAGATATATTAACCAAGGAGATACTTATTTTTTCAACCTTGAACTATGAATCTCACTAATGAAGGAAGACCTTTTTATTTTTATAGTTTATTTTAAAGACAACACCCAGCCCCTTGTGTTGCGGAGGAATTTTCAAAGATATAATTAACGGACACAAATTACATGCAGATTCAGAACAATAATTTGTGAAGCACAAAATGTGGTTACTGGGTGGGATTCGAACCCATAACACTGGCGCGGTAGGTCAGTATCTTAACCACTATGCCATCTGTGCAGTCCACAGATATTTTGATAACATCATTATATTTTTTATCTATTTCAATTATGAATAATGTCTAATTTACAGAAAAATAAGTAGGTATAATTTAGAACACCTGTGAACCAAAATCATTTGAGAAACCTGAGTAAACCGATATATGTACCTATAAAATTTGTCAACTTGAGTAAATATGGCGGTTCTAACACTTGCTTATAAAAATGGGTTAGTAGATATTTCAGCAAACATCTTAGTTCGCTGAGGATGAATAAAAATGAAACCCTATGCCAATAAATAGTCTGGCCAGTATGGTTTAGTACATAGGTACTAATATAACAATGGCCTTGGCTTAAAAATATCCATTGGCGAGTCCATTAATTATACCCATTCGTTTCTCATAATTATAATAAAAATCAAGTAAAGGATATAAGTTGATAATTTCACAAGGAGAAGGAAACTCAAACTAAAACCGCTTGCCAAGATGATACAGTAGGCTGTATATAACTTATGTCCATGTAGAAGAGACCTGTACCCAAAATTTGTAAATTTCAACACTGTGTTACCAAAAACAGGCATCTACTTAATACTGTGAGTCATTTTTAATGACAATTTAGAAAGATGTTTACTATAATAAGGCAGGATAACATTAATTCTGTAATACACGGACGTCTATGCGATAAAAGTATTTTTTCTTATTAATATTTATATTATTTTATAATCATCATCGTCATCATCTTGCTCTTATCCCAATTACTTGGGGTCGACGCTATATGTCATCTGTTTTGACATATTGCATAAAGTTTCGGCAATGACTTTTATGACCGGCCGCCTGCCTGACGTCAACTCTCCTTGGGAATGTAATCGTTGACCCAAATGGTACCAGATGGAGTTAGTCCGGGTCAATCTAGGGCTCTTAGTCGTCTTTTACGACACCCACGAGCAAAGCAAGGGTTGGTAGTATTCGAAGCCGCTACCACACATATTTTATAATATCACATTAAAATATTACCTATTATAATTAAAAAAGAAAACTAATAATTATAAAATTATAAGAGATTATTACTTTAATTTCTATATTTTTTATAGTTTTAATACAATTCAAAGTGTCCCGAAAACGCGTAACGCTACTTAAATAATAAGTTACGTGAATAGTGTGAAATTAAAACTATAAGAATACTTATATACATACACGCGACGTGGATTTATCACTCAACGTAGTAGTATAAGTGGCGTAGCATCATCATAATTAGCACTTAATTATAATTAAGCCACCAATCTGTAAGATAAATGGCTGCGTCAGTGATACGTAGGTTAAATAACGTGTTTGCAGCACTTTATTTTATTGAATGCATTTTATTTCAAACCTAATTCAGGAAAGACAATAACATTTTAGGAGTGGTAGGACCACATTGTCGACAGTTATCTGTCTACAGCCGCAGGCCGGTCCGTCCGGGGCAGTACCATGCTCTCGCAGAAAATCGACGTCTGAGTAGTAGCAATTTATTACTGCGCTTCGTTCGGTGAGCGAGAGAGCCGGAAGCTCAACTTTCTGAGGGTGATTGCGTGTGGAGGGTTTTGGTGGTGCCCTTGGTATCACCGAGCCTCAATGCCCGCATTCACACTCTCTTCACTTTCTTCGTGGTAGGCAACGGCCTTGTAAGGGTCCATGAGCGGCAGCAACACTTACCATCAGGTGTACTGTTTGCTCTTTTGCCACCGTTCGCAATAAAAAAAAAAAAAAAAAACATTCATAATACACTATTAAACTATAATTTCTTCCTGACGCTGCCGGCTATCGCTAGGGCGATGGTCGACAGCGTCGGGAATTGGGACGCGGTCGCAGCCTTCTGCGAGACAGTGATCTCGCGGAAGGAGGCGGCGGATCGCCTGCGCGAGGAGCGCAGCCTCGATGAGGAGATCCGCCGCCGGCGACTGGGGCGGCGCAGGCGCAACTATCTGCGCCTCATGCCGCCTTAGCCGAGGCCGCGGGTGACGTGACCGGGGATTAGTCCGTCACCCGCCGAGAGGCCGACCGCGTGAGGAAAGACCGACGTCCCCCCCGAGGGGGGGACGTCGGTCGATGGGAGGGTACCCCAATAGGGGGTATTCCGTCGGGCCGACCACTGACGACAAGTTAACGCTGCTCCAGTGGTCGGCCCAACGACGAAGGCGACGTGGGCTTCGGGTGGGTCGCGGGAGTTGCGTGCTCAAGCCCCTCTGTCGCCCCGGACGGAGTGGTGCGGAGGCGCGCCGACCGCGGCCCACCCACAAAAAAAAAAAAAAAAAAACTATAATTTCTATGTAATTATTATTATCTCAGCTCATATATGTCCCACTGCTGGGCTCGAATCTCCCTCACGATAAGAGGAAAATTTATCTACTATAGGACCCATACTGGTCAGATGGATTGCTATAGGGTTTATTATACCTTGCTTAGATGTTATATGCATAGTCACTTAGTCGTGTTTTAGGATACCCACGGGCAGGGTTAGTGAATTGTATTTTTACTCTGCCACCATACGGAATGTCAAGATAATTAATTTATTACGGATCGTGTATGTATTTATTTTTTTAATGCCTATGGTAGCAAACGAGCTGTCAGCCAACGGTTGGTAATACTCATGGTCCTTCGCAATACCAAATGCACAGTTAGGTTTGTTACCTATCGTAAAATATTTCACCCTCCGGACCACAAATACGTATGTTTTAATTTTAATAATATATATTTTTTAATAATATATTTATTTAGACTATTTTTTAATCAAATTTATTATTTTATCTTATTATAATTTAATAAAATAAACAAACAATAGTCCCTTATTACAAGTCATTTAACTACATTCATGCTTGAAATCATCACGAAGGTATTGCATAAAAATCTTTTATAATTAATCGTTTACACTTTTCTTTTTACAGTCCATATAAATGTATAACAGACTCCTCCATTATAGGAACGAAAGTACAACAGATGTACAACATTGTCTTAAATCTTGACCGACGTCCTCCCCGAGGGGGGGACGTCGGTCGACGGGAGGGTACCCCGCGTAGGGGGTATTCCGTCGGGCCGACCACTGACGACAAGTAAACCTGCTCCGGTGGTCGGCCCAATGACGAAGGCGAGGTGGTTTTCGGGTGGGTTGCGGGAGTTGCGTGCTTAAGCCCCTCTGTCGCCCCGGACGGAGTTGGTGCGGAGGCGCGCCAACCGCGACCCACCCCAAAAAAAAAAAAAAAACATTGTCTTAAATCTAAAATATCTTATTTAAAAAACTTTGTCTAAATGTTGTCTACATTTAATCGATCAAAATAGATGAAAAAAATCACGTATCTAAGACTAACATAAATTGAAAGGTAAAAAAAAAACAATTGATATCTTTTAAATAAATGAGAGTAAGATTTTTAACAAACACTTACTTTCTACACTTCATTCTTTAAAAAGATATCATCAGATAGGCTGTCGACCATAAAACTGAATAAAAACCGTGGATAAAAATATTTCTCGTACCTATTTTAATATGATATCTTATATTGATGTATATATAGAAATGGATTGAGATTAGAAAAATAAGTCATAGGTACTTAGGTACATGGTGTCTTATCGTCATCATTTCAGTTTATAAACGTCACATAGTAGACGTACGACTAGTCGATATCGTAAAAGACTAAAAGCTATACATTCATATACTCGGACCAATTCCATCAACAATTGCATCCCCAAAAAGGATTCAGGCAAGCAGCTATTCAAAAAAAAAAAATCTCAATAACTTTTGGAGTATGTCCTGTTACACACCCCGTGTGGAGACGGAGTAAGAATACAATTCACCACTCCCTATCTTGCCCGTGGATGTCGTAAATGACGACTATGAGATATAATATGCCCATAATGTTTTTCACATCTGTGAAAGAGAAGGAAAACTCGAAATGAAATCCTATACCAACATGTCTAACCAGCATGGTATAGTAGGTCAAATTCCCTCCCATTGTGGAGGAGGTCCGAGCCCAACAGTGGGACGTACGTGGGTTGCGATGATGATGATGATGTACTGTTAGAGTAGGTACATATTGAGTCGACCCAAGGAATAGGGGCATGATCAAAGTAATAATGATGGTATGACACAGGGCAAAACACAAGCTTCCTCTAAATTATGTGGGAAATTGATCTACTATATACTGGTCAGATGGATTAGTAAAGAATATAATTTCAAAGACTTTCTTCTTTTGTAGTTATTTTACTCGCCTACTTCCCTTAGTCAACATCCTATCATCCATTCATTCATCTACCAACTCCATTGATGAACAAAAGCTGGACAGGAGCTAATGACCTTATCCTAGGCAATGCTGTCCATTTCCCCAGTTATCTCTCAAACTATTTTTTAAATTCCCACGGGTAAATAAGGCGATAGCATATTTCATAGTGACAGAAATACCATTTTTCAATTATGACAGAAATATCATGTCGATATCTAGGGAGTTATTTTTTAATCATTGATATCTAATTAAAAAAAATATAGTTACCTATCAATCGTGTTTGAAGGTTCAAATATTGAGATGTTTTCGGATATATCTTTAATTCATTTCCTGTAAACACATCTGTCGTAATAATTAAGTAACGAAAATTCTATACATATTGCCCGGTTGAAGAAGTCGTTACGTATATGGTAAATGCATTCCATCATGTGACGAAGTAAGAATACAATTTAGGACAATTTCATTTAGTGGTAGCTTCAGATGGCTGTCGCATCTTTACGCGGTCTTGTAGTGAGTGTAGCCTCTCAACCCAAATCTTTCGTAAGCGAAAACTATCATAATATTCATAAATTTGAAAGTAGGTTTATTTATTTATATGTTACGTTTTCAAGCCTAAACTACTAAACTCATTTTAAAAAGCTTTTCTAAATAGATAGCTACATTATCAAAGCTATACTTCAAGCTTACATTGGCTATATTTCATTTCCATATTCCTACGGGAATAGGAACTATGTGGATGAAACGGCTGAAATTTGCTATTCATTTTTATTATAGTAAAAAATATTTTATTCAAATAGGTATTTGAACAATATTTTTTTAAAATACTATATCTCGGACTAAGAAATAAATCAATATATTGCGGACAACTCATTAACATACAATTAACTGATCATCACACAAAGAAATAAGAATTGTCCTCAGCGGAGAACGAATATATGATACTTGAATGGAGGCCAACTGTGATTTACACCACCAACTATGAAGACAACTAAAGGATGCAAATAGATAATATGGAATAAAAGGGGATAAAATACTTTGGGAATAAAATGACTGGAACGTATATGGTTTGATAAAGTATTCCTGTGTGGCGATTGTGTTGACGATTTAAGAATGTAAACAAATAAGGTCACTACAAGATTATAAATCTCGAAATAAAACCTTATGAATACCCCTCTGGACAGTGGCCAGCGTGATCTACATCTTAAAGATGGGGGACTATATTTAATTTAATACTTCTCAATGACTGATGACGGAATAAGAATACAATTGTCGCCAACTTTTACTAGCCCTTAGTCTCACCAATTTGCATCTTACTCCTAGAAGACGAACTTATAACACCTACCTACCTACTATAAACATCACTCAACCTGCCAAAAATTACCGCAATGTTCCTTCAAATGAATGATAATATTCTATGAACGAGGTCAACGTCCAGCAGTGGATAGTAGAAGTCAGAATAATGGTGATGATATGGACTAACAGACTAATAGTCTTGTGATCGGTTACAATTTTATATGTCATTGCCCCCTTTCTTTGCGCTATAATCCTATTTTCTTTTTGATTCCTGAGTAAATTTTTTCGACTTTGACACATTGTATCCTCCATCACTAAACAGGGAACAATAATATCTAAACATCTAAAATATGAACAAACTAGAATACATTTCATTTATATCCGTTAATAAATTAAATATTTCTTTGTGAATACATAAATATGATTAAATACAATGATATTATATCAATGATATGCGGTGTAAAGTAATATTTACTCTTCACGAAGACGTCGAAATGTCAGTGATGCATGGCACTTGTCCGTTCGTCTAGACTTATACTAAGCACTTCCCTCGAAGAATTATTATAGGTACAACTTCTGGTGTATTATTTCATTATTATAATGGCAAAATAATTACAAACTAGGTTATGCAAATGATAATATATGAATTTATTTCATTATGAAACTATTATAGTAACAAAAATTATATGTAGATATCAATACCAACACCAAAATAATTTAATGTATAAATATGTATGATTCAAGTTAAAAAGAATTCAACAGTCATAAGATCTACCGACAGAAGTGAAAACTTGAAACTATTATCAAACAGTAATTTTTGTATATTCACATTGTTTGATCTTAAATTAATATTTGCAAAATCAAAACTTTTCTTTACCAAATAAACGTTAACACGTCACGTTAGAGTTAACACGTCACGAGACCATGTCGATGACAACTTACATGAATTTACTTTTCACTTCAAAAGTATATTTTTTAAAGAAATTGAAGTTCACCGCAACTGTCGATTATTTACCATCCGTTACCATCCATCGGTCCATTGAAATCGGATACCTGGTGTTGCGACGGAGTACCCTAATTACGAGTACGTTAATCGGAGAAGCGAAGAGCGAATAGTAGATAAGAGCGGTAGCGGGAGCGGAAGCGGGCGCGATAGCGCACGTGGCGGGCTCAGGTGCGCCCCGCCCCGCTCGCCCCGCCCGCCGCTAGTTTGATGCCGCGTCAACTGAACCGCTCACCTCATCGTCAGACGCGCGCTGCACTCGACGCTCGAACGCCGGGAAAATACGAGTCAATTTTCGCCCGCGACAACATACACCGAAGTTTTCCGAATTCGAATTCACGAAGTTCGATCTTTATAAAGACACGTAACGGTCGTATTTGAATTCAGTAAAATTTTTGTTTGTTTAATGTATTTTTGTTTTTTGTTATCGGTAAAATTTAATTTTTTGTGAAAAAGTGTCTAATAAACTTGTGGGATGTTTTGTGATTATATCAACTACATTGATTGTGATTTGTCATAAAGTTGACTGATGCAGTTATTGGTGACTCTAAACTTATAAATTAGAGTAAGTATTTCATAATCATATATAAAAAAAAAGATATTATTTTATCTGTATACAAAATTATCGGCAATTCACAAAGTTTTGAAAAGGCGCGAGACAAATATCAAAGCGTATCGCGGTAAATCTCTTAGGACGCTGTGAATTCGATCTGTCCACTTGACATGGAACATTAAATATTATTATATCCCAAGAGCTTTTAGCGTTAGTGATCATTCAAATAATTTTATAGCTGTATTTTTACAAATACATTTACAAACACGACTTTTATAGGTATTTATTATTTATTTTTATGAGAGATCAGTTACTTATAAAATGTATTACACATATAAAAAATGAATATAACTTTATTGTCTTATCTAAAAGATCTATATATTTTATATGAGTTGTAATTTATATGATTTAATAAATTTTATTACAATCTGTGGTTAATATTAAAAAGTTTGATTAAATTTAATATTAGATTGTTGTATTAATAATCGCAATAAAAATAGAGCATAAATAAACATCTCAATAAACATTAAGGGCAATTCAGACCGTGTTTAATAATTTGCCCTCAATATTTTATGCATTTACTTATATAGTATAAGTACTTAAAGATGTATTAATATATTCAGTTAACGTATTATTTTGTATATTTGTCTGAAAAGAGACATCAAAACGAACTTCAAATTTATATACCCTAAAAAATTACAATTTTTGCTCTATTACGGCTCTTGTCAAATTCCTAAGCAAATTTATAGGTATCGAAGTAAAATATCAACCTTACCAAAAGACAAAAATTAATAAGTAGGAATCATTTTAAAATGTTTGCGTTGTTGCGCTTTTACCTAATTAACTAAATCACCAATTGGTTACTCTTTACTTAATATAAATATTAGTAAATAGGAACTTATTCTTATATTTTATTTATATATATGATAGACTTATATTTTAGTTAAATTCTTTCCAAAAATGAAATGAAACTATTAACGATTTATCAAGTTACCGACTCGTAAAACTCACACGAAACTACTGTTTATCATCAAATGCTACAATAAAAACTATCAAAATGCCGAATTAAAATTAAAACAGACATTCGAGGCATGTTCTTCAAAGGATGTCTGGGAATAAACAAGTGTGCTGTAAAAAAAAAATCTTTAAAAAGAAAAACAAAAAGCAATGAAATCGGTTCGGCCCATTTAATGTGGACCGGACGGGAGTGACAAAAATTCTAAACTGAAATAAACTCAACACATGTGTCTTTATGTCACACGGTGAAGTATAGGCAAACAATAAGTTATGTTCAGACAAATAGTATTAGAAATTATTTATTATATGATTTCAGCTCATATACATCCCACTGTTGGGCTTAAGACTCCTCTGCAATAGGAGCGCCATTGACCTCAACATATCATGCTGGTCAGACAGGTCGGTATAGGTTTCTATTTCGAGTTTTCCTTCTCTTGCATAGATTTTATATGCGTATTATGTCCCTTAATCGTCTTTTACGATATCCAGGGGCAATATAGTTTGTGAATTGTAATCTTATTCCGTCACCAAACGGAAAGTTATTCTATATGGTGCGTATTAAATATTATTTCGGCTCATATACGTCCCACTTTTGGGTTAGAGCCTCCTCTATATTGGGGGGAAAATCGTCTAATATACCCAGCATGCTAGTCAGATAGGTTGGTATAGGGGTTTATGTCGAGTTTTAATTCTCTTGCGATCATTTCTGCATATTACATCCTTTAGTCATCTTTTATGATACCCACGGGCATGAAAGTGGGTGGTGAATTGTATTCTTAGTCTATCACCAGACGGAAATCTCGGCTCAATAAAGTATTTAGCCAATAAATATCTTATCTTCTATTTAAATAAATGAGTAGGTATATAAGCCTATAGTTATAAATCTACTGTAATTCTTATGAACAGTAGATTAATCGTGTGGTGACGGAGTAAGAATACAAATCACCACCCTCTACCTTGCCAGTAGATGTCGTAAAAGACCACTAACGAATACAATATTCATATGATTTCTATGTAAGATAATTTTTAACAAAACAAAAACCGTCTTCAAACAGTAAACTAATTAAAATTGCCTATAAAATTTTAAGAATTCCACCAATTTCTCAAGGACACCACCATCAGATCCTGGCCTAATGACTATGGGACCACCCGGGAATTATACTCTATCAAACAAAAAAAGAATTTTGCAAATCGGTCCAGGCGTCTTTGAGTAATCGGTGAACATACATAAAAAAAAGATATATTCTGATGAATCGAGAACCTCCTCCTTTTTTTGAAGTCGGTTAAAAAGGAAAACTCGACATAAAACTATCAGTCTATTTGTCCAGCAAGATGAAGGGTGGTGTCTTAGGTCAATTTTCCTCTTATAATGAAGATGGCTCGCGTTCTGCAGTAGGATTTATATAAGCTGAGATGATAATGACTATAGATTATGTTTGTTAGATGGTGGATTAATAATACAAGATATCGCCGTACCTACTTACGATATTCATATCGTAGCGTAAGCGATTAAGGGTCACATGTAGAACATATATAAAGGGAAGAAGAACTTAAAATGAAAGCTCTTGACAATCTGTCGTGTTATATCTTTACTGTTTTGAGGGAAGCTTATAGGTGGTTCGAACATCCAAAAAACTATCTTTAATTAGTATATGGTATTTCGGGTCTGATATATTTTGAAATGGGTAAATTGAATTCATGAATTTGCAAAAGATTAACTAAAAATCATTATATGATTGTAAGAGTAACATCCGTAACATCACTTGAAACCCTACTAACTAAATCATTATAATATTATTCATTTCTAATGTTATTTATTTTTATTATGTATTAAGTTTATAACTTTTCTATACTCGCATTATAAAAAAATTATATATCTAATTAATTAAAATATGATTGCATAATATTATATAAATGCATTATTCTAATCTATCTTAATTAATAATAAAAGGGTATATTTAAATAGATTTGTTAAAAAATACCGTATTTTCAAAATAAGCCTACTGCTTACTCCAGTACCGCACTCACACAGATCTACTTCTAATATTTATTTATTTTTCGGCTTATAATTTTTATTCCTATTATACTCACTAATTTTATTACTTAAATATTACTCAAGTCTAAATTGATGTTATCAAATTCAATGCTAATTTCTTTAAATTAATTCAAATTTTTACAGTATTAATTTGAAAATTGTAAATATTATGAAAAGATATAAAGATAGTGTGTCATTTTAAATTCCAACAATAAGTAATTATTTTGTCTCTATTTTAATTTATAAACCGTTATATGTATATTTTATTATATTATAATAATTATTATATGTAGGTATATAATATAATAAATTGTTATAATTTACGTTAGCATATCTTTTAATAACAATGAAAGAATTTATACCTATTTATTTGTTTGTAAGTAAAAATAATCCCGCTATTAATTTAAGCATATCTAAAAAACTTATTAAGCTTATTTATTATTATATGTGCATACTTATTATTTTAAATAGCATTATTATTATGTTATTTAATTTAAATTTTGTGTAACGATATATTTAAACAATATTAAAATATTATTGATAGTAGGCATTATTTGAATGAATAAACTAAATATTTGATTTTTAATCTAAATAGGGGGTTTTTGTCCGTCCTGTTAATGATTAATAGGGGGTTTTTGTCCACATCGATACATCTACCCCATTGTATCATAGTGCATTAACCTAACAAATTAACATTACAAATTAATAAGATAAGACTTAAAATCTAAAAATTTAGGAAAAAGTATAAATATATAAAATTTATTAAATATCACAGATATAATAAATGTTCAAATAATTGTCCGATTCAAATAAATTCAAATTTACCTTAAACTGTTGCTGCATTACGTTAATATCATTATTTATGTGCATAAAATGTGTAATAACGCCAACGTTCGAACAAAATTCACACATTTGTCATTCGGTGAGCAAATGCGACAAATAAATCGGTTGCACAATGACTGCTAATTTGCTCATAAAGATGTATGCACTGAGCGAGTTCATAAATCCGCCGAAGTCACATTCGGCCTACCGCTTACACCCATAAACCTCTGCGGACACTTTTATAGTCGTACCACGTGGCTGAGACGCTGTTTTTTCCGCACTTGACTCGACATATGTACTGTGACTTAGGAAGTCACATCCCTAAATTAATTTATTGTTTTAGAATAGACCCCCAGCATGACGCAAGTGGTACACGTGTTTAGTGATTTATGCAACTATACTATTGAAGAGGTACGGCTTAAAAACAAAAGTGACCGTAAAATAAACCACGTTGCGAACTTACGTTATCGATGGTAATCAAGGCCCACCCTGGCGAATACTTGTAACTTGCTTAGATACAAGAGCTTTTTTTTTAGTAATTTACCTCTTTGATAGACCTATTTCAATTCACAACTAAATAAACATCTTGGAATTTTCTAGGAAAAAAATTGTGTATGGGTTTTCCCAAAATCAAACAATGCGCAGATGGTGTAGTGGTTAAGAGACCGATCTACCATGTCACGTACCGTAGTTTCAGTTCCCACGCAAAACAATACTTTCTACAACCCACAGTTTTTTTTTCTAAATCTGAGTATAATTTGTGTCCGTTAATTGTATGATTGTAAAGTTCCCCGCAATGTGAGGATTATTGCCAAAGTGCAGGGTATTTGTCTTTCAAAAAAAAACATCCACCAACATATGTATTTAGTCCATAAATCATATTTGATATAACACAATACATATTTAAATCAAACACTTAAGATATGATCCGTGATACAACATTTATCATGTATAACAAGCAAGATGCTCTTGACCAACTAATGTGTCTCATTTTATCGCAGGTCCATCAATCAAGCACCACTCTACGGGGACAATTGAAACGGACTACGAACATCAGTAGCACTTAATATGTCCAACTAGACTATTCAGTGCTCGTCCAAACGATGACAAGTGTCAAAAGATCTTGAGAGACAGGATAAAATACACTGTTACCAATGAACGAATTAAATTATAACGCAGGAATGAGTTCCTACCAGTTTGTTAACTCACTGGCCTCCTGTTATGGGAATCAGGGGCCAGGGCGTACTGGAACACCCGTTGAACAAACTGGTCATCCTGGTCTTCCAACACCAGGAGCTGACTATTATAATCCCAATCCAACAGCCTCAGCTTATCCAAATACGTGTTATTCTCCACCACAAGTTGGACATCATTATGCTCAGCATCCTTATGGGACACCGACGTCTGGAGCTCATATGCAGCCCCAAACGATGATAGACTATACGCAACTACATCCTCAGCGGCTCGCCAGCAGTGCAACTCATATGCACCAGCATTCAAATCCAAGCCCTGGAACGTTATCACCTAATTTAATGTCGACACCACCAAGTCAAGCAACGGGTAATAGTTGTAAATTTGCGGATTCTACATCCACTACAGGAGTAGCATCTCCCCAAGATTTATCCACGTCCTCTGGACCAGGAAGGACTTCACCTGGTTTTGGTGTTGTACAAAATCCAAGTGGAACCACTAGCTCCAAACTAGGATTGACTACACCTATTGCTTCGCCCGTAGAACACAAAGCTAATGTAAATCAGAATATATCAAGTCCAGCTTCGAGCACATCCAGCAATGAGAGTAATGAGGCTAATAACTCCAGCTCAAACAATCCGAAGAATTCTAAATCATCAGCTTCAAACTCTTCGGCGAATCCCCCGCAAATATATCCATGGATGAAACGTGTTCACCTCGGACAAAGTAAGTGCACTTAATCAATTTTAAATAGCTATAAGATCACTGCTGTAATCGGGTTGTTGAAGATTTCTCAAACGCGGTAGTAATCAACATTATAAACGATGCTATTCACACTTTTTTACTAGTAGCGTGAAATTTCAAATGGTTCAGCCTCGTCGGCTTAACTAATAACACTAGCGATGACCACGCCTCTATCAAAAATCAACAGTTTGATGAAATAGAAATAAAACAATCCATCAATTGGATACCGAGGTGGAGACAAAACAAATTATATATCTATTTATTAAGCATTAGCATGCATTAATGTTGAATCGATATGAACCGCTGATAGATGGTGTTCATAATAAGACATAATGACTTTGTTGCCGGGCTTTAACAACTGAACATCCGAAGCCTTTTTTCTTCACGTATCCTAATGATGGGGAAAGTGCGTGCTCATCATGACGTTACATTTGACGGAGATAACTTTTAAAGCGTGAATTGGGTTATTCAAGGGTTAATCTGTTTTAAATTTAAATTCCAGATTATTTTGTGAACTTTTTATGCTTCTTCTGTACTAGCAATTTGTTTATTTCATTCAAAATTGTATAGGAACACTCTAATTTTATAATTAAATTAATTTAAAACGACATTAATCGCCAAGTGTACAGTTTCTGAAAATAATTTGAAAAATAAAAGCATAAATTAAAAAGATATCTATCAGGCAGATAATAATAGGTTAAAAATTGCAAAATGGCAGTGTACCTGTCAGTAAAATGTCATGAAATAAAGACTGGAGCAGATGTTGTCTACTGCTTCTGAGAATCATTTAAGTATTGTTACACATACAGCAAATCCTCACCGACCTTGTCAAGGTTCACGCTGCTCTCTAAATTGGTTTATTTTTACATGTCCCATTTTATGTGACAATATAATAAAACTGACCGTGTTTTCTATTATTTTTATATTCATACTAGATTTCTAGCTAATTTTGTATACGCTGGCTATACGTTATTTACATCAATTTTTGTTTTTTCTAATATCTTTCACATATGTATGTGGTTACCTACCAGTTTTGAAAGCAAACTATCGGTTTTGAAAAAGTTTATAAAATAATTAAGCAAATTTAATTTTTGGAATTACATTATTTATTGTATTTTACCCACTATTATTATGTAAATCTTGCTGGTAATTTCGTAGTACAGTGAAGGAATCTGTAACGATGGTCTGATCCACGGAAGGCTATGGGGCTGCATTCCACTCTTATATCATCCTGAACGTGTCGGTTTTGGTGTGAATCAGTATAGCCTATAAAAAAGAGATAATTGGAGTATCTCTTTTGGGTCCAGGATCAATATCTGTATAATAGCATCTGTCCTTATTTAGATTCTGTTTTGTGGCTTATACAGCTTTCTGTAACGTTGATAATTTCTCCCTAATCATGGCTATATAAAACAAACTTAGTGGCACTTGACAAATATGCTTAAGTTCGTATCATAATAGTATAATACAAATATATAAACATACATTTTTTCGTTCGTTATATATAAATTTATAAAAGACAAAAAACTTAATATGCAAATTATTACTAATTTGTAAATTATGAAATTAAAAAAAAAAGATAAGAATCTAAACATGCAAATATGGGTAATTAATGCAAAGTAATAGCCTAACTTATGCACTGTCACCGGGGATGATTACAAATATCCGACGGCACACGACATACCTATATTATAAATTACCTAAACACTTGTATAAAAAACTAAGTAGATAGTACTTATATATTTAGTTTCCGTGTGATGACGTAGTAAGAGTACAATTCGCCACTCCTTATCTTGCCCGTGGATGTCGTAAAAGACGACTAAGGGATATAATATGCATATAACGTCTGTGCAAGAGAAGTAAAACTTAAAATAAAAACCTATGCCAACATGTATAGTGCATGACTAGCATGGTATAGTGGGTCAATTTCCCTCCTACTGGGACGAGGCTTGAGCCCAACAGTGGGACGTGTATGAGCTGAGACGATGACGAGACGACTTATATATTTATTATTCTTATACTTAGATTTGTAAATGACGACTAAGCGATATAATATACATATAACGTCTATGCAAGATAAGGATGTTTAACCAGCAGGGTATCTCAATTTTCCTTCATGCCCAGCAGTGGGACGTGTATGAATTGAAACGATGATCATCATCAATACTTATACATACAAGATAATGTTTTCCAATAAAATACAAGTATGTAAATTTTATAAAATCATATTAAAATGTAAGCAGTTAGGTTGTTCGGCTTAATGCACATCAACGATTTGTAGTGAACGAACATATTTATTTTCATAATTTCAACCATCGTCATCATCATCATCGTCATTAATCCTGCTTTTATCCTAATTACTAGGGGTCTATGCAATATTACTTTCCATCTAGTGACGGAGCGAAAATACAATTTACTGTCCCCTTTCTTACCTGTGGGTATCGCAAAAGACGACTAAGGAATAGCAATATGTATACATCATCTATTCAAAAGAATTAAGAATCGAAATAAAACCCGTATACCCAGTGCGGTGCCGTAGGTCAATTTCACTCCCATTGTAGAAGAGACTCAGAGACTCAGACCCAGCAGTAGGACGTATATTTGCTGTAATGATGATGATATTGCAATATGTACTATTCTTCCATCGTACATATTGCAAAAGTTAATGGTAATAGTTATGACCGACCGCTTGTCTGATGTTAAACCTCCTTGGGTATGTAATTGGTTATCAAACGTTATCAGCTGAAGTTGGTCCAGTTCAATGTCATCATTCATTCATCATTTCGCCACATATACGTCCCGCTGCTGGGCTTGAGCCTCCTCTATAATGGTAGGGAAATTAACCTTACTATATCATGCTGGTCAGACAGGTTGGCATAGGGTTTTGTTTCGATTTTTCCTTCTCTTGCATAGTCATTTGCGTAAAATATCCCTTAGTCGTCTTTTACGACACCCACGGATATGAGAGGGGGTGGTAAATTATATTCTTACTCAGAAAGATAGTAGTAATATCAAATAAAATTCAAATATCAATGGAAATCTTCAAGAACAAGTTTTAGAAAATCATAAATTGAACGTATAGGTAACCATTTACCATTACCATTTAGCAATATATCAATTTACTTAATCCTTGAATACAAAGACAAACCTATTAATAGATAACATGTGCTATATCATGGTGGATAGTTAAGAACACAATATGTCACCGCCCCCTTACTTTTCCATGTGAATCATATAAACTGCCAGCGATAACACTATTAGTATTATCGAGGCACACAACTCCAGCTGTTCTGTTCTGTTCTTGTTCCTCAACTGACTTGCTATGAGTAGCAATTATGGCATTATTCGCCATCACCACTTCAAGCCCTATCTCTAACAGTGCTTATATCCATTCATATACCAGCCTACCAATGATCCAGCAGTGCATATTGATAGGCTGGTAGATGAATGGATATATGTTTTAATATCCAATCTATTTATTCTTGTTGAATGAGGACTAATAGAAACGGTAAGAATTTAAAACTACTTTACTGATTTGGTTTGATTGATATGATTTGATTTCATCTTTCATTTCAGCATTCATGGTCACGAGCGGATGTCCGCCGGTGACCATGAATGCTGTAAAGTGTTCGAAACGTCGGGCAATCATAAATCAAATACAAACACGATAAAATCCTGAAAGTAGTTTTATTTACAATGTGTAATACTCGCGTAAACATCAGAAATCATTAACGGTAAGAATTGTCTAATACAAAATTTTCTTCTTTCCGTAAGGTGACAGAGTAAGAATACAATTCATCACCCCTTATCATGAATATAGATGTCGTGAAGGACGATATAGGGAAATTATATGCATATGGCATTTGTTCACCAGCGTGATATAGTAGACCAATATCCCTTCAATTGTGGAGGAGGCTTGAGCCAATTAGAGAGACGTATAAAAACATATAAGATAACGATTCTTCTTATCGATATTCAAAAAGCTATCAGTCTGTATCTGTACTTAATCCAAAGATATTACCTAAACTCAATAATATGTACCAACTCAATAAAAGGTATGTGTAATATTATTGCATGTTACAAATGCAATATACTATTTTTATTTATATAAAGATATTTAAATTAATGAAGACTTACTTCATTAATTATAAACAATACAATTTAAATATTTGAAATGTGTGGGTTGGTAATTTGAATGAACTATGACAAGTCGCTTTTGAATAAATCTTAATAAAGCGCTCGGAAGATTTGCAAACAATACAACGCTTTCAATCTGTTTTACAGTAAATACATCGTAGTAGAATACGTATTTTGTATAAGTATTTTGTAATACGGTATGCATGTCTATTATGTAAAAGTTACCTCATATAATCAACTATAGCTAATGATTTCTCAATCATAATTTTAGCTAAATTAAAAAAAGACAGTAGACATATATAAGCGGATTGCTGGGTCTATTTCTTGCCCTTTGTCTTTTCTGTGTGGTCTCCACTCCCTCTCTTACTACTAAGGAGTATAATATGCATATAACATCTGTGCAAAAGAAGGAAACTTGAAATCAAACTCTATACATAACATGACTGACCAGCTTGGTATAGTGTCAACTACCCTCATATTGGGGAGGAGAATCGAACCAAGCAGTGAAACATGCAGGTATACTGTAGGCTGAGACGACGGCTTTACCAAATTTTCTGAATATTAATATGAATTATAACTTCAGTCATGAAATTTTGCATCAAAAATACTTCAAAATTTATAGCGTACGAAGTCGCAAGCACAGCTAGAAATAAGAGTGATACTCAGAAATTCTGTGAGATATAGTAATAACGTTTAGAGTTTATGACCTATTCGATTCAATATATCATAATGCTACCCGCATTGTTGATGCACATCCGTATTTCTGTTTTAGAAAGAATAGGCAGAGATATAAAATATTCAAATTTTCTATATACTTTTAAAATCTTAGCAATAAATGCAAGCATATTATGGCAGTTCTAGGGTTTGAACATGCCGTTGAAAATTTATTGGTGGAAATTTTACTAAAACTTTTATTGCATTCTGTAAGTTGAGTCTGGACTTTTGATATTTATGCTACTAGACTAACGTAGTATACAAAATAAGTTAGTCGCAATATCGTATGTACCCAAGGTATGCAAATAGAGGCGGGCTAGGTCGCGGCCCTTACATGTTTGGTGGTAATAACTCAGGCAGTCGGAGCCACCCTTCGTGCGTGCCGTCTGACGGCTTATAAGAATTCAATAAGTATACTGTTATTTAGCACTAGTTACTCAACTAACATGTTAATAAGTTATATTTATATTAAGCTCTCAGAAGATTGAAAGAGAAAACAAGAAAATGTTAGTCGCATTTAGTAGAAAAGTCCCATAAGGGCACTTGCATTATGTTAATTTTATAATTTATGTATGTATTGTCTGAAATTTTTTTTTTTATTGCAAACGGTGGCAAACGAGCAAACAGTACACCTGATGGTAAGTGTTGCTGCCGCTTATGGACCTTTACAAGGCCGTTGCCTACCGCGAAGAAAGCGAAGGGAGTGTGAATGCGTGCATTGAGGCTCGGTGATACCAAGGGCACCACCAAAACCCTCCACACGCAATCACCCTCAGAAAGTTGGGCTTCCGGCTCTCTCGCTCACCGAACGAAGCGCAGTAATAAATTGCTACTACTCAGACATCGATTTTCTGCGAGAGCATGGTACTGCCTCGGACGGACCGGCCCGCGGCTGTAGACAGATAACTGTCGACAGTGTGGTCCTACCACTCCAAAAAAATTAATCTTATATTTTTCCACTGGGTCTATACTCCGCCGTAAGCTAAGAAGATCCAGCAAGAAAGTCAACGGGCTCGTCGTTTATAGTCACTTCTTTTGAATAAAATTGTATACAACATATTTTCGGCGGATCGCCTGCGCGAGGAGCGCAGCCTCGATGAGGCGATCCGCCGCCGGCAACTGGGGCGGCGTAGGCGCGAATACCTGCGCCTCATGCCGCCCTAGCCGAGGCCGCGGGTGACGTGACCGGGGAGTTAGTCCGTCACCCGCCGAGAGGCCGACCGCGTGAGGAAAGACCGACGTCTTTCCCGAGGGGGCGACGTCGGTCGATGGGAGGGTACCCGAAGATACCCTCCCATCCGGTGTTCCGTCAGGCCGACCACTGATGACAAGTAACCCTGCTCCAGTGATCGGCCCAATGACGAAGGCGACGTGCATCGTGGGTGGGTTACGGGAGTTGCGTGCTTACGCCCCTCTGTCGCCCCGGACGGAGTGGTGCGAGGAGCGCGCCGACCGCAACCCACTCCAAAAAAAAAAAAAAAAATACAACATATTTTGTAAGTATTAATACGTAATAGTTTGTCGCTCTTCGTATGGTGAGAGAATAAGAATACAATTCTCCATCTTATTTCATGCCCGTAAGTGTCGTAAAAGTCAACTCAGAGATATAATGGCAGAGAGCCGGCAGTCCAACTTTCTGCTGGTCTTTGCGTGTGGTGAATTTTGGTGATGCCTTTAGTATCACCAAACCTTATTGCACGCATTCATACACTTTACTTTCTTCGCGGTAAGCAACGGCCTAGCAAATGTCCATGAGCGGCAGCAACACTTACCATCAGGTGTACTGTTTGCTCGTTTGTCACCGTTTGTAATAAAAAAAAAATCTAAATTGTTGCTGGACCAGATCCCAATTACTCAATCACGAGTTAACTAGTATAAATTAAAGTAATCACACAAATTTAAGATTATCTGAAATCTGTATCGTAAACGAATACTATCAACACTTACATTGCTCGTAGATCTCGTTATTCGACTTAGAGTTTTACACTCACTTGAGTCAACTCCATTGGATGCCGTCTTTTTTTTTTAGGGGTAGGCCATGGTTAGTTCACCCGCCGCCCGGCTCCGTCCAGGGCGACGGAGAGGCGGCGCGCGGACCCATGAATCACCCGTAGCCACGTCGCCTTTGTCGTTGGGCTGACCACTGGCGCAGAGCGACCCGTCGTCAGTGGTCGGCCCGACGGAATACCTCGGTCGCGGGGTACCCTCTCCTCGCGACGTTCCCCTCGGGGACGTCAGTGGCGGTCAGCTTCTCTGCGGGTGACGGACTAAATCGCCGGTCCTCGTCACCCGCGACCTCGGCTAGATTGGATGCCGTCTGGACAACAATTTCATTCCGATGACATTTGACGTCAGTCAGGCGGCCGGTTATTTTGCCAAATGATTTCTGATGTTTAAGCGAGCATTATACATTGTAAATAAAACTACTTTACGGATTATCGCATTTGTATTTAATTTTTGATTGCACGATGTTTCGAATACTTTGCAGCGTTCATGATCACGGGCGGACTAAGCTATCTCATGTCTAACAAGACTTGTTAAAAAGTTGGAAACCTTGGGCAATCAAAAATCAAATACAAACGCCATAAAATCCATAAAGTAGTTTTAATATTGCCAAAATTATTTGCAGTGTGTGCGATGGTTGAAGAATACAAATTGCGTCGACCCAAAGTACTTAATTGGGATAAAAGCAGGATGATGAGGATGTCTGTTCACCATTTTATCTCACATTTTAAAGTATTTTATAAGCCTCCCCTATAATAGAAGGGATATTGACCAACTATATCACGCTGGTCAGACGGGTTTGTACAGGCTTTTATTTCGAGTTTTCCTTCTCTTATATAGACGTTATATGCATATTATATCCATTAGTCGTCTTTTACGACATCCACGTCATGATATGGAATGGTGAATTGTATTCTTATTCCGTCACCACATTATGTTATATAGATACCTATATAGGTATAGATACCTATATACCTACCTACCTATATACTACCTACTGTAGACAGTAGGTAGTATATAGGTAGGTAGGTACCTACCAGGGGTAGCCGATTTCATTAGACCCAAGATCTATTGTTTACTCATGAAACCCTGTACGATTTACCAATCACATACTTCTTGAAATCTTCACAATTGAAATTGATGCGTGCTTGCTGATTACGATGCGGAGTCTGTTCTACGTATTTATATTATTTTCTTTATCACGATCAATGCGAATAGTCGCGATCGATCGGTCGATCGCGATCGACCGGTTGGCCACCCCTGATATATACACACTAGCTAACCTAACAAACGCTGTTTCGTTCAAATTAAAAAAAAGTAATTCTCTTTGAAATCGATCGCAGCGCCACCTACCTATTTGAATAGAACAACGTCTGTTGGGTCAGCTAGTATATATAATAAAGATAAATAAATAGGTGGACAATAAAAAAGTTTCGTAATATAGATATGCATTACAACCACTTATTCATGTAATAATATACAAATTAATAAATCTTCTGGTTAATTTTAAACATTTGTTATGTGATAATTCTTGTCTTTTGTTTTGTTTATGATAATAAATTATACATTAGTAACTCTTGAAACATGTTTCTTGTATTTATTACAAGGTAAATTACCTTGCCGTGTGATCTATACCAATAAATAAAATTGGAGTGTCTGTTTGTAATGTCAAAATAATAGGCTTTTTTCATGCTCACACGGTTATTTGCACGACACCTATGCCTAAAATAGCAATTAAAAAATTTTTGTCTGTCTGTCTGTCTGTCTGTCTGTTTGTTCCGGGTAATCTTCAAAACGGCTGGACCGATTTCAAAAATTCTTTCACCAATGGAAAGCTATAATATCAGGGCGTAAACTAGTTTATATTTTATCCCGGTATTCCCACGGGAACGGGAACTACGCGGGTAAAACGATTATAACCTATAACCGAAGCGAAGCGAGGGCGGGTTGCTAGTGAAGAAATAAGAACGTAAATCATCACGACCAACTTGCCTGTAGGTCTCATAAAAGATAACTAAGGAAAACATCATCATTCCAGCTCATATACGTCCCACTGTTGGGCTCGGGACTCCTCCACAATAGGAAGAAGATTGACGTTACTACATCATGTTGGTCAGACAGGTTGATATAGGGTTCTGTTTCGAGTTTTCCTTCTCTTGCATAGATGTTATATGCGTATAGTCTTAATAGTCTTTTACGACATCCACGGGCAAGATAGGGAGCGGTGAATTGTATTCTTACACCGTCACCACACGGAAAGGGTTATTATTATGCATATAATATTCATGCAAGTGAGGGCAAACTCGAAATATAATCCTACCTATCTGAGCAGTTTGGTGCAATAGATCGATGTTCCTCCTATTGTGAAGGAGGGCCTATTCTAGCATTAGCAGTGGGACATATAGGTATAAACTGAGAGGAGGAGATGATGAGTCAATAACAGGTATCTCTTACGTTCCCTTCGGAGTTGTATAAACCGGCTGAAGTGGCGCCAGAAGAAAAATCAGCACTACCCTCCTTTTCTTTTTTGGGTGAGCTATGGTCAGCGCAACGCCGTCTATTTCGTCCGAGGCGATGATACTATGGCGTGCGGCCCCATCGTATTCCTCCCTCTTCGACCACCGGTACCGAGTAGTTCGTGACCAGCCCGGCGGGATACCCTTTCGGAGTATCACCCTTCTGTGAAACGTAGAATAAAATCGGCCAAGCGTGACGTGACGTAGCAGTAACATCTTCCTCGTGAACAACTTATATCTAACAGTCAAACGCTGATTGGATGGTGAATGGATAGGAGAGACACTGACCTACTATACCGTGCTGGTCAGACGTGTTAGTATAAAGTTTTTTTCGAACTTTCCTTCTCTTGTACAGATGTTATATGTATATTATAACCCTTAGTTGTCTTTTAAGACATCTACGGACAAGATATGGAGTGGTAAATTGTATTCTTGCTCCGTCACCACACAAATACTAAATGACTGATTGGTAATTTTGATTTCTTTAATTGATTTAAACCTATAAGAAATTGAATTTTACCAAAGTTTTAATCGATACAATAATATTATTTTTGTAGAATAATTGTTATGTAGGCAAGCAAGATTCTGGCTGAAATAATTTGGCAAGAATCATGTGGCTTATTCTACTTAATTAAAAAACACTAAATGAAGTATATTTTTCAGGAGTATTTAATTAAATTTTCTCCAACAAAATTAAAGAAAAATTTGGACTGCATACAAAGTGGTTACACCGTAAGCTCTAAGTAGGAATCGTCCATGCCGAGTATCACGCATTCAATTTCCATGTAGGATAGTTCTTTCTGTTATCCAAAAAAGTATTGAATCTTGAATCTGGGTGTTATTCGGGTCAGTTAATAGTATGGTTTTAAAATCCCACGTTATACAAGGTATCCTTCTATAGTGTGTGGTATATTTCAAAAGGAAAAAATTACATTTAATATTATTAACTTAAGCTCAAATACTGAACGATTTCTTAATTCAACATTATATAAAGACGAGTAGGTACCATATCATCTTGGTTTATCTTAAATATTACGTATTTTTAACACAAAACAGAATGAAATGATGTTTTATATACAATATTGTAAAATAATTTATGTGCATTTTTTACACTTTAGAATTATTGTTTTGCAAAACATTACTTCATAAATTTAAACAAAAATACTCATAATTATTATAATATTAATTTACGTAAATAGCGTAACTAATAACTCTTGTACGGTTTGTTGGGTTTTGTTATTTATATTGCGTAATTTATATGTAAACATGTTTCAATAACTTTAAAATTATGAGCAAAATAATTGACGTGACAATAACCGTGTGGCGATTAATATTCTAATTGGATACGGGGTCTGAAATTGTCCATATGCCAAGTCGAGTTAGAAGTTTTAGTTTTTAATTATATATGTATCTATTCCTAATACTACAATAAATCCTATGCTATAAAGATTACAACATTTAACAGACACAAATTTTTACTTTGACTGAGTTAAATACTACTGATATTATAAATTTGAAAATTTGTGAAGATGTTTGGATATTTGTTATTTAATTACGTGAAGTTCAACAGATTTGGATGAAAATTGGAACATAGGTATATAATTTCTACAAATGGTTTAACCATTTGTAGAAATGATATACCTATGTGCCTATACCTAGATACACATAGGATACTTTTTATCCAGGTAGGTACTATGTTCCCTTCAAATGTACTTTTTTAGGGTTCCATACTCAAAGGGTAAAAACGGTACCCTATTACTAAGACTTCGCTGTCTGTCCGTCTGTCTGTCTGTCACCAGGCTGTATCTCAAGAACCGCGATAACTAGACGGTTGATTTTTTTTTAAATTATGTGTATCTGCTGCCGCTATAACAACAAATACTAAAACCAAAATAAAATAAATATGAAATAGGTAATAACAAAATAAAATAGAATATATTTAAGGGGGCTCCCATACAAAAAACGCGAATATTATACCTTTTTTATAGATAATGGTACAGAAACCTTCATACGCGACTCCGAGTCGCACTTAGCCGATTTAATTTTTTTAGTCTATTAAGCATAAGTCATTGAAGGGGTTCCGGATTTGGTTAGCATTTCATCTTGGAAAAGTTACTTTTTCGTGGGCGAAGCTGCATGAAAAAACTATAATTTTTATATCCATAGGTAGGTACTATGTATAAATATATTTAAGGGGGCTCCCATACAAAAAACGCGAATTTTTACCTTTTTATAGATAATGGTACGGAAACCTTCATGCGCGACTCCGACTCGCACTTAGCCAATTTTATTTTTTTAGTCTATTAAGCATAAGTCGTTGAAGGGGTTCCGGATGTGGATAGCATTTCATCTTGGAAAAGTTACTTTTACGTGGGCGAAGCTGCATGAAAAAACTATTATTTTTATATCCATAGGTACCTACTATGTTTATATTATATTTCAATATACAGGTGTGTATCGCCCAAAGGGAATTTCTATCATCATATATCAGATATTTATGGATGTACCATATTCCACTTATGAAATTTCTGGAGTCATATTCATCATCATCATCATCATTTCAGCTCATATACGTCCCACTGTTGGGCTCGAGCCTCCTCCGCAATAGGATGGAAATTAACCTTACTATAACATGCTGGTCAGGCAGGTTGGTATAGGGTTTTATTTCAAGTTTGCCTTCACTTGCATGGATGTTATATGCGTATTATATCCCTTAGTCGCCTTTTACGACATCCACGGGGAAGATAGGGAGTGGTGAATTGTACTTATTCTTACTCCGTCACCACACGGAAAGGAGTCATATTAATAAAGATCAATTAAGAAACATAAGAACACACTTGACTAAGTTAAGGATTGAAAAAGGTATAGTTAAATTAGTAGAGCAGCGCCGTGAACTCGTCGCATTTATCGGTGCCGACCATCGCTAGGACAGCGTCAGAAACTGGAAGGCGGACGTCGCCTTTTGTGAGGCAGTCAGCTCACTGAAGCAGCGTGTGCATGCGTAAATCCTCTATGGCGATACGATCTGCTTCCGGCGACTTAGGCGGCGCAGGCACGAGTACCTTGCCGCCCTAGCCCCTAGCCGAGGCCGCGGGTGACTGGATTGGAGAAAAGTCCATCACCCACAGAAAGGCTGACCGTGCGAGGGCGACTGATGTGCCTATGGTTAGGGAGGGAGTTTACCTAAAAGGTATACCCACCGGGCTGGCCACAGACGACAAGGAACTCAGTACCGGTGTTTAATCCAATGGCGAAGGGGAGGGAATACGGTGGGTTATGGGGTCAAGATACGCCCTTTCGTGTCACTCCGAACAGACGGCGTGTGAGCTAAGCATAGCCCACCTAAAAAAAAGGTATAATTCAATTAGTATTGACATATAGTGTAAACTCTTTATAACGTCACTGGATTTAACGACAAACTCCTTAAAACATCGAAATAACTTGATTTTGGTTGGTTTGTCATATAATCCATACAATGATACACTCTATATAGCATCACGTTCACTCGAAATAACGACGACAATACGGCATTTTTAGCATTGAACTGTACTTTCTTAATTGCCAAAATTAGAAGAATGCTGCTGTGTATGTTCTTTGCTTTGTTGTTTTGTTATTTTATTATCTAGCACGTGTTTACCTCAACTGACCTACGAAACATTGTAAAAAAATCTCTTGTTTTTTGTGTGATAAACTTGTACATTACTTCGGGCACTGAGTTTTCGTTAGGTTGTTAAACGTTATTTTAATCATAGTTGTTTTTACGTTTGTAAAATTTGCACTATATTAGTAAATAAATATTAGGATAGTAAAATAATATTAATTTTTTTTTCACTCCAATTAACGACATCTCTCTATAACGTCAAAAAATTCACAGTCCCTTGAGTGTCGTTATATAGAGTTTACACTGTATTTGTAACCCTAGACTTAACCAGCAAAACATTTGTTGAGTTCACAGACAGCTCAATGATCTAATTCATCATCATCATCATCTCAACCCATATAAGTTCCACTATTGGGCTCGGCCGTCCTCCATAACAGGAGGGAAATTGACCTACTATACTGCTACTATACAAACACATTACTATGCAATCGACATATACATAAACACTTTTGTTCATGATTAAAGTCTCTGGTCGAACTAAATGTCAAACAAATTATGATGCCGATACCTATTAAATAATTGTATTAAAAATTTAACTTATACAAAAGTTATTAGTGAAATACTTCTGCTCAATATATAATTATGCATATATACCTACTTATATATAACTAGCTGACCCAACAGACGTTGTTCTGTTCAAATAAAATAACAGCAGCGCCACCTATCGGGTCCAATTGTGAATCTAAGCCATCCTCGAATCACCTTGAACATACAAAAAAAAACAAAAAAAAAAAAATTCAACAACATTAGTCCAACCGTTTAGAGTTCGGTTCAACCGGAGGAGTTCAATGACATACACACGTACACAAGAACTTTTTAAAGATAAAGATTAAAAAGAAACTTGTGTAGCAGAAAAATATATTTAAAATAAATTATGATCAAATTTTGACCAATCAGCAACCACTAGTAGGGTAAAACACTACAATACGCCCCACTTTTACATGATGCTCAATAAAATAAATTCTCAACGTTTTTCAATCACATATTTAATAAAAACGAAATAACTGGTATTTAAACTACCAAATGGTATTTGAGTTTGGTAACTTTTCCTTATACAGTAACCAAAAAAATTTTTTTTTTTTAATCTTATGTGGGGCGTTTTGTAACGGTGGGTGTTGATAATACGCCTCACGTCTATTACAAAATGCCCCACTTTTATTATTACAAAAATATAATCAATTTGATAAATACAATTTAACATAAGTATTAAATATTTAACAAACAGTGTTCAAAATTATTTTGAGATCAATTTCTTCACCTTCATAATCACTTTTGTACGGCAACTTTGCGTTTCATAATACTTATTTCTTTTTTGTCTTCCTAGGCTTATTGACAGCTTGACGTTTAGCTATTTTACCACAAACGTTGCAAAGAGGATTATACATGGTACAAAACTCGTGCATCCAAGATAAACATGATGAACATTTTATCCAATCTTCTTTAGAAGTCGTGCAGTAATAATTTTCTGTACATTCAATGCACCTGTTCTCTTCATCAGAAATATCCTCGTTCGATGGGCTCTTATAATTTTCTTCATCATTATCACTCTCTGATGATGAAGATGAAATAGTCATTTTCTTTTTTCTCGATTTTCCTTTTTTACCCTCCTTTGTTACTTTATTTTTTTCGCATGTCTTCGTCACAACAACCTTCTTTCTCTTTTCAATCGCTTTCCTCTTTTGTATATTTTCTGGAGATGTCAAAACAAGAGCCCTTTGCTTTTTCTTTAACACCATTGCTGGTAATTTAGGTATGGGATGAATGTTCGTCAAAACTTTTGTAGGTGTTTCTACTATAAATTCTGAGTGCAGTTCTCGACCTTTTTGAGGTGTTTTTTCAGATGCAGGAACAGTAACTTGTACAACATTATCTGTAATCATATTTTCTTTGTTATAGGTAGATTCACTTTCTGGACCCATATGTTTTTCAGTTATTGCCACTGCCGAAGCTGTTGGTTCGGTTCCTGCACGATAGTTGTCAATGTTGTGTACTTTTGAATAACTGGCACCTAATTCATTAACATTACTATTTCCTTGATTAATATCTATGAGATCGTGTTCTCGCAACGTATCTGAGAGTGAAAAATAATGTTCTGGTATGGCATTTGGATCATATGGGTAGATTCCACAGGACTTTAACGCAGCTATACCATTAGATACACTAGCAGCCTTCCCCCAAGCCTTACCAATCAGTTTGGATACATCATATCGAGTGAGTCGCTTATCTTTGTTCATGATCATCCAAGACTTTGCTTCCTGGGTAAAATAAACCTTGAGAGGCCTGAAAAATGCCCTGTCCAGTGGTTGGAGTGCATGAGTGGTGTGACTTGGTAAGCATAGCAAAGTAACATTATTTTCTTTGGCCACTTCTAACAAACGAATATTGTTACTGTGTGCACTGTGACCATCCAGTATCAATAGAGCTTTTCCATGGCTTTTATTTTGTAAGAATATCTCTTCGAACCATTTCATAAAAAGTTCAGAATTTATATATGAAGACTTTTTGTTCATAAATATTTGTGAACCTGGTGGCAGTCCCTCAGAAAACTGAGGTTTACTGTAGGTACCTTTATAAATCAAAACAGGTGGCATAAAGTTACCTTGAGCATTGCAGCAAGCTATGACTGTCACATTTTCCCCTTTCTCGCAACTAGTCAAAGTGTAAACATCTTTAGCTCCTTTGCTAGCAATTACTTTGCCAGGTTTATTATTTATTTGAATGCCGGTCTCGTCCATATTAAATATTTGATCTGGATGATGACCTAAGTCATTGTCTTCATATACTTGAGCTAGCAGTGTGAAAAAATCATTAACATCTTCTCGATTAACGCCATAAGCTCTAGCGAGTGACAAACCTTCAGACTTTCGCTGACTCAATTCAGGATTACGTTTCAAGAACCAGTTAAACCAAATATTACCTGCTTGTTGAGTATCTTTTGAGAATGGATTCTTAATGCTAAGTTTTTGAGCTAACTGGAAGGCCATTTCTTTGACATCCTTACGGTCAGGTGCAAAGCCAACCTTTTCCAGTTTTTTTATATGAGCTACTAATTTTTTCTCGTGCTCTTGTGAAAAAACGGGCGGTCTCCCGAGTGGTACTTTGGGTTTCCCTGTTAGCATATGTCGTCTAAGGGTTCTTGAAGGGATATTGTAAGCCCTGGAGGCCTCGTTGACTCCCATCTCCTTATTGCTCACCTTTTGCATAGCCTCATTTAAGTCCCCGTCAGACCAAGAAGCCCGCAAGGTTTTCCTTTCGTAATTACGCGGCATCTGTAAAAATAAAAGAAAACTGATTTTACAAGTTGTCTAGATGATGGGGCGTATTGTACTATAATGAAATGGCCGTTTTGTAAATTTATAATTATAAAACGCCCCGGCCATGAAATGGATATTATTGAAGTTCATTCACTGAAACCAATATAACAAATAATAGGTAATTTAAAGCTAAACACATATTACCAAGCAATATCTGCATTAAAAAAATATTGTCTTATGTAGAGGAATTTGTATAGTACTCACCGCAAACTGTTTCAAAGCACTTAATAAAGATTTTGAATTTTTTTCTTAACAAATCGCAATTATCACACCTAACTGGCAGCTAAATTGATGGACGACTGTCGCGGTGCCGTACATGTCGCTACATGTTTGATATCTGTATTAGTGTGTGTGTAACCACTGTGGGGCGTATTGTCAACTGGGGCGTATTGTAGCGTTTTACCCTAAGCATTACATCTACAATATATTCATTGTACATAAAAATGTAAATAAATTAATTATCCATTAAATAATACTAATGAAAAATAAACACAAAATATAATGATATGCAGACCCTACCTGTTCTAACAGCGATTAGTAAATAAATAACAAATTAAATTCCAGTAAAGATTAGTACCGAGTCAGTGTGCGCTCATAAATAAATCAAGCGCTTTGGTCTCACAGACCGCGGTAAATTATGTCTCGAATAATATTACGCTAAAGGTATGCCAGTGTAGTCGCCACTTAAAACTGTTCGTGCTTTTTAGGGCTTTTTTTTTTCGTGATTTTGTAATTAGCCTTCGTCGAAACCTGTAAAAATTATAGCGTGCATTTAAGTAGTGTGTATATGTATTGCGATGATAATATGGTCTTATTTTCTTCAACCCCTATATGCTCGATTATTGGTCCTGCTAAATGGGAGTAAAAGTACCCTATTTATTACCAAATGTTTAGAGGTTACATTCCCGTGCAGAGATGTTAGCTAACTCATAACTATCTTCTTCAACACCTGCAAAAATTACAAGGGTGATCAATCGTATGCTTACTCTTACATCGCGTGAAACTAATATAATAATAATATTTAATTTATATGATCGACAACATTTTTAATTGACAACATTATTTAGAATTGCCAAAAAACAAGAAAATAAATGTTTTAAAATTGGAGCTGCAAGAAATAATAGACAACTAAATATTTAATAAAATAGTTTACGAACACATAAACTCAATCGATATATGAAATTATCTATACAAATAAATAAAATTGAAGTGTCTGTTTGTAATGTCAAAATAATGTACTTTTTCATGCTGGTGCGGTTATTTGCACGATACCTATGCCTAAAAAACCCGGTTTAAAATAAGCTATAATTTTTAATTTAAAAAAAAACCGCCTTCAAATTGCATTTTCCATCATCAGCTCTGCAACGAGATGATGACTACCAGGCGCAAATAGCTAAATAGCTTTACGAAGTATAAGAAAAACGTTAAAATTTCCTATAAAATTATAAGAATTCCACTAATTTCTCAAGGATACCATCATCAGATCCTGACACACTTCAACACTTTAACATTATTAAACGTTTAATAACAAAGGACTATACTTAATTATAGATTTTAAAATAGTTACATTCACCCGAGAAGCGTGAGCATTGGATAAAATCAACTTGTACAGACCCTGACTACCTACACAAGTTAAATATGCATAAAGGGTACACAAAATGAACTACTAAAACTTGAATGGTACAAAAACGAACAAATAAAGGGATTAACTGACGCCGGGTTGGTGGATAATTTTTAATGGCCGCGATGAGACTGCGAATTCTTTGCAGAAGTCCTTTTAAATATGTACAATATATGTAGCCATTTGTATATATACTGACAAATGTTTTTTTTTTTAATTGTTACGTGCAACTTACATTGTACTAGTGCATCAAATCCAATCCATTATTATTTACTAGGTCTGAGATTAGACCTATTTTGTGTAGGTATTCGTTATAAAGGGAATAGAATATTATTATTAATATTATAAATGCAAAAGTAAGTTTGTTTGTTTGTTATGCTTTCACGCTTAAACCACCAAACCGATTTGAAAAATTATTTCACCAATGGAAAGCTATAAATCTAAATAATATCAGGGTGTAACATAGCTTACATTTTATCCCGGTATTCCCACAGGAACAGGAACTACGTGGGTAAGACGACTGAAACCGAAACGAAGCCAGGGCGGGTTGCTAATTTTAATACCTATATATATATATATATATATATATATATATATACATATATATTTTTTTTTTATGACACTATTGTATTTATTAACCTCGACACGATATTTCTAAATTAAACAAAATTTAATTTTCATCGTTTCTTTTTCTGTATATAGGTATACAAAAATACCCCTTTTTTGGGGTGGGTTGCGGTCGGCACACTCCTCGCACCACTCCATCCGGGTTAACAGAGGGGCGTAAGCACACACACCCGCAACTCACCCGCGATGCACGTCGCCTTCGTCGTTGGGCCGACCACCAGAGCAGGGTGACTTGACGTCAGTGGTCGGCCCGACGGAAAACCCCCTATTTGGGGTACCCTCCCATCGACCGACATCCCCCCCTCGAGGAGGACGTCGGTCTTTCCTCACACGGTTAGCCCAATACAAAAATACCCCTATAGGGCAATACAAATTATATAAACTTACACTATGGTATGGTGACGGAATAAGAATATACACTCACGGACACGAGATGTAAAATCGTAAAAGGTGACTAAGGGGTATTATATGCAGATAACATCTATGTAGGAGAAGGAAAACTCGAAACAAAATTCTATACCAACCCTCCTGACCAGCATGGTATAGTAGCTCAATTGCCCTCATATTATAGAGGAGACTTGATCCCAGCAGTGAAACGAATATGAGTTGGATGATGATGATGATGAATCTATATTAAAAATATATTCAAAGTATAAGTTGAGTTAGTATTAAAGACACGTACGCAATATTAACACCCCCGCCAACTAGAGGTCTATAAGTCAGATATACCACTAAGCTGCCTGGTCCCTCGAGACACCAACTTCAATTATTGATGGCAACTTTTAGCCGCTATAAAATATAAGGGGAAGGTGATGCTATTTTTCAACTGGCTTAGCTTTAAAAAACTTGCGGCTTGTTTGCGTAGTAAATTATCAGTGTCGTAGATGAGTTATTGTAGGTATTTAATATTAAAAATATTGAAGTAATTAGCATTTTATACTTCAGGTGTATGTGTCGTACAAATAACTATATGAGCATGAAAAAAGTCCAGTATTTTGATATTACAGACACATCAATGTTATTTATTTGTATAGATTAAATAAACAAGTTCATATAAAAATACAGTTTTTAATTGGTAAGAATGCTATGGTACCTATACCTATATAATTAGCATGCAAGTGAGATCAAACTGGAAATGGACTCCTAAACTAACTCAATTTTTTTTTTATTGCAAACGGTGGCAAACGAGCAAACAGTACACCTGATGGTAAGTGTTTACAAGGCCGTTGCCTACCGCGAAGAAAGTGAAGGGAGTGTGAATGCGTGCATTGAGGCTTGGTGATACCAAGGGCACCACCAAAACTCTCCACACGCAAACACCCTCAGAAAGTTGGGCTTCCGACTCCCTCGCTCACCGAACGAAGCGCAGTAACAAATCGCTACTACTCAGACGTCGATTTTCTGCGTGAGTGTGGTACTGGCCCGGACGGACCGGCCCGCGGCTGTAGACAGATAACTGTCGACAGTGTGGTCCTACCACTCTTAATTAAATTCCCTCTTATTACGGAGGAGGCTTGAGCCCAGGACTGGGACATACCTATATGAGCTGTGGTAATAATGATGAGAACATATTAATAAAAATTATGAGCTTAAGTAACAAATTATATTAAAATTAGATTACATTATTTGTTCGTAAACTATTTTATTAATTGCTATAGTCTATAAAATATAGCTTGATCTCTGTGACAGTTGTCCCTAGAGCTGTTACACTTACCTATGATGGAGTCAGTACTTTTTTTTTATCGATAAAACTCTTTATTTTGATAATTGTGTTTTTCTATTATAGTTGAAATACAATCAATGAAAATCTTTTTGAATTTATTTCACAGAAAACTGCTTTTTTAACTGTTTTAATTATTCGATAGGAGTACAATCAAGATCTATTATCGTCATCACTGGAGCATTCCTGGGCATCCTGGAGGATATAATTTGTGTCCGTTAATTATATGTTTGTAAAGTCCCCCGCAATACAAGGATTATTTTCTTAGTGCAGGGTGTTGTCTTAAATAAAAAAAAAATTAAAAAAAAAAAATTCCTGCTACTACATTTATCATTTTTTGGCAAAAAAGGGACAGTCATTAGATCAATCGATCAATTGACTGTTTTATGAATAAATACATATGTTTAGTTTATTGACAATAATGCGTACATAATATTATAATTTACACTGAGTAAAAAAGTAGTTTTTTAATGTTTAATTAATTCAATTTATGTATTGTATAATGTCTGCCTGTTGTAATTGTAAAAAATATGTTGAAAGTTTTATATGAGTATTGTATTGGGTTTATTTCTTTTATGAATAATTTAATAAAGATCGGTTATCGAATTACGTATATCGACTGTCCCATCTCTTTTTTATTTTCACTCCAGTAAGACCTTGTACGTACGTAAGCGTCATTTTTCTATAAAATGTTTACTAGATATTTCAGTACTTACGAGGTACATTTTAGGCATGATTATTAATATTTTTATATTTGTAATATATTGCACTTTAATTACAATAAAACTGGCACAAAAAAATGAATATATAGGTGATACAAAATAAAATTGTAAACATGTCGCTCGTTCAAACTTACATCGTCGTCGTCGGTTTCGTTGACATCTGTCACAGAGATCAAGCTATATTTTATGGACTATAGTAGTCTATTACATCTTGTAGCTCCGATTTTAAATATATCCTTATTTTGATTAATGTGATTTTTATTATACTTCTAAATAATATTTTGAATTTCAAATTTTGTTTATTATTTACGAGCTGATATGATCATGATGATATAATTAACGACAGTTCAATAACTAAGAAAATCGATTCAATAGTCAATCTATTTATAAATCAGTTGGCCCAACAACGAGGTGACGTGGGTACGGGTGGGTTATGGGCCCGCGCGCCGTCCTTTCATCGCCCCGGACGGACTGGACCGCGCGTGCGCTTACCACAGCTCACCCATAATAAAAACTACTCATACGTCTGACTAGTGTGTAGGTCTATTCCAGTGATGGGCAAAGTACGGCCCGCGGGCCAACTCCGGCCCGCGAAAGTATTTGATCCGGCCCGCCGAGAGTCCATCCATCCTAAATATTCTAGGCAGCATTTTGGCGCGAAAAATAAAATGTGACGCTTATAATTGAAAAGCTTTCACTATCGAAAATATTATGGAATATCAAAAATAATTCCATATGTCTCACACGCCTAATAAAGCGTAAAAGTAAAAGGTATTTTGTTTATTAAAAAGCTTTAATAAAAAATGCATTTTTCTATCATTCTGGCCCTCCTCTAGAATTTCTTAAACTTTGTGGCTCGCCATTAAAAAAGTTTGTCCACCACTGGTCTATTCCTTCCTACAACGGAGCAGGCCCGAGCCCAATAGTGAGACATATACAGACTGAAATGATGATAATAATTACGACATACCTGCATCTTTTAGTAACAAGCTTTTTGACGACTTCCGATGTTTACGCTAGTATTACACATTGTAAATTAAACTATTATACGGATTTTATCGCGTTTGTATTTTATTTTTAACTAGCACTCCACCCTCGCTTCGCTTCGGTTATAGGTTATAGTCGTTTTATCCGCGTAGTTCCCGTTCCCGTGGGAATACCGGAATAAAATATAGCCTAGTTTACGCCCTGATATTATAGCTTTCCATTGGTGAACGAATTTTTGAAATCGGTCCAGCCGTTTTGAAGATTACCCGGAACAAACAGACAGACAGACAGACAAAATTTTTTTAATTGCTATTTTAGGCATAGGTGTCGTGCAAATAACCGTGTGAGCATGAAAAAAGCCTATTATTTTGACATTACAAACAGACACTCCAATTTTATTTATTGGTATAGACTAGCAACTCGCCATCGCTTTGCTTCGGTTTCAATCGCCTTACGCCGTAGTGCCCATTCCAGTGTGAATATCGGGATATAATATAACCTATATTACTCCCTGATATTGTAGCTTTCTATTGGTGAAAGGATTTTTGAAATCGGTTCTATGGTTTAAGTGTGAAAGCGTAACAAACAAACAAACTTTCTTTCGCATTTATAATATTAAGTAAGGATAGTAAGGATTATTCGACGTTTTAAGTAGGTAAATTTTAATAACTCTACACGGAGACTTTACAATAGTGGAAGATTGAGTAGTAGCAATAGGCATTCATGTTAGTATAGAAGACAGGTGATGAATTTAATTAATATGATCATATTTAGCAATTTTATACACGTGAGACAATTATCTCCTTCATTGCTATCAGAGTTGCAAATATCCAATTATAATTTATTTTAATCTTACTTACATATTCTGGTCATGTATAATTATAATATGCACATGTATACCTGATCGTGCATACGTACATGCCAATTTTATAAAACGCTTGGAGGTTTATTATTATATATGATGTTGGAAAATTGGTACAGCTGATATAGAAGGAGCCATTTTTTTCGGCTATGGCAGTAGAAAGGATGTTATACAACCTCATAACCAGCCATGGTTTTTTTTTTTGGGCGGGCTATAGTCAGTAACTACACACGCCGTCCATTCTGTCCGGGGTGACGATAAGGCAACGTGCAACCCCATAAACCACCGTATCCAACCTGTCGCCCACCCTTTCGTCATCCAACCATATTATTAGAATTCAATTTTGTGTTAGTTCGTAGACCTTCCAAGCCACCATATGCGATCTAATAGTCCAATTACAGGCTAAGGACCTCACCTACCAATTTTATCTAGTTACGGTTATTCTAATACCATTAATTGAATCAATATCAATTTATTTATAGCTACGTACTTATAATACTAAGGCATGGTCATTCAATTTTTTAGGAGGCGTAAATAGGTTCAGGAATTGATGAATTCCGTGTGATCAAGTAAGAATACAATTCCCCTACCCCTTTCTTATCCCCTAGCCGAGGCCGCGGGTGATCGGACCGGGGACTTTAGTCCGGCACCCGCAAAGAGGCTGACCGCGCGACGGCGGCCGACGTCCCGGGACAGGAAAGTCGAGAGGTGAGGGTACCCGAAAGGGAATTCCGTCGGGCCGACCACTGAGGATAAGGAACTCGGTACTGGTGGTCGGCTCAACGACGAAGGCGTACGCGTACGTGCGCGTACGTGGGTACGGGTGGGTTATGGGCCCGCGCGTCCTTTCGTCGCCTCGGACGAATGGACGGCGTGTGCGCTTAAGATATACTCACCTGAGGAGCACCCATAAAAAAAAAACCCCTTTCTTACCCGTGCGTGTCTTGAAAGACGACTAAAGGATATATTCTTTAATCATCTGTATCAATCATATCAATATACATGTAACATTTATGCAAGAGAAGGAAATTTCGACAGAAAGCACTATACCAATCAATCTGATAAACGTGTATCAAGTAATTTTTTTTCTAATCGTTGACTCGAGCCGAATAGTGGCGCGTATCTAAGCTGAGATGATGATGATAAATATTGTATTTGAATTTGATTTGGGTATTATTTGAAACAATAATATATACGGACACATCTTCCGTGTGATGATGGAGTAAGAATACAATTCATCACCCCTTTTCTTGCTCGTGGATGGCGTAAAACTAAGGCAATATAATACACAGATAACATCTATGCAAGAGAAGGAAGACTCAAAATAAGACCCTATACCAACACCTATGATCAGCGTGATATTGTTGGTCAATTTCTCTCCCATCGTGGAGAAGGTTTGAGCTCAGCAATGGGACGTTTATGAGCTGTGATGATGTGATGATAATACACATTTGGCGTAATGCTCTCTTAAGGATCTTCCATACCGAATGTCTTCTCTTCAGGTAGAACAGTTCTTTAAATAATCCACAAATGAGGCTGCTATTTTTGTCCGTTATTCGTATGTTTGTAATGGCCTCTGCGATACAATGATTTATTCTGTACTATCTTAAAATAAATATAACAACTAGTTTGTTGCTTTGAACTATCATCATTTTAGCTCATATACATTCCATTGCTGGGCTCGAGGCTGCTCCACAATAGGATGGAAATTAACCTTATTATACCATGCTGATGCGACATGTTGGGTTTTATTTCGAGTTTACCTTCTCTTGCATAAATTTTATATGCATTAATATTCCTTAGTCGTCTTTTACGACATCTACGGCCAAGATAGGGAGTGGTGAATTGTATTCTTAATCCGTCACCATACGGAATAACGTTACGAAAATGCATTTCATGAAATGGGCTATTAATACTAAACTATATAAAAAGGATAATCACCAGCATAATATCATAACTAATACCGACTTTAATTTGCTTTTTAAAGCTATTTAACAATAATTTTCTGTCATAATTAAATACTCTTACTGAAAGATTAACTACTAATCGTAACCATCATGATATTTTATACATATTTAAATATGTAATACACTATTAAAATACATTATATATTTTTTTAACCATTATATATTTTTCTAATATGTTTTAATAGAGTAGATACTTAGAAAATCCGGTTGACATTTGAAGAAACTTCTTTCTAAATTAGGCCTAATAATAAATCAAAATTAAGTAACAAAGTAATAAAATACCTTTTCTTTTTTTTGGGGTGTGGGTTGCGGTCGGCGCGCTCCTTGCACCACTCCGGCCGGGGCGACAGAGGGGCGTAAGCACGCACACCCACAACCCACCCACGATTCACGTCACCTTCGTCGTTGGGCCGACCACTGGAGCAGAGTCGGCCTGACGGAATACCCCCTATTTGGGGTACCCACCCATCGACCGACGTCCCCCCCTCGTGGAGGAAGTCGGTCTTTCCTCACGCGGTCGGCCTCTCGGCGGGTGATGCACTAATTCCCCGGTCATGTCACCCGCGGCCCCTGCTAGGGCGGCATGGGGCGCAGGTATTCGCGCCTACGCCGCCCCAGTCGCCGGCAGCGGATCGCCTTATCGAGGCTGCGCTCCTCGCGCAGGCGATCCGCTGCCTCAATAAAATACCTTTGCAAAAGCGAAGGCTATTAAAAAAATCTATGAGGCCGCAGGTATTTTTATATTAATAGAAATAAACGACTGTCAATGATCCTGACCGTATGGTGACGGAGTAAGAATACATTTCACCACTCCCTATCCTGTTCGTAGATGTCGTAAAAGACAACTACGGGATGTAAAACGCATATAAGATCTATGCAAGAAAAGGATGAAATAAAACCCTGTACCAATCTGTCTGACCGGCATGGTATAGTAAGGTCAATTTCACTCCTATTATGGAGGAGGCCGAATCCAACAGTGGGACGTATAGGAGTTGAAATGACGATGATGAATGATGATCCTGACCAACGGAGGGTAGTACCTACATATACTTCTACACCTAGAAAATACTGGTACACGATCATGCTCTCAGACCTGTAAAGATGAAAAAAAATTACTCATCTTTTTCGTACTATATATTTATATACTTACTATAGTTAACAGAAATCTCAACTAATCTTTACAAATCATCATCACAGCTCATATACGTCCCACAGCTAGGCTCGAGCCTCCTCCACAATAGGAGGGAATTTAACCTGTCTAACCAGCCAAGAAATTACATTCGAAGTAAGGCCCTATACCAACCCGTCTGACTAGCGTGCTATAGTAGGTCAATATTTCAGCTATTATGAAGGAGGCTCGAGTCCAGCAGTGGGACGTATATGAGCCGAGATGTTTTTTTTTTTTTTTTTTTTTTTTTTTTGTGTGTGTACAGCTGTTGGCCGCAGATGGCCTTGACAGCTTGACGCGGACTATGGGTGAGCGCTGAGGGCTCTCAACCCGGAGAAAAGTATGCTAAGCGACATCGCCCAAGGGCTCCCCCTGTGGGGAACGGACCTCGGCTTGGGGCGTCGCTGGAGGCAAAGTGGGCGTGCCCACGTTTTTAATAGTGACTTTTGCGCGGCGCGGTTTCGCACCTCGACGGCGAGGGCGGAACCGCGGATATTTATTTGTTAAGGCCTCGCGGGCCGTGTATGAGCCGAGATGATGTTGATGACCTTATATGTATCAATCTAACAATGTCCAACATATTGGAACAATGGTCTCCCAAATGGGGGCTAATACCTACTATAAACGCAGAGTTTGGCATGAGAGTTAACGATCGCCATTGGCCTTATCATTTCTCATGAGAATTCATACATATTCCTTGCGATCCCTCAGTTAATTCCTACACCTCCCTCAGCCAAACACGGGGTAGTGAAACATTGTACTTTTAATCTGTCACACACGGATTATCTTCTTGCAAAAGTATACAAAAGAAATAGACAACAAAAGGCCAGTCTCTCTTCTAAATAACATCATTGTCCATTCAAGCTATATCCGTTTAATTAAAATCTATAATGAACCATGTGTTTTAATTTCGTTTCAATAACCCATGTCGACGTACAGACACTGATTAAGCAACGCATAATAATGGCACACTCGTACGAATATTCTTAAATGCAACAGATTAAATAAGCGCAGGCTATATATACTGAATTAGCATAGACATCTTGCAGCCATTTGTCATGCGTGAATAAGAAATTGTAATAACGCAATTGATAATTATTTGTCGTCATACGTATGTTAATATTTAAATGTAACTGTTGAAGGTCATTTGTTAAACATATTCTATTGATTTAATTAATTATTATAAGTTTTAAAAGGATATAATACAAATTCTGTAATTAGTAATTTGTTTATGGTATTGTATGAAGCTGTTAAATAAGAGTAGAATATATTTATTAGCTAAAACGCGGTGCGTTACAATTAACAGTGTTCAGCCATTTTATGGCATGCAAATTTTACACAATAGTTAACTACAATAATTGCATTCAGGTTTGAAATTAAATATCAAGCATTATTTTATTAAGTTTTTGAAAATGATGTATTATTTTTCCTATGAAAATGTATTACAATTCAAATGTTAAAATCATTATTATTTATAAGTGTAACGTAAATTCTGTGAGATAACGGATTAAGAAAACGATCCCCTTTTTTGCCCGTGGGTGTCGTAAAAGTCGACTAAGGTCGTATTAACGCATATAACATCTATGCAAAAGAAGGAACATTCGAAATTAACCAACACGTTTGACCCGCGTGGTTCTAGTAGGTTAATTTGCCTTTTATTGTGGAGGAGGCTCGAGCCCAACAGTGGGACGTATTTGAGATAAAATAATGATGATGGTCATACGTTTATGCATATAACTGGATCAAATTGGCTTAAGAATATTAAAGCTATGGTTTATAACGAACTGTACCGCATAAAAAAAATATGGAACTAAACCACATGTTTCAATATATAAAAAAAAAACAAAATAGAGTTAATATAAGTGAATTAAACCACTTCACGCACAATAATATACTATTGTTATATCGTCCATAGTGAACTAAACGTCTTCATTTTGGGGACAAAAAGATAATACAGTTATTGCTGTCAAATATGATATAATGGTAACACTGCAATTGTTTTCACGACCATAAATAACTTTTTACAAAAGATTCGCGGTTTCCTTAAAAGCTAAACGGACTGATAAACATTTTTTTTTCTTCCATCTCGAGTCGTCTTTCCTGCGGCGGTACGAAGCCTATAAATATTAATACAATCAAATGTTTTGACGTGGGCCTTTTTTAAAACTTTTATCTTGTACCTTCGCTTATTTTTTTTAGTTGGATCGATTCCGTTTTTATTTCGTGTTAATTTGGACAGCGAATTCGGTCTTTTAACAGATCGTAAAGTATATAGAATGAGCGGGAAGTGGCGCCAGGTGCATTTAAACACGATGGGGAAATTTATTTAAGATACTTATAAAATTCAATACATTAAGTTTGGTGACGGAGTAAAAATACAATTCACCACTCCTTATCTTGCCCGTGAATGTCATAAAAAACGATTGAGAGATATAATACGCATGTAACACCTATACAAGAGAAGGAAAACTCGAAAAATCCTATACCAACCTATATGACTCGGGCCGACCATTGACGAACTCGGGCCGACCACTGACGACAAGTCATCCTGCTTCGGTGGTCGGCCCAACAACGAGGTGACGTGGGTATGGGTGGGTTATGGGCCCGCGCACCGTCCTTTCATCGCCCCGGACGAAATGGACGCCGCGCATGCGCTTACCATAGCCCACCCATAAAAAAAGAAATTAAAAAAAAAATACCATCCTATATGACCAGCACGGTATAGCAAGGAATTTCAATTTCCTTCTCATTGTAAGGTGGCTCGAGTCCAATAGTGGGACGCATATGAGCTAAAATGATGAAATTTATAATTTCTGAAACTAGGACTACTAAACAAGTTAAAGGCCTCCATAAATACTTCAAACTATTTTCAGTTTCTTAATAATTAAAAATTATTCTATTCGAAATATAATGTTAAACCATAGATCTTATGTTATTTAGTTTTTATTTGAAATATGTGTAAGATCATATAATAAAGTGTACCATTAGTAACACGTTCTCTCTATATATACGTCGTCAGATTTCATCTAATTTACTGCTTGTAAATAATAAAATTACTCTAGAAGTGAGAACATTGTAATGATCATGAAAATTTATAGAGTCTACAATAATATATGCGAACTAACTTTTTATTCATAATCAGATATCATTAATGCATAAAATTAAAATAACGGCGATTACTCACACTATACCATTAATTCTTAAATAAAAACATAAATCTTTATACTGACTCTAAAAACTGTTGAACAAACACCCACTAAAACATCATAAAATTAATAATATTCAACTTTATTGCTTTAGATATAAAGTATAAAGGTCTATTGCCTGTGCTAATACAAGTTGGGCTCCGACAAGATCTGATCAAAGTATCTAAAATGGTCACAGTTAGTGGGTTAACCACTTTAAATTGTCATCTGTCTGATTTATTTCTGTATCTTTTGCGGCCAACACATTTTTGTCTCAGTTTCATTCGAATACAACATTTTTTAAAACTATTTGGAAAGTTTTATTTCCTGAATCAGCTAATAAAAATAAATTATTTATCATCAGTGAAACTTTAAAGTTTACAAATTTTAACTGTGGTTCAGGATACTTTACTGTTTTATAATGCTTCTATACACTCTTAAACTAAAAAGTTAATATTTTAAAGTACTCGAGTTCAATGTAGTCCGAATAGCGACTGAATAAGGATTCACTACTCCTTATCTTGTCCGAGGATGTCATAAAAGACGACTAAGGATGTAATAAGCGTATAATATCTATGCAAGAGAAGGCAAACTTAAAATAAAACCCTGTACCAACATCTCTGACTAGCATGGTAGATCGATTTGCCTCCTTAGAAAGGGGGCTCGAGCCCAGCAGACGACGATACAACGAAACCAATATTTAGTAGTTCTATTGCTGTGCATAAATATTTCCTATATGATGAGAGAAAAATAGCATACCTACTATATCAATCTGACAAGTCATTATTACAAGATTTAAAGTTTTTATCCAGTCTTGGATGAATCTCATCTATTTACATACCTTAGTTGGCTCGTATAATATACATATCTTTATATATAAATCTTCTGTTCGTATATTTCAATTGATCTCTTTCTAAACGGCTGGTCCGGTTTTGACGATTTTTGTAGCTGTTCCGATGGATATAAGAATGGTTTCGATTAATAATTAGAACCAGTAGGTGACGCTACGATTGATTTCAAGGAGAATTTATTATACTATTTTTTTAGTTTTGAACAGAACAACGTCTATTGAGTCAGCTAGTACCTACTAAAATAATATTTTGTAAACATTTGAAGTAATTTCGTATGATTACGGGATAAGAATACAATTCTCCACTCCCTATCTTGCCCGTGGGCGTCGTAAAAGGTGACTAAAATTATAGATATTCCATTTATATTCCCTAGCAAGAGATGGCAAACTCGAAATGAATCCCTATACTATTCTGTTCAACTTGGTACAGGTACTGGGCTCTAGCCCAGCAGTGGGACGTAAATGAGATGATATGATGAAACATTGTAATATTGATATTTAACCATAGTATATACTATCGATATTTAATCATAGTATACACTTTTAGGAGCAACTCTATCACCGACAACCTATCGAGCTCAATTCAAGGCTCACCATGCTGAAAAATTTTTGCCAGATAAATTTAACAATGAATAATTCAAATAAAAAAATTAAGAAAATATTTTTTACCTGACTTAAGATTCCGCGACGTTCATATCATTATTTATATTAATAGATCACGAGAATTAACAACTAAATTTAAAATTAAAGGAGGGAAAACCTACTATACCACGCTGGTCAGACAAGTTGGTATAGGATTTGATTTCAAATTTGCCTTCTCTTGCATAGATGTTATATACGTATATATCCCTTATTCGTCTTTTACGACATCCACGGGCAAGATGAGAGGTGAATTGTATTTTTGCTCCACACGGAAAAATAATTAATTAACTTCAATTATTTTTGTCCAAATTGTCAAAATATGAGGCCCACTGTGCACACCGGAGGCTGACCTATCAAATGCTCGTAAACTATAATCATTCGCGGACTCCATAAATAATTGCGCGGTCGGACCCCGGTTTTTATCGGACGATGCGCCTGAGCAGGTAATATAGTCATAAATTTCCATAACCGCCACTCGATCTTATCAAACATGATTTTAATTTGATTTCGGAGCCACACGTGTTGTGGCCGATTAAACTCGAGTTATGATAGTAGGTATTGCTGAGATGAATCTTAAAGAATTAATAATATCTACAAATATTTTAAGCTATATTTGTAACTAAAATGAAGTAGGTAAATTAATTTATATTTATTTAATGTAATTATCACAGTTCATATGTGTCCCACTACTGGGCTCGAGCCCCCCTTCATAATTGATGGGAAACTGATCTACCACGCTGGTCAGACGGGTTGGTATAGTTTTATTTTGAATCTTCTTTCTTTGTATTTTACGACATCCACAGACAAGATAGGGAATGGTGAATTGTATTCTTACTCCATCATCACACGAACGTAATAGGTATAAAACTATAAGTTAAAAAAAATCATCGTATCATTAAGCCTAAAGCCGTTCATTGCTGGTAGACCTTCCTCATGTTTCCCAAGTGCGATTTTGTGCTGCTAGCATCCAACGACGCTCTGCAACTTTTACCTAATCGTCGGCCCACTTAGTTGGCGTGCTAAGTTTTGCTTATCATTGAACTTTTAATTATTTTTTTATCAGGGTGGGCTACGGTCAGCGCATCCGCCGCCCGGCTCTATCCGGGGTGACAGAGGGGCGGCGCGCGGCCCCGTAACCCACCCATGTAGCACGTCGCCTCAGTCGTTGGGCCGACCACAGGTGCAGAGTTCCTTGACTTCAGTGGTCGGCCTGACGGAATACCCCGAGGGAGTACCCTCTCCCGTCGACGTCCTCTTCCCGGGACGCCGATCGCCGTTACGAGACTAACCTCTCCGCGGGTGCTGGACTAAATACCCGGTCCGGTCACCCGCAGCCTCTGCTAGGGCGGCATCACTCACGCCTGCGCCGCCCCAGTTATTAATTTATATAGGGAGCACGCTTAAATATGCTATCGTTTCAACCTATTCATCAAAGTTCCTTCGATTAGCAGTAGTCAAATGAAATAGTCATTCCGTAGCAAAATTATATTCTATCATAACTGTCATTACAGTATACGAAAATATAAACGAGAATATTGAATTATAAAATGACTAGCAACCCGCCCTCGCTTCGCTTCGGTTTAAATCGCCTTACCCGCGTAGATTCCATTCCCGTAGGAATACCGGGATAAAATATAGCCTATGTTACTCTCCCTGATATTATGGTTTTCCATTGGTGAAAGAATTTTTGAAATCGGTTCGGTGGTTTAAACGTGAAAGCGTAACAAACAAACAAATGAACAAACAAACTTATTTTCACATTTATAATATTAGTAAGGATAGTATAGAGAATTATAGGTATTATTATTATTATTACCTACTTTCTTTTCTACAGGAATCAAGCACACTATTATTTTATATTACTATTATTAATCTAAAGAGTTTGCGAGTATAACTAACTCCCTAATTTCTTCTTGAAACGAGTTAAATATTATCAGTTGGATTTCAAAAAATCGTATTATGTCATATAGCCTATATTATAGGTTATAGGATATAATGCATAATAATACAAAAATTAGGAGCAGAGAGGAGGAGGAGGAGGAGAGGAGATTAAATATAATTAATGTTGATATTATTATTAATATCAAGGGACGACTAGGCTGTTTCAATAAAAATAATAATGTTGAATGTAAAATAATCTACAAAATCGAAACCTATTTCTTTTAGCACAGCTACGATTTGCAGTACATACAGTATTAATGGTTATTATAAAAAATGTCATGAGTTTCTCTAATTTTAAAGCAACTTAAACATTGTAAATAAAATAAATTTACGGATTTTTCATTGTAAATAAATAATTTTATAGATTTTTGTAAAGTACGGTTATAAAGTATTCGAGATGTCAGCAAATCGAAAACAAAATAGAAATGCGATATAAAATCCATAAAATGGTTTTATTTACAATGTGTAATAGTCGCGTAAACACCAGAAGTCAACTTTAACATTAAAATATTTTCTCGAACAGGGTACTCAACGCCAAAAAGATTACGATTTAACCATCGAACATATCGTCAATCAAAACACTTAGACCCAAGGGTTTGTTGTATATATTTTGTCATAATTAGTAATATTATTTGCCGAAAGTAGGGGTGAATAATTACATTATAACTTAAATTTCTCTGATTAACTTATTTGAAACACGCGATGTAGGTCTAATGTTGTAGGAAGCTATTTATTAGGTACATTTAACGAGTGTGAGAATTTAAATATTCGCTAATATAGATATTTCTTATGTTGATTTAACTCACTGTTTTTGTTTCTTTTAATTACATTACTGCAAAGATGGCATTGTGGTTAAGATACCGACCTATCATGCTAGTGTCATAGGTTCAAATCAAACACACTTTGTGCGATCCACAAATTGTTGTTCTGGATGTAATTTGTGTGCGTTAATTATATGTTTTCCGTGTGGTAACGGAGTAAGAATACAATTCACCACTCCCTATCTTGCCCGTGGATGTCGTAAAACACGATTAAGGCATATAATATACACATAACATCTGTGCAAGAGAAGGAGAACTCGAAATATACCAACATGTCTGACCAGCATGATACAGTAGGTCAAATTTCCTCCGATTGTGGAGGAGGCCCGAGCCTAACAGTGGGACGTATGTAGGCTGCGATGATAATGATGAATTATATGATTAAAGTCCCCCGCAACGCAAGAATTATTTCCCTAGTGCAAAGAGTTGTATTAAAATGTAAAATGTTCATCCATTGAGGGACGTAGAGCTCTTCCGCAAATAAAGAGATATTGCTGTAATTACCACGCTTGGAAGACGGGTTGGCATTCATAGTGATGCTGCCCACTCTCTTGGTACCTGGCTCTTTAGCCATTTTTACGACTTCCAGTGGCAAATAAGCGTGTCAGGTTATCGGGAAGCAACAAGAGAATTTGAAATTGCATTTATTCTCAATATTATATACGCGTATAAAATACTCGAATTCCTTACGAACTTTAGTCAATCAGTTCATATTCCAAAAAAGTACATAAAACTAATAAATTTAAATCAAGCATACGTATGTATAAATATGTTGTCAGCAGCGATAACAATTTGTCTCTTTCTAAATTGTATAATCTATTTTGTATTTATATAAGTTCCAACTTTCTAAATGTATTTATATAAATATATTTAATGAGAAATTACAGTTTTATACTTAAAAGTTTTTATGGTCGTCCGTTAAGATATTTTTTTCTGCTACATTTCAAAATTACATTAGGTATAGTTTTCAAGTTTTTACTTAGTACTTTAAATACGTTTATTACCTCAGAAAATATTTTAGTACAAAAAGTCGAGTTCAGCTCGCTTACCCAAGTACAAGCTTCTCTTTTAAGTAATAATATTAGCTTATTAAACTTTTATTAACACTCATATGATATCAGTCAAGCTAAATGTTCAAAGCGCCAGTCCAGAGTTAACTTATTAAAACGACTGCAACCAATAGGAATTGATATAAATCCTAATAAGCACGGGGCTTACCTATACCAATTCACCATGCTGTCCCTGCCATGTATCAGTTGAAACGTCATTTAGATTCTTCATGACTGCCATTTTTATTAGTAAAATGAATTATAATAAACGATAATATACAATAACTTTCTGTGTGGCGACGGAGTAAGCATACAATGCACCACTCCCTATCTTGCCCGTGGATGTCGGAAAAAAAGACAACTAAGAAATATAATATGCACATAACATCTAACAAGAGAAGAAAAACTCGAAATGAAACTCTATACCAACATGTCTGACCAGCATGGTATAGTAGATTAAATTCTCTCCCACTGTGAAGGAGGCCCAAGCCCAACAATGGGAGGTATGTGGGCTGCGATGATGATGATAATAAACGGCAGAATAAGAGACACCATTGTAACTATTGTAAGTAAAAATCTAATAAAATATGAACAAATTAGACGATTATCAATACTCGGGCGTGATTAAATAAAAATATATTTTACAAGAAGTGAAAGCAAATCAATATATCATATAAAACGTTTATCACATCTCCAGTCCAATTCCCATACAATCAAATAAACTTTATTTTCAAACGTAATCAATAGCAGCAAAAACGTAAATCGACTTCTAATGGCGGGTTTTAAACAAAACTCGTCACGCCTCCAATGTATCAAGGTATATTTGACAGTCAATATGTCATTGAATTCAAAACGGTATGATATAACGGCCGCTTATCACACCGAAGCGTAACTTGAAACAAGAATGATTACTGCGATTATAATCAGAGATATTCTAGATGTTAGAATATTTATATTACTATTGTTAAGTCGGTTCGCAGTGATGTATATTCGATCTATATCTGCGTTTTACAAATAATAATTAATTTTAATCACTACTTACCAACATTGTTCCAATTATAGGTACTTTGTTGACAGGTCCAAATTTATGGTATATTGTTAATTAACCATTTGATTTAACTTAAAAAGGATTTTATTTAAATCATAACTATATTTAACTTTCTTAAAGATAATGAGGGCAAATGATTAAACTGCATTGATTTAAAAAATGAGTTACAAATTGAGGCTGTATACTTGCGGTCAGTGATACACGACTGTATGATAAATGTCCGCTAAAAAGTCTAAAAAGTGACCACCGCTTACGAAACCACGATTTACAACCCACAGCTCTTATTATCTAGTATCAAACTTTAATCCATTTATCACCGCTTTTGTTTACGATCCTCGCGTATCATCGACTATTAATTATAATGCGTTCTTCACTTCGAACTTTGACGTTCTCGCTGTGTGACAGACCAGAGATAAGAATTTTAATGTTACTCGATACCACTGTACTTCATTTGTTACAGAACGTTACAGAAAAATAACCTTTAAATGAATGATGTTAAGAGTCACCATTAATATCTACCAGTTCGTTCAACCATCAATACAGTTTGAACTCTTTCGGACACAATTATAAGGTTGCTTATTCATTTTGTTAGCGAAAAAATTCTAACAATTCTGATGCAAAGGCGAGTTTAGAATTTTGATGGATGTGGTTATAATTGTTTCTGTATCGATTATGCCATTGATAAATATTTCGACTATTGCTCATTTTATTAATGACGTGGAAGCGGAAGAGCGTTTTGGGCGATGCCCTAACGACAGCGTAATGTCACAATTAATAATATTGGAGCTGTCAAAACATCTGTCAGCGGGCGCGTACGAAACATCTTCTATTTATTTGTGACGCAATAAAATATATTAATAAGTTGAGTTCACGCATAAAATTTCCCAGCCAAGTCGTCAGTGGATACTTCTGTACTTTCACAACAGAATATTTTGCTAGAATTGGTAATATGTGGTCTTTTATGGTCACTCTTTCATTTATATGAATTTTAATACAATATTTTATTGTTTACTAGATATAATTATATCTACCTACGCCTATGCCTACCAATTGGTAGGTATTCTGATATCATTTTAATTTGTTTTCCAAAGGTTACAAGACGGAACCAAACATATACCGTGACAAAATTTACCTGAAATCAGATGCATGATTTCGGCGATTAGTATAATTAAACATCTGATGTAATGTTTTTCTTATTCCTGCTTGCGTCAAACGAGCTAGCAGCACACCTGATAAATAAGTGATACTACGGACCGTTGCAGTACCAGGGGTACGTTTAAGCCGCTTAATCATGGTTTAAAGAAGGATATACCTATCATAATGCTCGAGAAACATGTAGCGAGTAGTTCAATTAGTAGCAGGTAATGATTGTTATATAGTACCTACGTTAATTTTAAATTAGTGACAGGATTGTTCTTATCCTTAGCTCGTATATGTTGTACTATTGGGACCAGGTCTCCTCCAGTTGATCGCACATGGAACCAGTCAGCCAGAGGGTCCAACAGATAGATGAACATGCTAACAAAAAAGAATTTTACCAAATTAAACTATTAATTCCTGAGATTAAAACAATTGATGCAAGCTCTATAAGCGTACGATATTTATATCTCGAATAAGTTTTTTTCCCAATATTCATTTACGTATTCATCATTTACTGTTTGAAATAATGTTCCGAAACATATTTTATTTGCCGGCATTGCTAAAAATAGTTATTACGTTCTGAAAGCAGTGTAGTCTGATTTTATAATTGGACCGTATTGGATGAGTGAAAATAAATTTTCAGTGCGCATTGCAATGTCAGCGCGTTTTAGAGATGCAATTCTTATTACAGTATAATTTGTTTTGACATTTTTATTCAATGTTTATATGAGAATATTATCATTATCATCGTAAAGGCTGTCTGTTGAGATAGGTTTTTTTATTATGTCTACTTCGCTATCTCACTTAACAGTGTCACAATCGATTAAAAATATAATATGCTATGACTAAATAAACACTCGCACACGTTACGGTATCTGCGTGGGATTAGTGTGGGATAATATTTACCAGGACAAAGTTGTGACAAATTATTTTCTGCCTTTCATTTAAGAACTTATTAAGCCATTATATTAGAGCTTTATAAGATTAATAAAACTGCATTATTTTTTAACGACGCCTTACACACATTGGAAGGTTTTGAGAAAGTTTCTTTACAATTATATTAACGTCGATACATCCATTTATCTATCAGCTTATTGGCGTCTATTACTCGATATAGGCCTCTCTTAGTAGAATAATACCATACTGTCATACTTGGCAACCAGGTTCGCGTTTCCAGTCTGTTATAAATGATACAACAGATTACTGTTGTATTTCGTTAATCCAAATGAAGATTCAGGCGTGATTATTGATACATTATATGCGTAAATCGTCATGGATAAGACCAGTAGAAGACACTGTTAAATGTAGGTTAACATTACCTTAGCTAATTTAGTCATATGTACCTACATAATATAAACCGTGTCGGTAGTAGCGGTTAACTCGTGATCGAGTGCCGCTTATGGGATCTGCTCCAGCCGTAAAAATTTTTCGTTCATTTTGAAAAGGCATACTAAAGCTATTAATAAGATGTTGTTGTATATAAATTTATCTATTTTTCCTCGATCTTATTCCATCACTACACGAAAATTCAATTAATATGATTAGTTAGCATTGAAAATTTCTATAACTGATTTATTTGATATATAATTATATTATAGTGACTAGAAATCCTAGAACCGGTCCATACCACGACAGTAGGTCCAGTATCCATAGGGTCACGATCTTTGCAACTACGCCCTTTCACGCCTATGCGCCTCATTATAGATTGCCAATAGCGAATTGCGTTTAATGCGTTAATGATATTATCTGGTTGTTTATTATTAAGGTCCGGTATCCTAAGGCATTAAATAGTCCACAGTCTCCCCACACTTCATCTTGAATAGCATACTTTTCCAGTAAATAAATCTATACATATTATGATTTTGCCGTGTGGTGACGGAGTAAAAATACAATTTAACACTCCTTGTAAAATTTCAACACCCGACTTGTTCGTGGAAGTGGTAAAAGACGACTAAAGGACGAAGACGATAATATGCATATAATATCTATGCAAGAGAAGGAAAACTTGAAATAAAACCTCATGTCAATCTGTCTGACCAGCATGATATATTAAGATAAATTTCCCTTCTATTGTGGAGGTAGCTCGAACTCTTAAGCGTGATGTATATGAGCCGAGATGATGATGATACAGATTTTTCTGATGTCGATTTAAGAGTTTTAAGATTTATATGCGTGATTTTTGCATTCATAAAATGTAAAACATAATAATAAAATCTCAAATAGTATTTTGAGAAGGAAAAAGGTATCCAAAGAAAATGCTAAAAATAAGATATTCTCTTAAAATTCTTCGATAACGGCACCTCAAAATTGTAGGCCCATTATCAGACGATAAATATCATGCACCGCATTTAAGTTAGCGTTGATAAGTATAACTTCTCACAGCGTAAATTATTTTAAAAGTGTTGCATTAAAAATCGTGGAGTAACATGATTCTGCATTAAAATAACCATTTTCCAAGAATTTTGTTAGTTATGAGATATATTATATTGACCATCAATAAGGAAACGGGTAAATAAAAGTAAAATTTAGCCACAGATCAATACTATCCCCTAGTTCAATTTTCACTAAAATTAACGGCTCCGTATAAACCAGAGTAGCAACGAACCGTAACGGAATTTAAATAGTCTAAAGACGCCTTTAGTGATGTGGACTTGAATACTCGCCATCTATCTGAGGAGAAATGATCTATCTCAATAACATAACAGTTCAACTCAATACTTTATGTGATATAAATAAGGTCCACTTTCAATCAACTCATTCTTCAGTCAAAAAAGTTTTCCAATATTGCCCTAGAACAAATATTATTCAATTTAGCGAACTCTTGTCTGCTTATTATCGAAATTCTTTAATAAATTGTCAAATAGTTTGGATGGGAAAAATTTCAATTTTACTGTCTTTTCTGTTGTATCAATTGATTAAAATATTTAACGTTTATTGATCTATAGCGGTGACGAATTTATTTAATGATTGTTTTAAATTAATACTGTGTTGTTTTGAGAATCAATTTATGCAACGTTTGAGGAAAATCCGTGATGTCTTTTAAAATATTTTTTTGATTATTCATCATCATCATCGTTATCTCAGTCCATAAACGTTTGATCAGATCAGACGTTGTAGCATAAGGTTTTACTTCGAACTTTCCTTTTCTTTATATCCTTTAGTCTTTTTTTATGACAGCCACGGGCAAGAGAAGGAGTGGTTGGTTATTAGTATAAGATAATTATCATATTTTTTCTATTATTTACATATGTTATGTGGTCAAATGCAAGGACACATTACTGCCCTGCGCTCTTATAGTTTTCTTCTTTTTCAATTTAACTTTATTGCGGTTTCAATTCTAAATAAATTGATTTGCTATTCGTGTCAAATGGCTTGATTTAAGGACTTATTCTATAGTTTCCTTCACTTGTAGTGATGTTAATTGCTTGCTCAGACTGGTCGTCTTTAAGACAACTGAGAAAAGAAATTAGGTTGTTGTGAATTGTATTGTTACTCATGACATTACAGAAAACAAAAGAAATTATTTAATAATTAATTAGCATCACCAACATTTAATAAAACTATTATTGAGTTTGGACCTACTGTGACAATAATCCACTACACGAACCGACTCGCGTGCAAGCTAGACGATTCCGTCGTCGAGTGAAAAGATTATAGTACCGTAGATCACATTTACACGCTACGCCAGATTATATAGAAGATCGAGGAGTATAATGGACTTCTGTATCTAGTGTGTAGTGGACTATGAAAACGCTTACGATTTTATTGAAACTTGCGCAGTACTGCAGTCTCTACAGTGGCAGCGGTGCCAAATCGACTATCGGTACATCTAAATGATGATGTGTTTGTATAAAAACGCTACATCGATCTGCATCCGACATAAGAGTACGAATCCAATCCAGTTGCAGACGGGTGTGTGGTCGGGGGACAGAATCTCTTCGAAAATATTCACTACTGCGCTAGAAGACCTTTTCAAGTTGTTACAGTAGGCCATACTCAGCATCAATATCAACATGAATGAATGAATGAATACATCACTTATTTTCGATTTGGAGATAATACTGTAGCTAGACCGCAGAATCCCTGGAGGATCTTGGCATCGTGCTCAATGACTTCAGTAAGGATTTTCAACTAAAAGGTCTACAAAAAAACAATTATGGCCAAGATGAAAGTCATGTCTAAAGCCTAGTACTGGTTCTTATTGAGAATACAATTCTCAAAGTTGTCGAACACCTTAGTTTACCTAGAATATTTAGTCATGTAGATCCAATTTTGAGAAAAAGGTCAGTCGATGAATCCAACTCGGATGCGCAGCGTGCAGGAAATTTAAGAGAATCTTCTCGTCCTAAATCCATTCCGCGGTGCATGTCAAGCAAAGGTTTATAACCAGTGTATTAACAGCATATAGCACTCCAGTGCTATATGCTGTTAATACACTGGTTACGTTGTCTCTAAATGCTGGCCTCAAAGACTCAAAGCCACTGAACGTAGGTACTATGGAGTTGGTTGGTACTACGGGTTCTTCTCGGTATTTCTATACATGAATAATCCGGATGCTAGTAGAATAGAACCACACTCATCTTGCACTAAGAGAGACTTCAGATTGAAAACAGTGCGCTGTATAATTAAATGGAGTACATCACTTTATCAATAAATTAAACAAAGAGTGAGAATAAGATTCTGTTACTCTGTACTCCATTTATTTTATCATCATCATCATCATCACAGCTCATACAGGTCCCACTGTTCTGGGCTCGAGCCTCGTCCACAATGAAAGGGAAATTGACCTACTACATCACTTTGCTCAAACGGGTGGGTATAGGGTTTTATTTCGGATTTACCTTCTGCTGCCCAGTTATTATACGCATATTTAATCCCTTAGTTGTCTTTTACAACACCTACGGCTAAAATAAGAGATGGTGAATTGTATTCCTACTCCGTCACTACACAGAAACTTCAGTTATTTAATTACTGTCAATTTAGGTTTACTTCTTGTGACTTGCATTAAAATGTGTTAGTTGAAATAAACCACAATTGTTGATCTCTAAATCTCTGCCAAGTATATAGCAATGGAGTTCAATAATCAAATACTTGCACTGGTGTAGCTATTTTTATCAAATCCTTCGATAAGTCTATAAATAGATGCGTTGTTGTATTAAGAACTTTGAAAGAAATTAAAAATTAACTTCTCGGTTAGTCTAGCCATCGGAGGGCTTCGAACTGTTTAATTTAAAGCTCTTTATACATTTTCGTGTTGTTTACAGGTAGGTACGTGTTTTGTTAAATATGAGGTTATTAACACAAATATATCTTTTGCACAGATGGCGTAGTGGTTAATGCTAGTGACCTACAGCGCCAGTGTCGGGGGTTCGAATCCCACGCAGGACAACACTTTGTGCGATCCACAAATTGTTGTTCTGAGTCTGGATGTAATTTGTGTCCGTTAATTATATGTGTATGTATTTCTCGCGGAAACGCAATGAGTTTCAAAAATTAAAAAAAACTGTACGAATGGCGGCGATGTGGTTCGCGACACGTCACGTCTCGTTTCCGTCGGGGGCGAAAAGTGGCCCACAGAGAACCGCTTTGCTACGCTGAATATGTCAAAGATCGTAGCAGGTGGAGGGCAGTGGACTCTGCCTACCCCTATGGGAAAAAGGCGTGAATATATGTATGTATGTATGTATCTTTTGCAAAACAAATATCTCTTTACAGTTTTAGTGTGATTTAATTGTAGGCTTACTTGATGAGAAATATAGACATTTATATATTAATTAGTAGCAATCCGCCCTTGTCTTGCTTTTGTTCCAGCAGGTTTGCCTCAGGGTTTTAAATCTGCAAATCCCGGATCGGACCAAATTTAAATGGTTTTTTTTTGAGAGGAAAAATGGACCAAGTTTCTCCTTGTACAGACAGCTAACTAAAAAGATATCAAAATCAGTCCAGCCGTTTTGAAGATTACGGCACATACAGGCAATCAGACAAAAAATAAAACTGGTTTTTAGGCTAGGTATTTGTACGATACAAATAACCATGCGAGCATGAAAAAACCCATTATTTTGACATTACAAACAGATACTTCACACTCCTCCATAAGAGGTGTGAAATTAGCTTACTAAGCCACGCTATTCAAACTGGTAGTTAGAGGATTTTATTAAATTCCTTTCTCTTGCTGTTAGGTAAATAGCATTTCCCTTATTCGCCTTTTACGATACCCAAAGGAGGTGGTGAATTTTATTTTTATTCCGTCACCACACGGAGTTTTGCCGATAAAGTTTAACATTCATATTCATTTAAACACGATAGAAATAGCTACAATACATATGTCCATCCTGTTTCGTGAAAATAGCAATTATTATAATTTAAATGATCTTGATCTTTTTGCAATATGTCAAAACAGATGACATATTGCGTCGACCCCAAGTAATTGGGATAAGAGCAAGATGATGATGATCTTGAATGCCGTATGCTTATGTGAGCTCAAATAATATAGGTAGTTACTTTGATACTCGACAAATAGTTGTGACACGTAGTGTATCGACATTCCGACAGAGGGCGCTGTCGACAGAATGTGACGGGGGTCGACGTGCTCAATTCATTAATTCTTGAACTACCCTGATCAATGACAACTTTCGACGATGCTTTGTGACGGACTCTTAGAGAAATAATTCGAGAACAAAAGTACCTACCTAATCACTATGTGGGCAGTCACGCGTCCGTGTGGTGACGGAATAAGAATACAATTTACCACTCCACATCTTGCCTGTGAATGTCGTAAAATACGCTTATGGGATGTAATAAGCATATAACATGAACAAGAGAAGGAAAACTCGAAACAAAATCCTATACCAACTTGTCTGACCAGCATAGTAAAGTCAATTTCCTTCCTTGTGAAGAAGACTCGAGCTCAGTAGTGGAAAGTATAGGATCCAAAACGAACGAACACTAATATTATTATCACCATCTTGCTCCTACCCCAATCACTTGGGGTCGACGCAATATATACTCGTCTTCCATCCTACTACTACTTGCAAAAGTTTTTGACGTCAGCCTTTTGACCGGCTGCCTGACGTCATTGGTGCAATTAATGTAGAACAAAATTGCCTTTCACAGCATATCATTAAAATGAATATCTTAGAAAATTTCAAAGATTCAAAAAGTGAATCTGAACCTTTTAGGAGGAAGGCTTTTCAAGTCAGCAGTAGTAACTATGCAACCACAACTATTCTCTCTACAGAGATCAGATCAAGGTCTGTAAAGATAAATTTGAGACCCAGGCATGCTATTTAGGTTTCCTGCATAGAGCACACGCTCAAATCTAAATGTTATTCTTAAAATAGTAGTTACTATATTTACGAATTTTATTGAGAGGGTTTATGGTAAGCGTAGGATTTATAGTATCGGGAGGACTGACTGAAAACTGGAAAGTGCGAAACATCGGGCAATTAAAAATCAAATACTAACGCAATATTCCCAAGAATAATTTTTACTTCGAGGGGTAATACTCGCGTAAACATTAGAAATATTACTATTTTATATTTTGTTATAAAGACGGAAATTCGATTCCATCCATTCATTCATCTATTTATTAGTTCATCAGTATTGAACATAAACATCCTCAAAAGCGGCAAATAACTGTAGCCATCGGTTTTGGTGAACAATATTGCTGCCCATTTTCTGGCTGATCTCTGAACCAGTTTTTTCTACTCCTACTGGAAAACATGAGATGATCATCCTATTTGCAAACATCACTAAAGAAATGGAACTTACTACTGCTACTTATTATTACCGAGTAGAGATTTAAACATCTACATAGATAATAATCATCATTATTCCGCTCTTATCCGAACTATTTGGGGTAAACACGATATGTACCTATTCTTCTTTCATATTACCTACATACTTATAGCAAAAGTTGTAGCAGTAGTTTTATCACCTACCTGAAGTCAATCCTCCTTGGCAATATCCTCCTTGGCCCAGGTCAATAAAAACTCTTCGTAAAAGTAGTTTTTTACAATACCCATAAATAAAAAAAAGGAAGCCGTCTCTCTGGACGCCTGGCAGATTTGAAAAGTCAAAATTATTTCGTACAAGTATATATGCATAAAAGACAGATTATGACAGGATTAAGTGTGGCATAAAGTATTAATAAAATATTACGATATTTTTTTCCAGAACATGATGATTTTTATTCAATAAACATTTATTTTCATTAGTTGCCACTATAAGTATATTTTTAGGTTAATAAATTATTTTGAACTCACTAGATGGCGGTGTACAAAATTCTAAAACAGGTTCACAAATGTACAAATTCAAGCGTGGCGTTAACGCCACGCCAACGATCAGGTTCACCCTCGCTTATAGATGTTTCATATCAATAATAGAGTTGGTAGAATTCGTAACCGCCACCACATAGCTTTAAATAACTCATGTATTAGATTTATATTATATAGAGCAATAAAATAAGTAGTTCGCTACTACGTACAATCTGCGCCAAGCGTACAATGTTGCTGCATACTGAAATGACGGCTGTTGTTTATGTACGAGATTCACGATCTACAAAGAGCTCTGTCCATCCTAGTACACAGCTAAATTGCTATTTATATAATATAAGCGTCAGTACTCTGAGACGACGTATACGTCGTATCGTATACGTCGTCTCAGATCATACACGTCCCACTGTTTGCTCAAGCCTCCTCCCCAATAAGAGCGAAATGACCTACTATGCTGGTTAGACATGTTGGTATAGAGTTTTATTTGGAGTTTGCCTTCTCTTGAACAGATGCTATACGCATTATATTGTAACCCAACTGACCAACGAAGGATAATAGGCCAATTTCCTTATAATAACGGAGGAGGCTCGAGTCCAACAGTGGAGCCTATATGAGCTGAGTGTATTTCCTTGTAGGAGGTTCGAGTCAGAAGGGATTTAATAAAAAAAGGAAGCATACTATAATACTTATGCTTGAATAATTAGCAAACATTTTTGTATTCGATATTCTCATTAATACATTTTTTAAGGCAGAATGCTTATGGCGTTGGGGATTTCACAAACATACAAATAAAGTATACAAATTACAGCCAAACTCAAAACAATCATATGTGTATCACCCAAAGAATTATTCTATGTAAAACCCACGATACTCGAATAGAGAAGTCATTAATTAGACAACTCTACTTGGCAAGTCTATTTTCGTTTTATGTGTATTTTATTTAATTTTATCTTATCAAAAATTGGATTATTTTTTTCTGCGAAAAAAATCTCGATTGCAAGCTCTAACTTTAAAATTGTGTAAGAGAAAAAGACAGAAAGTAATATAAGAGAAGTTAAATAAATTTTAAAACATCGTTTCATTAACATAATTAGGTGTGTAGATACACATAAATATTTCTTTTTATTGCAAACGAGCAAACAGTACAACTGATGGTAAGTGTTGCTGTCGCTCATGGACCTTTACAAGGCCGCTGCCTACTGCGGAGAAAGTGAAGGGAGTGTGAATGCGTGCATTGAGGCTCGGTGATACCAAGAGCACTACCAAACTACCAAAACCCTCCACATACAAACACCCTCAGAAAGTTGAGCTAAAAAAAATTAAATAATTAAAATCGGATTGATCGATACACAAAAATCATCGATATTAAATAAATCGATCCACAAAAATAATCGAAATTATATGGGTCGATACACTAAAATAATCGTAATAACAATTGTCAGTCGTGTAACTCGTGTACAACTGGCCGAACGGCACAGTGGGGCGAACCGCGTCCACGTAGGAAACAAAACCGACAGTTATTAATGGTTATATGAAAAAAAAATATTGTTGCGTTTTCGTTTCCCCAGCTTTTAAAGCGCAATAAACATTGTACAATTAAAACGCCAATAGAAGATTGATGGATTAAATAATTGCAGTGACAGCATTTAATTTTTGTTTTCCAGAAATCACTTTAAATAATTATTTTTGATATTTATGCGTATGTGACGCAAATAAAATAAATTATTTTACGTATTTTAGCGCATACTACATTGTATTTTGCAATGGCATGGTTATTCGTGACTATGAGTAATGCAAATTACCTACATGACTGCTGCCAAACATCGCCAAAACAAAATAAAATTGTACTTCAAATCGAGTTAAAGATTATAGAATCTTGAACTCGATTTAAAGTCTAAGTTGAAGGTTGAATTAGAATTAAATTCATTTATAAATAAAAAAATATGATACAATATTTAATTAATTGTTATTTTCATGATGGTGATGAATTAGTTTAGAATAGGTAGATAGGCTAGTATAATGTGCCGCCACCTTTTGTTTCTCGAGAATGTCATAGGATACGACCAAGGCACGTCATCAAACATCATCACTGTAAAACAAGGAAAACTCTAATGTCCAACTTTATACCAATTACTTTACCCAGCCTTGTAAATAATAGGTTTATTCAACTTCGGAATTTTTAATTCCACATAATTCACAGACAATAAATGAAACACATAATTTGTAAATGAATTCGCATCGTTAGCTAGACAGGGTGTGAGAGATTGAACAATATGATTTAACCTATATGGCAAAAATAAGCTCTTACTGCTTCTTTTAATTCAAATAATTAATTTTCATTCGATAAACCGAAAAATTTAGTTTGTGTCAAAGATTAAATTTAAGACAAATAAGCTTTATTTTTTTGGTCGGGTTACAGTCTGTCCGTCCGTTCCATCCGGAGTGACGAAAGAGCAATGTGCGGCTCCATAACCCCCTTTATTTACTCGCCTTCACCATTGGGCTAACCACTGGTACCGAGTTCCTCGAGGGCCGTGACCAGCCTGGCAGGTAACTCTTTCGGGTACCGTCCCTCCCCGACACTCCCCGAGGCATCGTTCACTCACGATCCAGTCAAATAACCTATCATAGTTATGGAAACGAGTTCAAACATTGCAAGGAGATATTATAAAGCGATATTGTTTTTAACCTCTAACCATTAATTACACCAAAATATCTGAAGAAAAGTGGCGTCACACTTAGTATATAAATAAACTACAAATACACAAAAATAACCAACAATATTGAAACCAGCTTACTACCTGATATGAAATCCAATTAAAAGATACGAAGGTAATACAACTGGATTGGACCAACAGATTTATTAACCAATGCATAGTGAATCAGGAATCACTTAAAATGGCGGCGAAGGTTTGTCATTTCTTAATTGGTTAATTATTATCATCGAGTTGGGCGTGGTTGTCACTATATACATCAAATCCCTATTTACATAGGTCTTGGGCTTACTGCTCATTAAGCAGCCGGACCGTTAGACCAGACTGAACCAACTAGTTACTTCTAGGTACATGTACAACTATGTAGCTATTTAAGTTATAAGGTTTCCTCGATAAGCATACGTATGCAAATATCCATGCACAACCGCAGACCTTCGCGGCTAGGTACAGAGAGAGTTATCACCATCATCACAGCTCATATGCAACCCAGTGCTGGAGTCGAGCCTCCTCCACAATGACAAGGAAACTAACCCACTATACCGCGCAGTTCAAACGGGTTGGTATAGACAAATGAATAAACCGTTAATTACCTATATATAAACAATAGCAAAAGAAAAACATTTGATAAGTGTGAGTAGTAAGTAATGTGAATATGAATATTTAGTTAGTCTTTGAATAGTATACCTACCTACACAAATTAAATGTATTTTTTTTTTAATATTGTGGGGTTTTTTTTAATAAAATATTTTTAGTTTATGTTGATAACAACAAAGATACTCGTAATAATAGCATTAAAGGCTATTGACTCGCCCCTAATTCAAAAAAGTTGATGTGTTTGCTATGTATTTTACAGATTATTATTTTTTACAGATAAAGCGTGAGACTGTATTTATGTAAGCATATAAAAGCGTCGTATATTTCACATATTATATTGAAACGTTTTTTTTTTGTGTTATCGTCATGTTAAATATATTTAGTGAAATTCTATCTAATAAAATACGGAGAGAGTACCTACTAATGTTTAATAGACGTGAAATACTTGTGAAGTGTTTTTCGGTATAGTTTTTAGTAAAACTTTAAATATTATAACGTAATCATTACTCTACGAAAACGCTTGATTTATGGATAGACTTTAAAAATATTTACAGACAATTTTCTGTGAAAACAGTGAAAGTTTATAACTATTATTTTACTATAGGTAGGTTATATCTTCTCGGTAAACGCATAAAAAAAATGTTTATCAACATGCATGAAGATATTTAATAATGATGATATTTCATATATTCTCGAGATTAATTATAACCTTTATAGATTTTACAAAGATAAGCAAAGAATTTATAACTAAAAGGAAATAAAAAGCTCAGTCCAAGAACGCGAAATGACCAATTTGAAGGCTAACTACTCTAGGGTAGCAAAACACTCAACTCTGGACATTCAAAATACTACAAATTTATTATGGCTCTGTAAGTAAATAAATTAAACCAAAACAGCCTCCGTATCCTCGTCAATAGATTCATAGATTTTCAGAATTTTTAAGTTCTAACAGGTTACGCATCGAGTTTTCAAACATACAATTTTAAATTGTAAATTTTTATTTAATTTATTTTAACGATGAAGTAAATCAAATCACATTATTCATTCTGCATAGACCCCTTGAGGGCATTTATATATTTTCAAATTTATACATCATTTGAATACAATACAATATCTACCACCGGATCGGAACGCGGCCACAAGCTAAGAAGATCCAGCAACAAACTCAGCGGGCTGTCATTTTTTTTATCATCTTTTGAATACAATTACGTATACAACATATAGTCTTAGCTCCAGTGTGATGCCCTTCGAGATAGGATATAACTAGTTTTTTTAAATTTAGTTCAAATAAAAAAGGAAAGGAAAACATGGTTGGACCAGATCCCCCAAGCATCACCCGATCACGAGTTAACTACTAGAGCAGTCATCACTCTCCTCAACCACATTGGAGGGAAGGGTGTGACCCGCCCCACATAGCTACCACAAGCAGACCCTTGTTCAGTGAACATGACCAAACCATAAATTGCGAATTATGATAGGTATGCTAAAAAGATCAAAACCTAAATTCGTCAGGCAAAACACGCTACGCTGTACAAACCCAAGACTAACAACATGAAAAAAAAACAAAACAGTGAATTCTTATAAGAAACGGGTCATAGAGCTGAGACCATTACAAAAACAAAATTGCTGAAAGAGAAGCTGCTCATAACCATTCAGTATTATCCTCTAAATAATCCGAAATTTTATATTAGCCTTTTCTACAAAGTCTACTCTTTAAACTTATTCATTTTTTTCAGCCTTTTTAAACTTATTCATTGGCATGTCTTGGATAGCCCTAGGTAGATTGTTATCAAATCGTATACATTGCCCCATGAAAGACTTACTAACTTCTCTGAAGACGAATAGTTTGGATAACAAGATTATCTTTATTCCTAGTGTATAAATGATGAATATCACTATATTTTTCAAAGTTTTTTTCATTTATTTTAGGTTTTCGAACATAAACTGAGAAACAACAGTCAGAATGTTTCTTTCTCTGAATTTCTCTCGAAGTGAAATCCTTGGGCCTAGGTTATAAATAGCGCGGCCAGCCCGTTGTTGGAGAACAAAGATACTATTCAAATCCGCGGAGCATCCCCAAAGTAGTATGCCAAAAGACATAAGACTGGGTAAATAAGCGAAATAAACTATCCTAGCCGTCTCAATGTCAGTTAACATTTGAATTTTTTTAACAGCATAAGTCGCTGAGCTAAGCCTATTAGATAATTTTTCAATATGAGGACTCCATTGTAGTCCTGCATCAATGGTGATACCTAAAAAAGCCGTGGACAGCACAAGATCCAGGATCACACCATTCATTTGAACATTGGTTTCCACTTGTCTCATATTTACCAAGTTGTTTTTTTTACAATTGCTGTTTACCAAAAATGTGTTCTTAAGATTATACCTCCATCCATCCATCAGCCTACAGACGTCTACTGCTGGACATAGGCCTCGCCACGAGAATGCCACTCGGAACGGTCCTGCGCCACTTGCATCCAACGGTACCCTGGGACTTTCAGCATGTCGTCAGTCCACCTAGTGGGGGGTCGTCCTCCGCTGCGCCGTCCGATTCGTGGTCGCCACTCAAGAACCTTTCTTTCCCAATGGTTGTCGGTTCGACGAGCGATGTGGCCTGCCCATTGCCATTTCAACATGCTAATTCTGCGGGTTATGTCGGTTACACCCGTTCTTCTACCGGTTTTCGTATTCCAGCTTTTATAACGTAGAGAAATACCGAGCATAGCCCTCTCCATAGCACGCTGAGTGACTTTGAGCTTATTTATGAGGACGACATTTATGGTGATTATGCCATTATACCCCTCCTATAAAAAAAAACATTATTCATCATTTATTCCGAGTTGCTGTTCTATTGCAGACATTATATGCATATTATATCCCTCAAGATACGGAGTGATGAATTTAATTCTTATTCCGTCACCATATGACGTGGAAAAGTGATATTCAGCTGAAAATTGTTAAACTAGAAAACCGACTCCTGAATGTTTAAAATAAGTAAGGTTTAAAAGAAAAAGCTACATATCCAGTGTTTCAGTAGAAAAGAATGTTTCATTAAATTAACATACAAAAAAAAAACGCAAATTTCTGTTGACTTTCTATTGGATACAGAGAATTCGTCAGAGATAGATTGACCTTAATACCACCCATGCTACTGCAATATAAATAAAAATTAAATAATCCTTATAAGAAACGCTTTGATAGCTACACGTCAAGTCTAAACAGATCATTAGGTACGTGATTAATGAATTCAGACCCACGGCCCAGGGGAGTCTAGGCGTCAAATGTAATGTTCATTTCATAATTATGCTTTTTATTATGCTTATAATAGAGCGAAAAAATATACCGTCAGCTGTTTTATTGGTAATGAAGTGTGAGTTTGATGAGCAAAATTAATCACTGTAGTTATAATCGTTGCTAGAATTTAATATGTAAAAACTAAAACTTTAAAAATTTAGCGCTACCATATAGAAAAAGACATAAAAATATGTACTACACTGTTAATAGTAGTCTACTATCGCGGGCCGGTCCGTCCGAGGTAGAACCGCACTTTTAGCAATTTGTTGCTTAACTTCGTTTGGTGGTGTGTAACTTTTCGGTGGTGTTTGCTTACTTTTGGTGATGTCTTTAGTATCACCGAACCTTGCACGCATTCATACTCCCTTAACCTTCTTCATGGGAGGCAGCGGCCTAGTACCTAAATGTCCATTAGTGGCATCACTTACCATCAGGTGTGCTGTTGGCTCATACGATATCCATGGACATGATAGAAGGTGGGGAATTGTATTCATACTCCGTCACCATACTAATGTATGAAAAAAAAGACGGGAACCTCAAAGATGAGTTTTATTTACCCAGAAATTATATTACCTATATATCACAAATAACAAATTTCCGTGTGGCGACGAATACACCACTTCCTATCTTGCCTGTTGTAAAAAACGACTAAGGGATAAAATATGTATATAACATTTATGGAAGGGTAGGAAAACTCAAAATAAAAATCTATAGGTTCAAAATAAAAATCTATCTGTTTGACGAACATAGTATAGATCCTCCTAGTGTAGAGGGAGGAGGCTCGAGACGAAGAGAAGAACTATGCAAATAAACATAGCTTTAAAATACTTAAATAAGTACTGCATATAAAAAATAATAATCATTTGAAAGGAGAATACGATACATTAACATAATTTATTATAATCTTCCCGCGCACCTAAAGATTAATTCATAACATTTTCATGGAACTATAATTAGAATTGTTGAATTCAGAGAGCGTATTCGATTTACCTAGTCAAAATATGTCCAAACAAAATCAAGATGGTGTGAAGCATACGCGTCGGCGTTCTGACGTTTCACGTGAAGAGTGATCGGTTTGTTTTCAAACGTCTTGGGTACAAGCCACTCGTTTTATGTCACGATAAATGTTTACGTGTATTATACAAAAATTATTTATATGTTTAGTAATTAAAATAATTGGCAGTTGCCACAGGGGAATTTATCAATTTTTTCAGAAGAAATGTCAACGACATTTGGAGACACTCAATTGAAACGAATTTCCTTTCACTATATATTATGAATAAAAATAATAATAGACTTGATATCACACTCTTTGATAAAGAAAATAAAATTGCATATCTAATTGACATAGTCGTACCAAATACACATAATATTCAATCGACTTTATCTGAGAAACTTTCAAAATATTAAGAACTGGCAATAGAGCTAAAGCGCCAATAGCATGCAGAAACCATACACATAGTCCCAATAGTTCTCTCAGCTACTGGAATAATACCAAAGAGTTTACAACGTAGTTTAAGTCTTTTGCAGATGCCACAGCATGCAGCTCATATCATTCAGAAAGCAGTTATACTCAACACTTGGAGTGGTAGGACCACACTGTCAACAGTTATCTGTCTACAGCCGCGGGCCAGTCCGTCCGGGGCAGTACCACACTCTCGCAGAAAATCGACGTCTGATAGTAGCGATTTGTTACTGCGCTTCATTCGGTGAGCGAGAGAGCCGGAAGCCCAATTTTCTGAGGGTGTTTGCGTGTGAAGGGTTTTGGTGGTGCCCTTGGTATCACCGAGCCTCAATGCACGCATTCACACTCCCTTCATTTTCTTCGCGGTAGGCAGCGGCCTTGCAAAGGACCATGAGCGGCAGCAACACTTACCATCAGGTGTACTGCTTGCTCGTTTGCCACCGTTTGCAATAAAAAAAAAACACTTGCCGATTCCCTCATAAATTTCTCACCACATCATCTATTGCAGCCACTTACACAATATGTCAACACATAATCATGCTTGGCTATGGCCCGTATGATTAGTTTAATGTCACCCCATAAAAGGGAGAAATTCATATCAAAATAAAATAATAATACAAAAAAACAAGCAAAATACCAACAAAAAAGCAACAAACTTGTGTAGGTACCCAATAAAATTTCAATGTAAGAATATAATAATTTTACCGTCCCTTCCTTTTACGTGCGGGATGTAAGCAGATAATATCTACAAGAGAAGGAAATTCCGAAATCAACCTGTATATCAACTGGTCCAGTTAGCAAAATGAAATAGGCTAATTTTCTCCATCTAGTGGAAGCCCGTGTCCAATAGGGTATGTGAGCTGAAATGAGAAAAAATATTTTAATTAAAATATCCCATGAACATCATTTACATTGACCTGGGCTAAATTCATCTAATAACATCTGGTCAACAATTATATTCCCAATGAGGGTTGACGTCAGGCGGGCGGCCGGTTATAAAACTGTTGCTAAAACGTTTTGTAATTTCTACGAAGGAAGTAAAAGTACCTATTTTATCTACCCCAAATAATTAGGATATGAACAGTATTATGATGAGAATGTACCTAATACGAATTTGTAATTACTACAGTTGTTATGATCACACGTGTTGCCTAGGCCAACGCACGAACAACGACCACTGTATATTGCCTGGCCGGAGCCCAAGCGTGTGACGTATGCGGGCTGCGATGATGAACTATAAAAAATGACGAAACTAAGGATTTAAAAAATCTAGTTTTTTTTATAATGGCATGTTATTCGTATCATAAGTTCGTACTCGTTTAAGGTGTAACTTGACACGCGTAGCACCGCGGTAACAGCTTGTTTTAATATACGGTATTTGGTTTAATATAGAGTTAAATGAACATGCCTACTGTCTAGTGATTCGAAGAGGAGCGCGCGTGCGCACAGCCGGCTGTCACTCGCCGACGACATCTCTACCGCGCACTCTCCGGGATTAAATAAATCCAACAACTAAGAACTAAATCCAACATTAAATACTCCTAATACTTCATTAAATGACGATATTAATTATATTAAACACTGAATTACGATAGGCACCTTTGCTATAGTTAGGTACTTTTACAAGCCACAATCTTCTACATTGTGCAAAAGTACAGGCTGGTGCAGTTAAGCACGAGTATCTGTGTTGGATTAATATCGAGTTTGACACCATATAATCTAATACTGTGGCATTATAATGCGCGGATGTAACTACAGGTTCTAACTACAGGTTATATATATTTGTTATTTTATATATTTCTTTTTAAAAAACGATTTCAGTCGTAATAGAGAAATAATCCTTGTATGTCGGCAGTCTTTACCAGCATAAATTACAAACACCAGATACATTGCAACAAAATGTCGATTGCACAAATCATTGTCCTGCGTGAGTCGGTATCTACGCTACGCTATATGTGCAGTCAGGTTAAAGACAAAGTTTCGTCGGCCTCCTCCACAGTGAGAAGGAATTTGACCTACTATACCATACTGGTCAGGCATATTAGTATAGGGTTTCATTTCGAGTTTTCCATGTGGTGACGGAATAAGTATACAATTTACCACTCCCTATCTTGCCCGTGGATGTCGTAAAAGACGACTACGGGATCTAATATGCACATAACATCTGTGTAACAGAAGGAAATATCTTAAACTTGCTGGTAGGTATTAATAAAATCTATATGAGTCTATTTGACATGTTGACGAAAGTACCCCTAAAAAACTTAGATCGTGAATATCCACATTAAAACCCAATACGAATATTACATTCAACGGATATCTAATTCAAACTTACATGCGTATTTTGTTCTGAAATTGAGATCTAGTTTATAATATTTTACTGCGAAATATTCTGCTACATGTTCAAAGTTAATATAGTTAAATGTAAACAATCTCTTTCCCCTCAGTCGGCTCATCAGTCGACTAACAAATTAATCGGTGTCACTATAATAACATACAATAAGGAGTAAGTAAGTATGCAAAACCCAGGCCGTCATATAAATCTCTCAACACTACCGAGTAATGTTTTGTATGGAGATTTCTTTCGACAATAACCCGCTAGCCGTATGGCCTTTATCTAGTGTTTGAAATTAAACGTATTTAATCGACGATGTACGATGCATTGCAAGCGTTTATTAATACAAATTTTTATATTATTCGTTTTAATTCTTTCATATATGTTGACTTTTGAATGTTATATATATTTTTGGTTTGTGAAATACGGATCACAGTGGCTTTATATAAATGATATTCATTCGAAACTGTAAATATTGGTTTGTCGATCGACAAATTTTAGAACCTTTAAATTTTATTCTACTACCTATATGAAAAAGTTTTTTATATTATATATTCATTTTGTCCCAGCCCATATACATCCTAATTTTGAGCCGTCTCCACTTTGGGGTCAAATTTGATCTACTATACCACGCTGGTCAGGCGTGTTGGCATAGCGTTTCATTTCGAGATTTTCTTCTCTTGCATCGATGTTATCTGTATGTTACATCCCTATCCCTTAGTTGTGTTTTGCGACACCCACAGGCAAGGTACACAGGTTGATTTTTGAGTAAAACTCCTTTACAATAATTATCTACGATATCTATTATTTGCTATTGAAAACCAATTCCAATACAAACGTATTTAAATATCAAAGGTATCGTACGATGATAATTCTTATTACTTATTGATGCACATTTATCAAAACCTTATTATTCGTAGGATCGTTGTCGAATTGTAGTAACTAGATAGTATGATATCATTATCTATTTCTGGCGTGGCAAACATTTCCAGTCTCGCTAACCTCGAGGTCTATAACTATATAGTGTAACGTCATCTTTGTTTGCAGATACAATACAAACCACTGGATACTCAATACATTCATTATATTTTCTTTAGTCGCTTAGTACCCGTACTATTCTTTTTGTATGTTACTATAAGTACACCGCAAGTGGTCCGTTTGAAACAACTCAGTTTTTATAACAATGCAAGTTTTCAAAGATATAAATCACACATTTGTGCGCTAAAATAACCAAATGTTGCAAAACTTCGTCTTGGTTTGGTCTTTAGAAGGTCACTTGCATGCAAAATTGTAATATTTTTTGCAACCATTACTTTGCATTATGTCTTCAAAGACATTCAAAAAAGCCTTTATTTCAAATGTCACAGTAATTAATTATCTAATGCGTCTATTGAAGACTTTCTTCTTCAATAATACTTTTACTTTCTTAAAAGTGAATGATAATTGGTTTAAGGGAAAAATACTTTACAGAATTCGCATGATGCAGACCCACCGCGGGCAGGTAGTGTCTTGTAATCAAACGATTTGTCTTATTGTCGGAGATGTCGTGTGTTTGTGTCCATCGACCGCGACTGTGCTCGAGATAAAAGTAATAAATTAACTGGAACAGAAGGTGTTTGTAATGGTTGCCGCAGTAGGTGTATCTTGCTAGTAAGCTTGGACTTATTCAAACAAAAATGTCTTACCATTTTTAACATTTATAACAAAAATAAATCGTTGAACATTTAAATCTATTAAGCTTTATAGTATGTATTGCTAAACGCGGACTTAGGTTATAAATAATATATGTAGGTAGACGATACTGGTTCGACTAGATTTATCATTAAATTAATATTCAATTAGCTTTCCGCACATGATGCCGTTTCGTTGGGCGTACGTATTATTAAATAAAATTTATAGCATCATTTACTGAACGATATTTTCTAAATTATTACCGGTCCCACGGTGTCGATGGTTATTTGCTGCGAACGAATTAAGAAGCTATCGAATAGTTTATTTTTCAATTAATTCAAATTGTTTATTCTGTTTATTTAATATCAGGCGAAGGAATATTTACAACATATTTTTTTCAAGTTTATTATAAATTATGTACCTTGTAGTAAGTAAGTCTTATGACTGTGTAAATATGGAAGTATCAAATAGTATTACACTTTTTAGTCTTTAAATTCGTATAATCTAGGGATGTGACTTGGAGGGCAAATAATCTATTAATAAATAATCGATTTCTTTTTTTTTTAAATAAATCGATTAATTAAAAACAAATAATCGATTATAAAATAATTGATTTTTTCTCCCAACATGATTATGATGACCTTATTTTCTAATAATAATCGATTGAATTTTAATATAAAAATTGATTTTTTATTATTTTGACAATCGATTACTAAATCGATTATTTCAAAAAAAATATCGATTATTTTTCACATCCCTAGTATTATCTTATTTCTGATCTGAACTCAAACACGTCTAACTGCTGGCCTCGAGCCGCCTCCCCAATTTGAGGGAAATTGACGTACTATACCTTACTGGTCAGACATGCTGGTGTAAGGTTTTATTTTGAGTTTGCCATCTCTTACGGTGATTTTAACTATACGCATATTATATCCCTTAGTCGTCTTTTACAACACCTATAGGAAAGAGGGTAGTAAATAATACTATTTACCGTTATCCGTATGGTGACGAAGTAAGAATACTCTTACTAAAACCACCGCTTGGCCAGTGGTTTGAAACACAAGCCTCGCTACCAAGGGCGTTTATAGGTCATACGAAATTTGGCATAAAACATCTATCTACACTGTTTCAAACATTTGTTTCAAACCACTGTTTGAAACCGTGTAGCACATGCTTTATAATATCGGCCCAAAATATTATTCAATTCATATAGGTTAAGCAGTTGTGTTTGTATGTCATGAGCATCATCATGTAGAGCCCAACCCCTCTGTTGGGCATCATTAGCAGCCTTGGATACTGCATTAAGAGCTGTCATCATACTGGCGTCGACTCCTCCATGGTGGAAAGGATTTTGATCTACTAAACCACACTGGTCAAACGGGTTGATATAGGGTTTATTTCGAAATTTCCTTCTCTTGAATAGATGTTATATGCATAGGTATTTAATCCCTTAATCGTCTTTTAAACCCACGGGAAGATGGAGAGTGGTAAATTATATTCTTACTCCGTCACCACACGGAACGCTTCAATATAACATTAATATTTAATTTTATAATAATGACAAATGTTCCATTTAACATCAAACAATAAATTACAATATATATAAATAGCTTGCTTACAAACATTTTATGATATAACTTTGTATAAATAACTCGGTGCGGTTACCGGTTTAGTACGTTAAGCTACTAAGTAAACGTAGATAGATAGGCGATTAGTCTCCCAGATACTAATCTGAACTTAAGTAACTGCATTCATTATAACTACAGATAGTACAACTTATAAACACTGTAATACATACCCTATTTAGAGAGCTTGCAGAGCTTTTAAATTATTTGAAAAATAACGTGAAAATTAATAAAAAAATTTGGCCGTGGCTGTCGTGAAAGACGATTAAAGTAAATAATATGGAGATAAAATTTATGTAAGAGATGAGAAACTCGAAGTAAAATTCTATATCAACCCGTATTATCGGCGTTAGGGCTTCCACCGGGATCCCGGTATTGCGGGATCCCGCGCCATTTTCCAATCCTGCATGTTGCGGGATTAAGGGCGCGGGATCCGCGGGATTTGCGGGACTGAAAAAAAACGTGCATGGAAGGTCAAACTTAATAAACTCTCAAACTCAAACAGTATCTAGAAGTTTATCCTATATAAATTTGCAGTTTAAAAATTTGTTGATTTTTTGGTTGATTTTTTAATTTTCTTTGTTCATTTATTTTTCTTTTTTCATACTATTAGTAATACTTAAATAAATATGAAGTTGATGATATATAATTCATAGGGGTTTTGTGATATATAAACGGAGCAGAGTAATTTCATTGATCTCGTATTAATAGTAATATGTAGATACGTAAATAAATGTGGAGTTGATTAATTTATTGTTTTATTTGCTTTATATAAATGTGAATAGTTTTAATATGCGGGATCCCGCAAATACCGAGATCCCGCGGGATTGAAAATTCGTAATCCCGCAAATACCGAGATTGAATTCAGGCTGCGGGATTGGAAGCCCTAATCAGCGTGGTATAGTGGATCAATTGGTAAAATACAGGTATCCAGTAGTGGTAGAGCCTAGAGGGTTAAACCCAATAGTAGGACATATGGGATATGCAGATAACATCTATGCAAGAGATGGAAAACTCGAATTAAAACCCTATTTCAACCCGTCTTACCAGTATGGTTTAATTGATCAATTTCCCTGCTGTTGTGGTGGAGGCTTGAGCCCAGTAGGTAGTGGGATATATATAAGGTAAAATTATCCTTCTATTACGTATATTGCTTCTACACTATTTGAAACAATTTTACTATTTACTTACCAATCATTATCATCATCATTTCAACTTATATACGTACCAATGCTGGACCCGAACCTCCTTCACAACAGAAGAGAAATTTACCTATTGTAACCACGCTGGTCAGCCAAGTCAGTGAAGGGTATTTCGAGGTTTTCTTTGCCTACAAAGACATTATTTGGACAAGATTAGGGGAGGTGAATTGTATTCTTATTCTGTCACTACACGGAATCATCATTATAATAATCCTGTTATCACAGTTACCTACTATTTCATAGTAGGTACATATTGCAAAAATTATTAGCAATGATTTTATGATCGGCTGCTTGCCTGACGTCAATTCTCCTTGAGAATTGTTGATCAGACGACATCAGATATAAAAATTGATTTAAATATTCGCATTAAATTACATCACCATAAGGTATAGGTAATGTAAATATTTAAAGTAAAATATCAGTTTTTTTGAAATATACTATTATATACTATTGGATAAAAAAAAAATCCTTTTTATTACGTCATCATCATCGCAGCCCACATACGTACCACTGTTGGGCTCGAGCCTCCTCCACAATGGGGGGGGATTTTGTCCTACTATACCATTCTGGTCAGACATGTTGGTATAGGGTTCCGTTTCAAGTTATCCTTATCTTGCACAGATGTTATGTGCATATTATATCCCATAGTCGTCTTATACGACATCCACGGGCAAGATAGAGAATGGGGAATTGTATTCTTACTCCGTCACCACACGGAAAATTATTAGGTACGTATTTTCTTACAATTACATTTTATTGTAAATAATTACACTCTGGTACCACTTGGGTCAACGATTACATTCCCAAGGAGGGTTGACGTCAGGCAGGCGGCCGGTCGTAAAAGTCATTGCTGAAACTTTTTGCAATATGTCAAAACAGATGACATATTGCGTCGACCCCAAGTAATTGGGATAAGAGCAAGATGATGATGAATTACACTCACATTTTAGAAAATTTATATTATCAATTACTAATTATAGAGATTACAATAATTTGAGCCTTGTTCCTGAGTTCGTATAGCTGTCTTTCAAAAGGTATTGAAGAAATTCGAATGATATAAAATTAGAAATTGTGGCGTAAAGAACCAACACGAATACAGAATATTCATTTCGTGTTATATAAATATATATATAAGACACTCGCTGACCCAACAGACGTTGTTCTGTTCAAATCTAAAAAAATAGTAAATGGAATTCTCCCTGCAATCACCACAATACGCCACCTACTGGTTCCACCAGGTCAGGTCGTACCAACTCAGAAATCTTCGTGTGTTCATGCACAACATTTTGCTGAAGATTACATGATCAAATGCACAGTTTACGATTCTATAAAGGACATGCAGACAAAAAAAAAAATATATATTTAAATGTCCTTAATATTTCTGCTTCATAATTAGTTCTTACCATAAACTTGCGAAATTCTTAACGCTTGATGTCGCTCTGGGATTCAATCTCACAATCTTTGAATTCTCATAATGGATTAGTCGTGCCATGCGCAAATTGTAAATCCACATTTCTAGATAATAAATCTCGAATATTCTTATCTTAGAGTAAATTAACTAATTCCCTTGCTGTGCTAAAGTTAATAATTGTAAGGCAACGAGCCAAATAATAACTAGCGCCGACTAAGAGCTAGTGACATTTGAAATAACATAACACGATCTAGTGGGTCGCTTGATGACATAATACGAAACATGCGTGCGTGTAAACATCATCGTTGTAATTCATTAGGTTTGAAGTATCACAGTTACTCTTAGTCATCTGTGTTGTCTTTATAAATGTAAATTTAATAATGGCTTTGGCTGATTGCAATACTGCAATTACATCTACTTGAAATACATCAAACTTCGTACCAATCCTGATTCGTAATTTAAATGATAAATATAAATAGCTAATCTAGTTACATTTGCGTAGTACATATAATATATTGATCTAAGTCATCATCATCTCGGCTCATATACGTCCCATTGCTGGGCTCGAGCCTCTTCCATAATAGGAGGAAAATTAATCTTACTATACCATGCTGGTCAGACAGGGTAGACTTTGAATAAAACCATTCAATTTCACGTATAAGATATACACAGCACTATACGTTAGCTGTATAGCTATATATATACTGCTATAACCATATCGGTGACGCGAACGTGCGAGATTTTTTCCATACAAAAGTGTCCAAGGCACACAGCACATTGCGCGTGCGCCAGTCATGACCATATCGGTGACGCGAACCCATAAGATTTTCCCCCTACCAAAAAGCGCCAAACGCGCCAAAAAGAAGTTTTCACTTCAAAAAATAATGATACATCCATTTCTAGACGCTCAACAAGTTGAAATAACAACATAACCTCAAAACTATCAAAAATTAATTTAATAAAAGTTTCCAGCGCTCGAGGGATTTCATTAAAAATAAAGAAGTGAAACTCGTCGGTTGAGTAAATCAAAAGTTCCGTAAAATAACATCGCTGGGCAGACTAACACATTACAGCGATAACTGGTCCAAGATATAGAGGCCAGAAAAAACCTTAGGATAAAATTACACAAATGCGGAGTAGCTTTATAAGTATCGGATAAGTAGGTGACGTGAATAAATCATATACATCAAATTTACTCATGCAAATTTGGAGGCATTACTCCAATACCTTATTTGATTTTTATTTTCAATTATAAATTAGTCTTAATAGTAGAATCCAATACAGATTTTGTTTGGTTATATACAACAAAAATGCAGGCGTAGGCGAGATTTCCTGTACCTGATGTGATCCGAGCGCAGGCCACTCTTCCATCGCCACGGACGGGATGGATGGACTTGTATGTACTCAGCTTCCATCGTACATATTGCAAAAGTTATTCATCATCGCAGCCTACATACGTCCCACTGTTGGGCCCGGGCCTCCTCCACAATGGAAGGGAATTTGACCTACTATACCATGCTGGTCAGACATGTTGGTATAGGGCGTCATTTCGATTTTCCTTCTCTTGCACAGATGTTATGTGCACATTATATCCCTTAGTCGTTTTTTACGACATCCACAGGCAAGATAGGGATGGTGAATTGAATTTTTACTCCGTTACCACACGGCAAAGTTATTAACAATAGTTTTATGACCGTCAGACTTTCTAAAGTCCTGAATGTAATCGTTGATTAGAAGACATTAGATGGAGTTAGTTCAGGTCAATGTGAAGTTTTTGTTTATTACAAACGTCACGAGCAAACAGTACCGACCTGATGGTAATTGCTGCTGCTACTCATGGACCAAATTAGTTTAGTCTTATTTATTTTTTACGATACGCTCGAGCAATTTAAGGATTGATAATATTCGTTACCGCTACAACACAGCATTATTCCTTCAGAAAAAAATATATGGATACCAATATCTGTGGTATATAAGTATTATGTACTCAACTTTGATCACACATATTATATTCAAAAACTTAAAAACTCGATTACCGCGTGCTGAACATGAAAACATTTAATGTTAAAATTTATTTAATAAAATAAAACAATCATTATTCATCGCCAATAATACTTTCCGCGAACATAAGTCAACGTTGAATGATAAATCTGTAACGAATGACATACAACGATGACTAATTCATCAAAATAATCAGTAATTTATTTTCATCCTGTAGTGTCAATGAGAAATACAATAAATTCAAAAAATGGTCACATAAAAATATTTTATAATGGAAGCAATAAGTTTGCAAATAGGTTGTATGTAGATTTCCTGAGTCCACCTTGCATCAATCAAATAGACGTCGCATTTACAACGACAAGAAATCGCTTTGTTTCAATACGCAGGTGAATTAATCCAGACTTACATTAACATTACTATTAAATATTCAAAATTCATTATAATTCAAGTCTTAAGTCCCACTGTTGGGCTTGGGCCTCCTCTACAATGTGAGGGAAATTTACCTGCTATGGCGCATTGGTCAGACGTGTTGGCAAAGGGTGTCGATTATTCTTTCTCTTGTATAAATATTATTTGCCTATCATATCCCTTAGTCGTTTTATACGATAGCAACTGGCAAGAGAGGGGATAATGAATAGCATGCTTACTCCGACACTATATCGGGCATATTTCATATTTTAAGAATATAATCAACAAATAAAAATTTGATAGATGCAGATTATATTTTTTACATACATAAATACATACATATAATCACGCCTCTTTCCCATAGGGGTAGGCAGAGACCACTTCCTTCCACTTGCTACGATCTTGACATACCACTTAAGCCTCCTCCACATTCATTAATCTCCTCATACATGTTCTTCGGTTCAGGGTACTCCTAACCTGGCCTTTCTTAAGAACGTCCCCGATTTGATTGTGGAACGTCCGTCTCGGTCTTCCCCTTCCAACACTTCCGTTCACATTCGCCTTATAAATTCTCCTTGTTAGTCTCCTTTCATTCATTCTCTCTACATAGCCGAACCAACTTAACATACCTTTCTCAATCCTTGTCACTACCACTACACACTACAGTCATTCCACAACGTTCCCTAATCACTCTGTTTTTAATTCTATCACTCAATTTCACACCAATCATGCTCCTCAGTGCTCTCATTTCCACAGCATTTATTCTACTTTCGTGCTTCTTCTGCCATGCTCAGCTCTCATTTCCATACATTAGAGTTGGTACAAGCACTCCCCTATGCACAGCTAAACGAGCCTTCTTAGACAGGCTTTGACTGCCCATAAAGGTGCGCAAAGTACCATTCACCATATTTCCCTTACACACTCTTCTTTCAATAACACTCTCGCAAATATAGATCCCAGATATACAAACTCTTGCACTTGTTCTAATATTTCCTCTTCTATACGTATATTGCATTCCGTCATAACTTCTTCTCTTTCAAATACCATAACTTTCGTCTTTTTTACATTAATTTTCATTCCTTTTCTTTCAAATGCGTCATGTACTGCTGTTACCATCGCTTGCAACTCATTCACCGACGAAGCAAGTAGAACTTGATCGTCAGCGTAGAGAAGACATTTGATAAGTAACCCATTCATTCTCAGTCCATATATTTTTTTGTCAATAACTGAAATTACGTCTTAAATTAATGATCCAAATCAAATTTCATCTTAACCTTAGTTAAAATATGCTATATGTTATATAGCTATATGTGTATAAATGATTTGAATATGCAACGATTTGGACTAGAACTAACTTACGAATTTATAATATTAATTATAAATGCGATTTTTTTTTGTTAGCCACGTTTTCACGCGTAAATCACTGAACTGCTTTTAAAATTCATATTTTTTTTTATTATCAGCGAGTAACATAAGCTTTGTCTTATTACCGTATCTCGAAAACTGGAACTATGCTGATAAAACCGCAGAAGCCTGCTAGTATTAAATATAATTGGGCGTAAAAAAGATAATCAAACAACAATATTTCAATCGAAAACGTAATATTTGTCATTTTTTGGCAAATAGTAATGTAGTAGTGATAGTAATGGCATTGCCAAGAAATAATAGGCAATAGAATTATATTATACTGGCTGTTCCAACAGACGATTGAAGCGTCACCTACCGGGATAAAATAAACAACTCTCGAATCCACCGGAACACGCACAAAAAAATCAAAATATATTTACCCGTTATGTAGTTCACTCAAACACACGCACAGAAGAATTTTATCTATATATGAATTATCTGCATGCATATAAATACAAGTCTCATTGTTGGGCATGGGTCTCCTTTACTGTGCAAGGGAAATCGACCTTATTATACCACGCCGGTTAGTTATCATATATGTAGATGTTATATGCGTATTTTTGAGAGGCCGACCGCGTGAGGAAAGACCGACGACGTCCTCTCCCCTTCGTCGGTCGATGGGAGGGTACCCCAAATAGGGGGTATTCCGTCGGGCCGACCACTGATAACAAGTAACCCTGCTCCGGTGGTCGGCCCAACGTCGAAAGTGACGTGCATTGTGGGTGGGTTACGGGTGTGCGTGCTTACGCCCCTCTGTCGCCCCAGACGGAGTGGTGCGAGGAGCGCGCCGACCTCAACCCACCCGACAAAAAAAAAAAAAATATGCGTATTTTACGTATGCTAACTACACAAGAGCCTCCTAATAGAGCAGTAATATTTACGGGTATAATCTATCTTTCCAAATAAATTTTATTCAGGTCTGTTGAGTTGTTAAGAGTGTGAATAAGTAATAAACATATACACACATAAAGTTTACGAAAGTAAATATAATTTAAATAAACAGTATTTGTATTAGCGTAATTTACTAATGCAACTTTTCTTTCATAGCCATTCTATTCCTCGTTGTATATACTTAAAATCGATGTAGTAACTATACTTATATAAATTTTATATTAAACACTTTTCTCTTTATTTTACTCTTCATATGATCACAGATGACGTAGTAGTTAAAATACCGACCTAACATGCTATTGTCGTAGGTTTCAATCCCACGCAGGGCAACACTTTGTGTGATCCACGAATTGTTATTTTGAGTGTGGATGTAATTTATGTCCATTAATTATACGTTTTTAATGTCCCCCGCAATACAAGGATTATTTTCTAAGTGCAGGGTGTGTTAAAAAATAACAAAGCAGTGTAAGATTACAATAATTACCATTTCTTTCCTGTTGATATCATCATTCAACCTTTCATTGTTGGTTACTGGACGGAGGCCTTCACCATACTGCAAAAATTGTTCATTATTTAAGCGGGTTGGCGATCGCAGTAATGTGTTATACGTTTCCTAGGAAAGCGTTACTAGAAGAATAGGTATCCTGGTTAGCCTGATTAGAAGGCATAATTGAAATGATTTTTTCTTTTTGTTTTGAGGCTGGGTTACGGTCGACGCATTCCTCGCACAGCTCCGTCCGGGGCGACAGAGGGGCGTGAGCACACATACCCGTAACCCACTCGTGACACGTCGCCTTCGTCGTTGGGCTGACCATTGGTGCAGGGTGACTTGACGTCAGTGGTGGGCCCGACGGATTGAAATGATACCCAAAGCCTCTGACCAGTGTGATATAGTAAGCCAATGTCTCCGTCATAATGAGAGAAAATTCGATTTATTATACCATATATACAGACGTGTAATGGGTTATGTATCTATGTATGTAACGGAATCTTTGAACGTCATTTTGCCCCATATTAAACGAGCAGATTTTATTTAACTTTGCACACTCGCCAAAGGTCCATGACAATGCATGACAAAAATTTCTAATCGTATACTTTGCATAAGAGCAAGAGAGATAGAGCTAGTGTGCGCACTTCACATGCGCGAAATTCAAAACTAGTAACTACTTGACTTGTAACTTGTAAGCATGTTTTTTAACTATAATTTATTATTTGCTTATAGAATGGTTTGCTTTGATTTTGATAGACGTCAACCCTTCTTAGGAGTATAATTGTTGATCACATGTGGTACCTATTACATAGAAATAGCACTCTGGTTATTAGAAAAATCTAAGTCAGCTTACATGAAATTTTTAAACAAATTTATCATACTCATCTCGACCAATACATGCCCCACTGTTGAGCTCCACAATACCACGCTAGTCAGACATGATGGTATAGTCTTTTACGACACCTAGAAACATAGACACCAGGCAAGAGAGGGGTGGTGAATTGTATTCTTACTCCGGCAATATAGAGAACAAATAAATTAAGAATTGGCATTTGTGTTCGTTAACTTCAAGGTGTACGTAATAGAAAAGTCTATTCTGAATTTTAAAATAAAGATTTAGATAAAAATTCACCCGCTATTCATGATTAATCTGTCTGTTGTATTTATTGAATATTATAGGATGACCTGCTTGACAATGCACCGACTATCCGTAATGTGCATATGATATACATTTCATCAACTATTAAACTCCATGGCAACTGATTCTCTATGTAGGTATCGTTATTAGCCACGGCTATCAAGATATCTGTAAGGCATGGCGATGGGGAAGAAACACGGTGGGTTATGGGACCACCTTTCGTCGCTCAAGATGAAACGAGCGGGTTGTATCGAGATCTGGCGAGAGAATCACAAGTTTAACTTTCTGAAGGTGTTTGCGTATGGTGGTTTTTGGTGATGCCTTTATCATCATCGAACCTAATGAGGTTCGATGATGACACGCATTCACACTCCCTTCATGATAAGCAGCGGCCCAGTAAAGATATGGATCTTTCATGCATCAGGTTTAAGTACTGTTTGCTCGTTTGCCACCGTTGGCAATAAAAAAAAAACCATTAACATCACCCCACTCTTATCCCAATTATTTAGGGTAGATGCAATATGGAGTAGTCTTACTCCTTCGGTACATATCGCAAAAGTTCTTGACAATAGTTTTATAACCTTCGCTTGCCTGATGTTAACCTTTCTTGGGAATGTATTTGCTGACCATATGAAATCAGATGGTATTGATCCAGGTGTATGAAAAATTCTTAGTCGTCTTTAACATTTACGAGCAGTGTAAGTGTTGGTAGTATTCGTAATTGCTACCACACAGCACGAGGTATGTCTAGATTAGAACGTGCCAAAAGAAAAGAAATGCTTTTTTTAAACATCACCCTACACTAAGGAAATAATCTGAAAACTTCCTCATGTGTTAATGATATAATACTCATTATTATCTCAACTCCTTTGCGTCCAAATTCTGCGCTGGAGCCTTGCTCTTAACAAGAGTAAATTAGATCTATTATACCACAGTTCCGTGAGGTGACGGAGTGAGAATACAATTTAGCACTTTCCCGTGGATGTCGTAACAATATGCATGTAACATTTATGCAAGAGAAGGAAAACTCGAAACAAGATCCTATACCAATATGTCTGACCAGTATAGTAGGTAAATTTCCCTCCTATTGGAGAGGAGGCTCGAACCTAATACCACAATGATCATATGGGCTGTGATAGGGTTTTATTTAGAGTTTTCCCTCTCTTGCGTAGATATTAGCTGCATATTAAATTCCTTAGTCGTCTTTCACGACACCTAAGGGTAAGAAAGGAGGTGCTGATGTGTATTCTCAGTCCGTCATCACACAGAGGCGACGGTTTAAGAAAACGTTGCACACAGTTTTTAGTAAATTCGTAAAAACCAGCAAAATTATCATCAGAGTAGTGAGTGCTATCCTAAAACAATCATTTCGCCAACCCGCCCACCAGTCGCAACGATTGTTGGCCTTTATGAGGTTAAAGAGATGTATACATGAAACATATATACACATTATTGTAACGTAACGGCGTAGCGTAACTGATTCATCATCATCAACACAGTCCATATACGTCTTACTGTTGGGCTCGAGCCTCCTCCACAATTGGAGAGGAACTAAACGAAACTGACCTATATTAGGTCAGTTTCGTTTAGGTTAGGTGTCAGGTCACGCTGGTCAGACTTGTTGGTATAGGGTTTTATTTCGAGTCCTTCTCTTGCATAAATGTTATATGCATATTATAATATGCATATAACATAGGGGATATACCCTTAGACGTCTTTTACGACGCCCACGGGTTAGAAAGGAAGTGGTCAATTGTATTCTTACTTCTTACGTCACCACACGGGGAAATTTAAACGTTTATCTGGGGCACGCAGTGCCCCCGCCAAGTCGAGCAAAAACATGGCACACCTAAAAGGTTTCACTACAGTGATAAAGCCACACAAAATAATTCAATATATTCCGATCTATGTACTAACCGTGAACTAAGTATGTGGTATGTGATTTTATTCTAGTTTTTCATTTAAATTTAAAAAAATATTTATTCAACATGATAGTGATGGATGCTGTCAGCAATATCGTTTGCCACTGAGAGATATATCTTTTTGACTACTCACCTGATCTCATGAAAGATATTCTAATTTTAGACTACTAAAGCTTTGTGATGGAATATTATAATTTTTGTGGTGACGGAATGAGAATATAATTTACTATTGTATTTTATACTTTCTGGCTGTAATCTTAGCTTATATATGTCCCACTACTGGGCTCGAGTCTCCTCCATAATAGCAGGGTAATTGAATTTTTATATCACTCTAGTCGAATGGGTTGGTATAGAGTTTTATTTGTTAAGTGTTTCTGCTCTTGCACGGACGTCATCTGCATATTATATTTCTTAGTCGTCTTTTATAACATCCAGAGGCAAGATAGGGGGTGGTGAATTATATTCTTACTCCGTCACCACACGGAATTTTTTTACATACAATATCACAATAAAGATAGTCTTTACTATCTTTGTTGTACGCTATAGGGCATTCGCATATAAAACAATGCAAGAGAATGAAAGACCGAAATAAATTCATATATCAGCATCTTGAATCTGCTATTTACCTCACACTGCACAAGATTCTACCTATCAGTAAAATTCATAAAAGACCACAAAGAAAATCTGGTGACGTGCTATAAAAATAATGCCATATTTTTTTGGGAGTGGATTGCGGTCGGCGCACTCCTCGCACCACTCCGTCCGGGGCGACAGAGGGGCGTAAGCACGCACACCCGCAACCCACCCGTGCAACACGTTGCCTTCGTCGTTGAGCCGACCACCGGTGCAGGGTGACTTGACGTCATTGGTCGGCCCAACGGAATACCCCTATTTGGGTTACCCTCCCATCGACCGATGTCCCCCCCTCGGGGAGGACATCGGTCTTTCCTCACGCGGTCGGCCTCTCGGCGGGTGACGGACTAATTCCCCGGTCACGTCACCCGCGGCCTCGGCTAGGGCGGCATGAGGCACAGGTAATCGCGAGATTAAAATTGTCGCAAAAATACACGGGACAAGCTTTGTTAATTTTCACAAAATAATTTATAAGAATTTAAAATATTAGACTAGAAAATTTTCTTACTAAATAATAATCGTATTTCTCACTTTATTTAACACGACCACAAATAATAAAAACAGTTTCATCATGATTTATTTAAACAATAGCCGCCCAAAATTAATATCTTTATTTACTAGAGCAGGTATTTTGAAAAAAAGACTGTAATAAATTAATTATTTTTAGATTTAAATGATGAAAGACTGTGGTGTCAATTAGTGACACAAAAGTAATGTCAATTAATTAATACATGAGCAGTGTGAATTTTACGTAGCGCTATAATCAACAATTATACGGCCTATGTATACCACAGATAAAATATTTTTGACATTTTTATTGCATACGCCGTTCTCATCTAGATATCATTAGTCAAATGCTTTGATCTCATATCTAAGAGAGTTTTTTATGTTGGCATTTACGAGAATTACTGATAGAAGGATTCTAAAAACTCTTACAATAAATGTTCATGTTATTATTAGTGTTTATATTTCATGTCGAAAATGTATTACATTTATAATAAATTATACTGACGGGAAATACTTTTTTTTTAAAGATGCATCAATGAAATAAACCTTGTATTACGGGGGATTTTATAAACATTTAATTAAGGAACACAAACTACATCCAGATTCTGAATAATAATTCGTGAATCGTACAAGGTATTGTCCTGTGTGGGCATTTAACGCGCGACATCTAGTATGGTTTGGTACTTTAACAGCTATCATAACATGCAATCTGATCAAAGTATGTGTAAAACTCACACACATTAAAATTCTAGTTCTCTTAAAGTCTATAATTCTCTTATAAATTGATACCTAGTAATTTTACGGATATTTAGATAAATATTAAATATAATTAACCTTTAGAAATGTTTGCATAGCGTAACTAACTTCTTGGCTATAGTATTAGTAGAATCTTCTCTAGTATGAAAATAAATATATTTAAATACCAAAGAATTCTAACTAATATTATAAATGCGAATGTGAGTTTATTAATTTCTGTTTTGATTACGCCTACCTTTGCGCATATGAGAGATAGGTACAATTACAATAATGGATACATTTCATCCAGAATAAAATACAACTTCTAACACATAATAACGTTTTATTTTGTTTTATCGTGTGGTGACAGAGTAAGAACCACCCTCTCTTACCCGTGAATGTCGTAAAAGAAGACGAAGGAATATGATATGCAAATGATATCCATGTAAGAAAAGAAAAATCGTCATAAAACCCTTCTACCATCACGTCCGACCAGCACGGTATAATAACTCGATTCCCTTCCGTTGTGGAGGAAGCCCGAGTTCAACAGTGGCACTTACAAGAGCTGGTGATGAATAACGTTTTAGGCTGTAGTTTGGAAAAACAATATAGCATACTTTTTATATCAATACTAGCTGACCGAACAGACGTTGCTTTGTTAAAATAAAGAGAATTCTCCTTGAAACTGACAGCAGCGCTAATTAATGAGTCCAATTGTGAATCTAAACCATTCTCGAATCCTCTTGGATACACACAAAAAATTTCATCAAAGAAATATAGATATATATAAAGATACAGCAACATGATGTCAGAGGACGAAAAACTAACTAAAAAGTACCCGTAGTATAAGTACTGCATACCGAACGCGCACGGCACTCGGATGAAATTTAATATCTTGCCAAAAAAACTACCAACAAAAATTGTTACAAATATAACTCAAAAATAAATAGGTATTCAAAAACACGGAAATAAATAAATTCATAGAAATCCAACAAAGGAGAATCTATTAAACAGTATAATAAGTATCTATTTCTTAGATTTTTTTTGTTGTTATTTATCATTTCTATTCTTCTCAACCCATGGCGGATTGAGGCAGTCCAACGTTAAGACATATATAGGATGTCTTACCAGCGATGACATACGGCACGGAAACGTGGTCTCAAAATAGCGGCTTCATAAAATAGGGCTATACTCGGTTTCTCTAGGTGATAGAATCCGGAATATGGCAAGCAAAGTGGAAGAACGGGTGTAACCGACATAGCTTACAAAATTAGCATGTTGAAATGGCAATAAGCGGCTACACCGGCGGTCAAATCAATAATCGTTGGGAAAGAAAGGTTTTCGAGTGACAACCACGAATGAATCGTATAACGCCGCGTAGGACAACTCTCTACTAGGTGGACTGAAGACATCGTGAATGTCGTAGGGAACCGTTGGATGCAAGTAGCACAGGACCGTTCCAAGTAGCATTCTCGTGGGAAGGCCTATGTCCAACAGATGTCATTTTTTTATTGCTGATGACCTTTTCTTTATTGCCGTTGGTGGCAAACGCGCAAACAGTACACCTGATGGTAAGTGATACTGCTGATGATGGACCTTTGCTGGGCCGCTGCCTACCGTGAAGAAAGTGAAGGGAATGTGAAAGCATATAATGAGGTTTGATGATACTAAAGGTATCACCAAACGAACCACACGCAAACATCCCCCGAAAGTTGGGCTTCTGGCTCTCTCGCTCACCAAACGAAGCCCAGTAACAAATTGGTACTACTCAGACGTAGATTTTCTGCGAGATTGTCGTACTTTCTTGGACGGACTGGTCCATAGTCTGTTTTGTAGCAACAGTTCACGCACTGCTTTATTTAGGCCATACAAATCTCGTTCATATATTGTGTCCTAACACAGCTCTTCCTCGCAGTATATCAGCGTTGGCCTGCCTACAATATATTTTAATAGTTATAACGAGCCTATGTCTTACCCAAGGACATCATAATTTACAGCGCAATTGACACCAACCTATCTCGCAACGCTCAGTACCAGCTAAAATTACCTAAATTCGGTTGCATGACCGAACTCTATGCAGAAACCAACGTGGTCGTCCGACTACTCCATGTCTGGTTAGGTCCCTTAATAGTCACAAACAGTAAAAGAAATAGCTGATATAAACTACACCATTGTCATACGGAAGAAGGAAGAATAAGATATACTTACCTATTAATTTGATATTTGAAATGATTTCAAAATCATTCGAATTGAATTTTAAAACACCCAAAATAAATGTGAACATCACCGTTTCGTTTCTGGAAGCACATGAATCGGCAATGCATTTGCAAATTAGATGCCGTTTATAATTCAAATTTAAAATTCTAAAACACTCACGTTCTATCACACATCCAGACGTTATCTATTTTAGATTTCAAATTTTCAAATCTCATCCATTAGTAATGGGATGTCATTCGTTTAAAATTCGACCATGCAATATGTCTAGACCGCGACAGACGGAATATAAATGGTCTCTGACCTAGAATTACGTAGTTTAGGCAAAAATATCACTACCGTATTCGTATAAAAGTTTGAACAAATAGGTATCTACTTGAGTGTCGATAAATACGTTAAGTTAGATTTTTTGCGTGGCTTGAAATAGAAATAATTTGTGTATTTCGCTTTCTGTTTAATACCATTTGCTTTCAAAAGAGTACCATTCTGCCGACCGATGCGAACACCCTTAGGTAGGCAAGTTACTAGAGTGACGAGTACAAACTTGACGATGCCATGTAATACAATGCCCCAATAGATAGATCGACGACATCGTAAAAGTAGCAGAGAATAGTAGAAAAGGTGGAAAGAATCGTTCCAAGTAACATTCACGCGATTCCAATAATGGTCAACACAGGCTAATAGGAAAATGCGATTATGTTACTAATATTTTTTTGGGTCCTCCTGGATAGTCTTTTTAATGACCCGTTTGGTTGATGATACTGAATGTCACATGCTCTAACAATAGCGCGATAATAGAGGGAAATCCCTCTTACTTTAATGGCTCTACCTTCTCTTATATCAACTCTATCATACCTATATGTATATAATTTGTACTAATTTCCCAAAGCTGTAGGGATTAATTTCTTAATATATTGTACAGTTGGTTTTCACAGACTGATAAGATCATATTGAGATTTTCTCTTATAAAGTACTACCTTGAATCAATCATCATTTATCATCATTTCAGCTCATACATGTCTCTCTATTGTATTCGTGCCTCTTTCATAATGGGAGCAAAATTTACCTCGTTGGGCTGGTCAGACGGTGGTGGTTAGTATAACGTTTTATTTCGAGTTTTTATTCTCTTGTACCTACATACAGATATGATATGCATATTACATCCCTTAGTCGTCTTTTACGACACCCACGGGTGAGGAATGAGTCGGTGCACTATAATCTTATTCTGTCGCCACACGGAAAATCAACAAAATTATTTAATACTTTTTTTTTACATTTTACCGCATATATGGAATAAGATTACAATTTTGCACCTTTTTTATTTCCTCCAGGTGACATAAAAGACTAAACTGATATACGCAGACAACATCATAACATAACATCGTTTCAAAAGTAGGAAGACAAAGATTAACCGCCAATCAGCTTGAACTGCGAAATATTGTTTTCGTCTATTTTCTATACTTATATATTGACTAGATCTGTGATACAAAACCACACTTATATGACTTGAAAATTAGATAATTTATAAAACTAGAATATTGTGCATGATTAGTAAGATTATGTCCCTATATAATTATTACCTCGCATAAGCTAAGTATAGGTAAGCTACTTTGGTAAAAGTACTATCGTATATTTTCTTATTATTGTCGGATAACATATCCGATATTGGTGTTAAGTACAATACTAAAGTCACTGAATACTCGTGTGACAGAAAATGACTTAGCAAATCTAAGTAAGGTAAAAAGAATGACATTATAAAAAATATCGCATTCTACTTATAAATATTAATTTACATCCAGGAATTTAATTTATATAAATTTCAATTACTACTGGGCGTGAGCCTCCTCATACATACATACATATAATCACGCCTCTTTCCCATAGGCGTAGGCAGAGACCACTTCCTTGCACTTGCTACTATCTTGACATACCACTTTCGCCTCCTCCACATTCATTAATCTCCTCATAAATGTTCTTCGGTTCAGAGTACTCCTAACCTGGCCTTTCTTAAGAACGTCCCCGATTTGATTGTGGAACGTCCGCCTCGGTCTTCCCCTTCCAACACTTCCGTTCACATTCGCCTTATAAATTCTCCTTGTTAGTCTACTTTCATTCATTCTCTCTACATGGCCGAACCAACTTAACATACCTTTCTCAATCCTAGTCACTACATCTACATTCATTCCACAATGTTCCCTAATCACTCTGTTTTTAATTCTATCACTCAATTTCACACCAATCATGCTCCTCAGCGCTCTCATTTTCACAGCATTTATTCTACTTTCGTGCTTCTTCTGCCATGCTCAGCTCTCACTTCCATACATTAGAGTTAGTACAAGCAACCCCTATGCACAGCTAGGCGAGCCTTCTTAGACAGGCTTCGGCTGCCCATAAAAATGCGCAAAGCACCATTCACCATATTTCCCTTACACACTCTTCTTTCAATATCACTTTCACATTTACCATTTCTCGCAAATGTAGATCCCAGATATACAAACTCTTGCACTTGTTCTAATATTTCCTCTTCTATACATATCTTGCATTCCGTCATAACTGAGCCTCATCCCCAGAAGAAAATAGACCAACTATATCAATTGATCAAACATTCCTTCTTATGGATTTAATTAGTCATGAACTGGGACGCGGTCGCCGCCTTCTGTGAGGCCGTAATCTCACGGAAGGAGGCGGCGGATCGTGTACGAGTAGAGCTCCTATTCGGTGACACGTTCCGTCGCCGGCGACTCGGGCGGCGCAGGCGCGAGTATCTGCGCCTAATGCCGCCCTAGCCGAGGCCGCAGGTGATCTGACCTGGGAATTATCCGTCACCCGCAGAGAGGCTGACCGCGCGACGGCGACCGACGTCCCAGGACGTCGAGAGGTGAGGTTACCCGAAAGGGTATTCCGTTGGGCCGACCACTGACGACAAGTCACATCTGCTCCGGAGGTTGGCCCAACAACGAGGTGACGTGGGTACGGGTGGGTTATGGGCCCGCGCGCCGTCCTTTCATCGCCCCGGACGCACTGGACCGCACGTGCGCTTACCATACAAAAACCCACCCATAAAAAAAAACAAAAAAAAGAATTTAATTAGAACAATTTATAATTTATATTAATTACCATATCTCTATAGCTCACCTATCACTGCTAGAAAGAAAAATTCGAATAAAATTTTATATAAACCTTCAAGGTTAGCTGAGAGATTAGTTTCAATACTTCTATTACGGCTATGGTAAGCACGCATGTCGTTCATACCGTCCGGGGTTCGGGGAAAAGGGCGGTGCGCGACCTTATAACCCTCCTTATTCCCACTCTTTCGCGATTGGACCGGCCATGGATACCGAATCCTTGACGACCGTGGCCAGCCCGGCGGGTCGCCCTCACGATGATGGCTACTCGGCTACATTTACGCCCAGCGGTGAGACTTACACAGATATACCTACTATAAATAAAAAAAAGAAATATTAACCGCTTGCAAAATATAATCAAATATTGCTTGTCACTTGGCCGAGAAACATTTATATTATAAAAGTTAACATATTTGTCTATTCATATTGAAATTCAAATGCCGCCGTTTTGTATCCATTTGTTTCGTACAAGGATTATTTATGATAAAATAATGCTGTCCGCCTGTTGTTTGTGCATTAGGCTGTCGCTAACATTTCAATCAACTCAGTTTTTGCTGCAGCTTCACTCGTAAGCGGTGAACGTTAACATAATCGAATATTTATACTGTAATAAACGTATCTATGATTGCGGCTATTTTTAAAAACATCGAATATCTTATTTCAATTTGTTAATATAAACTGTTATAGTAACAGTATTTACAATTTTACTTCTAATTAATTATCACCACCCCTCTTGCACGCGGATGTCGTTAACGACGACTAAAGAGTATAATATACAAGGCAAGAGAAGGAAAAGTCGACATAAAACCCTATACCAACATGTCTGCCCAGCAAAGGTATAGTAAGGTCAATTTCTCTTCTATTAGGGAGGAGGCTCGAGCCCAGCAGTGGGACGTGTATGAACTGAATTTTCATCATCATTATCACGGCTTATTCATTGCTGGGTTCCACCCTCCTCCACAATAACAGCGAAATTGACTTGCATACTATACCACGCTGGTCTAACATTTTGGTATAGACTTTTATTACGAGTTTTTTCATCGCTTGCCTAGATATTATTTGCGTATTATATCTCTTAGCCGTCTTTTACTATAGGTATCCACGGTTAAAATAGTGAATTGTAATCTAATTCCGTCACAACACGAACAATAATTAAATTTAATTAATTATGAAGAATAATTATCATTATCTTTGAAAGTTTAGTGTGACAATGTAATGAAACAACTGTTACATGAACCAGTATTTAATAATGACTAGGTTAGTCATTAGTGAACCAATCTCCTTAAAGAAATGTAATAAATGGCGCAGTTTAATTTGGTAGACACACGCGAGACGAGCCGCGTATCTATCACAGGAGCACTGGCGGCCGTCCAAGCCGGTCCAAGTGGTGGGCCGTGCCGTCGACATGCCGTGACAGGTGTGGCATGCAACCCATGACTCGCCTCCATACCGTTCACTTTACTCTCTCTTTGATATTCATTTACTAACTGCATATAATAACTCGAATACTTTCTAAATAAATCTGCTTTGTATGTATGCACAATATCCAAGCAATAAAAGAAATTCATTATTTTGATCGAGAACAACATGTGTAACTTTCATGACGGCCATTTTTCAAGCAACGATAATTCGACGAAAAGTTTGTCTTGGTTATGGCTTGCACCAACGAACAGGAATAAACGTGTGCCAAAACAATCATTAGATAAGGTGTCACATTGTGCGTCGCATATAAGTTATAAATTAAGAAAAATGTGACATCTAGAGTGTATAAATTTAAATTAATTGCATTATGCTATATATATTTGTGAATAGAAACCTCGTTCTTAGCATGTTGCCGCGAGCTGTACATCACAATCGAGCAAGCGTGGCAAGGCACGAAGTCGATCGAGCCAACTATTTATTGGCGCTCAAACGAACATTCAGTTCTAAATATTAACGTGCCTCGCATTTTGTGACCAGAATAATACTTAATAATACGCATTAAATCATAGGTCGTTTGCAAGTAAGTATACTAATAGCTTTCTTCAATGTTTTCAGGTACAGTGAACGCGAATGGGGAAACGAAGCGTCAGAGAACGTCGTACACTCGATATCAAACCCTTGAATTGGAGAAAGAGTTCCATTTTAATCGATATCTGACAAGGAGGAGACGAATTGAGATTGCTCATGCTCTCTGCCTCACTGAGCGTCAGATTAAGATCTGGTTCCAGAATCGGCGTATGAAATGGAAGAAAGAGCACAAGATGGCCTCAATGAACATAGTGCCGTACCATATGAATCCATATGGCCACCCATACCAGTTCGACCTTCACCCGAGTCAGTTCGCCCACCTCTCCGCATAGGATCAGTGGAATTTTTCGAATAGCGGATAACTGATTTATTAAAATAAACAGTCGTCCGTATATACGGGGTTGTGTGTAACAGTATGATAATCATAAATGTTACAGCAATCAGACTGGATCAGTTATTCGCTGTTCGAAAAATTTCCTTAGTCTAATTTTGTTATTGTTATAGACGTTGTGAGTGATGTGAAACAGTGTTTGTGCGACAAAAGGACTAAGAGACAAGCAAGACTTAATGTGAAGGATATAAAACAATATTAAGATTAATTCCAGTTAGATATACGTGTAACTAACTTTTGAGAGATGTAATCATCAAAAATATCTTGTCACAAAATGTTAATTGTATTCATTAAATACAAAGGTGTTAAAAATTAATGTAGAATTGAATTTTACCTAGTCATAAGCTGTATCGATTTTCTTTATTAGTAAAAAAAAACTGTGTAAGATAAAAACAAATACTTAATGTATACCGTTTTATGAAAATTTACGAGACATACCTACCCAACAATTATTTACCCGTTTGAAGCTTACTGTTATTTTGAATTATAATAAGATCGATTGAAAGAAAATTAAATTAAGACATTAAATTGAACTCAAATGTTGTCGTCATATTCAGGTCGCTAAAATATTGGTCTGAAATAAATACGATAGTCTTTATACCCGACGTATGGATGTAAGTAGTCATCACAAAAATAAATAAACAAATTCGGAATTGTACAGGGATTTAGTAATGAATTATGAACAACATAAATATTGTTAAAGACAAAATGTATCAGAAACTATTATATTTAGGTCTTTTTTCATAATCTAGTAATGATTATTAAGAGAGGGCTTGTAAAAGCGCTGTGAAACTTAATGAAGTTAAGCTCAGTAATTGTGAATAGGTAATTCATTTCTATCAATGTATATAACTTGTCATTTAATAGCTACAGTAAAGAAAATTAATATATTACATATATGTGTCTCCTGAACTGTTTTATGTTCCTGTTTATTAGATGTAAATAACAAAATATATAGATATCTATCTCATAAAAAACATAATATAGTTAACGTCTTAAATATTAATGCCTAGCGATTTCTTTTTTAAGTTTTCACAAAATCATACCATTTAAAAATTTTTCATGTGACCGTGTTACGTACTTTAAAGTTTTTAATGTCGTATAATAAATGTAAAATGTACTTAAAATAATTATAGTGTTTAAAATAATTTCTATTTCGCAACTATATTTGGTTATTATAAAATTTTGTTTAAATATTCACTAAAATATCAGTTGTTATTAAATGAAATTATTCAAACTTAAAAACGACGAATCAGACGCCCTTGCAAGGTACTGTATATGGAATAGACGTCACACAGGTTACGTATTGTCTTACTTAACCTTGTCAGAGCGTCCAAAGATTAATTTGGTTCATTAACTTGGCCCCATGATTTTATAATTCGTCCTTAAAATTTTGTTGTCACATTTTTATTATAAAATGTCGTGGTCAACTGTGATATTTTGTTAAATTTTAATTCTTAAGTGGACAGCGTGAGTTTTAGTTCGTATATTTGATCTTATTTCAAAAAGTATGCTTGTAACGCTTATTTTCTTTTATTACTACATTTGTTGCTTTATTTATTGTTTGTAAATATTAGATAATGTAGTGTAGACATAAAAAAAAATGTTCAAATGTTTAACTAATAACTTTACTCTCATAATTCTTTTGTAAAAAAAAAACCTGTGCAATAGTATGTGGCCTGACTATTTTCTATACTTTCGTTTTGTAAAATACTTTCCTCCTAATTTAGTTATGTTATTTCTTTATAAACTAATAAAATAACGTTTATCGTTCATTCCAGTTTAAATGAGGACTCTAGTAAAGTATGCTACTGATCATTTAAATTATTGTATTGTATTAATAAAGTGTATTAAATATGAAAAATTGGTGACGATGATAAAATAAATTATGATGATACGAATGTGTTTCATTAATTACATATTTATAAACTTAATTACTTTTGCTATTATGAAATAATTAAAAATATATACATTATATTTTATTCCTTCGCTTTGTTTAAACTGTTGATATATTTGATGTTTTAATTAATGAATAAGTTAGCCAGTTTTTTATATATCTAATAATAATATAAGAATATAATGTTTCGTTTATCTTCGGACGTTGCAAGAGACGGTTAAGGATTATCAGTATTACTGCAAGAGAAGATTCCTGCATAACGAATATGCTATAAAAATGATGAATAGAAATACCATTTCTCAGTATAAAGTGTATGATGTAATTTAGATTGACTGATTTGATATATTCGTTTTACCTATTGTTTATTACCTATATATTTATTAATGGTACTATTAAAAGTATTATTCTACTAAAATTAGCTATATTGGATTCCTAAAACAAAAGGAATGTTAAAAGTTCTATATCTAGTGGTACTTGACAGTATACTATACTTCTCAAAGAAGAAATTATATATAATATTATGTACATATTCCATACTCATATCGTATAGTGTCTGCCACATATAATGGAAAACCCAACTGACTGACTTAGATGTCGTAATAGGCATCTGAGAGCTCCATATCTACTAACATGTACCAATTCCAAGTATTCTAGTGAAGTGTGGACTCATCCTACAACTAAAAGTAGTTTTAATTTATGGCAACTCCTATAAATGGTTGATAAAGAAGATGAGACGTACTATTGTCTCCAAGCTATGCAATACTATTTGCTATATCATATATATAAATTTCTTGTGTACATGTGTATGCCACTGAACTCCTCCTAAATAGCTGGGCCGACGTTGATGAAATTTTTTGTGTGTGTTCGAGGAGATTCGAGAATAGTTTAAATTCACAATTGGACCCGGTAGGTGACGCTGCTTTTATTTTAATTGAACAGAACAACGTCTGTTGGGTCAGCTAGTTAATATATAAACAATTCATTCATCTATTGGCAATATCAACTGCGGTACTCAAGGTTGTATTATCCATAAGGCAGATTAGGCAACTGCCTAGGGGCCCCGAGCATGCACCAAAAAAAACATTTCATGGGATGATGTTTTAGGAAATTTGTTTTCTCCCTCGATATTATTCTTTTTTTTTATGGCTGTTAGTGGCAAAAGAAGTAATAACACACCTGATGGTAAGTGATACTGCAACTCGTGGAGCTTAGAGCATGGACCCGAGAATTGCATTGCCTAGGGGCCCTGATAGAGTTAATCCGACCCAGATGGTACTGATTCCTTAGTGATAACTTGATCTCCGCAACCGGACCAATGGTACCTTTCGGTTACCGTATCCCGTCGACGGCAACCAAGCAGAAACCAAGAGTGTGGCCGGGCCGTCGCTCTTATATGGTCAGCCTCTCTCCATCAGTCTCGTGAGTACCACAATTGGATATATACCTCACCAAGCGGGGATAAGGTAATATTCGTTACACTTAGTCAGCGGATGGGTGACCGTGGTTGGTGTTATAGGTTTTCTAGTACGATACAGTCCGCTTTGTGCCCATTTTCATAGTGATATTTCAGCCGATTCCTATGACTATTGAGAATGTGAGAATGTAAAGGGTAACGACATAGCGTAATCTTAACTCATTACCACTTGAAGATCTAGCTGACTTAGTTAAATGTGAACAGATAGAAAACAGCATACTTCGTTATTGAATTAGATAAATTCTAAAGGTAGATACAGCTTACAATAAAAATGTATAGCTAATATTTTGTAATTTCTGCAGTATTATATAAAATAATCGTTACCGACAGAAAGTATTGAACTATTGTTGGAACGGCGAGCGCCAGTGAGACGCCGGCAGGCTGATGGCAGTATTGAGCGATGATAAATGATCTTTATACCAATGACATGACAGGCGAACCTGTGAGGGGCGAACAGCGTTCACCACGTGCCAACAAAGAGTGTCGAAAAATGTGAAGGTTGCCTTAGTTTGTAGGTCGTTCGGAGGCTGTATAAATCATTCTGTCGGAATATAGTACAATGATTTGTATAGCTGAAACTGAAAGGCTTATAGGTATTTGATTGTCGCCATACTTAAAGCTAATTAACGGTCTAAATCGTGTAAAAAAGGCACAAGTTTGAGCTACTTACTTAAGAAGTCATATAAAAAATCATTCATTTCATTCATTCATTTCAGCTTATGTGCGTTCGACTGATAGGCTCGAGGGTCCTTCACAATAGGAGGGAAATTGACAACTGTTCCACGCTGGTCAGACGTGTTTGTATACAGTTTCATTTCGAGTTTTCCTTCTTTTGAATAGATGCTATGTGCATATTTAATCCCTTAGTCGGTTTTTACAACACCCACGGGCAAGGGAGAAGATGATGAATTGTATTCTTACTCCGTCACCGCACGGAAAAGATATCTTATATAAGACGTTATCTTGATTAAATATAGGCGATAGATGATCGCATCGAAACGTTTCGAAAATGCCCTGTTCAGCTCAAAGACGTAGGTATATGAATTAATAAGTATTCTGTAGTAATATTAAGTTCTGAAGGTGGCTCTCATCTTCATCCTGCTCTTAAATATCCCAACAAGGGTCTCAATGTGGACTCTATTTTTCATAGTAGGTTAATATTGCAAAAGTTACGGACATTATATTTCTGACCGACCGCCTTCCAAACCTCAACTCTCCACAGATATAGAATCGTTAACCAGACAACCACGCCATCGGATAGAGTTAGGTAAGGTCGATATAAAACTCATTAATTGCAGCAAACTAATTGCAGTGCTTAGCAGGACGTTGTCCTCTAACTCTTTATGACCGTGTGCTGGTACTTGCCAGCGCTAGCATTCCCCATCAAGACCTTGGAAGGAAAGCACCTGTGCTCCCGACCCAACTACTAACATCACCACCAGCCTAAAGGCGACGGTCCGAACACTAAACAGAAGTCTTTTCAACCGGACTAGAAATGACGCCCCAGCGGGCGACGCTGTGCCAGACGACCAGCTCGTGGAGTGAGACGTTACCGCCCCCTACTAGCATCGACAATACCGGCCGGTAAAGGCTGACAAGCAGCTTCACCCCCAAGTCTTACGGAGGAGTTATGACCAACAGGCACGCTGCCTCCGTCGCCACTGTACCGTATCTGCATATGGCCCTGACTATCATGACTCTCTGTGGTCGTCACAAATGGGGTCCTGGGTCGGACGATTAGGGCCGATTTATTGGTGGTAGGACCACACTGTAGACAGTCTTTTGTCTGCAGTCGCGGGCCGGTCCGTCCGGGGCAGTACCACACTCTCGCAGAAGATCGACGTTTGAGTAGTAGCAAATTGCTGCTGCACTTCGTTCGGTGAGCGAGAGAGCCGGGAGCCCAACTTTCTGGGTGTGTTTGTGTGTGGCGGGTTTTGGTGAGGCCTGAAACCTGCGGTGGTGAAGTCTTGGTCGGGGTATTGAGCGTGAGGGGCTGGCATGGTGTACAGGGAGACCCGATGGGAATGGTCACCGCCGGCCACCTGCCGGTCAGCAGGGGATCCGAACCCAGGATCATCCTCCCTGGGAGGCTGTCCCACCAACCGGCGAAAATCCCGTTGGGTAGTCGTCGTGCCGGTGTGGGAAACCGGAGTGGACCTCGGCGGCTACGCACGGGGGGGCATCGGGGGCCCTTCCGTGCTTCGTGTCAGCTCCTCACAAAATTCACTCCTCGACCATGCACTATGCCCTGCCTTTTTTTTTTTTGGTATCACCGAACTCCGTTATACACATTCACACTCCCTTCCTCCTCTTCTTAAATTAAAAAATCATGGCCAAGAAAGTTAAAAAGAGACGATTTTCCACGGCGGTCCCCTTATCCACATTTGATGTGGATTTTTGCAATATCAGGGGTTTACATAGCAATCTCGACGCCGTCCACCATCACCTCGAGACGGCGCGGCCTGCCTTACTCTTTTTAACGGAGACGCAGATAGGTGCTCCGGATGACATTTCGTACCTAAATTACCCCGGCTACAAGTTGGAGCATACCTTCCGTCGTAAAGCCGGGGTGTGCGTATTCATCCGAGGTGATATCTGCTGTCGCCGCCTTCGGGCCCTCGAACATCGCCCTCGACTTGTCAATCCTGTGGCTACGCGAAGACTATAGAGGGCTTACCCGCATCTACGCATGCCTCTACAGGTCCCATGGCAGTGATCCGGGCGTCAATTCAATTATTTGAGAACGTCCAATGGGGGATTGACGAAATATTGGAGCAGTGTCCATCAGCGGAGGTGGTGGTTCTTGGAGACTTCAATGCTCATCATAAAGAGTGGCTGGGGTCCCGAACCACTGACCTCCAGGGTCGACATCTCTTCAATATGGTCTCGGCCTATGGTCTCTCACAACTGGTGACACAGCCCACCCGTATCCCAGATATTGAGAGCCACGAGTCTTCTTTACTGGATCTTCTGCTGACTACACACCAGCACGGATATCAGGTAGTGGTTGAAGCCCCTCTTGGGTCTTCTGACCACTGCTTGGTTCGTAGCAGTGCCCCTGTTGTAAGGCCTAGTCGTTCTAAGGCGACTGGGACTCGCAGAGTCTGGCAATATAAGTCAGCAGATTGGGATGGACTGCGCGAGTTTTACGCATCCTACCCATGGAAGCGGCTTTGCTTCGCCTCTGGGGACCCTGGCGTCTGTGCGGACTGCGTTATCGAAACGGTTATTACGGGGATGGAACTAAAGACGGTACTAAAGACGTGCGCCCCTGAATTGAGTCCCATCCTCACGCGCCTATACCGACTTTCCTACGCTACTAATAGGGTTCCGTCTTCGTGGAAGGTAGCCCATGTCCACCCGATCCCTAAAAAGGGAGACCGGTCTGACCCATCGAATTACAGGCCAATTGCGATAACATCCTTGCTCTCCAAGATAATGGAGAAGGTTATAAACCGCCAGCTTCTGCAGTACCTTGAAGATCGCCAGCTTATCAGTGATCGCCAATACGGCTTTCGTCATGGTCGGTCGGCTGGTGATCTTCTTGTGTACCTCACACACCGTTGGGCAGAGGCCTTGGAGGGCAAGGGTGAGGCGCTGGCGTTCAGCCTAGATATCGCAAATGCATTCGATAGGGTCTGGCACAGGGCACTTCTATCGAAGCTACCATCTTACGGAATCCCCGAGGGACTCTGTAATTGGATTGCCAGCTTTTTGAATGGTCGGAGTATAAAAGTCGTCGTAGATGGCTCCTGCTCCGATACCATGACCATTAATGCTGGTGTACCACAAGGCTCGGTGCTCTCCCCGACGTTGTTTATCCTGCATATCAATGACATGCTCTCTATCGAGAGTATGCGTTGCTATGCGGATGACAGTACAGGTGATGAGCGGTACACTGAGCAACGGAACATCCCTCGGAGTACACAGGAAAGACGGGTTCAACTTGTGTCTGAAGTCGAGCGCTCTCTGGGGCGGGCCTCGAAATGGGGTGAACGGAACCTAGTCCAGTTCAACCCCACAAAGACACAAGTTTGCGCATTCACTGCAAAGAAGGACCCGTTTGTCATGGCGCCTCAGTTCCAAGGAGTAACTCTCCCAATTTCTGAGAGTATTGGGATTCTCGACGTCCAAATATCGAGCAAAGTCCAGTTTGGGAATCATTTGGAAGACAAAGCCAAATTAGCAAGCAAAAAGTTGGGCGTCCTGAACAGAGCCAGGCGGTACTTCACACCAAGACAGCGTCTTGTGCTATACAAAGCACAAGTTCGTCCTCATGTGGAGTACTGCTCACATCTCTGGGCAGGTGCGCCCAAATATCAACTAGACCCACTTGACTCCCTGCAAAGACGGGCTGTTCGAATCGTCGGGGATCCCAATCTTACGGACAGATTGGAGTCGCTGGAGCAGCGGAGAGACTTTGGGTCACTCTGTGTACTCTACCGACTCTTTCACGGGGAGTGCTCCGAGGATCTGTTTGACTTGGTACTACCGTCACCATTCTACCAACGTACCACTCGACATCGTAGCAGAGTTCATCCATTTCACCTGGAAACGTTATGGTCTTCAACTGTACATTTCCAGCGATCATTTCTCCCACGTACGTGCAAGCTCTGGAATGAACTACCTGCTGCTGTGTTTCCCAAGCGCTATGACATGTCCTTCTTTAAACGAGGTTTAAGAAGAGTATTTCCTTCACGGTAGGCAGCGGCCTGGCTGTGCCCCTGGTATTGCAAAGGTCCATGTGCAGCAGTTTCACTTACCATCAGATATGCTGCTTGCTCGTTTGCCACCGTTGACAATAAAAAAATAAAAAAAAAGGGACTCCACCCTCACGAGTGCGCCATACAGGGCCACTCCCGAGTGCAGCAATAGGCACGTAGAACTGGATCCGCTTACATTCGATATGAGCCGCTAATGCACGACAGCATGGAGCAAGTTATTGAAAATGCTCCTAGAATTATCATCGCCCGTCGAGCACCACACCCCTTCATCTGGACCAGGGGCTTGCTGATGAGGACCGAATTGACGGTAATCTAAGTGCCGGCGGGTGTTCTGTTGCGGGGTACATGGAATAACAGAGCCTCTGTCTTAGTTATGGGCACCCTAAGTTCCAGGGCCTCGATCCGCCTGACAATCTCCTCAGATAGGCACCTCTTGACGCAGCCGAGGAACACCTTCCTGATGCAACCGAATAGCAGATCATTGAAAGCGTTAACAATGTCTAAAAATACCACCAACAGTAGCCCTCCGTCAGTAACTACCTCCGTGATCACGATCTTCAGACGCAACAACGCCGCGATCGAACGTCCCTTCCGGAAATCAAACTGGGCGTCCGCTAGATCAAGGCCGACCTTGCCCAAATACTGGCCGATGCGGGCGCCCTGGATTCTCACCAATGCCTTGCCCGAATCATCCAACAGGACGATGAGTCTGTAGGCCACGGCCAAAATGCAGAGGCCGTCCCGGCTTCAAAAGGTGCATCTAGCTGACCACCTCCCAACACCCAGTCCGCCCCTCACAGAGAACTAATTGCGCGATCAGTTCCGGAAGCATCCAAGAGGATGGTGATGGATGATGGCATCCAAGGGAATTATAACACTGTAGGTTGTGGCTCTTTACGCCCTTTGTTACCCTGAAAGAATTGAACGTAGTCTGACCAGACTATAGCCGGACATAATTTTTTTCTTTTTTTAAATACTTGGTGTCGAACTTTGCTGTGTAGGTAATAGCAGCTAAGAATACTATCAACCTCACAGTACCCGAGGGTGTCCTAAAAACTTTACATTAACCTAGGCCGACTCCATCTGATGCTATCTGGTCAACGATCACATTGCCAAAGAGGATTGACGTCAAACAGAGGGCCAATCGTAAAAATTATTATTATTATTATTAAATGATTTCTTATGTTTACGACACTATTACGTATTTTAAATAAAACTATTATTGTGGATTTTAAAGAGTTTGTTTGATTTTTGATTTGCCGACGTTTCGAACATTTAACTAACAAAAATCAAATACAAACCCGATTAAATACGTAAACATATTTCATTTGTAAATAAAACTACTTTTACGGATTACATCGCGTTTGTATTTGATTTATGATTGCCCGACGTTTCGAACACTTTGCAGCATTATGGATTGCCAAAAATACACAAAGCAAGTGCCCCACTACGTCCAATAGTAAGTCAGATAGACACGCCGACTTACAAGTTAGCCCAGATAGATGGTCGCAAAAGTCCTCTCACAACTCCGGGGACACACTAGTGCATTTGTAAAAGGCTCATACCATTTTGTCAGTGAAATCAAAGATCTACATCTCGCTGACAATGAAACTATGGTCAGTTTTGATGCCACATCACTTTTCACCTGTTTACCTGTAGAGGAATGCATTAAAACTGTAACTAAGAAGCTATCAGACAATAATATGCCACCGGAATGTGCTGAACTATTACGTCAGTGCCTAACAACTGGATATTTATTGTAGAATGATGAATTCTACAAGCAAGTAGATGGAGTGGCTATGCGCTCGCCTGTCTCCCCTGTTGTCGCTGACATTTTCATGAAGGACTTCGAGGAGCTGGCCTTATCAAGCTCACCTGTCACACCAAGGTTCTCTAAGCGGTACATAGATGACACTTTCACAATACTACCAACAGACAAAATAACCATATTCCTAAACCATCTTAACTCCATCAATCCAAAAATTCAATTTACTATGGAACTGGAGTCAAATAACTCATTAGCTTTCTTAGATATTTTGGTTATCCGTAAACCCAATAACACCTTGAGTCATACAGTGTATCGTAAGGCAACACATACTGACAGATATCTGAACGAAGATTCTCATCATCCCCCTTCACAGTTAGCTACCGTGTCTAAATCTTTGTTGCAGAGAGCACGAGGAATCTGTGACGAGGAGCACCTGGCTGGGGAGCTGCAGCATGTCAAGCAGGTTCTACGTGCAAACAAGCTGCAAGTTCCACGCCCCCGTCGCAGAGACCGTGTGAAACCACCCACAGTTGAGCGCCTCCCTGCAGTACTACCTTATGTGAAAGGAGTCACTGACAAGATTGGCTATATCCTGAAACGGGCTTCTATAAAAACTTATTTTAAGCCACTCAAAAGGATAAGTCAGTTCTTACCACCTGTCAAGTGCCAGATCCCTCTACAATATGCAGGAGTTTATAAACTTGACTGTGACTGTGGTCTCTCTTATATTGGGCAAACAAAGAGATCCATAAGAACTCGGGTCAAAGAACATATAGCTGATGTGAAGCACCGCCGTCACACTAAGTCTGCAGTCTGCGAACATAGTCAGGACCGCTCCCGCCATAACATTAGGTTTGATAAACCTCAAGTCCTCGCAAAGGAACACCGATACCTGCCTAGAATGGTACGCGAGGCTATTGAAATCAAAAACACAAAAAAATTTCAATAGAGAGGATGGCTGGGTATTACCATCAAGCTGGGATCCTGTTATAAACATAATTAAAAATAAATCCAAAGAGACCACCACAAGACTGCATGATACTGTGAGCACTTATTGTATAGATTTGACCCACAATAATAATAGTTAAAGATAATTTTATAAATCAAAAATCTTTTAGTAAGATAAAGTAAGCCGCATCTAAAATTAAATATCAATATTAATTCAGCATCATATCCCCTGAGTTTTCTTGCCGGATCTTTCTCAGTGTGGCCGCGTTCCGATCCGGTGGTAGTATATTAGTTTTGTTAGTTTTAAATCAACAAATTGTAACAATAATTGCTACAAATTTAATAATTAATAATTACTAACCATAAACAATATAATTTTTTCATATAGAATCATTTTCTTCTTACACTGGCAATAAATTTGTACTAAAATGTGGGTAACAATTTAATAAATTTATAACTAATTTCTGTATCGGGTATATAATTATAAATGTCTGTAATAACGATTACTTGTTGGACGTGAGACACCTTAGTCCGCCAGTGACCATGAATGCTGCAAAGTGTTCGAAACGTCGGGCAATCATAAATCAAATACAAACGCGATATAATCCGTAAAAGTAGTTTTATTTACAATGTGTAGTGCTCGCGTAAACATCGGATATCATATTTCATTTGTCAAAACTTTTACCATATGCACGATTGAAGAAGAGTGCATTATCTATCCCGTAATGGGAGAAGGACTGAATGATAGCAATAACGATTCGTTACCGTTTCAAACGTATCAAACAAAAATGAAATTCATTAAATTTGAATCAACATTAACTGTATAAGTAACGCGACGAACATGAAGTTTTATTAGCGAAAGTTAAAATTTAACTTAAATGTGTTCTCTGAAATATTCAAAGTATTATATATTAGTGTCATAAAGACGCAAATTTATTCCATAAGATGTGTATCTATCGGCCGTTTCATGTTACAATAAGTAATATTATTAATGTTGTTCTGTCCAAGCGTGGACAAGTCTTGATACAACGCACAGCGCACCTTACATTAGGTGCGTCGAACTTGCGAATCATTTATCATAATGCGACCCGTCTGAGACACAAGTTTGACAGCAATGATAAGGTTTCATCTTAGTATGAGCGATCAAGGAGGAAATGCAAGCATTACCTCTTGTTTTTATGTACAATATAGTAATTATTTCTGATGTTTACGTGAGTATTACACATTGTACCTAAATAAAACTTTTTCATGGGTTTTATCGCCTTTGTATTCGAGTTTTGATTGCCCGACGTGGCGAATACAGCGTTTATGGCCATGAATGCTGTGTTCGCTCTTGACCATGAATGTTGTAAAGTGTTCGAAACGTCGGGCAATCATAAATTCATAATTGTACTGTATTTTATTTGTAAAATACAAATAAAATACAGTACAATTGTGAATTAATTTATTGAAAGTTACTGATTGAATTAAGTAATATGTGGCGTATCCATTTAGGGAATAGAGAAGGTACCCGTCACTTTCAAGATACCGCAATATCGCACACCTTAAATAAGGAAGGAATACGGAATAGACTAGAGGTGGAATATGATATGAGGAAGTTTTCTTACTCTTATGTGATGAGCCTCCAGAACTTTAGCTTGCAATTTTTTTGCAGAATGACAAATATTGATTCTACAAATGTTTCAGCTCTGAACGTGACATCCTTAGAACGGTTTGGCTTCAAATACATTATAAAAAAGAATAAGAAGACTTCTTTATATCCTTGAGGGGGTGAAATATTAATTGACCTTGGGAAAGTAGTGATTATCCCTTTCTTCCCTCCATTTTAAAATAATTATTGTAGATTCGTCTGCTTTTATCACCAATAGTACCTTTCCGAGGGAGTCATCCAAACTTACTGCAGGATCACTAAAAAGAAGAAAAGAAACAGAAGTTACTATTCTATGAAACGAATAACAAAAATTGCCTTGCCAAAAATCCTATTCGCCTGCTAAGCATGTCGATTATGGCATTGGTCCTATACGTGTAGACGTCTTTGCCCAACAGTGGACGCCGGTAGGCTTATGATTATGATGATAATAATTAATAGTACTAGTAGCCTAAAAAGTCAGATAAGTATATATATATATATATATCATTTATCATTTCAGCTCAAATACGTCCCACTGTTGGGCTCGTACTTCCTACATAATACGAGTCAATTTGATCTTACCTTACCATGCTGGTGAGACAAGTTGGTATAGGGTTTTATTTCAAGTTTTTCTTCTCTTGCATAGATGTTATATGCGTATTATAGGTATCCCTTAGTTGTCTTTTACGACGTCCACGGGCAAGGTATGGAACGGTGAATTGTATTGTTACACCTTCACCATATATTATAACAATATAATATAATCATCATCATTACAGGTCATATAAATCCTAGTCATAGCAGAATCCATGGAGGACCTTGGCACTATGTTCAATGACCTTAGCAGGACTTCTCAACTAGTGGCTCTATAAATGAACATGGACAAGACAAAAGTCATGTCTAATGCTCATGTCATTCCTGTACCGGTCCTAGTTGGGAAAGCGATTCTCGAAGTTGTCGATCACTATGTTTACCTAGAACAAGCTGTCCAGTTAGGTAGATCCAATTTCGAAAAAAGAGGTCAGCCGACGAATCCAACTCGGCTGGGCAGCGTTCGGAAAACTTAAGAGGATCTTCTGGTCCAATATTCCGCAGTGTCTGAAAACACAGGTTTATAACCAGTGTGTGTTACCAGTGATCACATACGGCATTGAAACGTGGTCTCTAAATGTCAGCCTTATAAAAAAGCTCAAAGTTGCTCAACATGCTATGGAGAGGGCTATGCTCGGTATTTCTCTACGTAATAAAATCGGGAATACGGAAATCCGTAGAAGAACGGGTGTAACCGACATACCCCGCAGAATGAGTAGGTACGTTGAAATGGCAATGGGCAGGCCACATCGCTCGTCAAACCAACAACCGTTCGGGAAGAAAGGTAGGTCGACGCAGCGTAGGATGACCCCCCTACTAGGTGGCCTGAAGAAATCTTGAAAGTCGCAGGAAACTGTTGGATGCAAGTGGCGCAGTACCGTTTTTCGTGGGGAGGCCTATGTCCAGCAGTGGACGTCTATAGGCCGCGGCAGTCCCACTGCTGAGCTCAGGCCTCCTCCACAATCGAAAAAAAATTTACCTAATATACCACGCTGGTTAGGTATAGGGTTTTATTTTGAGATTTCCTCGACCATACTAATTATTTACCATTAACGTCAAATCTGATTGACAAATAAAATATGTAAAATTTTAAAGAACGACATCTTTTCATTATGCCTAGTAACCTTTCAGTTGCTTTGGCTTTAACGACTTTGGTTACTAGCGCCATCTAACGACCCATTGCTGTACTTTGATAAGACAGTTATGTGGAGATTTAACGTTAAATACAAGCTTGCTTTATAGATGTCGCTATAAGCATTCGTAGCCACAATCTTATTAGTATCGCAGCTTCTCTGCGGTTTTCGTGAAAATAAATATCATATGAATGTATTAAGCCATAATACTTCACCAAAAAACTTTTAATACTTTAAGATGTATTATGTCATAAAATTAACAAGAAGATATTTAAAATAGTGACTGTTTTATATCATAATGCGGACATAAATTGACGCGACGCTTTCGGCACTGCAGTCCGAGGTAAGAATTATATTAATTTACATTGTTACAAAATTTTATCACTACATTTGTTATAAAATGTATATAAATACTAATATTAACAATTATAGTCTACCATACATACTATAAAAAAGACAATAATTCAACAATACTTAGAATTTTCATAATCTAATAGACGCAGCTCATTTGCATACAGTTTAGTGTGTCTATTGGCTACTAGATGGCGCATTACTGCAGTGTCGCAGGATAAAGCAGATTCGTAATGTCAAACTTGGAGGGACTTTCATTCATTCAATAAGCTTTTATAACAGCGTACGGTCGAAATTTGTTTTTAGAGCATTACGTTAGTACTTTTTGGTTATTTTATTAGGTGTCATCGGATCGCGCCGCGTCAGGGGATCGGTAAGTTTTTATGCAATAGACGAAAAATTGTCTCATAAAATATCTTTGACTACATAAGTATACCTATCTAATATTAATTAAATATTTGCTTATTTAAATAAATAAAATTGTTGTGGCTAACTACTTCAGTTCTATTAAGTCATTTTGTTTTTGTTTATTGCTGATTTGTCCGAGACGTCACTAGCTGATATTTTTGCAGACGATTTTCTTTATTCTTCTTTTCCACTATAGATAGACGCTATGAATATCATATTGCATTTTATTGATAGTAGTTCACGTCAGTACCCAATTTATCATTTAGACAGAATAAGCAACTGCCTAGGGGTTCCGCACTAACAGAGTGGTCCTTGGCACAGCGAAAAGAATTTGAAAAGGTTTCATCGAATAAAAATTAAATTGGAAATTTCTCACAGCCCTTCATCTATCTCAAAAGATCTGATGATCTTCAAAAGCTGAAAAAGGGGCACCGAGACATCAATTAGGGATCTCGAAATAGTTAACCCGGCCATGATTTTAGTAGATAGGTACCTACCCAGTTACATTTGTGACCAGGCGCCGCTTGCGTTATCTGGTCCTGCCGTAATCATTTGCATTTAAAAAATGAAACATATACCTATAGCATATATCCTAGTTAAACGGTACACTAGATCTAAACAAATTGTATAAAAAGAAATATCTTATTAAAATAAGACAAACCCCTTGATTTTCTTATCAAGTTATCTCAGAGGTGGCCACGTGCCAATCCGGTGGTTATTATCTCTATCCTGCTTTTATCCTTGGACTCGACGCAATATATCCTTTCCTTCCATACAGCCCTATCAGACGTCATATTTGTGGTGTCTAGACCTAGCATGAAAAAGGGGGGACATCCGTTAATTATGTCAGGTGTTTTATGATCAACCCAAATCGCACCCAATCTCACGTGGGGGAGAGCGTGGTCTTAACAAATATCACGTGTTTTTTTTTTGCAAGTAACATTGTAAAATTGCGTGAATATATCTTGTTTACATCCGGTGCGATGTGAAGATCATGCATGAAAAAATAATGTCATAACCATTTACACTAAAGATGAGACGCATTAACAATATTTAGCTTAAGAATTTGTAATTTATTACAATCATTGTTTTATTAATAACTAGCCGCGCCCTACGGTTTTATCCGCATAGTGCTCTTTCCCGTGGGAATATCGGAATAAATTATAGCCTATGTGTTATTCTGATACCTATGTAAGGTACATTGTTGTGGAGATTCATCAAAATCCATTCGGATTTCGGTAGTATTTGCGTAAAAGTCTCAAACTTTCGCAATTATAATATTAGGATGATTTTATTTTCTCCGTGTTTTTTTACAAAATTTTATTGATTTACTTAATCTAATAGCTATTACTATTGCAGTTATGAGGTTACAAATATTATCCAAGTAATTTTTTACGCTCACCTTTTATTCAACGTCCTAAACAAATATCTATTTTATTAACTATAAATAATTATATATTAGCAGTTAATTAAAACTGTGATTGTTGAACGACTTTTTAACTATTAATCAATATTTGTTAAGTGTTAATAATTTATTAAAGTTTCAATTTAAAAAGAAAAACCCTTATTAACATTTAATAACCCTTACTAAATATTAACAAACCCTTAAATCCTTACGAACACTATTTTTGATTGTTTAGTCGCCACTGACTTTAACTAAACGCGCGACTAAATTTAAATATTATTTTGTTTAATTTCGTATGTGATTGTCTACTAAGTTCTTAAATAAGTACTAGTTTTAACAAATCTTAAACAAAAAAAATACAAGCAAATTATTTGTCTAAATATATGAAATAAGTGGTAGGACCACACTGTCGACAGTTATCTGTCTACAGCCGCGGGCCGGTCCGTCCGGGGTAGTACCACACTCTCGCAGAAAATCGACGTCTGAGTAGTAGCAATTTGCTACTGCACTTCGTTCGGTGAGCGAGAGAGCCGGAAGCCCAACTTTCTGAGGGTGTTTGCGTGGGGTGGGTTTTGGTGATGCCTTTGCTATCACTAAGCCTCCTTTGACGCATTCATACTCCCTTCACTTTCTTCGCGGTGGGCAGCGACCCTGTAGGGGTCCATGAGCGGCAGCAACACTTACCATCAGGTGTACTGTTTGCTCGTTTGCCACCGTTTGCAATAAAAAAAAAATCCCATCAAGTAATATATTCAATCTGTGCAATCAAGCACAGATTAACCTATTTTCATTAATAATATGCATTTTTTTAAATCGCTGTGATTTCGAATGAATTACCAAGAGAGAGCGGGAATCGCAAAATCGCAAAAATAACCTCACATAATTAATGGATGTCCCTTAACACTATTTCACATTTAGTTTTTCTGTTTCGCATTTACGTAACCCGGCGCAAACCCCGACGGCGGCAATCTAATTTAACGCTGGTATATCTCCAAAAAAGAAATAGCGTTCATCTTCTCCCGCTTTTATGGGTCGTTAGAGGTTTCTTTTTTTAGATACTTACTCTGATGTCCTGACGGTGGAAATACTGGCCACAGCTTATTACCTGATCATCAACAAAGTTAAACTACTCAGACAAAGTAGCCTAATGTAAAAACGAAGAGTGATTGCACGAGATCACAGCCGATAAGAAAGAAAACGATACGCGATCATAGGGAAGGAAGAAGGCGTTCTTAAAATCTGTGACACCTAAGATACAGGTGTTGCCTTCTTTACGGTCCTCGGTATAGATACCGCTTTTGAAGCATAAAAAATAATTCTATGTTGTGAAGGAGTAAGAAAACTATACGGAGTAAAAACTATACTGTAATAAGGTATTTAATGTCGTTTTCTTTATCTCTGAAAATGATTATCTACACAAAATTTTATGACAATCGTACGAGCAATTCAGGTGTGTAAGCGTGACTAACAAATAAATTCAAAATCGCATTTAGGATTACGTGTGGTGACGGGATAAGAATACAATTCAACACTCCCTATCTTACTCATTGATGTCGTAAAAGACGTCTAAGGGATATGCGTATTAAATCCCTATACCAACATGTCTGACAAGCATGGTTTAGTAGGTCAATTGTCCTCCTATTTGGGAGGAGACTCGAGCCCAGTAGCGGGACGTATACGATCTGAGACGAAAATAACTAAGTATATAATATAGTAAGGGCATTTGGTAGTCAGTAGATTACTACATAGCGTCAATTTTAGTACTTAACAAAATTAATAATGATAATTTGACGTGTCTTTGTAACTATTATGGACCTCGAAATAAGCGATCAATGATAGCAACAAGTCACTTTCCTACGAAACAAACTACCCATATCTATTAATCGTTTGAAAATATTTTTATTTCGTTCAACTTTGGCGTTATACATTTCTATAAGTCGTTACTTAGGACTGTGTATTTGAACTAGACTCTATCCGACGTTTGCCTAAAGTCTGGAGTTCTAAACATATTTGAATGTTATTTTGAAGAATCGTGCTTAGCTACGGTTTTACAATTGATATTTTTACGATTGAAATACCGCTGTAACCATTTTTTTTTGTTGTGAAAATAAAGTACATAGAAAACAATATCATCATCTCATTTCGACCCATACACGCCCCACTATTGGGGTCGAGCCACCTCCACTAGGAGAGGGAAATTGACCTACTATACCACGCTGATCAGACGTTTTGGTATAGGGCTTTGTTTCGAGTTTTCCTTCTCTTGCAGAAATATCATATGCATATTATATCCCTTAGTCGTCTTTTACGTCATCCACGGGCAAGATAGGGAGTAGTGACTTGTATTGTTACTCCATCACCACATGAAGAACGCGTTAATTTTAGTTTATTTTGAAAACTGCTGAATATTATTCTAAATGAAGTATCTGCAGATTTATTTTGTCTATGAAGTTTTTAAAGAGCATAAATCTCTATAATTTATGATTTTCTCTACAAAACCGTTTTCGTACGTTTCTGAAAAGTTTAGTTTTGCACTTGCGTTCTTTTTCTACGAATAGCGCGATATCACACGTATATTTTGTCATTATTTACATTAAATCAACTAATTAGTATAATACAAAAGGTATTTACTATTTACACAAGGAATACAATATGTCGAAAAAATATTCAAAATATCTCAATAATTATTCAATAGTGTCCGACCGAAATTTCGGTGTGGCCTAGTTTCGGCCTAGAAACGGGTTTCGGCTTAGTTTCGATTTGGCTGATAATCGAGCCAAAACTACGGCCGAAATCGAAACTGAATTCGTGAATTTTCGCGATGCGCTAGGACATTCTCGGGGCACGAGGTGGGAGAGACGTTGTATCATTTAACCGCGCCCACAGTCATAAGTTTAATTCTTCCGTTTATGTCTGCGCCTCGCGAATGTCGCAGTTTGAGGTTCAGGACTTCAAAACGGTTAAATTTTATTTCACTATCTATGTAATGTAGTTCATAAATTATGGAGAAATTTTTTGTCTTTGCAAAATGTAAAAACAAGGCAAACATGAGTGGCTTATCATTATAGGTTTATTTTATACTAGTAACCCGCCCTCGCTTCGCTTCGGTTATAGGTTATAGTCGTTTTACCCGCGTAGTTCCCGTTCCCGTGGGAATACCGGGATAAAATATAGCCTAGTTTACGCCCTGATATTATAGCTTTCCATTGGTGAAAGAATTTTTGAAATCGGTCCAGCCGTTTTGAAAATTACCCGGAACAAACAGACAGACAGACAAAATTTTTTTAATTGCTATTTTAGGCATAGGTGTCGTGCAAATAACCGTGTGAGCATGAAAAAAGCCTATTATTTTGACATTACAAACAGACACTCCAATTTTATTTATTGGTATAGATATAGATAAATCGAAATTATTTTGTTCTTATAGTTAAGTTTTGTCTCATTTTATGTTTATATTAATTAAGCAGACTGGCACGCTTGGAGCAAAAAAAAAATGTTCTCAAACGTGTACTGCAGATGGTACCTATTATTATCCCAAACGATCCAATTGTGATTATAGATTCCAAGTTTAGTTACCGTGACAAGATTAAGTAAAGATACTCACGGATGCCGGCCTTGTCTTCTTAAACTAGGTCTGCTATTACTTAGGAGGACGAGAAATGACTGGAAATGGTCGAAAGATCAGGTATCTTGAGTAAAGTGAGAAATTTTAATACGCTTGGTGATAATATAAAAATGGATTCACAGCTGATTATGGGACCTCACGTTGCTCTGATACGTTTTGAACATATAATATGCAATGAGACTCTATTTAACAAAAAAAAAAAATAGCCTCTAGTAGATATTTGTTTATGTACCTACCTACTTATGTACGGTCCCTAAAAATCGGTCTCGTAACTGAGCTCAGAGACGCTCAGTGCGCTATGGAGTAGGCTATTCTCGGGATATCTGCGAGATAGGACCATACGAAGAATTAGTACGCTGAAGTGGTAATGAACAGGTCACATCGCTCGACGAACCGGTGGGGAAGAAAGAAAGAAATGTCCTAGAATGTCGACTACGGATCGGAAGATGCGGTGTAGGACGCCCTTCCACCAAATGGATGGTCGACTTGGTGAGAGTTGCTGGAACTCGTTGAATGCGGGCGGCACAGGTACACACTTCGTGGTATTCAGTTAGGGAGGCTTACGTCCAGCAGTAAATGACAAAAGGCTGAATGATAAACGAACCTATTATCTTTTCTATTTTTCTATTCAATACATGCAATAATTAGTTTTTATCCACGGTCTTTTTTATGACCTTTAGAAATGTTCGAAATTTAATTAGGAATACCTACTTTTTTTCAAAGACAGTTTTTAACTAGACCATGACTCACGACGTCCAAATCCTCCAAAACGTCGAGAGGGCGCCATTTTTTGAGGACATAATCTGGTCACCGCCCGGGGCGGCAGACGGGATGGCGTATAATCGGTATAAACCCAAAACTAGGCATACACGTACCTATTACTCTATCGTCATGCAAGTGAGACACTGGTACTAAGTCCTTGTCTACAGTTAGGCTTGCCAGGTCGTCAAACCTAATAGCCGGACAGACTAGCCAGTTTGGCTGGACATTTGGGTAGAAAGGCCGGACACCCTACATTATTGAGGATTTTGTGTTTTAGTATTATTAGGTACGACAAAAAAATGTATATAAAATTAAGCTTTTTGGATTATTAAGACAACAGTCAACTCGCCTGAGCCTAAAAAACAAAGCCTGATAAAAGCTGGACAAGCCGGACACCGATTATTTTGGCCGGACACGCAATAAAAAGGCCTACCTATGTCCGGCTTTATTCGGACGCCTAGCAACGCTATCTACAGTAGTACCTATTAACTATATTAACCTATTTTATAATATTGGAATATTAAAAAATAAGTTATACAAGCTATTACTTAACGTCCACTAGTAGTTATAGACATTCAAGAAGAGTGAAGCCATAATTGCCACGCTTATAATTCACACTCGTTCGTACGATCATAATTCGTGTTACAAGTTTCCCTGGAAAGAGCTGCTGCTCCCTCAGGCAGCTTTGCGACTCCCGCGTGAAAGTGAGGAGTGCTGACACTATGTATTCTGAATCCTTCACCAAAAGGTCGGCTTCCTCTTATCATATCATCATGTTCATTCTTCGTATAATGCACAAATGCCTGCATATGTGAATTAGTAGTTTAAGTAACGGCTACCCTCAACGGATGACATGAAATTAATTACAAATCAGGATTTTTACGCGTTGACTTCTTTATGCAATAAATGCACCTAATTACTCAAATAAATCTATTTTTACTGTTTTATCGCCTTTATATTTGATTTTTAATTTGCCGAAGTTTCGAACACTACAGCGTTCTTGGTCACGAAAAGGTAGTCCTCTCATACAGACGCCATGAAATCCGTCAAAATAGTTTTATTTCAATGTGTAATACTCGCGTAAAAATCAGTAATCATTGCCTAATTATTTTTAGTCTAAACTTTGTGTCCATTTATAGTAGGTAAGTTTGTCCAAAGGAGTTATGTATATATTTATGTATGTATCTATTTCTAACTATATCTATTCAAAGGATTTAATAACAAGACATTCAAGTAGATAAATAACCCGTAACTACGAGTAAGATAAAATAAACTAATCATTTTTCAAGATTGAAACGGTTCTTTAATGAAATTATTTAGTATTATAAAGTTTTTAAACAGTAAATTTTTACTTTTTGCTACCGGAATTTAACTAATCCAATTACAAAAATGTTGATCTGTCAACATTTTTGTTGTTTCCCAAGACAGAATCCTTACAAACTTCTAATCTTGTGTATCCGGACGGTTGCGTTACAGAATTCGAACAAAAAATTTTATACCTGACTTCTATGAATGGATATTTTTGTTCGGCTCAAACAAAAGGCAATAAAATATGGCCGCCACAAAGGCACCTCTGCGCCTGCGCCATAGCTGGACTTGCGCATTTGGGGCACGACCCTATCGCTAACTATTGGTTCTCGAACTCATCTCGATAACTCACAATCTTTGCGACTGATTTTAATGCTACATGTTGATTCAATTTTAATAGAAAATATTTACAAGTCATATGGCATAATCATATTTAATAAAAAATATGAATGCTTTTCTTTGTTCTATTTCTAGTCTATTCAGGCTATTATGAAATATATTAACTGTTTGTTGCAGTTAATTTTAGAGTACACGACAATTTGCATACATAAAAAGTATAAAAATATTATTCAAATCATAGTCCACGTTACAGTAAACTGAATATTTTATAATTGAAGTAAATCGATGGTAAATATGTATAGATTCCGAGCAGGTACGAATATGTTAAGGACCTTCTAAATTCAACGATTGTAATTTGATTGAATTAATGATTGTATTTCCTTCATTTTAATACAATATATGAAAAATAAAGCAGACATTTTCATTGTGTATCTTTGTCTGTATAGTAATTATTCATATATTGTACTCTTATTCGGTTATCACACGGAAAACTCGTTAGTCGTTACTAATTAGTTAGTGAGACAGACTACTGTGTGATAATTATAATAAAAGAATAAAAATACAATTCACCCCCTTCCTTGCCCGTAACTGTCGCCTAAGATGACTAAGGAAACAAATAACATAGATACACTAAAAGGAAAACTCGACATAAATCTCTATGTCAACACGTCTAATGAGCGCAACAACAGTAGTTCAATTTCCCTTCTACTTAAGGGGAAGTCATAATAGGATGCATGTGTGAATAAAATACTATACAAATTATGGATTAATTATATTGGATTCATACTCCTTAATAAATTGAAAAACAAAATACGTCTAAGCTCATCATACTTACAAAAAGGCTATAAAATTTAAAGAATGCCATGCTGCATTCGTTAAATTTTATAAATTGACGTCTGAGTACTAGCCATTTTGTCACTGCTCTTTGTTCAGTGAACGAAAGAGTCGGCAGCTCAACTTTTGAGGATATTTGCGTGTGGCGACTTTTGGTGATGCTGTAGTATCACTATCACCGAACCACATTGAACGCGTTCTCAGAGCCTTCATTTTCTTCACAGTAGGCAGTGACTTAGCAAAGATCCACGAGCGACAAAATCCCTTACCATACCAGGTGTGCTGTTTGCTCGTTTGGCACCAACAGCAATAAAAAAATCCAGATGGTTTATAATCATTTAATTTCAATATAATCTATTAAAACCAATGTTGATTATTTAACTTTTAATTTCATGACAGTCTGTATTAACATATGTTGCAATGCTACACGAGTTTAAGGTACACATTTTAATGTGTACAATAATTAATCGTTCTTTAGAACGGAAGATGACACTTAAATTGTAGACACATACGTATATTATTTACACATTTTATCTGGTGTGTAAGTCTAGGTACACGTGATATCTTTATAATCTATATTAAGACTAAAAAATATTAACTAGCAGTTCCGATATATGTTATTCTCCCCAAACATTAACTGGCCTTTGAAACACTATAAAATAAAAATAATTGAAAACCTTCCCAGTATACTGGGGTGGCGCAGGTACGAGTATCTGCGCCTGATGCCGCCCAGGCCAAGACCGCGGGTGACTGGACCAGGGAGTAAGTTCGTTACCCGTCGAGAGGCCGACCGCGGGGAATGACCAACGTCCTCCCCGAAGGGTGGACGTGCGCTGCGCCGACCGTAGCCCACCCGTAAAAGAAAAAGTATGTCAATCCAGTCAATTCGTAATAAAATAATATTATTTATTATGACACCGTGTAAAGCATTTATTGTTTACTAGCAATCCGCCCTCGCTTCGCTTCGGTTATAGGTTATAGTCGTTTTACCCGCGTAGTTCCCGTTCCCGTGGGAATACCGGGATAAAATATAGCCTAGTTTACGCCCTGATATTATAGCTTTCCATTGGTGAAAGAATTTTTGAAATCGGTCCAGCCGTTTTGAAGATTACCCGGAACAAACAGACAGACAGACAGACAAAAATTTTTTAATTGCTATTTTAGGCATAGGTGTCGTGCAAATAACCGTGTGAGCATGAAAAAAGCCTATTATTTTGACATTACAAACAGACACTCCAATTTTATTTATTGGTATAGATGGTTATGATTATCTATAGGTATGTCCAAATTATTTCTGACGTTTACGCGAGTATTACACATATATACAATATATCAGTATTTAATAACAAATTTTCTGTATCGGGTAGATAATTATAAATTTTCTGTAATAACGATGATTTGTTGGACGTGAGACATCTTAGGCCGCCCGTGACCATGAACGCTGCAAATTGTTCGAAAAGGCGGCCAATCAAAAATCAAATACAAACGCGATAAAATCCGTAAAGTAGTTTTATATGTGTCCAAAGTTGCATCTATTCATCCAGCCATTAACCTATTGACGTCCACTGTTGAACATAGGCCTCTCTAAAGAATTACAATGTCGTAACTACCCTTAAGAGAAAGGTAAGCGATCGCAATTGGTTTTGCAAGGTATCCACAACATTGCCACTTATTGTCTTAGTGATTCCTCAGGCGGGTTTTACAACTCTCGTATCGTAATTAAATATTCTATTTTTAACGCGTCAACATGCGCAAGTCACTTACTCTCGTACAGGTCAAATTATATACCTAGGTAAAGTCGTAACCGTAAAGATTTAATTATGGCATATCAAAAATTCATATCAAAAATTATGGCATTCAAATCAAACCACTGAACCAATTTCGAAATCCTTATTATGAAACTAGGTTAAAAATCTTGATGCTAATTCTATATAGGTAGGTATACTACAGATATATGTACATTTTAAATAATTTGTCGTAATATACTTTAACGTACTAATAATAACAATTCCATTGAAATTCTGAAATACCTTAAAATTCCTACACGACAAATGCCGCAGTAATTACCTGCAAAATAAGGTCAAACTCGATATGCTTTGAATGAAGTATGGCTTTATTTTAAACGTGACGAAAATTTATCTCCATTGATTTTAAAGATTAAAAGATTGTTCTACTGATACATATAACAATTAAATGTGTATTTACCAAATAGATAGACCAAATAGATAGGTACTTATTAAGTATAATACATACATTGTAATTTGTTAATACCTGTGTAGTGGCGGAATGGGAATACAATCTGCAGTAGTGTTTTCAATTAATTAAAGACTATACGTTGACAATACCACTGCAAAAGAAAAAAAACTTAAAATCACATCATATGACAACCTAACTAACTTAATTAACTTGGGTATAGTCGGTTAATTTTCCTCATTTGGAGGATTTCTGTATACAACAGTAGACCACCTAAGAACTGAGAAGAATAATTTAAAAATAAAATTGCGTATGTCGGGTCAGATAGGCCCAACAGGCGCTATTGAGTACAAATCTAAAATAAAATAAAGTGCCTTGAAATCGATCGCAGCGCCGCCTACAGTCATTACCTATAGAGTCGTCTTGATTCCATCTTTTTTTCCACATAAAAAATTCATCAAAATCGATCTGCCATTTAGTCTGCAGTTTAGTAACATTCATACGTACAGAAGAATTGTATGTACAAAGATTTTCTATACCTTAATTTAAATATTTTACTAAAACGATATACTTATATATATTGATATCCCTTTTTTTCTACGTTATTACTTTCTTAGATTTTATTAAATCTCACAACGAATGAACACTGATAATATTTGAATTTACTTGGTTTTTACTTATTATTTCAGGTAAAATAAAATTAAATCATCATATTCACCATTATCTTGGCCTTATCTCACACTACGTGGGGTTGTCATAGCATGATCTTACGTTCCATAGTCTCTAGGCAGATATCATATTTGCACTTCTTCCATACCTATATATTATTCACAAAACGAATCTCTCACTTTTCAGTTCTCGTGCGATTCTTACGTCATATTGTTAACCCTCCTTGTCACATGCATTTCAACCCTTCTCATCGTACACCCATAACAAGATAGTCTAACACAAAAATAAAAATATCGAACAAAGACGATATCCTTGCGAGGTTCATTAGTTGGGGTAGTTTTAACGAAATATACCTACGTATGGTATATATTATGTATAGATAATAGTTTAATAATATATTTAGTTGGAAACTTAAAATTGTGATTATGTTTTTTAAAATTATTTTTTTGATCACTTAAATTATATCTAACTGTATTCCGCGTGGTGACGGAATAAGAATACAATTCCTGGGTATTGTAAAAGACGACTTAAGGATATTATGTTCTTATAGGAACATCATTGCAAAGGAGGAAACCTTGAAATAAAACCCTATACCAACCTCGACCAGGGTGGTATAGTAGGTCACTATCTCTCTGTGAAGGAAACTCAAGCCCAGCAGTGGTTCATGAGCCGATATGAAGAAAAGTCCCAGTAGTGGTTCATGAGCCGATATGAAGAAAAGTCACATTCCTGAGAGATGTCCTCTTAGTATTGAAATAATATCTATAGTGGAGAGTTTACAGTAGGTAACATCTGAGCTCTTAAAACTTGGCATTAAATATGGATATTATATCCTTTAGTTACGATACCCATTGACTGAATCACTATCATCATCTCAGCCTACAAAAGTCCTACTGCTGGGCTCGAGCTTCCTACACAGTGGGAGAAAAATTGACCTATTATACCACGCCGGTCGGACGTGTTGGCATAGGGTTTTATGTCTAGGTTTCCTTCTCTTGCATAGATGTTATCTGCATAATATACATCCGTTAGTCGGTTTTCACGCCATCTACGGGCAAGATAGGGAGTGATGAATTGTATTCTTACTCCGTCATTATACGAAACTTGACTGGATAGGAGGTAATAAATTGTAATCCTCCGTTACCACTCGGGAAAATTACTAATTCGTTCACTTTTTTAATTTTACATAGATAAAGGATAATATTTAGGATTTCTTTTATCTTTTTTTTAAGAAATATGACGCAATGAATGATTATCTATAACATCTAACTTTATATGAATAATTTAGTCAACAGATGTCTCAGAACCTATTTAATCTGATTAAAATTTGGTAACCGCTTATCAGAAGTAAATATGACTCATGTCTATATGCATATGATAGAATAGCCACCTATTAGATAGATATCTATCTCTTTCCGTGTGGTGAAGTAGTATAAGTAAGAATACAATTCACCACTCCCTATCTTGCCCATGGGTGTCGTAAAAGACAACTAAGGGATTATACTCTTACTCTTGGCACAACTGCTGTTAGCAAGAGGAGCGCTGCTGTCCATCCCTTGATTACCCCCTTACTCGGTTTTTACGAGACCCACAAGCAAGTAAAGGTTACCTGACGTAGGGTTGCCAACTTACAATTTTAGATATACCTTTTAGATATACACCTTTTAGATATATGTACCTACGTTTTTTTTTTCTTTAAAAAAAAACGTAGGTATATCTAAAATTGTTTGAATAGAAAAAAAATAAAATATGTGGAAGAAAAAAAAAGGATTTTTTACATTTTAGTTTTTATTGTCTTAAAAAGGTATTTTTGTGTGCTTTTAGCACATATGAAGACCGATTCACACCACATCTGACATCGAACATTTCGTTTAGTAATTATAAATCTTTTCTATCGTCCGTTTTCTCTTATGTGTACCTACCGTTAAATAGTTAAGTACCCGTAATGAGTGTTTTGTTTTACGCATTACAGTAAAGGTTGGAAAATAAAGTATTTTCACTTACTTTATTGGTATGCAAAAGTACAAAGTATAAATACCAAAAATAAAGTAGGGTAGGTACTTTATTATAAACTAGCAACCCGCCCTCGCTTCGCTTCGGTTTTAGTCGTTTTACCCGCGTAGATCCCGTTCCCGTGGGAATACCGGGATAAAATATAGCCTAGTTTACGCCCTGATAGGTATTATAGCTTTCCATTGGTGAAAGAATTTTTGAAATCGGTCCAGCCGTTTTGAAGATTACCCGGAACAAACAGACAGACAAAAATTTTTTAATCGCTATTTTAGGCATATGTGTCGTGCAAATAACCGTGTGAGCATGAAAAAAGCCTATTATTTTGACATTACAAACAGACACTCCAATTTTATTTATTGGTATAGACTAGCAACCCGCCCTCGCTTCGCTTTCTGTCACCTTATCCCCGTAGTTCCCGTTCCCGTGGGAATACCGGGATAAAATATAGCCTAGTTTACTCCCTGATATTATAGCTTTCCATTGGTGAAAGAATTTTTGAAATCGGTCCAGCCGTTTTGAAGATTACCCGGAACAAACAGACAGACAGACAAAAAATATAAAGTGATTTTTAGGCATAGGTATCGTCCAAATAGCCATGTGAGCATGAATAAAGCCTATTATTTTGACATTACAAACAGACACTCCAATTTTATTTATTGGTATAGATTATATTTGGCAACCATAACCCTATTGCTTTTTCTTAACCGACTTAAGTAGATATCATTATAAGTTACCACTTATTAAAATTACATTATGGCTTATTTCTTTATCTAAATAAAAAAGTCGTTTTAGAAATTAAAGAAAAACTTTCAAGTTGAGAACACTCAATAATCCATTCGAATGCGATATTCGACAAAACGCCGCCCGTCAGCTATATTCGAGGGGAGCGAATTAAATTGAAATTCCTTTTTAAAATTCACCAATAAGGGGAGGGGTGATATCGGATTGGCTGCGAGCGTCCGAGCGAAATAATCCTTCGTCGGACTGACTTAGGATAATGTTGACTATTACAACATTTTTATTTTAAAATATTTTTGTGTAGGCACGTTTCAAGTATCAAAGTTGCGTTCGCCCACATTGCTTTAAATAAATTAACGAAGTTATTTTAACATCAGTTTAACTAAATAAATATCTATTGATATAGGTAGATATAACCTATGGCTAAACTTTCCATTATGGGCCATTGATTTCGAAGTTCATTTTTTTTTATAGATAGTAGGTACCCATAAATAGAAGGCTTCTTACTAATTTTCAAGTTGCGGAACATCACGGTTTACGAGATATAACTTTTAAAGTTCCCATACAAATTGAAAAATAGCACGCCATTTACAAATTTTTAGGTTAGTTAAAATGTCAATATTGTCTTGGTAGACGTCAAAGTTGACATTTCACGTTCCGTTAACAAAAAAAAGAAAAGACAATTATATAAATTTATTTATTTGCAATGCACATGCAAACTGCGTTACTTACCTACTTACACTATCTTGCTTTACGTTCAGTCAATTGAATCTTAATCTCGTTCTGAATAATAACAATTTCTATGAGAAAAAACTAGGATGATGATTTTTACGACATCCACGCGAAACAATAGGTAGGTTTGTTAGGTTCCTTTAGACCATGCAAGCAGAAATAGGAGCCCCGCGAAGCGCGGCTCCGTCGACTTATTCCGGAGTCTTCTAGCGTCTATAAGTTGATTTTTATTTATTACAGAAAGCAAAGGAACGTGAAATGTCAACTTTGACGTCTACCATGACAATATTGACATTTTAACCAACCTAAAAATTTGCAAATGGCGTATTATTTGCCAATATGTATGGGAACTTTAAAAAATTATATCTCGTAAACCGTGATGTTTCACAACTTGAACTTCGAAATCAATGGCCCATAATGGAAAGTTTAACCTAACCTATTATCTATTATTAACATAATTTTCTAGGTGTAGTGGTATCCTAGATATACCAATTATTTTTATGCATGTAGTGTTGTACTTAACTAGTAATAGGTTTATATTTATTTTATAGGTTATACTAGCGGTCCGCCCCGACTGCACGGGTGCAATGTAGACACTAATCTGTGCGAATTAAATTGATTTAGATTGCCTGTTAACTTTCAAGATATTAATTTTATTGACATGCATTACCTACATTTGTATTTCCAGTACGTTTATATTCTGTACGATCACAGAATAACAATACAATACGCCACCCTCGCCTAAGGGATATAATATGCATAGTTAACATTTGTGCAAGAGACTGCAAGTTCGAAATAAAAACCCATAAGTACTTATCAAACTGTCGAACCGGCGTGTTATTATAGGTCAATTTCCCTCCTATAGTGGAGGCAATTCGAGGCCAGCAGTACGATGTATATGAGCTGAGGAAATAAAGATGATAAATATTCGAGTAAGGCTTTACATTATTTAATTCTATACCAAGATTATAGCTTGAGGGAAAATCTATTGTTAAGATACAACTGCTTATTCAAAGCAAACAGCGTGTTTGGTGATAATAAAACTAACAACGTAACAAGGTAAAAAACAATGTCATTTTAGTAATGCTAATTTAAAGAACAAACTAAAAATAGAAATCGTATAGATAGGCAGATGAAATAGGCGCGTCTTACGTATATTGATGTAACACATAATTTATTACATAGCGGTCTTTTATAGAGCTGTCTGTCTAGTGATGTAGTAAGAATACAATTTGCCATCTCCTATCTTGTCCGTTAGTGTCGTAAAAGACGACTAAAGGAAACGCATATAACATCTAAACATGAGAGGTTAACTAGAAGTACAACCCTATACGAATTCGTCGGACTAGCGTGGCAGGTATAGTAAGTCAATGTCATTCTTACTGTGGAGGAGCCTCGAGCCCAGTAGTGGGACGTATATGAGTTGAGATGATGATGATGATAGTATACAAGTACCACCTGTCCTACTTTTCTTGCCCACGATTGTACTACTTAATATTATGTGTGTCAATAGGAAAAAAAAAGATTATAATACTATATTCTAAAATAACGCATTAAAAAGTAAAAATTTACTTCTTGAAGAAAAGAAAATTAAACATAGGTACTTCAAGATTCTTGGTTTATTTTTTGACCGGCCATTCACTTACCTGATATTATGTTGTTGGTTATGTTTCGTTTTCATAATACAGTAATACAATGAAGTTCAGTTCAGTTGTTGTATTATTTTAGAATTTTTTAATCCAGAATATATTTAACGGTTTCCTCGTTTCAACTATTGATAATAAAAGAGAGGGTAGTATTAAAATTAGAGCACTTTTTCATCGCTACTGAATCACGTTAAACGTGAAAATCTACTAAATAAAAGTTCAGGGTATGCAAAAAAAATAGGTTCATGTGGCAGTCTAATGTTCAGCAGTGGACATTTACGGGCTCATGGATGGATGAATCTTCTATAACTTTTATATTTCACAGTTTAAGACCCTAAGTAAGTAGTTCTCTAACCGATTTACAAAATAATAATATTATTAACCATTCCTTTTACCCGTACGATGTTGTAACTCAACTGACCCATATGCAGTAAGTATTAAGGGCAACTATTAGTGCTAAAAATAAATTCACAAGCATTACGTTACTAATATGTATTAATAAAAAATAAAATACACAGCGTATACATATAATCGCACGCACCAACGGTTTCAAAGAGTTACATACAAAATATATTGAGTCATTGGGCCGTGAACACCATATGGCGTCTTATTAGTTGGACATAGACACCGGACGGACATATCGTAGTGGATAAGCCGCGTTTAGAATGCAAATTTTTATATTACGACATTTATGTCGCAAGTATTATGCCGACAAAGATATCTTAGTTATATTTCATTTACCGATACTCGTTATATTAATAGGTATAATTTTATACCTCTAATTATTTATATTTTAAATATTAATTCAGGCTGTCATACTTTTAAAACATAAGTTCCTAATGAATAAAAAGAAAAAGAGGAACTAATGTACCTACCTACTACCACCTACTTAAATAATACACCTAACGATTACTGCTTAGGTACGTAAATAAACATTTTATTCAGCTTTCATCATAGGTAAAGTATCCTAAATATTAATAGATAGTATATGGATAATAAAAACAAAATTAAATTAGATTAGGTACCGAAATAGTTCAAAAATAATTGATTATGACATTGTCAAAAGCGTTGAAGAAGGCTTCTTGTATTGATGATATGGTTGAAGATAGGTTGTGCATTGAGGCTTACCTAGTTGCCTAAAATTCGTCGAAGTAGTCTGAGAACTCAATAAACGCATAGCATTTAATTGTATTTAAGAATCAGTTTCATTAACTGGATAATAAAGTAAACACGTACAATAACACGCGTGCTTTTTATTATTTTTTACATTTGATATTTATTATATTGCTACTAGGTATATATGATATATGATAGATACAATATCATGAAAGATGCAATAAAATAGCGTAATTTATGCATTGTTACACGTTCACACGAAATATAATTCATATAATAATAATATGAGTTGTTTTCTATAATCTAATCGGTCTGACACACAATGTCCTAATAATAACGTGTACGTTAAACAAAGTGCCATGTGAACTCATGCTGTGGAACCAGAAGGCTTCGGTTACGTCACTACGCGCGCCCGTACGTTAACGGTTTCACTGTCAATAGGTAAGCACGTATTTTTGCTTTGTTTGTACATCTTTGTTCGTGCTTACACGCGTTATTGTTACGTAATTTTTCCAACATACGAATACATAATTTATTGCTATAATTATATTAAAGATATATAAGGCCAAAACATTAACTTACAAGGCAAATTTGCTAGTAAACCTTTTTGTCTATGGCATCAATATTGTCACAAGTAATCGTATTATACAGCCTAATAAAAGATAATTAATAGGTATTATTAGATGTGGAGCTTGTTAACTAGGTAGCGAGGGGTTGTGTAGACAAATCTGTGAGTAGCAAGGCGAGAAGCTAAGGAGTAGGGCGGGCCGGCGCGGGAGGGGTGACGTAGGCTTGTGTCGCCGGTCGCACTTCGCAACGCGCAGCTGCTCAACACGCCTCAGCTTTCTACGGTAAGCGTAACTTTATAATTTGAATTTTTCTGTTCCATCCTCGCGATATCGCCGTTTGTTAATCGAATTATTATTATTTTTATAACAAATATCAATTATTAGGCTGTTTGATTTAATTCCGTTGCGTGTTTTAGTCATATAATATTATGAGTGGCTTCAGGACTACTTCGGTTTTATTGAAATTTTATGGAATTTATGTGAATATTAATTATTTATTTGAAGATAAATAATTTAAACAAAGATATATATTTTTATGATATATTGTTTAATTGTATGTATTATTGGATTACCGTTAATTGTAAAAGCAAAGTAGTTTTTCTCTGCAATGTAAAGAGATAGGCGGTGGTTTCGATTAAAAGTTTAATGAACGATGTAGGTACCTATATGTAACAAGTAAAACAAAAAAATTAAAACAAAGGTCTGGGTGACATTTAACGTGTACGTCAATTACAGTAAAGGTCAAATATCGACGATCAAAAGCACAATATTGCAGTTTAAATTTTAGTGATAATGATTTTTATTTTATTTTTATATGGGTAGGTACCCTTTGATTAAGTAATATTGAAGGTATAGTTTGTGTATTCCATCCATATTTTTCACAATCGAAGATTTTCCCAGTGGTTCGATTTGCCCAATCTGTGTGATATCTAAATACCTACAACATCATTTTATGTGTATCTACTTATTATCATAAAATTAATTTGCATAATATCCAGTTAGGTAATGAATTTGTGCACTATGTATATACATATATGCATAGGTTTGTACATTTTTTTTAAATTTAAATAATGATCTAAATCTATTTAAGAAATATTTACGTAACTATACCTATACAAATATTACAAATTCATGAAGTATATATGTACCTATATCTAATCTTTCACTTTAAAGTTACATTTAGGGAACAAAAGATGCATAGATAGCGTAGCGGTTAATATACCAGTACGGTGGCAACGGCGTCGATTCCCACGCAGGACAATACTTTGTGCCATATACAAATCGTTGGTCTGCGTTTGGGTATCATTTGTGTTTGTTATTTATGTTTATAAAGTCCCCCGCAATACAAGGATTATTTCCTTGATGCAGGGTGTTTTTATTAAAAACACAGAAAGGTGTCGATCAGACATCGTATCCATATTTTTTACGTTTTATTAAAACAAATAACTATCGGATATTTTCGAATTAAAATGTTTTATTATTTTTCTAATAAAATTCTTAGCGTAACAAAGGCTTAAGATATGTCTTACTCGTTACAATCCCAACAAAACTGTACGTACGAAAACTGTCAGCTTGTTATAAGGTGAAGACTAATAACATTTCCCTTGTCAAATATTGATACAAAACAGTTTCGTCGTAGCGAGGTCAACTCATCAATTATACTGTCGTCGTAAAAACCTCGCTGCCGCAACAAAATCTCGCGTCGAGAGCCTCTATACAAGTCAAGCTAACTCGGAACCTACCGAAAGCAGAAGACATTCAAATCGAGTGGGATTGTATTATTTTTATTGTATTATTTACGTTATTGAGGGTACGTCGGGAGTCTGCGCGAGACGCCATCCGCTAGTCGATATTGTACTTTGTTGTACGCATGTGCGGAACTTCGCGACGCTGTGATAATATTCTGATTTCTCGTTTTATGCATGTTAATGTGTGCTATCAAAAAAGGTCTGACCTTTCTCCACGCTCATCTTTACCTCGTCTGATATATAAATATCTACGTACGAAATTGTAACGAATCAATTGAACAATACTCACTAGGTAGATATGCAAATTATCTTTTATAAACATGAGTATTAATAAAATTTCATCATCATCGTCATCGCAGCCCACATACGTCCCACTGTTGGGCTCGGGCCTCCTCCATAATGGGAGTGAACTTGACCTACTATACCATGCTTTGGGTTTCATCTCGAGTTATCCTTCTCTTGCACAGATGTTATTTTATTTTATTCAGCACACCAACAGCACAATTACAGCAGAAGCACTAATACTACAAATTTAACAATTTTAGCTTAATAGTAATTGCACATATGATAGGCATGCATAACATTCATTAGCACATTAAATTCGAGATACTAATTTTGTATATGAATATAATTATTTGTAACTAATTATTAGTAAAAAAGGAAAAACAAAGTATAACAAAGAAGCAATTACTCGCCCTTTAAAAGGCAGTGTCTGTATGTTGCATATGTCATTGAAAATATGTCGATATTATCCATTTCAACAGACCCTATATTATATGACCTTGCCATGCGTGTAAGTGGATTGTTAAAGGAAGTATTTAAGGTAGATGCTGCGATATCAAATATACGAGGTTGTGGCAGAGTTCGCGTGCTGACTCTGAATTTCAGACAGTTGATTAGCGGAGCGTCTATCGAACCATTTATGATCTTGTGAAGAGTTAATAGATCAGAGTTGTTTCTTCGTTTTTTTAGACTAAGCATGTGAAAGTAATCTAGTCTAGTACTATACTCTGGAAGAGCCTTACGTATGCCTTTTTTAATACATAAGTATCGCAGGAAACGGGCCTGGATCGATTCCACTCTATCTATATGAGTTGAGTAATACGGAGACCATATTACAGAACAATATTCTAAGAGACTTCGTACCAATGTATTGTAGAGTATTATGATACTATCAATACTACTAAAATCTTTCGATATTCGGATTATAAATCCAAGTGGTTTTCTAGCCTTACTGACTATACTGTCTATATGTTCACGAAATGATAGTGATGTGTCAAATAATATTCCCAGATCGCGCGGTTTAGATCAGCGGTTTATGTGCCTACTATATCCCATAGTCGTCTTATACGATATTCACGGGTAAGAATATGCATACTCCGGCACCACACGAAAAGAACAATACTCACTAGGTAGATATGCAAATAGTCTTTTATCTTTTTATAAACTTGAGTATTAATAAAATTTACCAGCTCCTTTCTGGACCGTGGGTGGCGTAGTAGACTATTAAAGGATATAAATACGCAGTCTTCATCTGACGAGAAGGGAAACTCGGAATAAAACCCTATAACCTCAGAGCTGATCAGCGTGATATAGTAGATCAATTGACCTATTGTGAAGATGTCTCGAATCCAAAGGTGGGACAGAAGTAGGTATATGAGCTGAGATGAAACGTGAGTACGATCTTAATTAATAATTTATGACTAAATATACTCGTATGTAGGTAGAATATTAGTTCTGGATCGGGGAATTAGTCCGTCACCCGCCGAGAGGCTGACCGCGTGAGTAAAGACTGACGCTCTCCCTGAGAGTGGGACATCGGTCGAGGAGAGGGTACTCCTCCGGGGGTATTCCGTCGGGCCGACCACTGACGTCAAGTCATCTGCTCCGGTGGTCGGCCCAACGACGAAGGCAACGCGTCGCAGGGGTGGGTTACGGGTGTGCGTGCTTACGTCCCTCTGTCGCCCCGGACGGAGCGGACGAGGAGTGCGCCGACCGTAGCCCACCTCAAAAAAAAAACTTACTTTCTAGCTTTTATATTTGAATGGATAGAGCCAACCATGTATTTTTAATGCCACGCAAAAGTGGTGAGACTTTTCGTAAGATTTAATTGAGACCGATGCCATAAATACGCCTTTTGCGGCATGCATGCGCATGCTTAGACAAGTTCAAATACAAAGTTAGCTTTTTTACTATCCGTATGTCATAGAATAGAAGTTAAAAACCATTATTTGCACGAAAGAGACAACCACATACTCAGTGGTATCTCTCAAAAATCAAACCATAGACACGTGCACATTTAGATCCAGGAAGTTAATAGTTATTTTTAAATAGGTTAAATATAAATTTTATTTTTTTGTTTTATGTATTTTTTAATTAATACATCAGTTCGTAAATCTTGGCTCATAAATTTTCTACTACTGGGCTTGAGTCTCCTCCACAATTGACCTAGTATAGCATAAACATAGCATAGGGTTTTATTTCGAGTTTGTTTTCTTTTACATATATCTTTCTGCGTATTATATTCCTTAACCATTTTTTACGACAGCCACGGGCAGGAAAATTGCTGGGAATTGTATTCTTAGATCGTTATTATAGGTACAGAATTGTTTAAATTATTTGATAGATACATAATGTTAGCATATTTTTTACGTCAAAACGGGACGCTTCAATACTAGGGTCTTTATTTTTTGTGTCGGTAGGAGATACTTGTAGAAATAGATAAAAACAAGTAAAACGGTGCATTTAAAATCTAATCATTTATGCTTTGCAAAAACAAGATTTTTTCACGGCTAGGGACAACGGGACATCTTGAAAACGGTACTGTCCCGTTTAAAACGCCTAATTATTAATACTTAACTTATTGTGTACTTCAGGATAGTAAAATTTCACCATCCATCCTCCATCCATCATCTTGCTCTTGGATATTAATATGTCTGCCACATATGTTATATATGAGAGAAGGAAAACGCAAAATAAAACCCTATATAAACACGTTTGATCAGCGTGGTATCGTAAGTCAATTTCTCTCTTACTGTGGATGAGGCTTGAGCCCAACAGTGGGACGTATATGAGCCAAGATGATGATGATGAATATCGTAGGTACACCGATTAAGGAGAACTTGAAAGATAACGCACACTTTACAAAAGGGTAAAAATGTACCTACAGATTTTATTGGCCACTGTAGGTACTAGGGATGCAAATAACGAAACCAAAAACATCGATGTATCGATACATCTGTGTTTCTTCTCAAATATCGATGTTCAAAAAGCATCGCCCTAAAACTTGGATGTATCGAAATATCGATGTTTTTCAGAAATCTATGCAATAAGCTTTTTTTTAGTTAAACCAAGTCTATTTTAGATGAAACACAAACATTTTCGTGATGTGATGAACTTTATTTTTGTTATTTAAAAACAGAGTACCTAAACTGTTACGCAGGCTCTGCTAAAAGTACCATACTTTTTAAATCATGGTGGCAAAACATCGTATAAAATAACATCGCTACATCGATGTTTTTACATTAAAACATCGATGTTTTTACATTGAAACATCGATGTTTTTACATTGAAACATCGATGTATCGTTTGCATCCCTAAATCCCTACACTGAACACGGTTTAACTTTGTGCAGCTAATGAGCACTCTCTGGATAAAAAGCTCGTTAATGCTCTGATTAGGGTTAATCCATGGACTGAACGGCCATGAGCCGCATACCTTATGTGAGTTTAGATTATAGAACCAGTCAATATAAAGCTTTGGCTAACAGGTCTGCCGTTGGGTCGGTCACGGATGTCAAAAATCGGTACCAGTGGTCGGCCCCATGGCGACGGGGAGGGAATACGGTAGGTTATGGGGCCACACGTCGCCCATCCATCGCCCCAGACAGATTGGGCGGGGTCTCTTCAGCCTACCACAAAAAAGAAAATGTTAATAGAGTTATTTAAAGAGTTCTATCCTATTTATACGAAATAAAATATTCTAAGAAGTATAAACACTGCTTCATATTTTTCTTTCATCTTTCATTATCTCCATCATTTCAGCTCATAATACGTTCCACTGTTGGGCTCGAGCCTCTTCCACATTAGGAGGCAAATTGACCTTACTATACCATGCTGGTCAGACGGGTTGGTATAGGGTTTTGTTTCGAGTTTTCCTTCTTTTACATAGGTGTTATACCTATGCATAATTAATCCCTTAGTCGTCTTTTACAACACCCACGTGTAAGACAGGGGGTTGTGAATTGTATTCTTACTCCGTAACTATACGGCATTTTCTTTGGTTTTACAAAATTTCTGTATTAAGGTGATATTGCTACTAACAATAAGTTTAAATCAAACAGCATTTTCCTGTTCCTATGAATTATTATGTAATTATTAAAAACAAGGCATTTTCACTGCTCCGAATAAGAAATAAAAATAGCCCCTGTTGCTTCTAATCGGAATATATTTGCGTAAGGTATTACTGTAACGTAGTGGAAATATAAATATATTGCCTTTATTATTAGTTCGGAGTTCACACCGCGTTTATATCAAAATAAATTTCGTTTATAATTTGCATGCTTAGAATAATAACGTATAGAAGGTAAGTTCACGTCCAAAAAGTGAGGCATTTCAATTGGAGCCTAATGGAGCTTACACCGGAACCGTTCCGTAATGTACAAGTCATTGTACTGCACGAACGTACGCAACTCTTAAAAAATAAATAGGTAATTATGACGGTTTGTGCATTCAAAGGGTGTCACAACACATTTGAAAAATATAAAAAGATTATTAACATTACTTTTAAAGGTAATTCGACGATTTATGTTAATAAAAACAAAATTTGATTTCATAATTTGTATAGTGGTGTGTGTGTGTACGCGTGTAATCGTCTGCGCGCCATTAGTATTTTTAGATTCAAATTTTGAAAGTTCGAAGTATTGACACTATCCTTCTATACGTTATTATTCTAAGTTTGCATGTTTGTTTTTATTGCATTATCTGATGTTTCTAATGACATAACCTAAAAAATGCTGTTTTAAATGAAAAAAAGTGAGTCATTGCTCAGGACGACTGGCAGATGTGAAACACCGAAATTATTTTACCAGTAGGTATATATGCATAAATAAACAGATTACAACGGGAACTGGCGTAATTTATAAATAAAATATTACGAAATTTTCCAGAAAATTATTATTTTTTTCAATAATTATTTATTTTCATTAAATACAAGAATTATAAAAATTCCAAAAATATTTCAAATTGTTACAAGTCAATTGTTTTAATTGTGATTTCTGTAATAATATAATAGTTATATTCGATGCCTCTGATGATATTACTGTGACAATTGGTCACAGTAATATCATCAGAGGCAGACGCACGCGACGACTGCTGTGCACAAAATGGCGCGTGAGCAGACAACGCGATCGCGATGTTATTACTCAACTTCTCGAGTTATACAAAAAGTTGCCCTGCCTTTGGGACTTAAATTGTGAAGGGTATAAAAATAAAACACAAAGAAGAAATGCTTGGGATATTTTAATTCTTTTCTTCAATTGCACACAAAAGTGCAAGACTTACTCCAACTTTTTGTTGTTTTGATAGCTAAGGCGCCATGACGTCGTTGTAGTGAATATACGGTACGCGAGCGTAAAGACGTCCTATTCGCGCCACGTTCTCTAAACACTGTTGGTTTCAAACTAACTTAAAAACCATGTAATCAGTGGTTTTCCAAAGTGGTTTTCTGCTTTTTCTGTTTCATACCACTGTTTGAAACCGTGTAGCGCATGCTTTACTAATAAAATTAGCTATGGAGGATTGATATTCAAGCATGTGCTACACGGTTTCAAACAGTGGTTTGAAACAGTGTAGATAGATGTTTTATGCCAAATTTCGTATGACCTTTTAACGCCCTTGGTAGCGAGGCTTGTGTTTCAAACCACTGGCCAAGCGGTGGGTTTTATCTTGTTTGAAACCATCTAGACTTAAATTGTGAAGGGTATAAAAATAAAACACAAAGAAGAAATGCATGGGATATTTTAATTTTATCCTTCAATTGCACACAAAAGTGCAAGACTTACTCCAACTTTTTGTTGTTTTGATATGTAAGGCGTCATGACGTCGTTGTAGTGATTATACGGTACGCGAGCGTAAAGACGTCCTATCCGCGCCACGTTCTCTAAACACTGTTGGTTTCAAACAAGCTTAAAAACCATGTAGCCAGGGAAGTGCTTTTCTGCCTTTTCTGTTTCAAACCACTGTTTGAAACCGTGTAGCACATGCTTTAGGATAAAGTACGGTCTCAGTATGAGAAAAGGACAGAAGATAAGGCATTTTCTTATTTTTCTCTTTTTATTTTGGCTCTGTGTTAATATAAAATATCAGATATGCTAGTATTAATTAAATTTATATTTTAATTTGCTTTGTTCTAAGGTTAAACCTCCACAATGGAGGGGAATTTGACCTACTATACCGCTCTAGTAGACGTATTGGCTTAGGGTTTAATGTCAAGTTTGCCTTCTCTTACATAGACAATATCTGCAAATCATATCTGATCATCATTAATTTCAGCTCATATACGTCCCACTGTTGGGCTCTAGCCTCCTGCACAATAAGAGGAAAATTGACCTTACACAGATACCCCTATACAGATTGGTATAGGGTTTATTTCGAGTTTTCCTTCTCTTATCCCTTCAACGTCTTTAGTAGTCTTTAGGAGAAGTGAAATGTAGGTATTCTTACTGCGTCATCACATCGCATAAAATACGTTGATATTAATCAAAAGTGGTTGAAAACGATGAAAATATATGTATATTTAGTTAGACAATTAATTCAATACAGCAAACTTAAAGATAAAAAGATGTGTGGTAGGGGTGGTAGGACCACACAGTTATCTGTATACAGCCGCGGGTCGGTCCATCCGGGGTAGTACCACACTCTCGCAGAAAATCTACGTCTGAGTAGTAGCAATTTGTTACTGCGCTTCGTTCGGTGAGGGAGCCGGCAGCCCAACTTTCTGAGGGTGTTTGCGTGTGGAGGGTTTTGGTGGTGCTTTTGATATCACCGAGCCTTAATGCACGCATTTACACTCCCTTCACTTTCTTCGCGGTAGGCAGCGGCCTTGTAAAGGTCCATGAGCGGCAGCAACACTTACCATTAGGTGTACTCTTTGCCACCGTTTGCAATAAAAAAAAATGATAATGAACAAAAAGGACTCGTACTTATTTGTAATTTTTCAACGTATTTATACCTGTTACTTTTATGACTGCGACATATGTAAATATAGGCACTAGTAACGCGGTATACAGCCAGCCATGACACCTAGTCATAAAACCGTACATTCAAATCACGTAGTACAGAGTGTGAACGATTGAATTTTTATTCGCATGCTCGTCTAGTAAACATAGTTTCGATATAGACAGCAACATTATTTCCGGATCCTTTGTAACAATATGTTCGTAATAAAGAAGTTTATTCAATATCCAACTTAATATTCATTACACGAATTTTATTTTGTGTAAATTTTCTTCTAAAGCGAATTTAAAATAAATTTAATTAAATGTTTTTATAATATCCGTGAAGTGACTGACAGGGTGGTAACGGTGTAAAAGCAATTTACCCACCCATTAACACACCCACGGGCAAGGGGGGTCCCTCTGTCACGAGAGTATGGTACCTACTACCCCGGACGGACTCGCCCGCGGCTGTAGACAGACAATTATCAACAGTGTAGTCCTACCACTATAAAGTTACATAATAAATCAATTACATACATGATGATGATGATGGCTTGCGGATGCTTCATGGTAATAATGATGATGATGATAATTTGTATGGTGATGGAGTAAGAATACAATTCACCACCGCTTCTTACCTGAAGATGTCGTAAAACACGTCAAAAGGTTTATTACAGATCTACTCAAAGAAGGAAAAGTCGAAATGAAACCTAATATCAACCCTTTTGGTAAGCTTCACGCGCTTCACGGTTGGCAGAGGTTTTATTTCGAATTATCATTCTCTCGTAGCGATGGCATCTACAAGCCATATAACGACAGGAAAGGAAAGATTAGAACTTTTTACTGTAGATATTATTTACACGGTCACCATACTCAGAACGAATGCCCATCAGTAGGTTTAGCACGAATATTTGCGTCAAAGTATTCGTATCGTTATCGATAACTAAATTTGTATGAGATTTAGATCAAACTGTTATCGTACGGTAGCTGGCGCTGCTTTAAATTCCATACAAATTAGTCTCGATAACGATACCAATACTTGGACGGAAATATTCGTACTACACCCACAAATTATAAGAAGAAAAGATTCTTCTAATTTACAATTTCATACCTATTGCAGTTAAGATATCATCATCTCAGCCCATATACGTCCCACTGTTGGGCTCGGGCCTCCTTTGCAATGGTAGGGAAATTGACCTACTATTCCACGCTGGTCGGATGTGTTCGAATATGGCGTTATTTTAAGTTTCCTTCTCTTGCACTGATGTTACCTGCATATATCCCTTAGTCGTCTTTCACGACACCAACGGGCAAGATAGGGGGTGGTGAATTATATCCTTACTCTGTCACCACACGAAGGTATATTGATTCAATATTAGCACTCGCTACATTTACAAGCTTGTACTTGTATAATAAGTATCGCGTGACTATCTCCTTTATGAATTAATATATTTTTATTACCCGGGTAAGTTATTTTCATTGGTATTAAAACTTTTTTAAGTTCGTAAACGTAAATATTCTCAAGGATCGCGTGTCTGTGCAAATATTCTAATTTAAATTTAACATGCCGAAGTTATACAATCAGTAAATATTTTTATAGTAAAAATATGTTCGTTCTCTTTGTTTCGTATTAAGTAGTAGTATTAAAATAATAATAATAAAGATTTCAAATTGGAAGGAAGGAAGGGAGACCCACCACTTTCCCACGGTTAATCAATATACCGCACGCCACAATGGAATGGAAGGAATACGGGATAGGATCAAGGTGGAATAGGATATAAGGGAATTTTATTCTCACGTGATGAGCTCTTTCCAGAACGTCAATTACCAGTTTTCCACAGAACTTCGAGTTTTCGTGATTTCATTTGCGTGATATGAGCTCTTTTTGTTATTTAGAAACAGAGTATCGTTACGCAGGCTCTACTAAAAGTACCTTACATTTTAAAGCATGCAGGCAAAACATCGTATAAAATAACATCAATACATCGATGTTTTTTTATTGAAACATCGATCTTGAAACATCGGTGTATCGTTTGCATCCCTTACGCCCAGTTTGGTTTTCGGAGAGGGCGTTCGACGATCGCGGCCCTGCTGCGCCTGAAGGCCGTGGTAGCGGAGGCCGTCACCGGCGGAGGAGTCCTGTTGGCGGTGTCCCTGGACATCGCCAACGCCTTCAACAGTCTGCCATTCAGCTGCATCAGGGAGGGGCTGAGATATCACGGGGTGCCCGTGTACCTCAAGCGGCTGGTGGCAGACTACTTGGAGGGGCGCAACGTCCTCTACGTTGACCGAGTAGGGGACGTTGTGTGAACGCCCATGACGTGCGGTGTCCCACAGGGGTCGGTTCTGGGTCCGACCTTGTGGAACATCGGCTACGACTGGGCGTTGAGAGGAAGCCTCCCACCCGGGCTGGGCGTAATTTGCTACGCCGACGATACACTCGTCACAGCCCGGGGTGGGACGCTAGAGGAGGCGGCACGCCTGGCAACTCTCGGCACCGAGGAGATTGTCAGGCGGATCGAAGCGCTGGGGTTGAGGGTAGCCCTGGAAAAGACGGAGGCCCTTTTGTTCCATGGCCTCCGTACCGCCGGGCCTCCCGCCGGCGCTTCGATCACCGTGAAGTCGGTCACCATCAGCATCCAGGCCCACATGAAGTACTTGGGCCTGGTGCTCGACGAGCATTTTTGGTTCCGGGAGCATCTCCATCGACTTGTTCCCCGGCTTGTCGGCGCGGCGTCCGCCCTTTCGCGGCTGATGCCGAATGTGGGCGGACCCAGCGCTACGTGCCGACAGCTGTACACGGGGGTGATCCGGTCGATGGCTCTGTACGGCGCACTGGTGTGGGCGGGGTCCCTGACCATCCGGCTGAGGGCCCTCTTGACGCGACCACAGAGGGTCATGGCGGTCAGGGCCATACGCGGTTACCGCACGGTGTCGACGGAGGCAGCGTGCCTCTTGGCCGGAACTCCCCCGTGGGACCTGGAGGCGGAGATGCTCGCCGACATTTATCGGCGGGTGTAAGAAACGCGCGCCCGCGGCGGTATGGTCTCCCTGCAGGAAATCACCGCCTGGCGGGTGGACGCCCGCCGTGGAGTCATTGCCCGTTGGGCAGTCCGGCTAGAGAGTCCTCGGTATGGTGTCAGGACCGTCGAGGCCTTCCGGCCGGTGCTGATGGAGTCGTTGGAGCGGACGCACGGGGTGCTTTCCTTCCGGCTTGTTCAGGTGCTGACGGGGCACGAGTGTTTTGGGAAGTACCTGCACAAGATTGTCAGGAGGGAGAGCACACCGTCCTGCCACCACTGCAGTTGCGACGAGGACACGGCGCAGCACACGCTCGAGGAGTGTGCTGCGTGGGAGGGGGAGTGCCGTGAACTCGTCGCGATTATCGGTGCCGACCTGGCGCTGCCGACCATCGCCAGGGAGATGCTCGTCAGCGTCAGGAACTGGGACGCGGTTGCCGCCTTCTGTGAGGCCGTTATCTCACGGAAGGAGGCGGTGGATCGTGTGCGAGTAGAGATCCTATTCGGCGACACGTTCCGCCGCCGGCGACTCGGGCGGCGCAGGCGCGAGTATCTGCGCCTAATGCCGCTCTAGCCGAGGCCGCGGGTGATCGGACCGGGGAATTGCCCGTCACCCGCAGAGAGGCTAACCGCGCGACGGCGACCGACGTCCCAGGACGTCGAGAGGTGAGGGTACCCGAAAGGGTATTCCGTCGGGCCGACCACTGACGACAAGTCACATCTGCTCCGGTGGTCGGCCCAACAACGAGGTGACGTGGGTACGGGTGGTTTATGGGCCCGCGCGCCGTTCTTTCATCGCCCCGGACGGACTGGACCGCGCGTGCGCTTACCATAGCCCACCCATAAAAAAAAAATCGTTTGCATCCCTACACCTAATTCAAACAATTATTATTGTAAGAATTAATACCTTTTGTAATATGTACGATGGAAGCAGAGTACATATTGCATCGATCCCAAAAAAAAGTGGGATAAGGGCAGGATGATGATCTATTTTACTTTTACATAGTCACGAAATGACTAAGGATAAAGTCAAAATTTGTCGAGTAATGACGTTTTAGTTTCCAAATATGCAACTTTAAAATTCCATATGAATAATATCTATTGTTAGAACTAGATATGGCTTTAGCACGAGTGTCTAAATTTTAATGCCTTTTCAAAGATGCTCTGTGAATATTCGCGATGAGTGTGTATTGGCGATAATTATTGCCATAACAAATTGTGTTAATTGATGTAAGAATTCTTTGCTAACAGTCTGAGCATGTGAACCTGATTCATTATAGATATCTACAATTATTTTTGCTTGATACCTGCCTACAGTAATGTTAACATTTAACTACTGATTGTGAAGTCCGAAGTCTTAATCCTTCTGCCGGGCCGGCTGATATCAAGGAAACGGTACCAGTAGTCGCCCCAATGATGATGGGGAAGAAATACGGTGCATTATGGGGCTCGTCGCCCTTTCGTCGCCTCGGACAAATTAGGCGGAGTGTATCCAGATATATCCTACCCCAAAAAAATAAGTTTAAATCCTTGGCCCACGTATAAAAGAGATCGGTTTAAACGCTTTTTTATGTTAAGTTATTAATTAACCAGTACCTTGGTTAATTTTCCTCCGATAATTGAGGAGGCCGGAGCCCAACATGACATATATAGGCTGAGATGAGATGAAGGAGGATTTAACAGTTTTTAAAATTTGCATCTTTTGTGAATCCGACTCGCACTTGGCAGTTTTATAAAATACACCAAAGTAGACATCACAGGCGCTCACTATCTAAGATAAATAAAAAATTATCAGCTCGCTACAGGTGACAAACTATACAGCCTTAATCTCATTTGATACGATAGGTATTATAATATAAAAGTAAACATACTGGGCGGCAGCTTCCGTTGTCTTAATCTCTTATCTGTGAGCAGTTTAACGTAAACCAGGTTAAGATAATAACTTTTATCTTACCAGGCAGATAGATAATTTTATTAAGGCGTTTTAATATTATTAATTGGTAAATTTCCATGATGATATTAGAAAAAATATAACAATGATCATTATGATATAGGTTTTTTTTTTTTGCGGTCGGCGCGCTTCTCGCACCACTCCGTCCGGGGCGACAGAGGGGTGTAAGCACGTAACTCCCGTAACCCACCCACGATGCACGTCGCCTTCGTCGTTGGGCCGACCACCGGAGCAGGGTTACTTGACATCAGTGGTCGGCCCGACGGATTACCCCCCTACGTGGGGTACCTTCCCATCGAGTCTCCTCCTCCATCCTCATCGAGGGGTCTTTCCTCACGCGGTCGGCCTCTCGGCGGGTGACGGACTAATCCCCGGTCAGGTCACCCGCGGCCTCGGCTAGGGCGGCATGAGGCGCAATTATGATATAGGTATGAATATTAGCCTACCAAGTCCACTATTGGACATCGTTATCTCATATTAAAATTTCAAAATATATCGAATCGAAAAACAAACGAATAACGGCGGGTACTTAACAACAGTTTACTAAATTGTTTCGTTTTTGAAATGTAACCTTTTAGTGGCATTTGATATCATACCAACCAGATACAACTAGCACAGCCAAAGAGATTTTAATAAAAGTTTATACAGACAATATGCGACAAGACTTTTTGTCCGACTATTAGTGGTAGGACCAAACTGTTGACAGTTGCCTGTCTACAGCCGCGGGCCGGTCCGTCCGGGGTAGTAGGTAAAACACACTCTCGCAGAAAATCGACTTTGTTACTGCGCCTCGTTCGGTGAGCGAGAGAGCCGGAAGCCCAACTTTCTGGGGGGATTTGCGTGTGATGGGTTTTGGTAATGTCTTTAGTTTCACGCATTCACACTCCCTTCACTTTCTTCACGGTAGGCAGCGGCCAGGTCATACATAACAGCAAAGGTCCATGAGCGGCAGCAATACTTACCATCAGGTGTTTGCTCGTTTGCCACCGTGTGACCCAGAACACAAAAAACCTATTATATCAATATTTAATATTTTAATCGACATTTAAATAATAATCATTCAATCTATTTATCGATCAATCTGTTACATAATGTATTTGCAATCGAGAAGTGACTTCGTTATATTTTTTCAAACCCGTTTTAATGTAAAAACGTGTATCGATGTAAAATTGACTTAATGGAAACCAGTTTGATTTTAATCCACTACAGGTATAGTAGTAAAATTATCAACATACAACCTAATAGTAAATATAGTATTTATCGTAATGGTAAAATATATCACGATTCCTCGTGTGGTGACAGAGTAAGAAACAATTCGTCATGTCCCTCTCTTGCCCGTGGGTGTCGTAAAAGACGGCTAAGAGATATAATATGTATATTACCTACATATATAAAAGAGAAGAAAAGCTCGAACCAAAACTCTATGCCAACAAATCTGACCAGCGTGGTAAGGTAGGTCGATTTCCCTCCCATAATGGGGGAGGCACGAACCCAGTAGTGGGACGTATATGGGCTGAGATGGTGATGATGAAAAAATATTACGAAATCGTTTAAAGACTATGTTAAGTTTAGAAGCATACCTATTAGAATTTGTCATCATACCTTTCTATTCGCTTGCTGCAATATTAAATTTTGAAAAAAAAAAATACCTCATTTTATTTCGAAGTTCGTCGCTTGGATTATAAGCTTAAATTTAGAAGTAAGATGTTTTATTTATTTACTATCAATTTCACAATATCTACTTAAGTTTATAAAATAAAAAAAATATTTGGTTTAATAATTTCTGATGTTTACACGAGTTTCAAGAGGATTCCGATAGTCCATCCAGGGCTATGAAGGCCGAAAATTGTTCGAAACGTTGTCGAAGTTAGAATCAAATATAAACACAATGAAATCCGAAAAACAGTTATATTTCGCAATTTTCGCAATTTATTTTTGAGATATTACTTAAAACATCGCGTCAGTATTTGTTCATTTACTTAAATCATCAGTCATCTGATGGTCAAATAAAATTACAAAAATGCACATTAGTCACCAGTTTCTGTTATGTCATAGACTTTATTATTGCTAATTCGATTACAACATTCATCATAAGACTTAGTAGGTACATCAGGTATTTTAAGCCAAAGTGGCTTCTGGAATTTTAACATAAATTATTACGTCGTATTATATGATTTGAAGAAATCAGAAAATTATTTTCCATAATTCATGAACAAAATATTGCAATTGTGACTTTGACCCAAAAATGTAAGATATTCATTTAAACAATCACCTTACATGTTTCTGTCATACACCTAAAAATATGTGAAATAAAGAAAAATGTAATATAAACTTGTCCTCTGTATAGGCGTCAGATTTGGCTCTATCAATCAAAATACGTAACATGATGCAATGTCTGATCTATTTTTGTAGTGACAACACAATTCTTCTTTGGATGTAGACAATAAAAACTATTTTGTTCATATGTAGAATATTTTGTAGTTACATTAGACAGGGCATTCCGAGATATTAATATCTTGAAGACTTAGACTTTTATTTTCGGGTTATCTAGCTTAAAAATGGAGCCGTTTATGTTCTCGCATTGCCTATCGGTGTAATTCTTCTAGACATTCCAAGTCTAGTATTTTACATGTGTGTAATTAGTCTTGCATATAATCTCCGTGCTGAGGAATAACCGCCTGTATCGCGCGGGGCACTTGACCTACGATTAACTGATTCAACTTATACCTCAAATTAGGTCATTTGTATATCAAAGAATTGTCCTACGGGGGAACGAATCCATAACATTTGGCCTGATATGTCGGTACATAGACTACCTACTACGCTGTCTGTGTAATAAATCCCAAATTGATCGCCAATATCTAGAGTGTGAAAATAAATTTTCTTTAGATGAAAAATGTAGTTGAGAATATGTTTGCGTTTGCAAAGTTATATGTAGAAATATTAACGTAAATGCAGAAAATATTGTTTCAAAAGAATTTTTTTTATATGATGCTAATTTTACAGTTGATTTAGAATTTGATTTGACTTTTGATTGCTCAAATCAAAAATAATCAAAAATCAAGCGATTAAATCCGTAAAAATTGTTTTTTTTACAATACCTGAATTATGTTACAGAACCATTGAATATGCACTGGGTGACACATGTCTGGTTTTTTAATCATTACAGACTTTAGGACGGCGTACTTTTGCACATTGAATATTTACATAACACGTTTTTAAATAAAGCTATGTAAAGGTGATAGTTTGTCTACATATTACAAAGTAAATTGATTGCAATTCCATATAAGTATTGATCGACTGGATGGATTTCAGATGGAATTCTATAGACACACTAACAAATCACTGTTGGGTGCTGTTGACATCTCTAGTTGGCTTATAAGGAAAGGACTGCGCTTACATACTAACTGCTTGCATAAAATATTTATTTTGAGGTTTATAGATGGGCAAGACTTGCCGTATGGTGCCAAAGTAACACTACAAATAACCATACTGTCTTTTCGGTGGCTGTCATAAAATACGTCTAACCTAACCTACAGATAACATCTATGTAAGAGAACTCGTCAATTAAACCCTTGAGTATACGTAACTTGTCTGACCAGCGTTGTATAGAGGGTCAATTTACCTTCGATTGTGGAGGAGGCAGGAGCCCAGCGGGGGACGCATAGGAGTAATTTTACAATCACGCCTTTTTAATTAAAAACTACAAAATATTTCAGTTTTTTTAAATTTCTTAACGGGAATGATTTCTTAACGGAAATACATATTTCTTAATTGCTAGATAAAGCCAATTGACCTTTAGAGTTGAAATACTTCTATATCTACTCACAGCAAGATCCTGTCAGGACATATGAAGTATCTGAACCTTATATTCATATTAAAATGTATAAAAAAAAATAGCGGCAGACAAATTTAGTTGCGGAACTAGTATTCACAAAATATTAAGTTTAATAAAATGACAGGAAACCAACAATATCTAAATCCTGAGTCAGTGAACCCGTGACTTGAATACAGCAAATTCTGTTATGCAAAACGTGTTCTCATAGAACAAATACATCCACGTGTTTAAATTAACATATTAGACATTCATTTAATGATTAAATACAAATAGTTAAGAAAACGTCTTTAATACACCGACATTATCAATATTTTTATTAAAATCTGACGAATTATTATTATTTGGTAATTAAGAATTAATTAATAACAATCACAGCTCATATACGTCCCACTGTAGGCCTCGAGCCTCCTCCACAATGGGAGGCATATTGACCTATCATACCACCCTGGTTAGACGTGTTGGTTTAGAGTTTTATGTCGAGTTTTCCTTCTCTTGCATAGATGTTATATGCTATATTATATCCCTTAGTCGTCTTTTATGACACCCACGGGCAAGAAATAGGATGGTGAATTGTATTCTTACTCCGTCACCACACGGACAAATTAATTATATATTTGACAAATTTAATACTATTATCTATTAAAGTAGGATATTTGGTTATTAAGTATTAATTAGCTCTTAAATAATATTTTAGCGCAGAATAGAATATACGATATAGTCAACACTACGTTTAATTCCTGAGACGATGGATGACCGCAATGTAGTAAAAATGTCGTTCAATTTATGCCTAAAATTTAATCCCGAGCCCGACTGATCCCTTTTTGTTACCATCTGCGCGTCTCGCCGACCCGAAAGTCCAGACAGCTCCACCCTAAAAACCGTTTAGATGAGATCCCTACCCCTTTGCACTCATGTCAAATCGTATATTGTTAGCTCTTTCTAAAATTTCAAGCAGCCAGGACATGTCGTCCGTCTCTTTTTTGCACGTGCCGACAGATTGTTCGATCCTTTCTGGCTCGTAGTAATTCGTGTATTTCCGCTTCCCACACGAACGGCAGCCATGTTTGGCGGGACTGTCAAGTCAACGCCAGTTTGGCGCGTATCAACCAGGATGAACAAGGTCGGTTTCCTTCGATGGAAGCTTTTTGTAATTCCTGTATAATAAATTTGTGTAACAGTAGCTTTAAATTCTTATATAGCATATTATGTGTATTATACTAATGGTATTGTGAAAATTATTTCAGATGGTAGCGAGGCATGGCGTATGCAAATCACTGCCAAAATTAATGTGAGTAATATAATAATTATTTTAACCATACATTCGGTAAAAGAATTTCAGTAAAGACATTTCGGGTAGTATTTAAGTTACTCGCAAACATCTGGCGTTTTGCCAAAATATACGTTCTACGAAATACCTATTAAATACTTATATCTATGTACGTTTTATAAATGAGTATGTAAGTATATGCGTAGGTATTCTTCCGCTGTTTAATCGCTTAAAAACTAACACATTTGACAATTGCCGTATATGGCACTGCTACTTCGTTTTAAATATTAAATATAATAACTGACTGCATTAATATAACATTATACTCTTTAATTATTACTAATTTTAATTATTTTAAATACGCTTACAGTATTTATGGACTTATAAAAATATATTTCCAAATTCTCTGTTACATTTTTTTGACATTTTCTTTGGCAGTGTACTGACAATGTAGTTATAAATCGGTATTACCTTTGATGTTTCAAGTCAGGTAACTAAGATAAACAAAAATGTTAGTAGTAAGCCTGTAGAATCTATAAAAGGTAATTTCCAAACAATAGATCCAATGTGTTGGGCCTTTAGAAGATGTTACAAAGCGTTCCCGTTAATTGTTAGCGCTCGAACAAATTTTCTGGGTCGGTATTTATTAGCGTTGTAACTACAGCATTAGTCATTGCCTCTGTTATTTTTAGATGTGTTATGAAAAATGTTCTCAAATAGGCATATCGATCGCGTGTCTGAATTAAATTTATTAATTCCACTTCTGTTTGACTTAAAAATGTTATATTTGTAAATATATCTTACGATATATTTCCGTGTGGTGACGGAGTAAGAATACATTTCACCGCCTTATCTTGCCCGTGGGTGTCGTAAAGGACGACTAAGTGGTATACTATACATATAACATCTATGCAAGAGAAGGAACATTCGTTATAAAACCCTATACAAACCCGTCTGAACAGTATAGTCCAGTCGTATTAGGTAAAAAAGGGGTCAACCTCTGAATGAAAGATTAACCGTTTTTGCGGTAGATCGCGAAGAGTACGCTGCATGCAGTTATATATGGCCTAATGCATACACACTCCATTTTCAAATAATGTTTGTTTAAAAAAGGAAAAGGAAACTGTTACTAGAGCATTGGAGAAAATTCCCAATTTGGATAAACGGGTGGAAGTATTCCAACAAGAAAACTCCCCTCTACAAACATTATTTGAAAATGGAGTGTGTATGCATTAGGCCATATATGACTGTACGCGGCGCACTCTTCGCGGTCTACCGCGAAAACGGTTGATCGTATGAAAAAAAAGTTCAAACAAAAGTTGTAGAGAATTTTATACTCTACAACTTTTATAATAGGTGCAAATCTCATTTAAGTAATAGAAAGCGAGATATTCGCGAAAAACCGATTTTTATGACCTTTGACCTTCAATATCTTAAGACGCGGACACGATGACATTTGTGACTTTTGAGACAACATTTAGAACGACAAAACAAAGGTTTATACCAAATTACAGCTTATTATCTTTCATTCCGAGGTGAAACGTAGTATAGTAGTGGGTGGGTCAATTTAACTCTTATTGTAGGGAAGGCTCGAGCCCAGTAGCGGAACATATATGAGCTGAGATGATATCTTCATCATCATCGAGCCACCTCCACAATAGGAGGAATATTGACCTGCTATACCACGCTAGTCAGACTTGTTGGTATATGATTTCGAGTTTTCCCTTTACTACTAGATTAACATCTATATAAGGTATAATACCTATGCATATCATAATCCCCTAATCGTCTTTTACGACACCCACGGGCAAGATATGGGGTGGCGAATTGTATTCTTCGTCACCACACGAAAAATGATGATATCTTAAGAAGCATAAATGCATATTCGTATATATTTTTTGCCCAATTGAAAGTACTAAACCAGATTTGACAAGACCTGTATTACTAGAGATAAAATAGCTATAATACAATGCTATTTATAATTCAATTAAATACATACTTAATTTGAATGCTACCAAACGCTTTTGATCGTCACCATGACACAACTCTTGAAACACCATTGTCAATGATCTAACTCTATTGTCTACGGATAATCATATTCAAAAGCGTATGCAAATGATAATTGTAATCGGTCACTTATCTAAAAAGGCTTTATTATATTTATATACACATATTAATTTATAAATTACACGTATTTAAACGTTAATTGTGAAATAAACAAGGTTATAAGGTAGTTTAATTACTTGGTAAATAGTAATTTTTTAATTCTATCCTTCTGAGTTTGAGTAAAGTGGTATAAGGTTGTTCCATATGGTGACGGAGGCAGAATAGTGTTCATTATCCCCTTTCATGTCCGTGGGTGTCGTAAAAGACGATTAAGGGATATACTATGCAGATATCATCTACGCAAAGAAGAGAAACTCGAAATAGACCCAATATCAAATCGTCTGACCAGCGCGGTATAGTAGGTCAATTTCCCTCCTATTGTAGTAGAGGCTTGTGCCTAGCAGTGCGACATATATGATATGTGATGATGATGATGATGAGGAATAAGGTTATGTTACAATAACATAACCTGGGAGGCCCAACAATGGATCGAATGCGCTGAAGAAAAACCAATTTTCAAACTCATGGTAAATATGTTAAATCTATACCAATAAATAAAATTGGAGTGTCTGTTTGTAATGTCAAAATAATAGGCTTTTTTCATGCTCACACATGCACAACACCTATGCCTAAAATAGCAATTAAAAAATTTTTGTCTGTCTGTCTGTCTGCCTGTCTGTTTGTTCCGGGTAATCTTCAAAACGGCTGGACCGATTTCAAAAATTCTTTCACCAATGGAAAGCTATAATATCAGGGCGTAAACTAGGCTATATTTTATCCCGGTATTCCCACGGCAACGGGAACTACGCGGGTAAAACGACTATAACCTATAACCGAAGCGAAGCGAGGGCGGGTTGCTAGTTAAAAATAAATATAATAGTTTGAAAAAACTATAAAAATACGCTTAAATTGCTAATGATTATCCTAGTAAGGATAACGGGTCAAACTGTTTAAAATATTGAATTGTCATCGGTCCTTAATAAGTATGCCAAATTTCGAGTTAATCCGACGTTTTGAAGAGGGTCAAAATCATGTTCAAAGATTCCGTTACATACGATACGTCCGATACGTCTGAAGCTAATAAAAGTGTATTAATAATCAAGAGGAATAAATTGTTTTAATGTAAAGAGTATAAAATAAACACTTTTCCGTGTGGTGACGGAATAGGAATACAATTCACCACGCCCATACAAAAGAAGAAAAGCTCGAAAGAAAACCCTATCAACCTGTCTGAACGACGCAGTGTAGATCAAATTGTTCTCCTAATAGGTATACCTAGAGGAGGCTCGAGCCCAACAGTGGGATCTATATGAGCTGAAATAATAATAAATACTTATTACTAGTCTAATGATTATATGTTAACTTAATTATTTTAGCAATTCGATTTTAACATTTATATGCCCTTGTTCTTAGCCATTACATATATTTCATCACGAGATTGGTACATTCATATCATCTCTCTTGTAAACAGGCAACAATTATGTACGTTGGACTAACGAAATGTGTAAATGGACCAATTACCGCCGCCTATGTAGGCTACTGCACAATTAGTGGCTTACTAATAGTTTTCATTACCAATAGTTTCAAACGCTCGCCTGTATCTGAACACATCATACCGTGTTCGTCTCTCGATGCGTTCACATCTATATATTTGTGTGAATTTTAGTAGTAATTTTGATTATTGTTAACCAATTTCATTAATTCCTGGACATTATCAAAGGTGAGGTCCATATTTTTTTGTTACTTTTTATAAAAATGTTATTCAAAGTGTATATATAGACAATTTAATTAGTATTTCTCATATAGAACCTAAGTTTCATAGAGTTAAAATTATTTGAAAGAAATGGGTTATAAATATAGACTTCTCGGGCTGAAACTTATTATACAGCTTCTCACTTAGAGCATAAGAATGGATGTATGATAACAACTAGTCATTATTCTTACTTCTTTTATATAAAAAAAAGTATTTAAAAAACTTGAATTGGAAATTTTATATTCAAAGATATTTATTCAAATTGTTCTTAATAGTATTTTTAATATTTGCTCTCTATAAAGTATCGGCTTATAAACTATTCTGGTTCAATTTTATTTCATAATTTGCAATTATGATTTATTTTTAGTAATATTACTTATCTATTAATAGAAAACTAGCGTTTTAAATATGTCTAGATTATTCTGTAACATAAACATGCAAGTTGTCAAGAATATCATTTTCGTTTTATGTTTGCTTGTCACGAAAGTTAAACTTAATAGTTTCTTAGAACTGATTGCTTTACACCTCAAATAAAAATTTGTCTACATAAAGGAATGTGTAATAATTTGTGTGAAGGCAAAGGCTTTGTTTTATTATATTCTAGAAAAGCTATCTCTTTGAATAATTGTCATGTCGATATGCTTAAGAAAACGGTTGAATAAAAATTTTATTTATCTATTTGTTATAGAGATATTTTTGCGTGAAATGTGTATCCAAATTCCAATAAAAAAAAAATATATTTGGACCGCCCCGAAGAGCTCGTTTGAAAAAAATCTCTTTTTTCGTAATTTGCTATAAAGAATTTATGTATGTATAATACTATTTATATAAGTATTTATACTAGGTATTTATATTTTAAATTTCTGTATAGAAATAACAAATTATACGAATATGTATATAAAATGGTAGTCGTTTAATATTTAGAATCCGTTTTGATTACTTTGTCGAATTGATTAATAATATATTACTTTTGGACGAATAACACATCAATCTCGTCCTTTCATATTTATTAGTAGGCGTTATATTGTGTAGTAGCAGCAATGAAATGTCTACACAGACAATAGACAAAATCAAACATCCCAAGATTCTCTTAGCAACTAGTGGGCCGAGCGATCAACAGATTTGTACAACAGCTGCTTGAGCTGATAGCCAAACAAGTTAGAACTCTTTCAATCTTTGAGCCACCCCAAATCGTGCTGTCATCGTAAATAACATCCTAGGAAGGGGAGGTCAGGTTATGTTGGTGGTTGGATAAAGTGGGGGGTCCAGGCCATTCATTCGAGGGCGGGGGCGGCGCTCATTGCTCATGTCCGGAGTGCGCATGCGCGTCCTCTGACCCACTTGCCACCGCCGCGCCGCCGCCGGGCGGATGGCGGCCTCGTTACGCCAAGGTTGGCGAATCAACCGACGGATTCGCGTCGCACAGACGTAGTGACGCGCCTATTGCTTAGAGTTCGATGAACAGTGGTTAGGTTATATAGAATATCGTTAATTTTTAATCAACGTTATTTTATAATCAAATATACTTTTCAATTAGATTTATATTTGAATGTTTTTCATATCCACTGCAATGCCCATTGTGACCATTTTCTATTTTCACGGGAAAGTTACCGGTAACGTCATTACGAGTAATATTACTAAGAGTTTTTTATTATATCAAGTTAAGTATTACAACTGGTACTAGTCTGTGTCCTTTAAGTCCCATGTAGGTCGTAACTACGACTGAGAGACGTCTGGCAATAATTAATATAATTGCAAAAGAATGAAAGCTTGATATAAATCTTTTTATCGTGCCATTCGCGATTCGAAAGATCATATTCGACAATGAAAGATATACGAACTAAGAACAAAACATAAAGCGTGACTCAAAGTTATGCAACAAAAGTGATAAAATTTCGTACATATAAAAGCATACAAAACTTTATTTTACCATTTAGCGAACATCAACTAAAACGTATACCTCTAACGAGTTCCTTCCGTTAGTAATTTGTGAACTTTCCCTCTCATTTAACCTTGTGTTAATAAGATCACAATCATTATTCATTTGTAGACAGTAAGGCTGCGCAAACATTATCGTCCTCACCTGTCTCCCCGATGTTTACCTTATACTTGTCTATAGATAAACACGGGCATTACAATGATCGATTACGACATTTCGCTACTGTTACACGCTTGTTAAAAAATCTGATTGTGTAGGTGACTCGCATTTTACGATGAATCGATAACAGGTATATACGAGTTGACATCACTATTAATTGTGATCGATGTGTGTTTTAAGTTAAATTTAAATATATTTAGTTTTTTTTTATATGATTTATAGGGTATTTAAGTTGATTGCAATTCTGATTCGTAATAAATTAGTGTTTTCTCTTTGTATTACAGGTGCGAATTGTCGGCGTCGTCACATCGCGAGCGAATACAAGGAAGGAATCGATAATGGATTCGAGAAGTTTTTTTTTAATATTTATCTTAAATTTTTTTTGGTTATGTAATTGTGTGAATTTCTTATTACCAAACTGATTAGTCATTCTGCCAAATGACGCGTTTCGTTTCATGTATCGATTTAATCCAAAATGGAAATCACTAGCTTACTATTTAAGATTGTATTACCATTTAAATACACCACCAGAATGTAATGAGGTATTAGCTTTTCAAGATTAAAAACCAATAGTCGATAATGCTGATGTTAACGCTATGATTACACATATGACTGATATAAATAGATTACTCTGTTGCACATAGCAACCATAAATTACATCACCAAAAACAATTATCTCGTCATAATAACTGTTTTCATAACGTTTTTATGTTAAAAGTAGATATTGAGGCGCTGTGTAGGCTACACGTCTACTTACAATATATACCTATATAAATTTATATGCCAAATAATGCTATTCACAATGAAACTAGGTATTTAATAGTTATATCAAATTCAAGTCCAAGAAAGTCAATTAAAAATCTCTTAAGAAATCTTCCTTGAAACACGTACATTGCAATAAACTTGATATTTCAGAAATACTTTTGACAGTGAATCCTTTTTCTTTCCTATTATTTCAGCGGATACAAGTTTAGCTTCAAAAATAATTTAATGAACAACTAATCTCTCACAGCCTCCGTTTAATTTAAAAATAACGTTATAAAATTAAAACGTATCGTTTATCAACAAATAGTTATTTTCTAGAATTGTGTTCCTATGCTTTTTCTTTGTTTCAGAAATAAAGATAATAAAAGAAGAACTGGATCTATTTTGGTGCCCATCGGCATCAATATTAGTGCCCTACATCTACCCTGTAGATCCGAATTTGTTTGAAGTGAGGCGACAAATTCGGTTCTAGAGAGGTTTGTGTGGTGCATGCACGGCGACACTTGAAGACAATGATGAGCAAGAAACATCTTTTTAATATGTAATTTATGTACCTACTATATTTATTATTTTTAGGTATATGTATGGTACGAGAGACTATTGCAGGTAGTGGAAGCAATAGGTAAAGTAAGAAATGAGTATGTTAGGGAAAGTCACAAAATGGCGCTATTAAGTGATACATATAAGGATGGGATAGCATTTTTGACACATAATATCTGTTCTTTTTGTCTCAGCCCATTTACCTACATTCAAATGTTGAATACTAATCTCCTCCAGAGCGAGATTCGAATAATCGTCATCCTCATCAACTTCGCCCACGTAAGTGTTGGGCTCGAGCCTCCTCTATAATGGAAAGGATATTGAGCTACTTTATATACCACGTTGGTCAGACGTTTTGGCATAGGGCTTAATGTCGAGTTGTTATTTTCTTGTATGGATCTGAATAACATATCCCTCAGTCGTTTTTTACGATATCCACGGTCAAGAGTAGTGAATTGTTTTCTTACTCTGTCACCACACGAGACAATCAGTATAGATTATCATATTAATCAGATTATTTACGTTATATTTTTAAGTTACATTTATCTTAAGATTTGGGTATCTTTTCTAATAGTTTGGCTTATTTTATACATTTATGCCGTAAATAAAGTATGGTGGTCGATACTTTATACTTTAAGTTCATTGCAATAAATAACCGTATTTATTTTAAAACTAGTAAACAAATGATTATGGTTACAATTTTAACTCATGAAAGCTATTCCATCACGCAATAACTATGTATATCGATAAGATGGCTCATAATATTTGTCAATTTATTAAAACGAGCATCAGAATGGCTTTATCAGACTGTTCAATATACAATTTTTAAATGAATACCTGCCAAGCTTAATATCATTTATGCTAAGTTTAGTATCTTTTCATTTCTAAATGATTAGTTAAAAAAGTAGATAGGAATGTACACATTCCTTTTAAATGTTTTCTCATATTATTGCACTATCTATCTATACCAATAAATAAAATTGGAGTGTCTGTTTGTAATGTCAAAATAATAGGCTTTTTTCATGCTCACACGGTTATTTGCACGACACCTATGCCTAAAATAGCAATTAAAAAATTTTTGTCTGTCTGTCTGTTTGTTCCGGGTAATCTTCAAAACGGCTGGACCGATTTCAAAAATTCTTTCACCAATGGAAAGCTATAATATCAGGGCGTAAACTAGGCTATATTTTATCCCGGTATTCCCACGGGAACGGGAACTACACGGGTAAAACGACTAACCTATAACCGAAGCGAAGCGAGGGCGGATTGCTAGTTTTAAATATTTTTGAAGGAATTATTTTGTGAATGGGACGATTACGTGAGGTAGGCCACGTCTTGCGTTTCTGGATCAAACTGGAGACTTACTGACGAAAGGTCACATTGGGAGTAGACATAACCGTAGAGAATGCATGAAAATGATGGAGGTATGCCAGGAACTTAGCTTGTGGTAATTCGTAGTCTCTGCCTACTGCTCTGGGAAACGGGCGTGAGGCTCTATATATTTTGTGATACTGGCCTTATATCAATTCATATATTAAGTATATATACAGTCCAATTTCTTTTATATCTTACTAGCAACTCGCCCTCGCTTCGCTTCGGTTTTAGTCGTTTTACCCGCGTAGTTCCCGTTCCCGTGGGAATACCGGGATAAAATATAGCCTAGTTTACGCCCTGATATTATAGCTTTCCATTGGTGAAAGAATTTTTGAAATCGGTCCAGCCGTTTTTAAGATTACCCGGAACATACAGACAGACAGAGAAAAATTTTTTAATCTGTATTTTAGGCATAAGTGTCGTGCAAATAACCGTGTGAGCATGAAAAAAGCCTATTACTTTGACATTACAAGCAGACACTCCAATTTTATATATTGGTAGATACATAAAATGTAATTCACGAATACATGTAAAATGAACAATAAAATATATCCCCAAGGCGAAAATATAATGAGAAGACTAGACACGTACTATATAAAATACAACTGAAGTTATTTAGGAATATGAAATTGCAGACACGTATACGAAAATTGTATACCAGATACTCATACAAAATGAGTGTGGAATAGTTAACTAGAATACGAAATTATATGCGTACATATTTACTGAATGTCTGGATTATCAATATTTCTTGTCTAATCGATTTCAAAATAGAAGGTTCTCGATTCTTTTTTTTGTTCCCTTAGAACTTTTGACGATTTTGATGATTCTTTTATTTTTGAATGCTTTTTTTTTGTGGGTGGGCTGCGGTCGGCGCGCCTCCGCACCACTCCGTCCGGGGCGACAGAGGGGCTTAAGCACGCAACTCCCGCAACCCACCCGAAAACCACGTCGCCTTCGTCGTTGGGCCGACCACCGGAGCAGAGTTAACTTGTCGTCAGTGGTCGGCCCGACGGAATACCCCCTACTCGGCCCGACGGAATACCCCCTACAACGACGGAATACCCCCTACTATATTTGAATGCTGGTGGCCCAGTTCTGACTATGGCCGCCATGAGAAAGTGGTTGAAGTCGGGTTTCTATTATTCAGAATTATAACATGAAAACTATTATGTCTAACCATTATATATAGGCTGCATATTGGGTCCTTTCATTTTATTTTACATCCCGAAAACTTGGTTTTCTTTTCTTGAACATAAATAGAAACAATGTTTTTAAATCATTGCATTAAACAGTCTTTTATATTCTGCATTTAATGGCACTATTATTCTTTTTATTTGCTTTTAAATTTTACTTATTGAATTAATTCTCACTTAATTATAATGAATTATTTGAATTAGATAAATTAACTGTGGTTGTGTGAAGAAAAACCGACATGTATTGGCACTTGACAAAGATAATTTATAATATAGAAGGACTTAGCCTTCTAATTTATTTGATATTTGCAAAAAAATGGCATTGTGGTATTTCTCGTCTATTATGATTTTAATTATAGATTGAATCTTCTATAGAAATTTTGAATTCCATCCCAAATAGTTTTAGGTACCTATATGTGTAGTGCTATTTATACGGAGATTTTTTTTATTGTAACTACTTGTAATTGTTAAATAATACTGTAATAGTTCAATCGTTTTAAATGTTTAGATAATTTCAATTTCTTAAATTAATGCGACGATTTAACAATTATGTATTTTTTAATACCTGTTTTATGTCGAGTTTTCCTTCTCTTGCATAGGTGATGGATTGTATTCCTTAGTCGTCTTTTACGACGCCCACGGACAAAACAGGGGGGTGGGGGGCTGGTGTGGCGAATTGTATTTTACATCGTCACCGTACGGAAATATGTATTAACATTTAAAAATCTCGAATCGCTTATACTATTTCCATTGTTTCGTTGGTGTTGCTTTTTTAGAATTAATGCTTATTTAGACTATATATTGTTATGTCTAGCAACATCTATCAAATGTCATAGTATAGAACATACTATTGTATTATTTTTCTGTACTAATTTTATATAATGTGTATATGTGTGTATTTTATATATCTATTTGCATATCACTATGTAACTTTTATATTCCCTATGGATGGATCATTTATCATTATTATTTTATCATTACCCTATATCCAACACGGGAAACGTTCGGGAAACTTAAGAGGATCTTCTCGTCCAACATACCTCAGTGTCTGAAAACACAGGTCTACGACCAGTGTGTGTTACCAGTGATGACTTACGGCACAGAAACGTGGTCCCTAAATGTCGGCCTCATAACAAGGCTCAAAAGTCGCTCAGCGTGCTATGGAGCGAGCTATGCTTGGGATTTCTCTGCGAGATAGAATCCGGAATACGGAAATCCGCAGAAGAACGGGTGTAACCGACATAGCACGAAGAATTAGCACGCTGAAGTGAAGGGAAGAAAGGTTCTTGAGGGGCGACCACGTATCGGACGACGCAGGGTAGGATGCCCACCCACCATTTGGACCGACGACCTGGTGAAAGTTGCTGGGAGTCGTTGGATGCAGGCGGCACAGGACCGCACTTTGTGGCGTAACATGAGGGAGGCCTACGTCCAGCAGTGAGCGCCGATAGGCTGAAATGATGATGATGATGATAACCAACACAGCTGCAGACCACAGCAGCTATGGTGGGTTTGGATACCCCGGTCCACCTCGTCCGTAGCGAATGTATGCAAGCGTGCGTTCCCAAAACTCACCGCGATTCCTCCTCATCGCCATTGGGACCACTGGTACCGATTCCTTGAGCTTCATAACTAGCCTGATAGTCTATTACCATCCCCATTGACGCTCCATCAACAAACAACACTGTTGCCGAGACGCCCTCACGCGCTCGACGTTTGCAATTTGTGGACCAATATCCTCGGTCTATCCATGACTTCGTGCTGCTATTCATTTTTATGATAAAAAACCTAATATCGTTTTCATAAGCTGGTATCTTGGCACAAATATTTGCATCCAAAGTATTCATATCGTTATCGAGACCAACTTGCATGAGAGTTGGAGCAGCGCCCCTATCGGACGACAGGAACACTACTCCTAATCCATACAAATTAGTCTCCATAACGTTACGAATACTTAGACGCAAATATTCGTACTACGCCCACTTTATTAATGTGTGTATTATTCTAATTTAACTGATTATATCATATTTATTACACTTTGTGTCTATGTATCTTTTTTTTTTAGATCACAAATCAGAAATATAGATAGGAATATTTACAGTGAATTATTTTTACGTATTTTGATACCATTTTCATAATGAAGGACAATAAATAATATTTTATTATAAAATTATGTAGGAATACCTATGTAAGAAGCTATTAGTTTTATTCGATTATATGATAAAAATACTTAAATGTGAACTTTTCTTAAATATTATTGATGAAATGTTCAGTTTCTCTTGACATATAGATTTACTATTTGCTTATTATAATGAGTATTTTTTTCTTTTTTTTTGGTGTGGGCTACGGTCGGCGCACCCGTCGCCCGGGTCCGTCCAGGGCGACAGAGGGGCGTAAGCACGCACACCCATAACCCACCCGTGATACGTCGACTTCGTCGTTGGACCGACCACCGATGCAGGGTGACTTGTCGTCAGTGGTCGGCCCGACGGCATACCCCTTAAGGAGTACCCTCTCCTCAATCGACGCCCCCATTATAATGAGTACCTACTAAGGAATGCTCGTATCAGGGGGATTTTAAAACCATATCATTAATAACCGTCAATTACATCCAGAATTAGAACTGATTGTGAATTTTAATAAAACTAAATTATTAGATTAACTATGAATTTATTAAAGGAATACCATTGTCAATCTTATTTATACAAGTTTTTAATGCGATTAACAAATATCTTTGTCATAAAAGTGTTAATTGATTGCGAAATATAGAGAAAGTTTACTACCTTTAATATCTTGTAATAATTATTGTATACTTACACCGCTATTACAAATTTTTATGACCATACAAGTGTACTCACATAAAACTGTGTTCGACATTAATTGCCACTTAACGCTTTGTAGTAGCTATGTACTCTCTAACCACTTAGCAAATCATTAAAACAGTGTAATAAAGGTCTGTTAATTCTTTTGGGCACTTGTTATATTCACGTTTGTATGTACATTGCTCGCATTATATTATGTTATAATTAACATTGTTGATTTTGTATTATTTATTTATATGAATTAATAAATATTAAATTTTATTAAATGAATCTTTTATTTCTACCAATACCTGTTAAAGATTAAAAAAAAAAGCTTAATAATACTGCAAGGTTTTTGGTATATAGGGTTTCATTTCATGTTTTCTTCTCTTGAATAGATGTAATATGCATTTTTATTTGACATTCTTTGGCGTCTTACACCCACGGACAATAGAGGGTGCGGTGAATTGTATTCCTATTTCATCACCACACGGGAAATAACTCGAAGGAATAGAAATTACTTATAAGGTTGGAACTAATAGTATATATAAAGAAAGATGTAATTAATAGATTGTAATTATTAGAACATCTATAGTAAATGTGTACCAAACTGATCACTGTAGTATCGAAACACCATAGTCCTGGTGTTCTGGACGTTAGGGAGATCATACGAAAAACGAGAAAAATACTTGGTTATAAAGTAGAGTACGTAAACCCAAAATTTGCTTTTTATTGGTTAAAATATCTATTTATTACCAATAGGCTAATTAGAGTATTCACACAGCCCTATTTCGTGCTGTCTAACGTAATTAAGATTAGTTATTCCTATATGAGAAGACCCTTCAGGCTGCGATTAGTTATTGTGACTTTCCAGAGAATTAGCTTGCACTATTCAGAAATATCAAACAATATACAGCCTCTAAACATTGTATAAATTCAACACTTCCGTAAAAATAATTATACATGATCACAGTGTGGAGTGGTAGGACCACACTGTCGACAGTTATCTGTCTACAGCCGCGGGCCAGTCCGTCCGGGGCAGTACCATGCTCTCGCAGAAAATCGACGCCTGAGTAGTAGCAATTTGTTACTGCTCTTCGTTCGGTGAGCGAGAGAGCCGGCAGCCCAACTTTCTGAGGGTGATTGCGTGTGGAGGGTTTTGGTATCACCGAGCCTCAATGCACGCATTCACACTCCCTTCACTTTCTTCGCGGTAGGCAGCGGCCTTGTAAAGGTCTATGAGCGGCAGCAACACTTACCATCAGGTGTACTGTCTGCTCGTTTGTCACCGCTTGCAATAAAAAAAAAAACGCATATTGTTACCAACTTAGTCAATTATTATCTTCATTTACTTTAAAATCCCCCCAAATGAGAGTCACGGGCGGCACAGAACCACGTCTATGGAGGAGGTCTATGAACAGCAGTGGACCGAGAAAGGTTTAAGTAGTGAGGATTTCTTACTTTGAATATTAATTTAGTTGCAAGGAAAAAATAGTATATTAACAGGTTCTTAACATATTGAAATAGGTGGTATAGTTCAATGTAGATGACATACGACTACAACAATAAATTACAGACAATACAAACATGTATTTATTTTGTTCATACTGTATTCTGAAAATGAGTCTATTACACTTGCTACATTTGCAACAAAAGCCAATTATAGTCGGCAGTATTTAATATTTAACGATAATAATGATATAGAGTAATGCGGGTATGGCACAAAATGTAATAACAAAGCAATAAATTAAGTTCTGCGAATGAACTCGGTGTTAATGTATTCATAAGACAAAATCAATACTTGGTACTTTTGGAGAGGGTTTCTATTCGCTCAGAGATGGCGGTATATTATAATTGTATTACAAGTAACAAATTTATGAATTTGATATCTTGTACTATTCACCAATAGATGTCACAAGCTGTAACTGAATATGCTACTGTCGCCAATATTACAAAAGTCAATAAAACGCTTGGCAGCAAAGTGAAAATTCTTTGCTGTTTGAGGTTTAAATTAAAAAAATATTTACTTTCACTATCAACTGTATTTACATAATGATTTCTGTTGGTTACGCAAATATTAGTCCGTAGTAAATATTAGTTAGTCCACCCGTTTCGGGCCGACCACTGATGACAAGTCACCCTGCTCCGGTGGTCGGCCCAACGACGAAGGCGACGTGATGTTCGGGTGGGTTGCGGGTGTGCGTGCTTACGCCGCTCTGTCGCCCCGGACGGAGTGGTGCGAGGAGCGCGCCGACCGCAGCACACCCCAAAAAAAAGTCCACCCGTAATCATGAACGTTGTAAAGTGTTGCAAACGTCGGGCAATCAATAGTGATAAAATCCGTAGTTTTATTTAAAACTGCATTAAATTCAATATTCAAATAACGTCTTTTTTTTTGTGGGTGGGCTGCGGTCTGCGCGCCTCCGCACCACTCCGTCCGGGGCGACAGAGGGGCTTAAGCACGCAACTCCCGCAACCCACCCGAAAACCACGTCGCCTTCGTCATTGGGCCGACCACCGGAGCAGAGTTAACTTGTCGGCAGTGGTCGGCCCGACGGAATACCCCCTACTTGGGGTACCCTCCCATCGACCGACGTCCCGCCCTCGGGGACGTCACCCGCGGCCTCGGCTAGGGCGGCATGAGGCGCAGGTAGTTGCGCCTGCGCCGCCCCATTCGCCGGCGGCGGATCTCCTCATCGAGGCTGCGCTCCTCGCGCAGGCGATACGCCGCCTCATTCAAATAACGTCTAGCCGAGGCCGCGGGTGACTAGATCGGGGAATTAGTCTGTCACCCGCCGAGAGGCCGACCGCGTGAGGAAAGACCGACGTCCTCCCCGAGGGAGGGACGTTCACACGAGGCAGTTGATACAATAAATTTTATGTCATTTTATAATCAATGCGTTATTTTACAATTAATGCGATTGTTTATATTCCCCTTCAAGTTAAGTGGTATGTATCTATTGTATTTCCAGTTTAGTTACTGATACTCTGGATACTTGAAAAAACCTGTTGCTCTATTGCCTATATAAATACTTTGGCTGCTGGATCCATGTAGCTCTTAATATACTATTTATTCAAGAACATATAAAACTGATTTAAAATTTTATGGTTTTAATACTTGTTAATAATTTTATGGTTTTAATACTTGTAAAATGTATGATATTCGTCGTCATCGTCACAGCTCATAAAAGTGCCACTGCTGGGCTTAAGCTTCCTTCCAGTAAGAGGAAAATTGATCTACTATACCACGCTGGTCAGACATGTTGGTACAGGGTTTTCTTTCTAGTTTCACTTCTCATGCACATATGTTATATACACAGGGTGTATCAGGTTATGGGACAACTGTTCATGTATGTTGTAGTTCAACAGTCATAGATCATAATTAGAATGTATATTACACAAAAAAACAATATAACGTAAAAGTTATAGTGATTACAAAAATGTGTGTCTAAGAGTTTATGCCTTAAATTTTATGCATTATGTAGGTATGTACAGACAGGATATATGTAAGCATGTACAATTTCGACAGTATAAATAGGTATTAGATTTGCGCGAACCTTTCAATGGTTACGTAGGTACAAAGGCGACTCATCAACGGTCATCGGCCGATCAGCTGATTTATGTTAAAGCCAAGTTTGTCTTGCTTATGCAAACGTAATCATTGATTTATTCAAATTCTAATGAACATTTAACAAAATACGAATATGTGTAGATTAAGTATCATTCCTTTATACATTTTAATCAATTTACACGAAAAAACGATGACAAAATTGAGAACTTACATGTCTCTCAATTCATTAACGAATCGATATTTTTATTTCAATTTTTTTTCATGGGTTCCTAACACCATTGCCCGATCCGATTTGATACGACATCCACGGGTAAGAGAGTGGTGATTTATATTCGTACTCTGTCTTTTTTTTTTGTGTGTGTGTAGCTGTTGATCGCAGATGACCTTGACAGCTTAACGCGGTCAATGGGTGAGCGCTGATGGCTCTCAACCCGGTAAGTAAGTTAAGCGAACATCGCCCGAGGGCTCCCCCCTGTGGGGAACGGACCTCGGCTCGGGGCGTCGCTGAGAGCAAAGTGGGCGGGGCCAAGTTTAGGTTAATGACTTTTACGCGGCGCGGTTTTCGACCTCGACGGCGAGGCCGATACCGCGGAGTTTTATCTGTTATCGCTGCGCGAGCTGTGTAGGTCCTTTCTTGGGCGATTATAATAGCGTCATCTTCTTCTTCAAGAAGATGACGAGGACGTCGGACCGCGGATATTTTTGAGGGGACGTAGTTTACCGCCCCAACCACTAGTGGATTGGGGTGAGTCGCGGCAGAGGCAAAATAGCGCTGGGAGCAACGCTTCATGTACTGCCTGATGGTAATCGTACTCTGTCCCTACATGGACATTTATATAGATTAATTGTAGGCATATTTCTATGTCCAACAGTGAACGTCGTTGGGCTAATGAATCAACGGATATATAAATATGTATAATGGGCAAAAGCACTCTCGTGATTACGGTATTTTTGTCCTTAAGCCTTTCCGAAGAGTAATTCTGAAAAGCCAACACCAACATTGGGAATCGATTGGCCAATAGATGGATATCTCAAGACTGATTTGACTTGCCGTGTAGTGACGGAGTAAGAATATAATTCATCACCCCCTATTTTACCCGTGACTGCGAACCCACGACTAAGGGCTATAATATATAACATCGGTGCAAGAGAAGGAAAACTTGACATGTATGACCTGTAACAACACGGCCGATCACCGTGGCGATTCCCCTCCGGCCACGGCCGATTCTCCTCCTGTTATGTAGAAGACACGAGCTCAACCGTATATAAGCTGAAATGGTGATTTGAATTAAATGCAAGACCGTGAGACTCTTGCAGGCCCAGTCTTGGTCTTGCTCAAGTCTTGCAGGGCCAGTCTTGGTCTTGCAAAACTTAAGCGGCCTTGGTCTTGGTCTCGGTCTCGCATTTCTCGCAAGACCAAGACCAAGACCGCAAGACCAAGACTTTTTTGGGCAACACTAGTGTTAAATATACTTAGATTAATGGATGGACGTAAAGTGACTAATCTACAAACATTTTTTTTTTTATTGCAGGCAGTGGCAAACGAGCAAATAGTACACCTGATGGTAAGTGTTGCTGCCGCTCATGGAACTTTACAAGGCCGCTGCCTACCGCAAAGAAAGTGAAGGGAGTGTAAATGCGTGCATTGAGGCTCGGTGATACCAAAGGCACTACCATAACCCTCCACACGCAAACACCCTCAGACAGTTGGGCTTCCGGCTCTCTCACTCACCGAACGAAGCGCAGTAACAAATTGCTACTACTCAGACGTCGATTTTCTGCGAGAGCGTGGTACTACCCCGTACGGACCGGCCCGCGGCTGTAGACATAACTATCGACAGTGTGATCCTACCACTAGTGTAAGTAATAGGAAGAAATACTTACAACATTTTAGAAGTACCTATGTAGAATTATCTAGCAGTCTATCTATGTGCACTGTTGGGCAAAGGTCTCATTGATAGAGATAATGATATAATCGCAGCTCAGCATCATCTCAGCTTATATACCTATTTGCCACAGCTGGGCTCGAGCCTCCTCGGCAATAGAAAGGTAAGTGACGTAGGTACCATGCTAGTTGGTATACATTAACCTGTCTGACCAGCTATGGTTACGTTATGGTTTTCATTTTGGTTTTCCTTTTCTTGCATAAATTAATGAATTAGTCGTCTTTTACGACATACTAGGACAATAGAGGGGTGATAAATTGTATTCTTACCCTGTCACTATACGGCAAATAACCGCCGTTGGTGATATAAATTTCACGGGAGAAGCCTACTGTCCATTTTTCTGGTGATGACTCAGCCAGTTTTCCAAATCCCGTCGGAACGTAAATAACGGTGACACATTGTATTTTTAATCAGTCACCGCATGGGAATGCAAGAAAATTCATTCACATAAAGAGGTATTTAAATAATCTTCCAAACCCGTATTATTTTTAACCGTTTCTGAAAAATATGAGGTTTTCGATTGGACTGTATTTTATTGTTATGTGTTGCGTCAGGGGTTGACCCAATACTGGTGGTGGTGCTTACTATGTGGTTCTATTTAAATATGACCAAGATTTGACCAGTAGTTTTAGAGTTATCTTCAGCAGGAGTGGTAGGACCACACTGTCGACAGTTATCTGTCTACAGCCGCGGGCCGGTCCGTCCGGGGCAGTACCATGCTCTCGCAGAAAATCGACGTCTGAGTAGTAGCAATTTGTTACTGCGCTTCGTTCGGTGAGCGAGAGAGCCGAAAGCCCAACTTTCTGAGGGTGATTGCATGTGGAGGGTTTTGGTGGTGCCCTTGGTATCACCGAGCCTCAATGCACGCATTCACACTCCCTTCGCTTTCTTCGCGGTAGGCAACGGCCTTGTAAAGGTCCATGAGCGGCAGCAACACTTACCATCACGTGTACTGTTTACTCGTTTGCCACCCTTTGCCAAAAAAAAAAAAAAAAAAAATAAAGCAATAGGTACGTTGCGCCTGATGCCGCCCTATTAATCCTTCACCCGCCGAGAGTACGACCGCGCGAGGAAAGACCGACGTCCTCCCCGAGGGGGGGACTTCGGCCGAGGAGAGGGTACTCCTCAAGGGGTATGCCGTCGGAGCGACCACTGACGTCAAGTCACTCTGCTCCGGTGGTCGGTCCAATGACGAAGACGACGTGTCACGGGTGGGTTACGGGTGTGCGTGCTTACGCCCCTCTGTCGCCCCAGACGGAGTGGTGCAAAGAGTGCGGCGACCGTACCCCACCCCCAAAAAAAAAAGCAATAGGCACGTATTTGCTTTGCTTAACCTCCATTTCATTATTTTAAAGTGAATTTATTTTTGTTAAATTTTGTATTATTAATATATCTTTTGGCTTTCTAGACTTACCAGTTGCGAAAGAATATTCTTTTTCCAAGAAGCAACTGCCTTCTGAAAGACGCAAACAATATCAAAGCAGTAGGGACAAATGGCTTAACGTACCTACTATCCATGATTTGATAGCTACATATGGACTAATTGATTTCAGTATTGCAGAGCATAATTATGTCACTGGTCTCACAAGGGGATCAATAAACAAAGAACGAAAATTGTAAAAATCCAGAAGCCTATTGGTACAGTAGGCCAGTGGTATCCTTACTAATATTATAAATGCGAAAGTAACTCTGTCTGTCTGTCTGTCTGTCTGTCTGTCTGTCTGTCTGTCTGTCTGTCTGCTACGCTTTCACGTCTAAACCACTGGACCGATTTTGATGAAATTTGGTACAGAGATGGACTAAAGCTTGAGAAAGGACATAGGCTACTTTTTATTGCGAAAAAATGGGTATAAGGGGTTGAAATAGGGGATGACATTTTGTATGGAAATTCGTCATTTTCGATGATAGAACCACGAATTTTTGTATTAAGGTACCTGATAATAAATCCTTACTAATATCCTTACTAATATTATAAATGCGAAAGTAACTCTGTCTGTCTGTCTGTCTGTCTGTCTGTCTGTCTGTCTGTCTGTCTGTCTGCTACGCTTTCACGTCTAAACCACTGGACCGATTTTGATGAAATTTGGTACAGAGATGGACTAAAGCTTGAGAAAGGACATAGGCTACTTTTTATTGCGAAAAAATGGGTATAAGGGGTTGAAATAGGGGATGACATTTTGTATGGAAATTCGTCATTTTCGATGATAGAACCACGAATTTTTGTATTAAGGTACCTGATAATAAATAAATAAATATTCGTTCAAGCGTTTTGGAAATTTCATTTACATGGGGATGAAACTCAACCCCTAAAATACCAAAAAGCATACAGCCGAAACCACTGGGCCTAGAAACGTATTTTTTTTTTACACCATCGTATCTTTTAGGGTGCACGAGCACTAGCAAAGGATTTTTGGAAATTCACCCCCTTAAGGGGGTGAAAAGCATATAGTCTTTCACGTCTAAACCGATTTTGATGAAATTTGGTACAGAGATGGACTAAAGCTTGAGAAAGAACATAGGCTACTTTTTATTGCGAAAAAATGGGTATAAGGGGTTGAAATAGGGGATGACATTTTGTATGGAGATTCGTCATTTTCGATGATAGAACCACGAATCTTTGTATTAAGGTACCTGATAATAAATAAATATTGGTTCAAGCGTTTTGGAAATTTCATTTACATGGGGATGAAATTCAACCCCTAAAATACCAAAAAGCATACAGCCGAAACCACTGGGCCTAGAAACGTATTTTTTTTTACACCATCGTATTTCTTGGGGTGCACGAGCACTAGCAAAGGATTTTTAGAAATTCACTCCCTTAAGGGGTTGAAAAGCATATAGCCTTTCACGTCGAAACCACTTAACCGATTTTGATGAAATTTGGTACAGAGATGGACTAAAGCTTGAGAAAGGATATAGGCTACTTTTCATCGCAAAAAATTGGGTATAAGGGGTTGAAATAGGGGATGACATTTTGTATGGAAATTCGTCATTTTCGATGATAGAACCACGAATCTTTGTATTCAGGCACCTAATAATCCTTACTAATATTATAAATGCGAAAGTAACTCTGTCTGTCTGTCTGTCTGTCTATTACGTTTTCACGTCTAAACCACTGAAACGATTTGATGAAATTTGGTACAGAGATGGACTAAAGCTTGAGAAAGGACATAGGCTACTTTTTATCGCGAAAAAATGGGTATAAGGGGTTGAAATAGGGGATGACATTTTGTATGGAAATTAGTCATTTTCGATGATAGAATCATGAGTCTTTGTATTAAGGCACTTGATAATGTATACATAAATATTTGTTCGAGCGTTTTGGAAATTTCATTTATATGGGGATGAAATTCAACCCCTAAAAGACAAAAAAGCATAAAGCCGAAACCACTGCACCTAGAAACGTAATTTATTTTTTTACACCGTAGAATTTCTTAGGGTACACGAGCTCTAGCAAAGAAATCGCGAAAAAATGGGTATAAGGGGTTGAAATAGGGGATGACATTTAGTATGCAAATTTATCATTTTCGATGAAAAAACCATGAATCTTTGTAATAAGGCACTTGATAATATATAAATAAATATTTATTCTAGCGTTTTGGAAATTTCATTTATATGGGGATGAAATTCAACCCCTAAAACACAAAAAAACATAAAGCCGAAACCATTGGGCCTAGAAACGTAATTTTTTTTTTACACCGTAGAATTTCTTAGGGTACACAAGCTCTAGCAAAGAAATCGCGAAAAAATGGGTATAAGGGGTTGAAATAGGGGATGACATTTAATATGCAAATTTATCATTTTCGATGATAAAACCATGAATCTTTGTATTAAGGCACTTGATAATATATAAATAAATATTTATTTTACCGTTTTGGAAATTTCATTTATATGGGGATGAAATTTAACCCCTAAAAGACAAAAAAGCATAAAGCCGAAACCACTGGGCCTAGAAACGTAATTTTTTTTACACCGTTGTATTTCTTGGGGTACACGAGCAGCGAGCGAAAATCACCCCTTAAAGGGGTGAAAATCGTATAGCCGAAACTATTGGAGCTAGGAACGTAAAACTATGTAGTTCTCTGTATTGTGCGATTCTCCTTCTTTTATTGTAAATGAGCTCTAAGAAATTAGTTTTTGAAATTCAATCTCTATGGGGGTCAAAAATGTATATCCGAAATCATTAGGCCTAGAAACTAGGGATGTGAAAAAATAATCGATTTTTATAATAATCGATTATTAATCGATTTTTTTTGTAATAATCGATTTTTACAATCGATTATCAAAATAATAGAAAATCGATTATTTTTATAATTAAATAGATTTTCCTAAAAAAAGAAGGTAATAACAATACTGCGTGTAGTATTTCATACTATATTGGAAGATGAAGCTCACATTTCCTAAAAAAAATCATCATAATCCTGTTGGGAAAAATCGATTATTTTATAATCGATTATTTATTTTTAATTAATCGATTATTTTATAATCGATTTATTTTGAAGAACAAAAAATCGATTATTTAAAAAATCGATTATTTTCCCTCCAAGTCACATCCCTACTAGAAACGTGAAATTTTGTACAAAGTTCTCTTTCTTGGGGAAAGTGCTCACTAAAAAAGAGTTTTTGTAATTTTACCCCTAAGGAGGTGAAAAGCGTAAAACCGATATCACTGAGCCTAGGAACGATCATTTTAGTACATGATCGGCTTTCTTGGGTTACCCCATTATTTTTTCTTAATGCTCGCTTATTAAGATTACTTTGGATCGACGCAATATGTATTTGGTCCTCTACCATCGTAGATATATTGCAAAAGTTCTTTTAGCAACATTTTATGACCAGCTGCCTGCCAGACGACATAGCTGGCTAGATGGCATCACCAATTGGTCCAGGTCAATGTAAATCTTTGTCTTAGTAGTATTTTGCGACACCCACAAACAATGAAAGTGTTATAATATTCCTAGCCGCTACCAGACAGTAAGTTAAAATCAAGATATTAATCCAATTTTCTATCTTTAGAAATAAACAAATTTGAAGCGTCTATTTGTTGTCAAAATAATAGGTTTTATTTATGCTCACACAATTATTTGCACGATACCTACGTCTAAAAAACCGGCCAAGTGCGAGTCGGGGTCACGCACGAAGGGTTCCGTACCATTATCTATAAAAAAGGGGAAAATTGCGTTTGTTGTATAGGAGTCCCCTTAAATATTTATTTTATTTTGTTTTTAATATTTATTGTTATAACGGCAACAGAAATGCATAATTTGTAAAAAATTCAACTGTCTAGCTATTGCGGTCCTTGAGATACAGCTTGGTGACAGACAGATGGACAGACAGACAGCGAAGTTTTAGTAATAGGGTCCCGTTTTTACCCTTTGGGTACGAAACCCTAAAAATGGCTCAATTTTTTTGTCTGTCTATTCGATACGGGTAATCTTCAAAACGGCTGGACCGATACTGATAATACTTTACCACCAGGTCTACCAAACCTTACATAAGGAATAACTTAGGCTATATTTTCTCCAAGGCTATATTTTATCCCGGTGTGGCTGGAGCAACTGTGAGAATTTAATCGACTTTAAAATTATTTCACTAACGGAAAGCTAATTTTAAGCGTGTAACATATTTAGGTTTTATTCCGTGTGGTGACGGAGTAAGAATACAATTCACCACCTCCTCTCTTACCCATGGGTGTCGTAAGAGATAATTCAGAGATATATTACGCATATGACATCTATGCAAGAGATGGAAAACTCGAAACAAAACCCTATACCAACCTGCATGACCAGCATGGTATAGTAAGGTTAATTTCCCTCCTACTATGGAGGAGGCACGAGCCCAGCAGTGGGACGTATATGAGACGAAATGATGATGAACATATTTAGGTTATTTTTTTATCCCAATATTCCTACGGGTCCGGGCACAATGCGGGTGAAATCACGGACATTTAATGGATATAAAAATTAATTTACGAATGAAAATCTACATTATCAGCGAATAACAAATAAAGGCTATTTTCATCCTGGTGTTTGCCCGGAACGAGAACTGCGAGAGAAACCGGTGGATGTTTACCAATTTTTAAAATTCTTTCAACAATAGGAAGCTACGTTATCAGCGAGTAACATAGGCAATTTTTATCTTGGATATTTGTGTGGGATTTGTTAGTACAATTTTTTTTCCACCTATGTAGTAAGTCTACAATATCAGCGAGTAACATAGACAATTTTTATCTCGGCATTCGCATGGGAACGGGGTCTACGTGGGTGAAACAACGGTCGTTTGATCAATATTATTCTTTTTCACCAATGGAAACCTATCATGGATAATGTTATTATCAGCGACTAAGGATGGCCATATTTATCAACGTGTTTCCACGTGAATTTAAACTACAAGGGTGGAAGTAATATTCAAATATAAAAATTTGTGAAGTTATTTGGACTTTTCTTACTCGATCACGCGTAAACTGTTGACCAGATTTGGATGAAAATTGACACACAGATTTTTTTTTTTTTTTTTTTTTTTTTTTTTTGGGTGGGCTATGGTAAGCGCACGCGCGGTCCTGTCCATCCGGGGCGATGAAAGGACGGCGCGTGGGCCCATAACCCGCCCGTACCCACGTCACCTCGTTGTTGGGCCGACCACCGGAGCAGATGTCACTTGTCGTCAGTGGTCGGCCCGACGGAATACCCTTTCGGGTAACCTCACCTCTCGACCTGGGACGTCGGTCGCCGTCGCGCGGTTAGCCTCTCCGCGGGTGATGGACAATTCCCCGGTCCGATCACCCGCGGCCTCGGCTAGGGCGGCATTAGGCGCAGATACTCGCGCCTGCGCCGCCCGAGTCGCCGGCGGCGGAACGTGTCGCCGAATAGAAGCTCTACTCGCACACGATCCGCCGCCTCCTTCCGTGAGATAACGGCCTCACAGAAGGCGGCGACCGCGTCCCAGTTCCTGACGCTGACGAGCATCTCCCTGGCGATGGTCGGCAGCGCCAGGTCGGCACCGATAATTGCGACGAGTTCACGGCGATCCTCCTCCCATGCAGCACACTCCTCGAGCGTGTGCTGCGCCGTGTCCTCGTCGCAACTGCAGTGGTGGCAGGACGGTGTGCTCTCCCTCCTGACAATCTTGTGCAGGTACTTCCCGAAGCAACCGTGCCCCGTCAGCACCTGCACCAGTCGGAAGGAAAGCACCCCGTGCGTCCGCTCCAACCACTCCATCAGCACCGGCCGGAGGGCCTCGACGGTCCTAACACCATACCGAGGACTCTCCAGCCGGACTGCCCAACGGGCAATGACTTCTCGGCGGGCGTCGACCCGCCAGGCGGTGATCTCTGTGATGGAGACCATGCCGCCGCGGGCGCGCTTCTCCGACACCCGCCGATAAATGTCGGCGAGCATCTCCGCCTCCAGGTCCCACGGGGGAGTTCCGGCCAGGAGGCACGCTGCCTCCGTCGCCACCGTGCGGTAACCGCGTACGGCCCTAATCGCCATGACCCTCTGTGGTCGCCACAGGAGGGCCCTAAGACGGACGGTCAGGGACCCCGCCCACACCGGTGCGCCGTACAGGGCCATCGACCGGATCACCCCCACGTACAGCTGTCGGCACGTAGCACTGGGTCCACCCACATTCGGCATCAGCCGCGAAAGGGCGGACGCCGCGCCGACAAGCCGGGGAACAAGTCGATGGAGATGCTCCCGGAACCAAAAATGCCCGTCGAGCACCAGGCCCAAGTACTTCATGTGGGCCTGGATGCTGATGGTGACCGACTTCACGGTGATCGAAGCGCCGGCGGGAGGCCCGGCGGTACGGAGGCCATGGAACAGAAGGGCCTCCGTCTTTTCCAGGGCTACCCTCAACCCCAGCGCTTCGATCCGCCTAACAATCTCCTCGGTGCCGAGAGTTGCCAGGCGTGCCGCCTCCTCTAGCGTCCCACCCCGGGCTGTGACGAGTGTATCGTCGGCGTAGCAAATTACACCCAGCCCGGGTGGGAGGCTTCCTCTCAACGCCCAGTCGTAGCCGATGTTCCACAGGGTCGGACCCAGAACCGACCCCTGTGGGACACCGCACGTCATGGGCGTTCGCACAACGTCCCCTACTCGGTCAACGTAGAGGACGCTGCGCCCCTCCAAGTAGTCTGCCACCAGCCGCCTGAGGTACACGGGCACCCCGTGATACCTCAGCCCCTCCCTGATGCAGCTGAATGGCAGACTGTTGAAGGCGTTGGCGATGTCCAGGGACACCGCCAACAGGACTCCTCCGCCGGTGACGGCCTCCGCTACCAGGGCCTTCAGGCGCAGCAGGGCCGCGATCGTCGAACGCCCTCTCCGAAAACCAAACTGGGCGTCCGACAAATCGGGCCCGTCCCCGACGAGGTGCCGCTCGATGCGGGCAGCCAACACCCTCTCCAGCAGCTTGCCCGCATCATCGAGCAGCACGATGGGCCTGTAGGCCGAGGCCGACTCGGGAGACCGTCCCGGCTTCGGCAGGAGAACCAGCCTCCCCTCTTTCCAGCACCCAGGGAACTGTCCGGACGACAAACAAGCGTCGAACAGTCCCCTGAGGCGTGGTCCCAGGTGTTCGAGGACCAGGGCCAGCACACGGTTCGGAATACCGTCGGGCCCGGGGGCGGTGGATTTGACTCGCATACGCGCCACCGCCGCCCCCATTTCCGGCTCCGTGATGGGCGGAGCACTTTCATCGTCGGCCTCCCGGTCGCTGTCCAGCGAAGCCATGACCGGTGGCGTGTGCTCCGCCCGCCGTGGAAAGAGGTCCTCGACAACTCTGGTGAGGAGGCTGGGCTGGAGAGTCTCGGTGAGGGGGGGGCCCCGCCCGCGGAGCTTGTTCAGCGCCGCGAGGTAGGGGCGACCCCAGGGGTCACGCTCGAGACTGTCCAGCATCTCCCGCCGACTAACGTCCTTGGCGGTACGGACGGCCAGCCTGAAGGCAGACCGCGCACTGCGGTAAGCCTCGTACAGCTGGCCCTCCCGCTCAGCGTCGCGGTGACGCGCTCGGCTGCGGGTGTAGGCCCTCCGGGCACGTATGCACGCGGCCCGAAGGTCCGCCAATTCTCGGGACCACCAGGGGACCGCACTCTTCGGGGGCAGGCGCCGCACACGGGGCATGGCCGCATCGCAGATCTGCGTTAACGCACAGCGGATGCGGCCAGCCTCGGCATCCACCCCGTCCGCCTGGGGCGGTGAGGACAGCCATGACTGAACGATGGCTGCCTCGGCCAACAGGTCCCGATCCAATCGACCCACAGCCCACCGCGGAAACGCGGGAGCTCCGTCCGCCGTGTGACCCCTGCTGGGCTGCAGGAGGGTCCGGGAGACCTCTATCCGGATGTATCGGTGGTCGGATAGGGTCTCAACCTCCTCCTGGACGCACCAGCTCCTCACACGTGCTGCGACATTAGGGCTAGCGAACGACAAGTCCACTATCGACCCGCCCTGCTGCCGCACGCACGTTTGCACCGAGCCCCTGTTCAGCAAACAGAGGCCCAGTGCCGCCGCCCACTCTTCGACCGCCCGCCCGCGGTCATTCGTCCTGGGGGACCCCCACGCCGTGGACTTGGCGTTGTAGTCCCCCAGAACGAAGACTTGGCGCGGTGCCAGTCGCCGTATCGAGGCCCCCAGGATGGTGAGGAAGGCCCCGAAATCCGTCGCGCTCCTGTTAGGGGAGAAGTAAACACCATATAGCGTAACCTCTCCCCATTCCGCCGCGACATACCCATCACCCCTGTCCTTGAGCAACAAGGGCGGGGAATGCCACGACGTGGAGGCGACGATTGCCACAGAGCCGTCACTGCTGCCCAGCCAATTGGGCCGGTCAGGCACCACGTACGGCTCCGCGGCTACGGCTGCACCGATCAACCACTCCGCCATGGCTTGCAGGAAAACGTCCTGTGCCTCGGCGGCGTGGTTGAGGTTGGCCTGCAGGAGGTGGTAAGATTCGGCCGCCATTAGTGGGCCGTATCCATTACCTCCTCCACGCTGGCGGGCGATTGGGTCGCGCTAGGGGCGGGAGCGGCCGGGGTCGTCGGACCGCTCCGCCCCTTTGGGGCCGAAGCCGGGGGTTTGCACTCCTTGCTCCCCATGCGGTGCTTGGCGGGCCTATTGCCCGCCGCACACGCGGGGCAGTGGGGAGTGGCGGCGCACGATGCCGCCTTATGCCCGGGTTGACCGCAGCGGAAACAAAGGTCGCTGCAGTCAAAGCAGTTAGTGCATGTCGGCCGAGTGTGTCCGACCGCCATGCACTTGTAGCACCTCGCAGGTCGGGACTCCAGCACGGTCACCCGCGCTGAGCTCCAGCCCACGAGGAGCCTGCCTGAGCCGGCCAATTGCTTGGCCGACTCCACCGGGCACTGCACCCAGGCAGCACCGACGCCGCCCGGACCAGGGCGGATGGCGCCAATTCGGACGGTGTCCACGGGACATCCGGTTTTCGAGACGATGGCCTCCCGGATGTCATCCACCGTCACGGAGTCGTCCAGACCCGTGACCCGCAGTTCCGCACACTTGACGGGTCTGGCGATCTTGACGCCATCCTCCGCAGCAAACAAACCCCTCAGCTTCGCGGCCATGCTATCGGCCGTCTTGGCGCCCTCGGCCCCAGGGAACTCTAAAATCCGAGCCCCTGTCCGGGCCTTGCGGGTCCTGGCTTCGACGCCTCCTAAATCGGAGACGTCAAGCTCCCGCCGGGCGCGACGTAAGACGGCCTCATAGCTGAGGCCGTTCTCGGCCGCCTCAGGCAGGACGGTGATCACCACCGCGGCTGACTTTGGCGGCCGGAGCCTCCTGCGCGACCTCTTGTTACCGGCTCCTGCCTTGGGAGCGGAGGCTTTGGCGGCGCTTTTGGCCTCCGCTCTCCTCTTCTGGCCGCGACTTTTTCGGCTGCGCTCGGCCGTCTGCCAACCCTCTTCAGACACGGCAGGGGTGCCGAGCACAGCAGTCACGGCCGCGGCTGCGTTGGCCGCCACCGACGGTGTATTTGCCGGCAGCGGCTGGAGTCCGGCCTTAGCAGGAGCCGGTGCCACCTTCTTTTTCGCGGCGGGTCCCTTGGGCTTCGGCCCAGCAACGGCCGCAGCGTAGTTTCCTACGCGCCCACCCTGGCAGGGTAGCGCGGCAGGGGTTGACGCCACGGCTTTCGGCCTATCCGCAGCCAGCGGCGGCCGGAGTCGGGGCTCCGGGGGCAGTCTCGCCTCCAGAGCCGCCATGCGCGCGTCGAGCATCTTGCCGAAAACATCCACCATGGCGCGCATGGTCTGGTCCGGCACGCCGTCCACTGCGGGCAGCGGGACCGCTTCGGCCAGCTGGGCCCTCTGGGGACTTGCCGCAGCGCAAGTTGTCGCAACGGGGACGACGGGGGCGGCGGCAGGGCCGGGACTTGTCGGCGGCGCGGTTCTCGCCAGCTGCGCGACCTGGCTCCGCAAGTCGGCCATTTGCTTGGCCAACTCGCGGTTCGCCTTCTGCACCGCCGACAGCTCCTTTTGCAGGGCCTTATTCTTCTCCTGCAGGCCTGAGACCTCACCACTAAGGCGGGTGTTTTCGGCCTGCAGGGTGGCCATATTGGCAGCTCGGGGGTCGCCACCTATAGCGGGCTCAGCAGCCGCCGTGTCGGTGGGAGGGATGTCTAACAAGACCCTCATCATCCTTGCGGCAGCCGCCTCATTTGCCCGCTTCTGGGCCTCAGTCCCCCGTACTGCGCCGGCCGGCGACGGCGTCGCCGACCTTGCCGCCACTACTGCGCCCCCTCGTCCCCTGCGAGAGGCTGGAACTTTGGGAGGAGGCATGTTGATGCCACCCCCCTCGGAGGCAGACTCCGAGCTGCCACCCTGGCTAAGGGGGCGCTTGCGTACCTGCGAGGGGAGGTCCTCCTCCCTGGCCGCTAGGGCCGCCGTCAAGGCCGACGCTGGAGACTGGGATGATCCAGCGACGGTCTCTGCAGCTGATGTGCTGCCGCTCTCAATGTCCGACGGCTCTGCGGCAGTACTGCCGCCCTCGTCAGCCTTCTTTGCCGCCCTTTGCTGCTTCGCGGCGCGCCGTCTGGCGCGCTCCGTTGCAGGGGTGGGCTTCCCTCCTCTCTTCTTTTTACGGGCCTCTGTTTTCGCCGGGCCCTCGGCTGACCTTGGAGCCTCAAGTGCCAGACTAGCAGCTGAGCTGCTGTCGGACGAGGCATCCCTCTCCTTTGGGCCAGTTTTACAGTAGCTTGGCCGGGCTGTAATGTGGGAACTAGGCTCCCCGTTCCCTGTGGTTTTAATGGGCGTCTCACCCCTCCTATCTGCAGCGTCGTTTAAAGAACAAGTATCCATACAGTTCCCACGAGTATGGGAGAAAAAAGAGGTCGACCCGGGCAGAGATCCCGATACCCGGGCAAGCGTACATTTGTATCCCAACACAGGGGGTCCGCAGGTACCCTGGCTGGGGGCGCGCTAACGACTGAACAACCCATCAGCCATGCATCCTCTCGCCGCGCGCCAGAACTTAGGATTCTGGGTGATTGTTTTATAGAGGTTTTCTTCCTCGCGGTCCAGGCGGTTAAGCCGAGACCCTCGCTCCTGAATCTAGGCCTCAGGACAAATGTCCCGAAGCAAGAATCAGGTCTACGATTTGTCGCGGTTGGCAAATGCCTGCCCAGTCCTCAAACGAATGAGTGACTGGGCCCGTCGAATTTTCGCGTCCAATACCCTCTACAATTAGAGGGCATGGAGCGAATTTGGGGCATCCCACAAACTGGGCCCCCCCTCGGGCCAGATATTTGCCACGAGCGACAATTCCAGAGAGCAGTCCAAGAAATTGAAATTGACACACAGATAGAGTATTTCTTAAATTAAGAAATATCATCATCATCATCATCATCGCAGCCCACGTACTTCCCACTCTTGGACTCGGGCCTCCTCCATAATGGGAGGGCATTTGACCTACTATACCATGCTGGTCAGATATCTATAGGGTTTCATTTTTCGAGTTTTCCTTCTCTTGCATAGATGTTATGTGTATATATCCCATAGTCGTCTTATACGACATCTACGAGCAAGATAGGGAATGGTGAATTGTATTCTTACTCCGTCACCACAATAACACAATAGAAAGAAATATGCAAGCCAACTTTTACGCGGGCGAAGCCGCGGGCAAAAGCTAGTTGTAGACTAAATTTTCTCAAATGTAAATAGTTTAATGTCCTTCTACTGCCTGAAAATCAGAGGCAAAGAAAGCAAAAAAAATAAGGAAGCTGCTAATAAGGAAGGGAAACTAGTTTTCAATCGCCACAAAAATATTATTTTTACCCAAAAACATTCTAAAATAAAATCCCAATATCTATTTGTGTCGAACAATTTCGTTGAGCGGCGAACCCGGGTACTAGGAATGTACATATAAAGTGTAAGGAGTGAAAAGATTAATGACTATGACAGGACAGCAGACAACCGCGGTCGCGTTTGACAAGCGCAGGTGCGCTATTTTCATAATTGGCCCGACCCGCGCCCTTTCAGCTTTCAGGAAACTAGTGACTGTGGTCATGTAATATATATATATAGTATGTTCTTTGTTTTATATAGAGGATAATATGATTTGATACTTCTTAGGAAACCTCTTCAAGTTCATAATTATTTATTTAACATATCGGCCCACGCGGGGTTTATTCCGGGTGGACTTACATACTTTAGGTAATGTAGCAGAATCACACTGTCGACAGTCGTCTATCTACAGCCATGGGTCGGTCTGTCCGGGGTAGTAGGTACCACGCTCTGGTAGTAAATCGACTTCTGAGTAATAGGTAACAATTTGTTACTGCACTTAGTTCAGTGAACGAGAGAGCCGTAACCAACTTTCTGAGGGCGTTTGCGTGTGTTGGATTTTGTTGATGCCACCAATAACAATGAAAAAAAAAAAAAAAATATATTATCAATTTGAATATTTAATTTTACATTAATTCAATAAACAATCACCAGATGGAAACGCGATCGCCACTAGGAAAATTGTTGCAATTTAGCGCGAAGAACTATTATTTTTTTATTGACTTTTTGATATTATTCTAGCATACTCCAGCAGCTTCACTCGAGTAGTTCCCGTTCCCATGCGAATACGGGTATAAAATGTAGTCTATGTTACTCGCTGTTAATGTAGCTTTCCATTAGTGAGAGAATTCCTGCAGTTTCACAAGCGTTATTCCCGTTCCCTTTGGCACACGAGATAAAATTTACTGCTACTTTCTGATAATGAAGGTTTTCATTGGTATTTTTTTTAAATCGGATCAGAATTTTAAGTTTGAAAGCGTAAAACACAAAAAATCACATTCTCATTTATAATGTTAGTTATGATTAGGATACGAGTGGGCTCAACTCATGAGGAGGGTATTGAAAATGGTCTTATCATTGGGTGGCCCAATGAAAGAACTATCATGAATTCGTCTATTGACGTAAGTCAATAGACGAATTCATGATAGTTAGTAGATAGACGTAAGTCTATTCACGTATTTTAGAAGCTTTTAAAGTATATGTAGCATAACACCATCGTCTATAACTGGTTGATAAAATTTACACTCTTAAGAAATGATTATTGACTTGTAAGCTTTCTCGCAATATTAGTTTTACTTTCCTTCACTTAAATTTAGATTTACATAATTATTTTTATAATTTTGAAACTTATTTTTTCGTGTGGCGATGTAATAAGAATACCATTCACTACACTTTTCTAGCCCGTGTGCGGCGTTTAATATCATTAAGGGATTGTAATAGGCAAATAACATTTAAGCAAGGAAAAGGAGACTCGAAATAAAACCCTATACCTCTCACCAGTGTGGTAGGACAATTTCCTTCCTATTATAAATGAGGCTCGAGCCCAAGAGTGGGAGGTATATGAACTGTGAGGAACATAATAATTTAGAAAAATTTGATATACTATCACCGACCTCCCAAATGAGGTGGTTGCTTCATTATCCTCTCTTAAGGAGTTCTATGTCCAATAGTGTAAAGTAAAAGGGTCTATTTCGAACTTTCCATTTTTGCAATCTTGTTGCTTCTTATGTAATTCTTTTGAATTACGTCTAATAGTTGCCCCTAACCACACTAGTAAGAAAAGAAGGAATATAGAATTAGTTTCTTACTACATGGAAAAATTACACCTGAAAAGAACTTCATGTATTAATAATCATGCTGTAGAAAATTTAAAGTGGATTATTGTTGAAGTAATCTTAAAACCGGACAGACTTGCCACGTATGCAGACAATCTGAAACAGAGGCTTATTTATTTGTACACATACATAATGACTATTATTAATTATATGAAGACCCTACCTAGTTTCGTGGGCGCGACATTAACACTACCTGACGAGGATCTATATGGTTCCACATCTGTGCTAACTAATGTCAGATTAGAAGATATAGTAAATATATATCTACTATAAACATTTTAAGTTATACTTTATTTTTAATGCAAACTATATAGGTATGTATTGTGGCTCATTTGCCGTATGGTGATGAAGTAAGTAGAGAAGGAAAACTCGAAACAAAACCCTATAGGTACCATTACGTCTGGCCAGCACGGTATAGTAGGTGAATTTCCTTTCCCGGGATGGGGGTTATCTGTTATGCAGATGACACCCTCATCACGGTGAGGGGGGCTGATTTCCGGGGGGCCGCCCGACTAGCAAGGATTGGAGTAGCGCTCGTCGTCGACCGGATAGGCATGTTGGGCCTGAGGATCTCACGGGCGAAGACAGAGTCCCTCCTCTTTTATGGTCCAAGCCGAGGTCTCCCCCGCAGAGCACAGATCAGTGTGTCTGGGGTTGCCGTGCCGGTGCAGACTCGGATGAAGTACCTGGGTCTGCACCTAGATAGTAGATGGAGCTTCGGGCCGCACTTTGCTCAGCTAGTCCCTCGACTCGCCAAGGCAGCCGCAGCGTTAGGTAGGCTTCTGCCAAACACTGGAGGCCCTGGAGCGTCCTGCCGGCGTCTGTATGCCGGTATCTTGCGGTCTATGGCACTGTACGGTGCCCCTATCTGGGCGGCGTCTCTCACCTCCTCCAATAAGGCTAAATTGCGAAAGGCGCAGAGAGCCATGGCGGTGAGACCAATACGAGGGTACCGTACGGTGTCCTGGACAGCAGCGACACTGCTGGCGGGCGATCCACCCTGGCCTCTACAAGCTAGGGCGCTTGCAGAGGTCTACCGACTCTGCGCTGCGGCGCGGGTCAGTGGCGGAGGTATCACCACAAGGGGACTGAGTAGGGCAATAAAAACGGCCCGAAGGATAGTTATTCGGCGCTGGAGGGAGGAATTGGAGTCCCCTGTAGCAGGACGGGGGACTGTAGAGGCAATTGCGCCCCACCTCCACCGCTGGATGAAACGAAAGCACGGCAACCTGACCTTCCGGATGACGCAGGTACTTACCGGACACGGGGTCTTTGGTAAGTACCTGCATAGAATCAGGCGTGAGGAGGCCCCCGGATGCCATGAGTGTGGCGCGCCAAATGATGATGTGCGTCACACCCTGGAGATATGTCCCGCCTGGGGGCCTCAGCGCCGCGACCTGTCGGCGGTCATAGGAACGGGCCTGTCGTTGTTGACCATCATAACAAAGATGCTCGACAGCGACAGGTGCTGGTCGGCGATGGCCTCTTTTTGCGAGGAGGTCATTGTCCGGAAGGAGGCCGCGGAGCGGGAACGCGAGGCACTTGCGTCCGCTAACTCGTTCCGTAGGTGGCTGCCAGGGAGGGGGAGGCGCCGATATGCGCGTCTCCTCCCACCGCCTTGAGTGACGACAGGACGTGGCCCGACGGCCTTGCGTAGGAGTGTCGGGGATCGAATGTCATTAGACGATCTCTCCGGCACTCCGTAAAAGCGCGGTAGGGACCGCTGTTGGTTTTAGTGGGTATTCCGGTTGCATAGGCGACTGGTGAGTCCCAGACACCCCCCTCGTCTGTTGCCGGCGAGGGGTAGTGCGTAAATTGCATTTCCACAGCGTTAACAAAAAAAAAAAAAAAAAGGTGAATTTCCTTCTCATAGTGGCAGAGGACCGAGCCCGTGTATGGGTTGAGATGATGATGATGAAGTAGGTAAGAATACTATTCATCACCTCCTAGCATCTCCGTGGGTGTCGTAAAAGATGACTAAAGGATATAACATGCCTATAATATCTATACAAGAGAAAGAAAACTCCAAATATAATTCTATATTATGAAATCGTCTGATATAGTAGGTCAATTTTACTCCTATACAGGAGCAGGCTCGAGCCCAGCAGTGGGACGTATATGAACTGAATTAATATATGTAGTATATTTTCTGTTGAATTAAATAATCTGTTTTTCCTTTTTAACCTTTAATCATTCGCCCCAATATTAAGGACGAATTCCTATCAAAATTATAACGATATTAGCCTAAAATATGTTGTTTTTTATAACATTTCTTTCTTTAAATTTATTATCAAATAGAAATATATTTTGTAATAGGTATATAAAATATTGATACAAAATATATAAGCATTCAATTTTAATATTGCCAAAACTCGAAAGGATCGTTCAAAAATCAGACCCAACATCGAAAAATTGTGTAACCGGGCGAAAGCATTGAAAGCAGGAAGGGCCACGTCAAAAATTACTATTATACCCCCGACATATAATTAATGAACTGCTTATTCAAATACATTTAAAACTATTATTCATGCCGTTTACTTTTGAAACGTTCCGACCGTTTCTTTGAAAGGACTCCTTTATGATATTAATTAAAAAACGTTGCCTTATGCGATTTTTAAACAGTTCAATGTTCATACTAGAACCGTAACGAATTTTAAGGATAAATATTTTTTGTGGACAATAGCTCGTTATTAGATTAAAGAGCTTTCTAATGATCATTGCGCAATTTAACATACATTGAAATGTAATGGGTTGCTTGTAAGTAAATTTTATATGCCTTGTTACAAACAAGTCTTGTTACAAATTAATTGTTATTAGTTTAAGTTTCGCGTGCTTTATGAATAGTGAATGAAGTTGTCAACAGGATTTTTTTAATTTGATATTACTAACAAAACAGATGGATTAAAATATCATCATCTCTGTTCATAAACGTCCTATTGCTGGACTCGAGCCTCCTACACAATAGAAGAAAATTTGACCTTCCTATACCATACTGTTAGGGATGAATCGATAACACCTAGGTATCGAGACTTTTAATCGATACCGTATCGGTCGCTAAGTATCGGTACTCAATCAGTATCGATTGAAAAGTATCGATACTTACTAGTATAGGTATCGAATCCTTTCCATTCGATACTAGTAATCAGTATCGAAAGGACTATTCATAGAGCCTATAGCAAAATACGAGATAAATTTCTGCGGGACTAATTTTGATGAGCTGTTTTTTTAGGGAATCTGAGTCATGTATCATGATATATATATTTAGCGATGAATTAATACTTTGCAGTCGAGAGTGCTAGTAGTAAGTACTTTTCTTTCGAGCACAATTCCGATGACCTTTTTTTTTTTAGGAAATCCGAGCTCTAACGTTCGATACTGGGTACTAGTATCGATTAGTATATATTGAAAAGTATCGATACTTACCCTGGTATCGAATTGTTTTTCTCGCGTATTCTTGTGGAAGAATTGTGATGAGCTATTTTTTAGGAAATCTCAGCCCTAACATATCGATATCTATCGATATCGATCGATACTAAGCACTAGTATCAATACTTACTACGGGTATAGTAAGTACTCTTTTCATTTGATACCGATACCATGGTTTTCATTCGATACTAGTACTCAGTATCGAATGGACTGACGTTTGATACCGAGTACTAGTATGGAATGAAAAGTATAGATACCATATGAGTACCTACTCATTAGTATCGATTCATCCCTACATACTGGTGAGACAAGTTAGTATAGCGTTTTATGTCGAGTTTTCCTTCTCTTGCATACATATTATATGGGTTAGTACCCTGAATCGTTTACGACATCTACGGGAAAGATCTAGGGAGGGGTGAATTGTATTCTATCACCATACGGAAATTAAAATTTTAATTAAAAATATCAAAATATATATTTCATTCTTCTTCAGTATATTTAAGTATGTCTCGTTCGCAAAAGTGGCTCACTACACTGGTCACCGTCCGGGGCGATGAAATGCGACAAATTTTGACTTTATCCTTAGTCATTTCGTGACTATGTAAAAAGTAAAATAGATCATCATCCTGCCCTTATCCCACTTTTTTTTGGGATCGATGCAATATGTACTCTGCTTCCATCGTACATATTACAAAAGGTTTAATTTTTACAATAATAATTGTTTGAATTAGGTGTAGGGATGCAAACGATTTTTTTTTTTATAGGTGGGCTATGGTAAGCGCACGCGCGGTCCAGTCCGTCCGCAGCGATGAAAGAACGGCGCGCGGGCCCATAACCCACCCGTACCCACGTCACCTCGTTGTTGACTTGTCGTCAGTGGTCGGTCCAACGGTTACCTTTTACCCTTTCGGGTAACCTCACCTCTCGACGTCCTGGGACGTCGGTCGCCGTCGCGCGGTCAGCCTCTCTGCGGGTGACGGACAATTCCCCGGTCCGATCACCCGCGGCCTCGGCTAAGGCGGCATTAGGCGTAGATACTCGCGCCTGCGCCGCCCGAGTCGCCGGCGGCGGAACGTGTCGCCGAATAGGAGCTCTACTCGCACACGATCCGCCGCCTCCTTCCGTGAGATTACGGCCTCACAGAAGGCGGCGACCCCATCCCAGTTCCTGACGCTGACGAGTATCTCCCTGGCGATGGTCGGCAGCGTCAGGTCGGCACCGATAATTGCGACGAGTTCACGGCGATCCCCCTCCCATACAGCACACTCCTCGAGCGTGTGCTGCGCCGTGTCCTCGTCGCAACTGCAGTGGTGGCAGGACGGTGTGCTCTCCCTCCTGACAATCTTGTACCTGCACTTCCCGAAGCAACCGTGCCCCATCAGCACCTGCACCAGTCGGAAGGAAAGCACTCCGTGCGTCCGCTCCAACCACTCCATCATCACCAGCTGGAGGGCCTCGACGGTCCTGACACCGTACCGAGGACTCTCCAGACGGACTGCCCAACGGGCAATGACTTCTCGGCGGGCGTCGACCCGCCAGGCGGTGATCTCTTTGATGGAGACCATGCCGCCGACAATGTCGGCGAGCATCTCCGCCTCCAGGTCCCACGGGGGAGTTCCGGCCAGGAGGCACGCTGCCTCCGTCGCCACCGTGTGGTAACCCTGTATGGCCCTGATCACCATGACCCTCTGTGGTCGCCACAGGAGGGCCCTAAGACGGACGGTCAGGGACCCCGCCCACACCGGTGCGCCGTACAGGGCCATCGACCGGATCACCCCCACGTACAGCTGTCGGCACGTAGCGCTGGATCCGCCCACATTCGGCATCAGCCGCGAAAGGGCGGACGCCGCACCGACAAGCCGGGGAACAAGTCGATGGAGATGCTCCCGGAACCAAAAATGCTCGTCGAGCACCAGGCCCAAGTACTTCATGTGGGCCTGGATGCTGATGGTGACCGACTTCACGGTGATCGAAGCGCCGGCGGGAGGCCCGGCGGTACGGAGGCCATGGAACAAAAGGGCCTCCGTCTTTGCCAGGGCTACCCTCAACCCCAGCGCTTCGATCCGCCTGACAATCTCCTCGGTGCCGAGAGTTGCCAGGCGTGCCGCCTCCTCTAGCGTCCCACCCCGGGCTGTGACGAGTGTATCGTCGGCGTAGCAAATTACGCCCAGCCCGGGTGGGAGGCTTCCTCTCAACGCCCAGTCGTAGCCGATGTTCCACAGGGTCGGACCCAGAACCGACCCCTGTGGGACACCGCATGTCATGGGCGTTCGCACAACGTCCCCTACTCGATCAACGTAGAGGACGCTGCGCCCCTCCAAGTAGTCTGCCACCAGCCGCCTGAGGTACACGGGCACCCCGTGATATCTCAGCCCCACCCTGATGCAGCTGAATGGATCCTGATTGGTATAAGGTTTTATTTCAAATTTTTATTTGCCTTGCAATGATGTTATCTTCTTTGGCATCTTAGGGATCAATGATAGCAACGGATTTAAAGGTACGGAAAGGGAATTTTATTCTTACTACATCATACAGAAAATAAATAATATGTGCATAATTATTTACAGAGATTTGCTGTGTGATGGCGACTACGAATATTACCATACGCTACACTGCTTATAGATATCGTAAAAGATGACTAAAAGCTTTAACTTCAACCCGGGCCAACTGGATCTGATGCCGTCTGGTTAGCAATTATATTCCTAAGGTTTACGTCAGGCAGATAATCGTCCATAAAACAAATGACAATATTTTGCAATATGTAAGGAAAGAAGAGTGCATATTTATCGACTTCAAATAATTGGACTAAGAGCAAGATAATGATGATATAGAATATAAAGACGAAGCTTAACTGTTGTTGTATATTAAAAAATCGCATTTTCCGTGTGGTGACGTAGTAAAATTACTATTCACCATCGCCTATCTTGCTCGTGGATGATGTAAAAAACGACGAAGCGATATGATATGCATGTAACATCTGTGCAAGAAAAGGCAAACTTGAAGTTAAAGCCTATGCTAACACAGCTGACCAGCGTAGTATAGCAGCGCAATTTCCCTCCTATTGTCGTGGAGAGCTGAGCCCAACAGTGAGACGTGTGTGCTGGAATGACGATGATGAAAACTTTCGCATTTATTTAAGTAAAACCCATTAGGTGTAATTTATGCTACACAATAATAAGTAAATAGGAATTTCATCTGAGATAATTATAACGCTATAACAGTTCTCAGATAGAAATAAAGATAAATCAGCAACGAAGGAGGATATTTTCGCAAAAATTATGAAGACAAAATCGCCGAAGACTTGGCCTACCCTGTTGAACAAAAAATATAAGAAAAAGAATATTGAGTTTCTTTGCTTATATATATATGGCGGTCAAAATACCTCGGGTGCTTTTCCTTTTGATATTTTTGTTATTACATAAGTTAGTCGGTACTTTTTGATACTGATGAATAACAGAAAGTGACTGGGATTTTTTTAGTGAAAACTGGTATGGATGGAGAGTAAATTCACGTAAGTTGTCATCGATGGTCACGTGACGTATTAACGCTAACACTATATCTGTAGCTATGTCAATGTCACTATATCTGTGCCGATAGGTGTCAAAACCCAGGACTTTTGACGCGAATGTCAAAATGTCATATAGCGCTTTTTTATTTTTTTCATTATTTTAGTGTTTTAAAGTGTTATCCATACTAATATTATAAATCCGAAAGTAAGGATGTTTGTTTGTTTGTTTGTAACGCTTTCACGCTTAAACCACAGAATCGATTTCAAAAATTCTTTCACCAATGGGAAGCTATAATATCAGGGAGTAACATAGGCTATATTTTATCCCGGTATTCCCACAGGAACGGGAACTACGTGGGTTTAAGCGACTGAAACCGAAGCGAAGCGAGGGCGTGTTGCTAGTATTGAATAATTTTGCTGATATTTTATGTAATATAGTGCCGCTAAAATTCTGAAATGTAGTGGGCATGATATAATAACGAATTGCGTGCATTTTGACATTCTGCCAAATTTGCCAGAGAAGGCAAGATTTGGATTTCAGCACCAAATCATGCTAACGACTGACTGAAAGACCTTAGACTAAAGACGTGGATTATCAATATAATATAATAACTCGACACTGGCACCAATAGCTCACATTATTGTAGCTCATTGCCATCAAATAAGGAGAAGAAGAAGGTGTCAAAACTAGATAAACGTAAGCAGTTTCAATTTACAAATCCACACTAATATTATAAAGTGGAAAATTTTGTATTTTTGTATGTGTGTGTGTGTAACTATGAGTGCGCCGAGTACACAGCGCAGCATACGCTTGAGGTGTGTGGCCTGGGCAGAGAAGAACTCGCTGCCAACCATCGCTAGACCGATGCTCGTCTCTTTATAATTCCAGATAAAAAAAAAAATCCAATATAACACTGCATAGAGAACTTTTAATCAAGTTCTGAAAAACGTAATCTGTGAATATAGATTATTTAAATAGAGACAGATTGGACACTATGTTGAAGTATTTAACTTTAATAAAAGTATTAATTACTGATGATAAAAGACAAATATACTTGAAAGTTTGAGCATAAAGCAATTAATTCTGCTACAACCAGTTTATTTCAAAATAAAAAGTTCTAGATGAACCTCATCGGTGCATTAACTAGCTACTATTGGAAAAGATAGGTTCTCGAGTAACAACTAGGATTTGGACTGCAAAGTATCTATATAACAGATCAAGTGAAATAATGTTATTAATGGTGCTTAAAAATTTTAAGAGCCTAGATACGAAGCGGTACAATATAATGTTAGAAAGAACATATGACACATTTCAGAGACCTATGCGAGAATATTCAAACATTTAAAACTAAGAAGGGATTCATCGATCACGTGGACTAAGTACGCAACTTTGAATCTTGATGTTTTACATTAGAATTCAGAATCGAACAAAGTATTATTCTTTTAGTTTGAAGATTTTTCTGCAGTAAATCTCGACAAGTTCAGAGTTTCAACTTTTCTTGCTATGCGCAACTATTTTTACCTCTATATGGTGACTGAAAACTATTTAGCTAGATATAGTATATAGTCTTAATCTTTTAACTTTCTCGCTAAAAGCAATAATTTTTAACTCTATGTGGGACTGAAAACAATTTAGCTAGACCTAACTATTTAGATGATGTAGTATAGTGTGGTAGTCTTAATCTTTTGGTTGTCTTTTCCGGGCCTTGAATATAAAATTCATAAAGATAATTGATTGTATTAGGGGATACATGGCAAAAAATATTCTCTTTAAAATGGAAGGAAGAAACTGAGACCCACTACTTTCCCGCGGGTAATCAATAATACACCGCACTCTATAATGATCTATCATACCACGCTGGTCAGATAGGTTGGTAGATGATTTTATTTCGATATTTTATATGCGTATTCTAATGTCGTCTTTAGATCAGAGAGAGAGAGAAATAGGATTGGACATTCGAGATTGTAAAAATACAATAAATTATTGATTTCTCAAACAAATATCAATCTAATGACTACATTACATGAAATTAACATCTTAATAAGTTTAATATAAAATTTAAATAAATAGGATGTGCCTTCATATCTATAATGAGAAAGTTTGAGTTGCACTAGTGACAGAGAAGTTAAAGAGTGTACGCTTACATGGTATTGATAGGTGATAAGATGGAATGAAAGTAATTTTTCACGTATGAAGGCTGCAGAGGTAAGGTAAGACCAAAAAAAAGTAAGATGGACTGTGTGAAGCATGATACGAACAGACAAGGAGTCACAGAGATGAAGTCTACTAGGGTTGTATGGAAAGAGCACATAGGAGGATAGGAGCAGGATGATGATAATCTTTTTCTTTCTTTATTCGTGTGGTGACGGAATAAGAATACAATTCACCACCTCGTTTTTCCCGTGAGTGTTGTAAAACGACTAACTGATTAAATATGCATTTAACATTTATGCAAGAGAAGGAAAACTCGAAACGAAACCCTATGCTATCCTGTCTGACCAGCATGGTATGGTAAGGTCCATTTCCCTCCTATTAGGGAGGAAGCTCGAGTCTAACATACAAATTATTTAGTTGATAACATTTTATAATTTTAGACCTCCCTAAAGTCGATTATAGCGAATGAAAGCTTGTAGATATTTAATAAAAGCGTTCGTGTGTAAATTTAAACTAATCTTATAAATGATAATCTGATTTTGTTTGTTGTGTTTTCACGCCTTAATTGCTAAGCCGATCAACACGAAATTTTGTCACACATCTTGGTATGGTTAAAATATAATCCTAAGCTACTTTACTTTCGATTTATGCAGACAAATGAACTATTCTTGAGGGGTGAAAATTGCAGCGAAAACTGAATATGATTATATTACAAACTAGTGCATCTATGTAATAGATGAGAATAAAATAAGTTAAACTACATTCCCAATGGCCATTGGCCTCCCAACGAATGGGGTAATGCTATAATAGCCACATTTGGCAGATTGGAGAGCTATTCACTCCCTTAGTGTTTCACAGGCTTTTACAACTCTCACAAAATAGGTGACGACATGTTGAATTCGCATCACCACACGAAGACACGCTAAATTTAAAGCATGGTTATGCAAATGAGTATATACGAGTATTATGTATTATGATATCTTAAAAATATCTTCAGAAGCCAGGCATTAAACATCCATTACTCAACTATCTGTAAGTTACTTGGCCTATGGTAGCAACCACATTCAGCTGGCGCCCACGGCGGGCACCTACCATTAATCATTAGTTTTAGTTGCACTCCCAACATTGACTAGGCGCTCTCTACCTCTCTTGCAATGTAACTACAGCTGCGAAAAATTCTCTTCACATTTATTGTTTCTTTGTTCGCGTGGAAATCGTATGTTATCGGGTAAAAATGTTACAGCAAAGTTTATACCCTATTTCATACACTTGTGGAAGAACCTATCTTCCGAAGGGTTGATTTGTATAACACTCCTTTTTAGTGGGTCTCTATACCACGTTTTTAATTTCAAAATTCAAGTAATGTATATTCGCAAAATGTAAACTCTCATTTTACATCTTTAAAATATGAAAATTGACAAATCCTTTCAGCATTTTTATTTATTTTTAATGAGAATTATTTGCGTTTAATTTAAGGATAATGAACTATTTTTCTTCTTCTTATACAAATATTGCCCTTGCACTTAATCCCCTTCAGGGATGAATTTTGTAAAAACCTTATGTAGCGACTCCACTTGGTCACAAAAATACAGCAATTATAAGTAATTTCATTTTTGTGCTTTTAGCAGTTTGAGTTTAGCGTTGATGATGTATCAAACAGCTTTGTCTATGTACCTATAAGGGTAATGTTTGCGTGGTAATGGATTATGGTCATTATCCCTTTCTTTCTATAAAGAAAGGAGTAATGACCATAATCCATTAAGAGAGAAGAAAAGTATAATCTCAAAATATTTCAAGCAATCAGATCAATTTCGCTCAACCGTCAGACTTAAAGCCAAGGTCGTGTGTCGAATGAGCCGATATGGAGAAATGAAATATATATTATTTATGTGGTATCATCATTATCTATATATTCCACTGCTGGGCTCGAGCCTCCTCCAATATAAAAGGGAACTTCAATTATATCAAGCTGGTCACACGAATTGGGAGGTACAAGGTTTTATTTATTTATTTATCGGGAGACCAACAGGTTAAAAGTATTAAAAATCTAGAAAAACATATTTAAGATACATAAAGCCAATAACAGGTCTACACTACTATGCTTCACATAAAACAATACAACGGAGAACATTAAATTAGCCTAATTTTTTTTTTTTGTGGGTGGGCTGCGGTCGGCGCGCCTCTGCACCACTCCGTCCGGGGCGACAGAGGGGCTTAAGCACGCAACTCCCGCAACCCACCCGAAAACCACCTCGCCTTCGTCATTGGGCCGACCACCGGAGCAGGTTTACTTGTCGTCAGTGGTCGGCCCGACGGAATACCCCCTACGTGGGGTACCCTCCCATCGACCGACGTCCCCCCCTCGGGGAGGACGTCGGTCTTTCCTCACGCGGTCGGCCTCTCGGCGGGTGACGGACTAATCCCCGGTCACGTCACCCGCGGCCTCGGCTAGGGCGGCATGAGTCGCAGGTAGTTGCGCCTACGCCGCCCCAGTCGCCGGCGGCGGATCTCCTCATCGAGGCTGCGCTCCACGCGCAGACGATCCGCCGCCTCCTTCTGCGAGATCACTGTCTCGCAGAAGGCTGCGACCGCGTTCCAATTCCCGACGCTGTCGACCATCGCCCTAGCGATGGCCGGCAGCGTCAGGTCGGCACCGATGATTGCGACGAGTTCAAGGCGCTGCACTGCCCAAGCCGCGCAGGCCTCGAGCGTGTAGCGCGCCGTGTCCTCGTCGCAATCGCAGTGGTGGCAGGACGGTGTACTCTCCCTCCTTACGACCCTGTGCAGGTATTTGGCGAAGCTCCCGTGCCCCGTCAACACCTGCACTAGTCGGAAGGAGAGCACCCCGTGCCGCCTTTCCAACCACTGCATCAGCACCGGCTGGAAGGCCTCCACGGTTCGCACCCCGAACCGAGGCCTCTCCAGCCGGACTGCCCAACGGGCAATGACGTCTCGGCGGGCGTCGACGCGCTAGGCGGTGAGCTCCCTTAACGAGATCTCACCGCCCTCCGCTCGCACCCCCGTCACCCGCCGATACAATCCAGCGAGCATCTCCGCCTCCAGGTCCCACGGGGGAGTCCCGGCCAATAGGCACGCTGCCTCCGTCGCCACCGTGCGGTATCCGCGAATGGCCCTGACCGCCATGACCCTCTGTGGTCGCCACAGAAGGGCCCTAAGTCGGACGGTCAAGGACCCCGCCCACACCGGTGCGCCGTACAGGGCCATTGACCGGATGACCCCTGTGTACAGCCGTCGGCACGTAGCGCTCGGTCCGCCCACGTTCGGCATAAGCCACGATAGGGCGGACGCCGCGCCGATGAGCCGCGGAGCGAGCCTGCGGAAATGCTCCCGGAACCATCATTGCCCGTCGAGCACCAGGCCCAAGTACCTTATATGGGCCCGGATGCTGATGTCAACCGATCGGACGGTGATCGAGACGCCAATGGGAGGGCTCATAAGGCGCCCATGGAACAAGAGGGCCTCCGTCTTGTCCAGGGCGACCCTCAACCCCAGCGCCTCGATCCGCCTGACGATCTCTTCGGTGCCATAGGTCGCCAGGCTTACCGCCTCTTCTAGCGTCCCACCGCGGGCTGTGACGAGCGTGTCGTCGGCGTAACAAATCACGCCCAGCCCGGGCGGGAGGCTCCCCCGCAACGCCCAGTCGTAGCCGATGTTCCACAGGGTGTGTCCGAGGACCGACCCCTATGGGGCACCGCACGTCATGTGCGTTCGCACAACGTCCCCTGCTCGGTTGGTACAGAGGACGCTGCGCCCCACCAAATAGTCTGCCACTAGCCGCCTCAGGTAAGCTGGCACTCCGTGATACCGGAGTGCCTCCCTGATGCAGCTGAATGGCAGACTATTGAATGCGTTGGCGATGTCTAGGGACACCGCCAACAGCACTCCCCCACCGGTGACGGCCTCAGTCGCCACGGCCCTCAGGCGCAACAGAGCCGCGATCGTCGAACGACCCCTCCTAAACCCAAACTGGGCGTCCGACAGATCGGGCCCCGTGCCGACGAGGTGCCGCTCGATGCGGGCAGCTACCACCCTCTCCAGTAGCTTGCCCGTGTCATCGAGCAGCACGATAGGCCTGTAGGCCGAAGGCGACTCCGGAGACCGTCCCGGCTTCGGCAGGAGCACCAGCCTTCCCTCCTTCCAGCACCCAGGGAACCGTCCGGACGCTAAACACGCGTCGAACAGCTCCCTGAGGCGGGGACCCAGGTGGTCGAGGACCAGTTCCAACACGCGGTTAGAAACACCGTCGGGCCCGGGGGCGGTGGACTTTGCGCACATGCGCGCCACCGCCACTCCCATCTCGGGTTCCGTGATGGGCGGAACACTGTCGTCGTCGGCCTCCCGGTCAGTGTCTGGCGGAGCCATGACCGGGGGCGTGTGTTCCGCCTGCCGCGGGAAATTAAATTAGCCTATTGATGTGTTGTGAAAAAATCAAGTTTATTTCGAGTATTTCTTGCATATATATGATATTTGCACATTATGTTCTTTAGTCAACACCTAAGCAGGATAAGGGGTGGTGAATTGTATTATTAGTCGCCACGCGGAGATTATGTGGTAATGGAATAAGAATATAATGTGTTAATATATACTTTTCCCTTTCCTGCGGTGTCCTGAAACAGAATGAAAGTATACAGACAGAATGATTTAACTGTTTTAGAAAGAAAATTATATGTACAGATTTTCTGGTGATCTTAATAATGAATTCCCGTCCTGACCTTTCGTTGTTCGATTTCCACGCAGAATATTTCAGTATACGAATCAAATCAAGTCATTTATAATATTATTTCCATCATATAAGGCCACTTACATGATGAAAATTTTACATTTCTTTTGAAATTAATCTAATGACCTACCTCGGATCATTATACGGCCACAAGCAGAGAAAAGCCAGCAAGAAACTCAGGGGTATATAACTTGTTTAGCTTCGAACTAGGGTAAATTATTCTTTCAAAATATAATGCAAAAAAATGTATATGAATTATATTACATTATATGGTTGGATCAAATTCACAAGCGGCACCCTATTGTAAGGTCTGCCTGGCCTGGGTAGATCAGTGGGATCATTTATCACCTGCCGACCATCACTAAGACGATGGTGTAGTCAGACACTGGGACCCAGTCTCCGCCTTCTGCGAGGCAGTCACCACGCATTCTTATAGGGGGTCCAGGAGGAATTCTTCTATGTCCACTACCCGCAGGGAGGCCGACAACGTGAGGGCGCCGCCCCGACAACATTGTGGGGATCGACGGCATAGTAGGTACCTGAAAGCGTAGCCTCCCGGGCCGGCCACGGAAGGAAGGAAATACGATGGGTTATGGGGTCACCCGATGCCCTTTTATCACTCCAGACAGAACGGACAGCATGCGTTCGGGCCATAGTCTACCCAAAAAAAGGTATACCACTAAGCTATCTGTGTAACCATCTATACAGTCAGTTATTTAAGTAGGTTATCAGCTTTAAAATGTCTTCGCTGCACTGAAAACGTCACAAGGCAAACAGAAAGTTAATCGAATGTCAGTCAACACGATTTAATGGATCAATAATTGATTTTGAGACGCGGCTACCTATATATTTCATGACTACATAGTAGCTCTATATATAATAAAATAATTTCGGGCCGTTGTCTGTACTAAAAATTGTATTAATATTGTTTTTTTATTCTTGTTGGTGACAAATAGCACATCTGGTAGTAAGTGACTGTACTGTCGCTCATGGAATTTTACTAGGCCGCTGCCTACCGTGAAGAAAGTATGAATGAGTGCAATGAGGTTTAGTAATACTAAAGACATCACTAAAACCCGACGTGTGGTGGGTTTTAGTGATGCCTTGTCAGAAAATTGGGCTACCGCCTGTCTCGCTCACCGAATGAAGTGCAGTAACAAATTGTCACTACTCAGATGTAAATTTTCTGCAAGAGTGTGGTACTACCCTGGACGGACCGGCCAAACGTCTGTAGACAGTGTGGGGGTACCACTTAAATAAAAAACATAGTAAAACGTCTTATCCCAATTACTATGGGTGGATGTAATATAATATTTACGTCATCCGTATTTTTTTAATAATGCCGTAATCGCCACCTCTGATAGGTGGGTTGGCGATTGCAGCAGTTATCAGTTTCTCAAGAGATAGCTGTGATGATACCTGAAACGGCAGCTGGGTCGGCCGCGGATGTCAAGGAATCAGTGCCAGTGGTCGGCCCTATGGCTATAGGGAAGGAATACGATAGGTTATGGGGCCGTATGCCACCCATTCGTCGTCCCAGCCAGGTTGGGCGGGGTGTGTCCAGACCACAGCAGTAAAAGTCTTTAGTCGTCTTTTATGACATCCACGAGCTATGTAATTATCCTTTTCACAGCTCATACGACTGTCGACAGTATGGTCCTACCACATATAAATCAACGCAAGCGAAGTAGCGGGCACAACTATACCATAGAACTTTCATTTATTATTGATAATTACCTACTGTTTTTAAAGGTGACTTAACCTTCATACGTTAATGACAGCTGTGAGATTTAAATAATAAGTAGGAACTTTTATTTCGATGAAGCAGAAATTCTTTTCGCAACGATCTCTTCTTTTTTATTGTGCTTGGTGACAAACAAGCAACAGGATACGTTATGGTAAGTGGTAATAGCCACTCGGTCTTCAACAATGTCGCGACAGTGAGAATTCACTATCTATCGAAACAGGGAAAGGTGTGTAGGGGATGCAATAAGGAGAAGAACCAAGGGATTTGATTGTCTGACTCTCTCGCTCGCCAAATGCAGTATGAAAGTAAATTGCTATTCACACGTAGATTTTCTGTGACACTATGTTATAATCATCCACGAACCGTCACATTTATGGCTTACCCGCCGCCCGGCTTCGTCCGGGGCGATAGTGGAGCGGCGCGGGGCCCCATAACCCACCCGTAGCCATGTTGCTTTCGTCGTAGGGCCGACCACCGGTGCAGAGTTCCTTGTCTTCAGTGGTCGGCCCAACAGAATACCCTGAGGAGTTACCCTCTCCTCGCGACGTCCCTTTTCCGGAACTTCGGTCGGACTTAAATCCCCGGTCCGATCACCCGCCGTGGCTAGGGTCACATTTATGGCTGCAGAAACTCGCATAGAAAACTGTCAGCAGTGTGGCCTACCACACGTAAAATTTATTGAAAACCTTCACTCTCCTCTTGCCTCTCTCGTAGCTAATCTATGTTTCAACATCTTTAAAAAAATGATAAACGGTCTTTTAAAAAAATATAGTTGCATTTGCTAAATCTATGGTCTATAATATGATATTAAAGCATTGATGATAATGTTTTTCCATCCATAAATTTGCTTATTGAGACCCAATATTGAATATAGAACTCGTCGAGGTGGATAATGATTCCCATAATCTTGACGGGTTGGTAGCCAGGAGAACGTCCGTATCGATCACCCAGGTGACCCCTCATTGACTTTTACAACTCACAAAATAACGTAAAAATAAGTAATCACTGGTAATACACATTGGTCGTAGACCTGTGTTTTCAGACTGCAACTGAGGTATGTTGGATGAGAGGATCCTCTTAAGTTTCTCGAACGCTACCCAGCCGAGGTGGATTCGTCGCCTGATCTCTTTCCCGAAATTAAGTGGACTATTTATCCAAGGTAAACAACATCGACAACTTCGAGAACCACATTACAACGAGGATTGCTGCAGAAATTATATGAGTATTTGACATAACTTTCGTCTTGTCAATGTTCATTCGTAAACCCACTAGTAGATACTCTGCTGAGATCGTACATAATTCTAATCTTTGAGTTTTTGATTTACTGTACGTCGAAGAGCAGCGTAGAGGCCTATAAACTATTATATACCCTGTCTTCGTCTTTTCTTCTTCTTCATCTTTTTAGCAGAACATTGGCAGATTTAGTTTTGGCAACCAACCTAATAAATTATTTTTTGGGGTACTAAGTCTTCGTTGGTGGTACTAGTACGGTGATACCGATTCTCTTAAATTTCTGAAGTAATGACCTCAGACCAAGGCAACCTTATCAACCGGCTATATTGGGTGAGATATTTATTTATTTATTTTAAAACTTTTGCACAAACAAGGTACAAGGCGGACTTAATGCTTTAGGCATTCTCTACCAGTCGACCTAGGGTGGAGCAGAAATAATTCAAGGCAGGTGCAATACAGATAGTTGAAGATCAGAATTTATCAAATATATAATTACCAAATGATATTAAATAGGCCCATCAATAAAAACAATAAAGGTTCCAGTATATCACACTTTTTAAATAGCAATTTATTTCAATTATTAATAATATCAAACCACTAGCTTCCTAATATTGGTTGCAATAAAGATAGCAGTGACATTTCAAATCTACTGGTAATCTGTACGTTTGTCTGTTTTACATTGTTAGCATAGAGTTGCTGAGTCACCTAGGGAGCCGGTATCGAATAGTTGTTACCGCCGATCACTACCATATGGGGTTACAAGGTCCTATGCTTTGTACAAATCAATTGTTTATGCTTTTGGGAAAATTTTGTAATTAATATATGGCAGTATTACAACAAAATTATTGGACATATTAGACGGTGTACTTTATTTAATTTCCAGGTATTACCCACAAACAAAATATTGAATATATATATATTTATTGATATTCGTATTTATAAGGTAAATTTTATTGCGGTATCCCTCCTTCCCATGATAATATGAAGATAAAATACAATCCATGTTAGTCGCTAATAATGCTTTCCACAGGAGAAAGAATATTTAAATTTAATGTAGTGGTTTAAGCGTCACAAGTATAACGAGCAAACTTACTTTCGGATATTTCGCATATTATAAAATATTATTTACGATAAGCCGTTGAATATAAGATATAGTCAACGGCTTATGTATTTTAAATACATTGATTAATATTATTGTTTATATTTCACTTGTATTCATTTTTCTTATTTTTGGCTAGATATAAATCATTTCTAGTTTCTATGATCACTGGCAGGCAAAATATTATAAATGCCTTCGAAGATATCATCGCTACTTCAGTTTTACGTAAATTTTGATTCAATATTATTAACCAACAATTCACCATCCCCTCTCATATCCGTGGATGTCGTAAAAGACAACTAAGGGATATATTACGTATATGACATCTATGCAAGAGATGGAAAACTCGAAACAAAACCCTATACCAACCTGTCTGACCAGCATCATATAGTAAGGTCAATTTCCCTCTTATTATGGAAGAGGCTCAAGCCCAGCAGTGGGACGTTATGAGCCGAAATGATGATGATGATTAATAACCAGCAAAATATTTAATAGATAATGAAAACACAGGTCTACGACCAGTGTGTGTTACCAGTGATGACTTACGGCAGAGAAACGTGGTCGCTAAATGTAGGCCTCATAACAAGGCTCAAAGTCGCTCAGCGTGCCATGGAACGGGCTATGATCGAGATTTCTCTGCGAGATAGAATCCGGAATACGGCAATCCGCAGAAGAACGGGTGTAACCGACATAGCACGAAGAATTAGCACGCTGAAGTAGCAATGGGCAGGCCACATCGCTCGACGAACCAACAACCGCTGGGGAAGAAGGGTTCTCGAGTGGCGACCACGTATTGGACGACGCAGTGTAGGACGACAACCTGGTGAAAGTTGCTGGGCGTCGTTGGATGCAGGCGGCACAGGACCGCACTTTGTGGCGTAATATGAGGGAAGCCTAAGTCCAGCAGTGGACGGCGATAGGCTGAAATGATGAATATTTAAGTTTTAAAATAATTAGTTAGTAGTTGTAGGTCTAATAAAATAAATAAAGATGTTTAAGTATCAGTTTAAGTATCAGAAATTAAAAATATCTACGTAAAAAAGTAAAATATCTAATATCAATCTATCTCTAGTAATTATTGGTAGTTTTTGTAGCTGCTTCTACACAGCACATAACTCAAAATAATAATAAATTGCTTGTGAATAAAATGTTTATTGTTACGATTGGCCAACAAAGATAACCCTTTTCTTATAATTTTCGCAAACTACTGTTGGTAACTGTAACAATTTTTGTTTGGCAAATAATTTATGGGGTCTTAAAGGTGGTCTTTTGTATATATAGAATGGCTTTTGCAAGTCAGAATCTATTGTAGGTCAGTTATTGGCTCCATGTCTACGTCTATAGTGAGATATTTAGGCCAGTTATACCCAAACTATTACTGATTTTTCAAGTTTTATAAATGTTTTTGAATTTTTTCTTTGTATATACACGATTACCTAGCTAGTTGCCAAATTTAAACTACCTAGGTCATCTGAAAGTGGGTTTTTGATCTATATGTGAGTCAGTTAATCAAAATACTTAGGATTTTTGGACGTCAATATCTAAATAAACTTTTAAGCTGTATTTATAAAATTAGGAATACTAATTTATCTAGTAGTTCTCAACCTAAATATGTATGTATGGTGGTTATGTTTAACAGAGTTTGAATGATGAAGTGGTCAAAATTGGTGCAAAATAGTTTGTATATATATATATATATATATATATATATATATACCATCAAAAGCAAGACTTGTAAAAAAAAGCCAAGCCTCGCAACTGAATTCTTCTACCATAAAAATTTGTCCATGTTATACCAAGTCGATTAACTCATTCAGTACCTGCTTGAAAACACACCTCACAAGTAATTACATATTATATTAAATTGTACTAAACATAGTGCGATTGCCAAGTCAATCTATTTATTTAAAACATAAAAGATCTTTAATATTGATATAGTCACTATAAGAAGTTGTTAGGTTAGGTATTTACGTAATAACTTAAGAAGAAAGGTGCCTTAAGCAGGAACTGAATGAGTTAACGGACTTGGTATAACATGGATCTCACAAATTTTTATGGTAGAAGAATTCAGTTGCGAGGCTTGGCTTTTTTTTACAAGTCTTGTTTTTGATGGTATCTCATTTCTTTTTGTAGATAGACCTACTTATTTGCCTTTTCGGTACCTTCTACTTCTTGAATACCAACAAAGGATTTTCTTAGAGCACACTCTCTGAAAAATGAGACATCTCTCCTTTCCGCTTGAGTCAATTCTATCTAAACTAAGCGGAGAGATGTGGAAATAAACAAATTTGATTGGTTTTTCGAAACACATCTCCTCTAGTCTCCTCTCCGCTTTGATGGCAATCGACCCTAATGATGGCGTTCTTTCTTTCAGATAAATTTGAGGCAATTTAGTTTGCTTAATACTTTGGGAGATTTTGGTACAATGTCTTAAGACACGTCCCAACGTTGCTTTTTCATTAAGTTGGTTGACCATTTTACAAGTTTTCTTTGAACATAATTATATCTAGGTATCTGTCTACACCTATTATGCCAATCATCATTCAGCCTATCGTCGTTCACTGTGGAACATAGACCTTCCTCATGCTTCACCATAAAGTGCGGTACTGTGGCACCTGCGTCCAACGACGCTAAAGGGTAGCCATGACTAGAGCTCATTTTTCTTCGCCTTATGAGGAATAATGACGTAGCCGCCACGTTTGGTAGGCGGGTTGGTTTCGCAGTGAGATATCATACATTTCCCCGGCGAGAGCTGCTGCCCACTCTTCTTCCTGTTTCATCTTTTTTTTAAATGACAACGCCTTGCACTAAGGGAATAATAATCCTTATATTGTGGGGGACTTTACAAACATATTATTCAACATCGCATCATCATCGCAGCCCTCATATGTCCCACTGTTGGGCTCGAGCCTCCTCCACAATGGGAGGAAATTTAACCCACTATACCATGCTGTTCAGACAATTTTGATATAGGGTTTCATTTTGAGTTTGCCTTCTCTTGCACAGATGGTATGTGCATATTATATCCCATAGTCGTCTTATACGATATCCACGGAAAAGATAGAGAGTGGAGAATTGCGGAAAGAACATATAATTAACGGACACAAATTACATTCAGACTCAGAACAACAATTTGTGGATCGTACAAGGTGTTGTCTTGCATGGGATTCGAACCCGCGACACTAGCGTGGTACGTTGGTGTCTTAACTATTACGTCATCTGCGCAGTCTTTAGCCGCTTGTTACGATTCCCATAGAGAAGCAATGATGGCGACAAATGTATTCTTATTTTTTACAAAGTTACATTTCTATATATTTATATGAGTTTACAAAATTATTTATGCAGTTAGTGTATCTCGGAAACTGGATGATAATTATATTATTTCGTATTTTTTCCTTCATATACACTAAACACTAATTGTATTCTAAATTGGAAGCTTATATGTCGGCTAGAAGTGCCACTTTAATATTGATGATCGGTCAGTCAGTCAGTGAGTGACAAAATTACGAAATTTTAACTAGTTATAATTCTTAAACTATTAGTTCAAATTGAATGAAATTTGAAATACACAATGTGTATACAAGGCCTGCTAGGTTACTAAAAATTCAAATGCCTCCACAGTCCCCCACAGCAGGGCGGGGGACTGTGGAGGCGGTTGCGCCGCATCTCCACCGCTGGCTCACGAAGAGGCATGGCAAATTAACCTTTAGAATGGTGGAGGTGCTTACCGGACACGGGAGTTTTCGGTAAGTACCTGCATGGAATTGGAAGAGAAGGGGCCGCAGGATGCCATGAGTGTGGCGCAGCAATCGACGGTTCGCGCCACACATTGGAAAATTGCCCCGCCTGGGGGCCCCAACGTCACGTCCTATCGATGAAATTTGGAATAGATCTGTCGTTGCCGACCATTATCTCACGGCTCGACAGCGACAGGTGCTGGTCGTCGATGGTCTCATTTTGTGAGGCCGTCATGTCAAGGAAGGAAGCTGCAGAGTGAGAACGCGAGGCGCTTGCCTCCGCTGACTCGCACCGCCGGCGGCGACCCGGGAGGAGAAAGCGTCAATATGCGCAACTTCTTCCACCACCTTAAATGACGATAGAACGTGGCCAGACGGCCATGCGTTGGGGTGTCCGGGATTGCATGTCATCAGACGATCTCTTCGGAGCCCCGTAAAAGCGCGGAACGGGCCGCTGTGGTTTTAGTGGGTATGCCGGTCACACGGTGGCCGGCAAACCCCACACATTCCTCCATCTATCACCGGCGGGGGACGGTGCGTAAAGGCTACAGCATGAAAAAAAAAGCATGGTGTAGTAGGTCAATTACCCTACCATTACGGAGGATGCTTGAGCCCAGCAGTGGGACGTATATGAGCTGTGATAATGATGATGATCATGAAATAGTAACACTACGAAATGGATATATTAACTTTTCTCTCTACTCGAATATATCTGCAGCTTATCGGTAAGTTATAAAAATTTTAAACAATGACGGTAGGGACTTATTTCGAGGCATGAAATTTTCTGTGGTAACCATAACGCCTGGAATTTACAAGCATCATAGCATCTATATAATAATATTTCATTAGCAAAATGTGGTTTTCGTTCGAAGAGATAAATTTAACCTTGAACTACAAATTATTTGGATACATAGAATCAGAAACATGTTTAATGACTTATTTATTCTCTTCCGTTGATATTACTCCACTTTAGTTTTTTTTAAGCCAGTAAATACCCTGTATTAAGTAAATAATCCTTGTGTTGCGGGGGTCTTTACAAAAATATATTCAATATAGCCCTTATATAAGTATGTTTCATTTCAATAAACCTAACAAGCTTAATGGGTGGCCAATTAGCCTGCTATACCTACCCTAAACTGTGTCAGTACAGACGGTTGATTACGTTCTGTAAAAGAAGCTAACTGCTAATGTTGTTATTCTGTAAATATTAAATATGCATAAGTGGAGGGATAAGTTAAGAAGACTCTTGACATGGTGTAGATATGTGATGAGACGAGGTGAAATTAATGTTGTGAGGAAAGTTTCAAATGTAAATATTGAAGGCATGTAGGGATAAAGGAAAACCAAAGGAAAGGCCATATTGTGTCGGTCCCAAAAAATTGGGACAAGAGAAGGAAGATGATGAATAAATATGCGTTTATAATTGCTTCTAAATTATTTATTAGTTAGTTATCCTCCAGCTGCATTGTTCGAATTTATGCAGATTTTATCAATTCTTTTTGCTTGCTTGTGTAAAGTTTTCTTCTTGCATGAAAATAAATAGGTACGAGTACATCTCTGATAACGTGTACGCAAAATTGAATATAATCGATTAAATAGTTAAGACACGAAAGCATAAAAAATAAATAAACTCGCATTCGTATTTATATTAATTGTAAGGATTTTTCTACTAAAAGTTGCCTTTTTGTTGTTTATTTTGCTGTTAGCTTATAGACTGACCGCAGAAGGATGACATGGAATTTCAGAATCTGACATGTGACCGTCTTTTTGCACGCTTTTTACTGAATTATTGACATCCCGACTAGCAAGCATGCCTACAAAGTATATGCTTGCTTCGTAGACAGACTTTCAGTTCTTAAATTAGATTTTTAATCACCTTCATACTTATGACATCAACACTCTAGTTTTTATGTAATATAAAAAAGCTATACACATTCAGTAACAAGACAAACGTTTGCATTTATTCCTTAGCTATTAGCGTCACATATAAAATATGATTTCTTTTAATTAAATTCAATAACCTTACACATAATAGCAGAATTAACCTTCTGTAAAGTATTGAAGGACTACAATAAGAGTTTGAGTACCGCCGACATACAGATTGGCATTCTCCACAATGGGGTACTAATGATCGTCTTAGCATTCAAATCGCCCACACGGCCTTTTGTCTCCAAAACTTCGGTGTTTTTCTGACAATTTTTCAAGCAGCACGATACAAAATAAAAATTGCCAAGTGATTGAAGGATGTGGGTCAACGGGTTAGGATGAATGGGCGTCAATGTTGCGACACAAAAAGTATTTTTAAAGAAGGCTGATTGGTTCGGGCGTAATTGTTTTTTTGCTGCTGGCAATTGTTAATCACGAGTAATAATATAATAGTATCTACAGTACATTATATTTATAGTAACGTATAATCATTTTATTCGTAAATATATCTACTAAATTACAATCCTTTTGCAGGAAAGATGTGTAAAAGGATACGGGATGATTTATTTATTTATTTATTACACGGACTTACACTTTTAGACCTAATTTTGGCTGGATTTGGATCTACTATTGGCTGGCTTACTATCGGCTATGAAAATTCTCTCCGAGTATGAATTATGTTTACGGTGATAGCAGTCTGAAATGTGCACTGCAATATACATTCTGTGTGATGACGAACTAAGGATACAATTCACCACTCCTCATCTTGCCCGTGGGTGTTATAAAAGACGACTAAGGGATATAATATGCAGATAACATCTATGCAAGAAAAAGTAAACTCGAAATAAAACTCTGTACCCACCCGTTGGATCAGCGTGGCACAGTAGGTCACGTGGTACATAAAGAAACTACTGATAGTTTCCCTCTTATTGCGAAGGAGGCTCGAGCTCAGTAGTGGGACATATATGAGCTGAGGTTATAATACAATGAATTATTTCAAAATGTTGGATATATACCCTTTTTTTTATGGGTGGGCTATGGTAACCGCCCGCGTGGTCCAGTCCGTCCGGAGCAATGAAAGGACGGCGCGCGGGCCCATAACCCACCCGTACCCACGTCACCTCGTTGTTGGAGCAGAGGTGACTTGTCATCATTGTCATTAGTTAGATATATACCCTAAGATTTATATTGAACGAGTTTTCTAATTTTCAAGTATATATTATCTATCTTGTAAAACGTGTCTCCTCATAAATCAGGAATCACTAGGATCTCGTAGGTTTCTCGGATGAGACTCATTCTTGACAAACCCGAGGACGAGGTCACTATAGTTCAAATCACCATCTAAACAGTACGTGAGGTCATATAATAAATAAAAAATTACGACGTCGATCTTGCCGTAGTGCGAAACAGTGTCGCGTAGTAATAAATTCAAGTAAATTAGTAACTGGTACCCTCTAAAACCCTCTGCAACGTCCCAAACTGAAGTTTATACCCCACAGTGTTTGCCCTTTGATCCGGTAGCTTAAATCTTTTGGATTGAAAGTTCCTAGTCTAAGCTCATCCCAAGTAGCAGCCGTACAATGAAAAAAAAAATGAATCTTTTCAATCAATTCTTTTTTATTTAGCAAATCTAGTAATGAGTTTTTTTCATAACCTTATTTACCTACCTATCTAAATTACTTACAGTTTTCTTAAACAATCGTCTTTACAAATGATAAGTAATACGCATGGATGAGAAGTGACGTCGGTGCCATGTGACATTGTCTATTATTAATCATTGTACGCGTGCGACCAGGGTTGGGGAATCTAATATTCGACTGTATTACATTCATTTCGTGAAATTTAGAATTTCAGCTAAGATAAAATAGGATAGTTTTGTTTGTGAAAACATGTGTTTGATAAGTTCTTAAACAATCATATAATTAACACCATTCAACATGTTTTGCCATTGTAGACATTGAAAATATTATAATATTAATTATTTTTAGTTATATAATTATTAAAAATTTAAATAATTTCAACTTAAAAAAAAAGGTCACATATTAATAAAAAAAGACACATAAAATAATGAAATTTTCATTGTTAAAATAATAATATAAGTAAGATAGATTTATACATTATTTTTTAAAAATTCTTGAACACCGTAATAATTCTTATTGAGAAGAAGGGCCTTAACTTAAAACATTTTATATTTAATAATTTATATTTATATTTTATTAAAAGAATTGGTACCATACAAAATACACTCTTTCCATACGAGTAGTGGTTTCGATTTATTTGCAACTTATATTCGATATATCCCTAATGATTTAAGATATTTAAGCAAGTTAGAGAGAGTACTTATATGATGCTTCATGATAAAGTCTATCCAATTTTAGTAATTTTATTTTTTTTTACTATGGATATTATAAATAACTCGAAACGTTAGAATAGCTAGTAAGAAAATAATAATAAACAATTTTTGGTATTTTGTTAGCAGTTCTGTTTTATTGAGACTAAGAAAGTTCCACTTCTTCATCACCAAACCTCTTTCTAAAAATGTATTCATCATATCAGCCCATAGATACACTCTTTGAGAGAGAAATTGACTTACCATATCACGCTGGTCAGACGTGTTGGCAAAGCATTTTATTTCCAGTTTCCTTCTTATATATATATATATATATATGTTATATGCATATTATATCCCTTCTCTTAATTGTCTTTTACGACACCCACGGAGTAGATAGGAGGTGTTGAAATGTATTCTTATTATATTATTAAAGATGTACCTATTAATAAGAAATTATTGTACATCTTTAATTTAATGTAATCTCTGTTTCTAATTCAGAAACACAAGATTAGCAGTATGTAACGTTGTTACAGACTGAAAACATTAGGAATGGAAAAATTATATTTTCTACTGATTTCAATTAAGTAAAATAACTATTTAGTTTATTACAATTCATCAAAAGTAATATTCAAATAACCATCAAAATGTTTTAGTCATATTCAATCTGTTCATTAACAAAGACTTGTTTACATTTTCTAAAAATAAAATTTTCAGTATTTTTATAAATGAACACAGTCGAGTGGAAGTGTCATGACGTAAAATGTTACGTAGAAATTCCTACAGATACGTAAAGAAATAACAAGTATTGACCTATTTTTAGTCTGTTAACAAATGTATTTTAAATTTCATGCTAACTGTATTTTAAAGATACGATCAAATCAAACAACTTCATCATCATCATCATCATCACAGCCAACATACGTCCCACTGTTGAACTCGGGCTTCCTCCAGAATGGGAGGGAATTTGACCTACTGTACCATGCTTGTAAGACATGCTGGTATTTCGAGTTTTCCCTTTCTTCCACAGATGCCACATGCATACTATAACCCATAGTCGTCTTTTACGACATCCACGGGCAGGATAGGGAGTGGTGAATTGTATTCTTACTCCGTCACCACACGGAAACAACTTAACTAACTATATTACTTATACTGTTTTCTTGCAGTGATATTTACATTCCTTAGTAATTCAATACCCGCGAGAGAGATTGAGAAGACATATTGTATTCTTGCTTTAGACATCAGGGGAAACATTTTGTTTTTTTTTTGAAGTTATTCTTTTGGCGCGTTAGGAAAAAAAGATGAGTGTAAATTTTTACGATGCGCGCACATCGTCACGAAAAATCGACACCTTGAAATTAGTAAATTTTTTTACGATGCCCACACCATCGCAAATGTGAACTAGATAATGCATTATAATAAAACTTTTAATGTAATAAATACCTTTTTTTTCTATTATGTAATTTTTCTACAAACGCAGGATAACGTGAAGGAAAAATTTTTAAAAGGATTTTTAGAAAGATTTTTATCTTGTTACGCCAAAAAGTACAACTTCTTACGTACGTACGTAAGTACACACATACATTTTATTTATTATTTATTAGTACATTTTAATAGAATTGAAAAAAATTATCACATTTGTACTCTTACGATGTGCTATTATAATTTATGTATTTTATTTCTTCTTCTCAGACAACATACGTGTTTATAACTACGCACAAGACTAACAGTAAGAGGGAATAATCTGAGAATCTTCTCTGCCTTTTAATTTTAATATGACGGAATAAGAATTCAATTCACCACCTTCATTTCGCGTGCACCTCTTAAACGATGACTAAGTGATTTAAACAGATTTCATTACTGCAGCTGAAGTAAAACAACTACTATGTTGAATGTAATAATTAGTAGGTCAAATTCCATGTTATTTTGGAGGAGTATCCTAGTCCAGGGGTTCTTAAACTTTAAAGATAACAGAACCCCAACCGAATACCTTTTATACCTTTTATTTTACGGAACCCCATAACAAATTATATCAAGTAATGAACGGCTCTGCCCTACAGTTAATAGTAATGAGTTCTTCTTATCACTAATTTTGCGCTATTTCAAAGTAATATTTATGGTATTATTTCACAGTTAAATTACTATAATTAGAAGCTGTTTAATTTTGGCGGTACCTTGACTACAATTCTACGGAACCCCTGGATTCCATGGAACACACTTTGGGAATCCCTGTCCTAGTCCAATAGTGAAAATATAAGACTGATGCAGAGATATGCACTGATTATTATGTATGTATGTATTAACCGTATATTTTAAACATAAATATGCTATATTGTCATTATGTGAATACTTCTTAAAATAATTTCGCAAGTATAACATAAATAATAATAGTCCAACAAAAAATATTCTTTATAATAGTAGGTACAATCGTTTATAACTAGTAAAAAGTCCGTTATCCCGTGAGACAGTGTTATTATTTTAAATTAAAAGTCGTGTGAATTGTCAGTGATCATTAACAACTTATTCGTACTAAATTGTATTGTCGTAGTGAAAATGGAAAACCCGTCCGTCCATGTAAGAATCCTTACAATGCTACAATTTCATGCGTCATAAAACATCTCTACGGCATCCGAAATTCGGACGCGAGATGAAAACGAAACGAGTGGCGGCCGTATCGAATAAAATAAATCGATTTATTTTCGAAAACGATTTTGTTATTTTCTTGACATGGGATTGAGGGGTGTCGATGACAGCGTTTGTTATTTACCAGAAATTTTAAGATCGATGATCATAGTGTTTTCAACGAATGTCACTCGCTGTCGCAATACTTTTAAGATTTTTTAAACCTTTCAAAAATATTATTCGTCTTCAAAAATGTTACTAATCTGTCCTAATAAAAACTTCAAAAGGTATTTCTAGATTATTTTAGCATTGAGGTTGTCCTTTTGGTGACGAACTGAGAATACAATTCACCACTCCATATCTTGCCCGTGGGTGTGTTAAAAGACGACTAAGGGATATAATACGCACACAACATCTATGCCAGAGAAGGGGAAACTCGAAATAAAACCCACCAACCAACCTGTCTGACCAGCATGTTACACTAAAGTCAATTTTCCTCCTATTGTGGAGGAGGTTAGAGCCCAGAAGTAGGATATAAGCCGAGAGGATGATATCAAAAATAAGTATTTAAAGAGCAAATTTCTTTTTACTTTATCGCATACTACATTGTATTTTGAAATAAAATGGTCATCTGTAACTATAAATAATGCAAAATATTTTCACTCTCTTCTATTGTGGAGGAGGCTTGAGCCCAGCAGTGGGACGTTCATGAGCTGAAATGATGATGAGGTTTTCTTCTTCTCCGCCTACATATATGTTTCTCTGCTCTGTAAGGGTAGTGAAATAAATCTTCTATAACGCGCTAGTAGACGGATGGGTATAAGGTTGCTTGTCAAATTTTCCTTCTCTTGTATGGATTTTATCTAGATCCGATACAAATTACATGTAAAACAGGTTAATATACACAGATATCTTATATCTTTAAATGAGCAATTCTTGTATATATATATATATATATATATATATATATATACAAGAATTGCTCATTTCCGAGATCTAGCCGTTTCCGAGATCCTGAATATATATATATATATATATATATTCAGGATCTCGGAAACGGCTCCAATGATTTTGTTGAAACTTGTCGTACTAGAGGTTTCGGGTCCAAAAAATCGATCCAGCTAGGTTTTATTTATAGAAAATGTTGTTTTGTCCATGTTTTTAGCAAAATAATATATGACTTTAAATTTTAAAAGAATATGAATTCAAATTTCGTTGTCAACGTCATGAGTTACGATAGCTCAGTCGGGAAATTGACGAGTTCTAATTTTAGTTTTTTTGGCATTCAAACAGCGTCGGTTCGAATCTCGGTGTTATTATTATTCTCTTTTTGTATTTTTTTATATATTTTTCATTATTTATTTTTTTATCTAAATAAATTCGACAAAAATATTCCGAGTGGAGCTCGGTCAACCAGATATTTTATATTAATACTAGCAACCCGCCCTCGCTTCACCTAGGTTTCAGTCGCCTAACCTGCGTAGTTCAGGTTCTCGTGGGCATACCGGGATAAAATATAGCCTATGTTACTCCCTGATATTATAGCTTTCCATTGGTGAAAGAATTTTGTGAAAGCGTAACAAACAAAGTTACTTTTGCATTTATAATATTAAGTAACGATTTACATTATATTCTTAGACAGGGTAGGGACACGATATACGTAGTAAAAGAATTGGAGGGTCTATTAAAGATATAGCTCGTATTAAGAAGTGGACGCATATGGTATGTAAAAAACCGGCTAAGTGCGTGTCGGAGTTGCGCACGAAAGGTTCCGTATCATTATCTATAAAAAGGGCAAGAAAAAAATCGCGTTTGTTGTATTCCCATACAGCCCGCTTTAAATATTTATTTTGTTTTTAGTATTTGTTTTTATAGCGGCAACAGAAATACATAATTTGTAAAAATTTCAACTGTCTAGTTATTACTGTTCTTGAGATACAGCCCGGTGACACACAGACGGACGAACAGACGGACGGATAGACAGCGAAGTCTTAGTAATAGTGTCTCGTTTTTTCTTTGTTTACGGCACCCCAAAAATGATAATTTTCAAACATGTTATTCTCGAGATTTAATACATCAGATATGAAAAGGTAATAGTTTACCCAATTTGTTTAAGTTTTAAAATCCCTATGCAATGACCTGTCCAAAAAACAAATGTGTTATCGCATTTTAGTTTCCCATGAAAATTGTAATCCGGCTTAGAGGAAGAACAGTAGTGTCCTAAAACCGTAACGGCCTGCCAAGCGTAATTATACTTACTTATATTTCTCTTATTGGAGAGAACTATTTTCAACAATGGACTCAGAGATGCAGAAAGATCTAATGTTGAAAGATATTTTTATCATCATCATCATCATTTCAGCTCTTATGCGTCCCACTGCTGGGCTCGAGCCTCTTCCTAAATAGGAGGTAAATCGATACTGTACCACGCCGGTCAGACGAATTGGTATAGGGTTTTATTTCGAGTATTCCTTCTCTTGCATAGATGTAATATGCATATTATATACGACTGAGGGCAGTCGTCTTTTACGACATACAACGACGACCACAAGTAGGAAAGGGAGTGCTGAATTGTATTCTTAGTCCGTCACCACACGAAAGTTATTTTAAGTAGTGAAAACTTTGAATAACAAAGTTTAAAAATAACTATAAATTTAGAATAACTAGGTTATTAGCGTCCTTTGGAGTACATACGGAATGTCCAAAAAGAAATATAACATGATTGGAGTCACATACACAACTAAATAACAAAAGAAAATATATCTTAACAGTAGCGTTAATTCCTCAATAATTCCCAAACGGCGAGTGGTCATCAAAACTGCCCTTCGGTAATCCAGTAGAGCTATGCCAATCAGCACTGTTCGGAAGGGCTGTTGATCCCACAGGGATGCGAGGGATATAGTGTCAGGGGAGTGACAGGGGGAAGGGGATAAACGATGTATTGCTGAGGGTAAGTAAAAGGGGAGAGTTTTCAAAATCACTCATATGGAATGCGAAAATTGTTGAAGTGTAAATTTGTCGCCAACATTACAACAGAAACAGCAACAGGCTTAATATTTTAGACTTATCATATTTTTTACATGAAAATATTATACATTTGTGTTATAAATTTGTTTAGCACTACTACGCTACTTCGAATTTTTACTAGCTATCATTTCTGCAAAATAATACATAATTTCTGTTAATTTGTTGTAAGAATTAATCATCAGATGATTGGTGCGTACTCTATTCTGAAATAAAACTATATAATGCTGGTGACGAAGACATTTAGAATAAGAATTTATTTCTCGGTCATTACAAAATATTATATTATTAAGGCCCTTCTTGCCCGTTGGTGTCGAAAAAGACGACTAAGGACCTTTATGCGAGAGAAAGTAAACTTGAAATAAAACTCTGTACCAACCCGTCTGACCAGCGTGGTATAGCAAGTCAATCTCCCTCCCATTGTGGAGGAGCTGTAATGATGACGAAGGCCTTAGAAAAATTATGCATCTACGTAGTCTTGAGTAATTTTGATAGAATATAGAATTACATGTACCTATTACACTGTATTTCACACTTTCTATACTTTAACAGTTTCTCGTCGTTACGTTATATAAAGTTAATAAAATTTAGCAAAATAAAACGTTTAACAAAATGAAAAATACCAAAATTGTCGCTACTTACATTGTATTTTTTATTTTGAATGCAATTCAATTTAGGCCAAAAATTCTGCTTTTAATTACAAATTGCAAAATTCAACGAACAAACGTATTCAATACAGATTATCAAATTTGTTTATCACTACTACGCTACTTCGAATTTTTACTAGCTTTCAATTCTGCAAAATAATACATGATTTCTGTTAATTTGCTGTAAGAATTAATCATCAGATGATTGGTGCGTACAGCTATAATCTATACCAATAAATAAAATTGGAGTGTCTGTTTGTAATGTCAAAACAATAGGCTTTTTTCATGCTCACACAGTTATTTGCACGACACCTATGCCTAAAATAGCAATTAAAAAATTTTTGTCAGTCTGTCTGTCTGTTTGTTCCGAGTAATCTTCAAAACGGCTGGACCGATTTCAAAAATTCTTTCACCAATGGAAAGTTATAATATCAGGGCGTAAACAAGGCTATATTTTATACCGGTATTCCCACGGGAACGGGAACTACGCGGGTAAAACGACTATAACCTATAACCGAAGCGAAGCGGGGGCGGGTTGCTAGTTTTTAAATAAAATTGCTTTCTTTTTAACACTTTTCTTATATAAAAGAATAAATTAGTTCCTGATAAGCTCGTAGGTTTCGGTGTGGTGACGGAGCCTGTATACAACTTTTCATTCGCCACTCCGTACGTGGAGTGGTGGAGGAGAGTGGTGACGGAGTAAGAATACAATTCACCACTCCCTATCTTGGCCGTGGATATTGTAAAAGACGACTAAGGGATACAATAAAAGCACATAAGATCTGTGCGAGAGAAGAAAAATTCGAAATGAAACTCTATACCAACATGTCTGACCAGCATGGTATACTAGGTGTAATGCTCTCCCGTTGTGAAGCAGGCCCGAGCCCAACAATGGGGCGTATGTAGGCTGTGATGAAGATGATGATGACTCCCTAACTTGCCCGTAGGTGTCATAACAGTTGACTAAGGGATATAATATAGGGGAGACCTAGGAGAGTTGTGACAATTTTTATATAAAAATTATTATCTCAATATATAATGATGCTATGATTTTGAACTCTATATCCTACTTTACCTTAGTTATTGCTCTTTTAAAAACAGTCGTCAACTTCAAAAAAAGATACAAGGTTTCTGAGAAATTCCTCGTAAAGTGAAACTACTCCCTTTGTCACAACTCTCCTAATACCGAGGTAAGTTGTGACAAGTACCAAGTTGTGACAGCCATGAATTTGATAGATAAAGATACTTTTATATGAATTATAAACGGAATACGCATTGTTTTGCAGAAAAGTACTTTAATTGTCAATTTTGATATAATTTGTAGGAACTAACATAATATTTAACATTAACATAACAAACATTTTTTTTTTATAAATAATTATAGTATTATTACGAGATCAATGGTTTTAAAATCAGTGAAAAATCTTAATTTAATCTGATAAATAATTATGACAGACGTACTGCAGTTTGCCTCCTGTGCAATCTTCATAAGACCAACTATGTATTCCCGGCACTGATGGGTTTAGTGCCTGGAATACATTTGATCTACCTCTGGCATAGGACTCAAAGCACCATAAGCAGAAACAATCATTTTTTGCATCTTCTTCCGCACCACCTCTATTATTATTCTTGTTGTTCTTGTCCTGTCCTTGGTTTTTTAGGTTTATTCTTTTCTTACACTTTTTAACTTTCGACTTATTTCCGTTTCATTGACTTTCCAAATAACTTCTACATTTAATATTTTTTTGCTCTTCTGTAAATACCGTTGAACTAGCATAAGGCATAGATGCAGCCATATCATATTCTTTATTTTGGAAAGCCTGTTTTTTCTTTATATATCTTTGCAAAGATATATGGTTGAGATTGTGAGAGGATGCGGGCTTTCGAAGACTTGGACCTCATAATGAAATTGCTGAAACGCCAATTCATAACTTACGACACCAGCCATTCTCCTCTCAGTCTTTCGTTTATATTTATTAGACATTAGTAAAAAAAAACCCAACGCAACAGCAAACCACATGTCCAAATAAATTTCTGTAAAAAATTACATATTTAACAGGGAATTAAATTGCCGATCACCTTTTATATCAAACTTAAGTTATAAGAGTTGATTAGAAAAACAAACATATACATAAACATAATAAAAACATTACAAAAAGATGTTAAATAAGCTCACCAGAAAATGAAAGTAAAATAGGAGAGTTGTGACAGCGTGTCATAACTCTCCTATGGGCCAAAAATCGCGACCTATACAGAATAATAATTTATAATTTTAAAACAAAATGCAAACACAATAAAAAAATACAACGTGTTGAAACTTCAAAAACTACACAATATGGAAAATAATAGCAAATCCACGTTAATGCAATAGATCACGATTTAAATGCATTCAAAATATTGATAAAAAACTTACTTTTCGGTATTTTTTGCCATGCAGACGCCGTACTCACACAATCACTTGCCGTGTACCTTTAGTGCATAATTTGTCAAGTAGCGCATCACTAAAAAGACGATTATGCGTTGTTGCCACCTCATTAACGGTCATAGGTTCCGAGAAATCGTCCTCGTCACAACTCTCCTCTGTCACAACTCTCCCAAGTCTCCCCTACAGATAATATTCATGCAAGAGAAGGATAACTCGAAATAAAAATTTATATAAACCCGTGCGACCAGCATAGTATAGTAGGTCAATTTCCTTCCTTCTGCGAAGGAGACTCAAGCCCAGCAGTTGTAACGATGGTTAACGTCATCTGTGTCAATCTGGAATATGGAATACTGCAGGATGGTTATCACATAACTAACCACGCAGGCTGCTAGCAAATGTTGACAAAATGACCACTTACAATTTAATTCAAGATGGTATGTGGAATATATAGAGTTAGCACCTAAAATACCCTTCTAATATAGCTTGAGTTATTTTAAGCAATAACTTCACCAATCTACAGTTTGTGAAACTTTGTTTTAAATCTATTTTCAGCAAACTTTTAATTATTCGAATAAAACCCACACACCCTTTCTAGGTGTTAATTAATTGTAAAAGTACCTATGGACTATTCAACATAGTCCATTAAACATAAAGCCATAGCTTAACCACTACTGTTGTTTTTCCATGACCCTCTGAGTGAAATCCCTAAAGTCCAGTCGAATGACCAGTGTTAATGATCCACCTCACATCTCTAGTACAATAGGCATTGTAGTGAAAACCGAAAGAAAATTAGAGATCAGCGAAAATTGGTCGGTAAGTGACCACAACTTTTGTTTTATTCATCATACTGTACCTACTGAGAGGTGGCCTTTAATTGGATTAAAGATTGTTGATAAAAGCACTTTTAATGTAACATCTACCGAGGCGGACCGCAGTAGTTGACATTTCATTAAGAATTGCCGATTGATTTGAATGTTGCACGCTAACAGTTCATTTTAATACATAAGATTTAGCCTTAGTAAATTAGAATTTCAGTTTTATATTTAGATATTACTGAATATATTTCATTAAGAAGTAGTTAAAGGTTAGTAGTTTAAGGTTAGAATATTTTAAGACGCCTTTTTACAGTTTAGTGGGTAAATTAGTCGAAATAAATTCCAACAGCTTTACTATATCATAGCAACGCGTAATATTCAATATTATTTTCATATTCTTATCTTTACGGGTGATGTTTTACCACGGAATCTATCGGAAAGGTCCACATTATACCAATTTACCTAATGTTAGTGTATTTATTTATCAAAACAAATTAAAAATTTAATAATTCGGTTTTCAATTAACAAATAAGTTTTTTTAATTCCTAATTATCAAATGCATTTCTAAATTAAACAAGAAAATAATAAGTTCTTCTTCAAAACGAATGTAAATTGAGGTTTTGGGGAAATCTTGTGAGGACAAAAATTGATCAATAATTTGTATTGAATACGTTTGTTCATTCAATTTTGCAGTTTAAAGCACAATTTTTGACCTAAATTGAATTGAATTCAAAGTAAAAAATACAATGTAAGTAGCGTCAGTTTTGGTTATTTTTCATTTTGTTAAAGTATTTTGTTAAATTTTATGAATTTTATATAATGTAACGACGAGAGACTGTTAAAGTATAGAAAGTGTGAAATACAATGTAATTAGGTACATTTTATTTATATTTTACATATTCTATCAAAATTACTCAAGGCTAAGTAGATCCATCGTTTTTCTAAGGCCTCCGTCATCATTACAGCTCCTCCACAATGAGAGGGAAATTGACTTGCTATGCCACGCTGGTCAGACTGGTTGGTACAGGGTTTTATTTCTAGTTTTCCTTCTCTTGCATAGAATTCCTTAGTCGTCTTTTATGACACTAATGGACAAGAAAGGAAGTGGTGAATTGTATTTTTACTCCGTCACCACACGAAATTTATTTAGGCCTTAATAATATAATATTTTGTAATGAGCGAGAAACAATTTCTTATTCTAAATGTCTTCGTCACCAGCATTACATAGTTTCATTTCAGAATAGATTACTTGGAATATATCAGGGGAATATTGGCAATCATTAACGATCGCTGCCAATAAACTGTAGTAATTGTCATACACAGGGTATTTATTTATAGCTACATATTAATTTGTAGAATTATAATACACAGTATTTCCGTGCGGAGACGGAATTAGAATACAAATCACCACTCCTTGGATGTCGTAAAAGACGACTAAGGGGCATCATACGCATTTAACATCTATGTAAGAGAAGGAAAACTCAAAATAAAATCCTATACCAACTTCGTGGTCAATGATCAATTTTTCTCCTGTTATGGAGGAGGCTGAAGCACAACAGTGGGACGTATATGAACTGAAATGATGATGAAATTTTAGTATATAGAGTATTTAATTTTTTTAAGCCTTTATCTTTAAGCCTTATCTTGCCCGTGCATGTCGTAAGAGACGACAAAGTGATATAACATGCACATAACATCTGTGCAAGAGAAGGAAGACTCGAAACAAAACCCTATACCAACATGTCTGACCAGCATGGTATAGTAGGTCAAATGCCCTCCCATTATGGAGGAGGCCCGAGCCCAACAGTGGGACGTATGTGGGCTGCGATGATGATGATGATGATGAAGCCATTAGAATGAAATATCAAGAGCTGTTTCTTGGTAGAAAAGTCTAATTCATTTCTACAGCCATATATGTCTCACTGCTAGACTCAAACGTCCTTTCACAATGGCAGGAAAACTAACGTAATATACCAAGCTAGTCAGACGGCTTAGTAAAAGACGACTAAAGGATATAATATACATAAAATGTCTATGCAAAAAATGCAAAAACTCGAAATAAAACCCTATACCAACCTGTCTGACCAGTGTGGTACAGTAGGTCAATATCCCTCCTACCTTTTTTAAAAAATTTTTTTTGGTGTGGGTTACGCTCGGCGCACTCCTCGCACCACTCCGTCCGGGGCGGCAGAGGGGCGTAAGTATGCACACCTGTAACCCACCCGTGACACGTCACCTTCGTCGTTGGTCCGACCACCGGAGCAGGGTGACTTTACGTCAGTGGTAAGTCCGACGGAATACCCCTTGAGGAGTACCCTCTCCTCGACCGACGTCCCCCCCTCAGTAAGGAGCCTCTAGCCTAGTAGTGGGACGTATATGAGCCGAAATGAATAATGATGAATGGTGTATTATTTCTCAAAGGTTTTTTTTCTTCAGTAAGATATATCCTAACTAATATTGTAAATGCGAATGTTTCTTTTTTTTGTTGTAAATAATATACCGATTTTAAAAATTCTCACACCAATGGCAAGTTACATTATCAGCGAGTAGCATCGGTTATATTTAATCCTCGCATTCCCACGGGAATGGGAACTACGTGGGTGAAACCCTTCTTAAATTTTTTTCTGCTATGAAAAACTACATTATGAGCCAGTAGCGGTGTCTATATTTTATCCCTGTATTATCATGAGAACAGGAGAATTTGCTAGTATCTCTTATAATGTACCCGAAAGGGTATTCCGTCAGGCCGACCACTGACGACAAGTCACCCTGCTCCGGTGGTCGGCCCAACAACGAGGCGACGTGGGTACGGGTGGGTTATGGACCCGCGCGCCGTCCTTTCATCGCCCCGAACGAAATGGACCACGTGTGCGTTTACCATAGCCCACCTATAAAAAAAAAATATCTCTTATAATAATGCATCGGTAATAATGTCATATATTTCGACCACTATTTTTCTCTTTAACGAAAAATATGTAATTATATCAGATTTTTTATTAGGATGTTAGTTTAAAATTTATATTTTAATAAGCCCCTGGTGGCAAACGATTCGATTAGTGAATAAAATGGCGTTTATAAAACTGGCTTCAGCATTGGTATTATAAATACAAATTCACATAACATAAAAACTAAAATAAAAAATTCACACAATATAAATCAAACTTTATTAATACTATATATAAAATGGAAACGGAAATAAAATCTACATAATATATTAAGCGGCGAACGTATGGTCGGCGTGGAAGGCTCGCCAGGCGGCATGTCAAGCAGCAGGAGTTCCCTGGTTAAATTGAAAAACAATCTCCCACCATTTTCGCTCGCCGAACGTAATAAATCTATGTACAAAAATTCTACACGTTATTTATGAAATCTATCAGACAAGACCGAACTATGTCTTTGTTGTGGCGGCCGCACATAGGTACGTATACGGCTGTCTAAAAAAAGTTTTGATTGCTGCATTAATATATTTTTATTATACGCGATTTTATGTGATATATAATTATATTTTAATAGCGAAATAATTATCTTTATACTCTTAATACTTAGTTGTAATCATCTTACATTCATTTACTCAATATATTATTCTGTAACTATAACTTATAATTTTTACTAAATGTGGGCGAAAGAAAGAAGGAGGGTATTATTTAATTGGGGGAGAAAGAGATAGAGTATCTAATTGATATTACTTATAGCTAGTTTTTTGAATGCAATTTTATTGCATATTCACATCAGTAAAACTTCTGCGTAAACAATCTTCATGGACAATACAGAATTTTGTACAGAATATATTGCAAAGCAATTATTTTGCAATCTATTATAGATATTAAGTTAAAAATTTAAAGAAGAAAGAAAAAAAAGGTTTAATTTAATCCTAGGTAATGAGCCAGAAAAGATACTAACTTGACTGACCAGTACATCATCATCATCATCATCATAGCAGCCTATGGATGTTCCACTATTGAGCCCAGGCCTCTTATGCTATGGGAGGGAAATTGATCTACCTACTACCACGCTGGTCAGACTGGTTGGTATAGGGTTTTATTTCCAGTTTTCCATCTCTTGCAATGATGTTATATGTATATTATATTCCGTAGTCGTCTTATACGACACCCGCGACCGAAACAGGGGGTAGTGAATTGTATTCTTATTCCATTACTACACGGGGGCACAGTGCCGTAGTATAATAAAGTCAAAAATATATATAGTTATTATAATGATATGAGTGAAATATCACGGATAAGGCAAAGCTTAACAGGGCCTAAAAGTGATTCATAAGATTTATTACGGAAATAAGTATAGCATAAACTTTGGATGGCGCGGCATTTTTCTTGAGTTGCTTAAAGGTTCGTACGTAAGTATATTTACCTGTTTCTCCAAACTTGCCATGTAAACTTCTTGTTGGGTTTAATACTGCGTTGAATATACTCATATATCTATTATCCTGATTTTTTTAGTAGTAAGAACAAATTTCACCACTCTCATTCCTACCATTGCGTATTGTAAAAGACGACTAGGTAAGGGATACAACATACACATTACCACGTTGCCTGCGTCATCATTTTCTAAGAACTTTCAGCTGGTGCTTTGGAGACCTAAAAGATCTCGTAACTAACCTACCCTGTGGTGCGTTTGAGACCTAATCAGTCTCCTAAAAATACGGTTTAGAAAATAACACGTTAGCGCCTCCCGCAAGGAGTGAAAACACGATTATAGTCAACGCACAATACTAAAATTCTGCAACAGATTTGATAGATCTCGTAACGCAACGAACGTGTTACATACAAGAGAAGGTGGATCCATGCAAGAAAATAAAAACTTTAACCACCAACCCTAAGTTTTAATAGTAGGTCAATTTTCTTCTTACTGTGCTCAAAAATGGGACATATATCCGCTGAGATGATGATCTTAATTTACGTTATAGAAATAATATTTACTGATATTCACAATTTACTAGAGAGATCATATAACAATTAAAAGTACTTTTAAGTATTTTAATACAAATTAATTTTGTTTTTTCTGACTTCTAAATATTAAGGTAATTTTTATCCTATTGTGGAGGAAGCTCGAGTCTAGCAGTGGAATGAATGAGCTGAGTTATTGATTAAATAATGTTGCATTTTGAAACACTGAAAAGTATTCAACGCGTCGAAACGCTAAAAAAAATTAAAACGTAAAATTACTTTATAATTCCATCGATCTTCACAAATAGCATCTAAAAATACTATAGAAAAAGGTTAAAAAGACCTTAAATTTTAAATCCTTACTTTAATAAAGTTTAAAACTAAATAGTATCGTATTTCTATGCCATGCAGTGTACAACGATGTGGCTATTGTGAGATTAATTGTATTAATCATGCCTAGTGACAGCTATTACATTTTTGGTGCTCGACTTTTGGCTCGACTCGCTCACCAAACCGAGTTTCACTATACAATACAACAATGTACCATTTTCGGTTGAAACAATTATGAATCTATTTCGATTGTCTGTCAAAGATGTGAAATTGATTGAAATATATTACAAAAGTCCCACTGTGGTTTAAAATTTTATAATTGATTTTATTGTTTCGCATTTATGAAACCGTGTAAAGTAATCTCGTGTGAAGATCTCTAAATAACATTCAAAGGTTTATAGAATATAATAAAACCATAAACCTGGGCCGATATTATTCTATATTTATCATAAGAAGCGATTAAAGAATGTTTGTACTCTTAGATACCTAACATGACTGCAAGAAAAAACTCGGAATGGAACCCTGTGCCTGTCTAGCTAGGCTGCTAAATTAGATTAATTCGCGCTACCATCTATTGAAAACCTGTGTTTAAAAGTAAGAGGTACATACAGAAGCCAAAAAAAATAAGAAAAACAAGATAAAATTATATATATTTTAAGGAAGAATTAAATAAAATATATTTTTTTGTAGTTTGGCATGATTTTTTTATCCCTGTGATGACGAGGTAAGAATAAAATTCACTATCCTAGGGGATAAATCCTATCTATGGTATCATAAAAGACAACTAGAGGATATAATAAGCATATAACATCTGTAAAAGGGAAGAAAAACTCGAGATTAAAGCCTATACCAATCCGCCTCACTAGCGTACGTCATTTTCCTCCTATTGTGGATGAGGCGAGGCTCGAACCCAGCAGTAGCACGAGTATTTTAATTGCAATATCCGTCTAAAGGTCACTTAAGTTTTCATTGGCAGTCCTTTGAGAGTAAAAAATCAAAACGAGGGCCATAAATACATTCAAATATTTTTGTTTCATACTTTTTTATTACCTTGCTGTATGGCTACGAATGCTTTGGTAGTATTCGTCGTATCCCCCACATTACTCGAGGGTGTCGTAAATGACGACTAAGGGCTTTACATCGATTTAGGATACCTCTGTCAGTTGCCTTCTGGTCAACAATTACATTCTCAAGGAGGCTGGACGTAAGACCGATCATAAAACTATCGGTAAAACTTATTGCAGTGTTTACTGTGGCAGATATTGCGTCCACAAGTAATTAGGACAAGAGCAGAATAATCACGATGACGACTTTATTAATTATCCTTGAATATTCTATGAAAGTTATATATTCTTTGCTTGTCTATACCAATAAATAAAATTGGAGTGTCTGTTTGAAATGTCAAAATAATAGGCTTTTTTCATGCTCACACGGTTATTTGCACAACACCTATGCCTAAAATAGCAATTAAAAAATTTTTGTATGTCTGTCTGTCTGTCTGTCTGTTTGTTCCGGGTAATCTTCAAAACGGCTGGACCGATTTCAAAAATTCTTTCACCAATGGAAAGCTATAATATCAGGGCGTAAACTAGGCTATATTTTATCCCGGTATTCCCACGGGAACGGGAACTACGCGGGTAAAACGACTATAACCTATAACCGAAGCGAAGCGAGGGCGGATTGCTAGTGTACTAATAAAGTTTATTACAAATTGTCTTTTAATATGAAAGCAGTATTTTCACAGCAATGTCGTTAGAAACATAGGCAATACTACCCTTTAATATCTTTATTGATTGCAGATATTACAATTTTGCATTAAATTTAAAATATCTGGTTGACCGAGCTTCGCTCGGAATATTTTTGTCGAATTTATTTAGATATATATTAGTAAAAAATAAATAATGAAAATTATATAAAAATATTACAAAAAGAGAATAAATAATAACACCGAGATTCGAACCGACGCTGTTTGAATGCCACATAACCCAAAATTAAAACCGGCCGTCTCCCCAACTGAGCTATCGTAACTCATGACGTTGACAACGAAATTTGAATACCTACATATTCTTTTAAAATTTAAGATCATTATATTGTTTTACTAAAAACACGGACAAAACAACATTTTCTATAAATAAAACCCAGCTAGATCGATTTTTTGGACCCGAAACCTCTAGTATGCCAAGTTTCAACAAAATCGTTGGAGCCGTTTCCGAGATCCTGAATATATATATAGGTATATATATATATATATACATATACAAGAATTGCTCGTTTAAAGATATAAGATAAGATATTTAAATAATCCTAAATTGTACATAAATTAAAAAAGAATATTTATTTTCCGTTTGGTGACAGAGTAAAAATACAATTCACTATCCCATTTCTTGCTCGTGGGTCGACAATGGTCGAAATGACGATTAAGGAATTTAGTCATCATAATTTCAGCCTATTGCTGTCCACTGCTGGACGTAGGCCTGCCTGATGTTACGCCACAGAGTGCGGTCCTGTGCCACCTGCATCTAAAGATGACCAGAAAATTTCACCAGGTCGTCCGTCCCACCTAATGTGGGCCGTCCACTGCATCGTCCGTTACATGGTTGCCACTCGAGAACCTTTCTTCCCCAGCGGTTGTCGGTTCGTCGAGCGATGTGGCACGCTGAGCGACTTTGAGCTTGGTTATGAGGCCTACATTTAGGGACCATATTGCTGTGCTGTAAGTCATCACTGGTGACATACAGTGGTAGACCTGTGTTTTCAGATACTAAGGTATGTTGGACAAGAAGATTCTCTTAAATGATTTAGTATGCAAATAATATACAGTCGAAATAAAAGCCGTATAGGCAAATCGTCTGACGAGCGTAAATCTATAGCACTTCCATTCTTGTTCAAGCCAAGGATCAAGTCCAGCATTGAACATATATCAGCTGAGATGAAATGGTAAAAAAAAATATGCTGTTGGATTTAAAATTAGTGTTGCCAAATGGATAACTAAGGCGAGTTATTATCTTGCAATTACGCAACCTCACTTATTTTTAACCTAAACCTCGCGGACTGACCGTGAACTCTGTAAATTGTTCGAAACGTCGGGTAATCAAAAAAGTAATACAAACGTGATATAAGCCGTAAAGTGGTTTTATTTATAACCTCACTTATCTTAAAAAATATCAATTACTGTGTAAGAAAACGGATAGGTATTAATAATTTTTTCAATTACAAATATAAAAAAATACTACTACGTTTTTTTTTTACTTCCTAAACCAATTATAGTTACTTCAAAGCAATCAAGCATAACAACAGACGATTATTAATATGATCGTAATTGCTATAATAACACAACGTTCATATGCAGAAGGTATGCTTAAACTTACATTATAAAATTGCAAAACAGCTGATAAATAACAAGATGGATTAAGTTTTAAGAGCTTTTATCCATTAAGCTGATGGCTCTTAAAACTTAATCGATCTAGTAGTGACTTCATCATAGCTATTTTCTATACATTAATCATTATAAAAAGCTCCTGAAAGAAAATTGTGATTGAAATTTAAAATTGTATTACTTTATACATTTTTTGCAAATTAATATTTATTCACGCTGTGTGGCAGCGGCAACGAATACTACCAACCTTTAAATTGTTCGTGGATGTCGTAAAATTTGACTAAGAGCTTTACATAGACCCACCAGCAGTTAAAGAAGTAATGGGCAAGTCAAGTAAGCCGTTAATCAGACGGATTGCCATGCGGCAATATTTCGTGTTTTCTTTTTGATGTTATCTGCATTGGCCTTTACGATAGAATGAAGGGGTGAAGTAACGATGCTTGTATTTATAATCTAGAATATTATCAATTATAGGAAATAGATTACTATTAAAACATTTCACGTATGCTTCATTACTTATCCAGTCTTAAAGAGAGAGTGAAAGATATGTAAGTATCTAAGCTTGAGTTTTTATTTTATGCATACTGCATATTAATGGCAGATAACCTAATAATAAGGACGACAACGAAGGAATTTAATCAACGAAGATTATTACCGTTGTCTAAACCGTGTGATAACGGAGTAAGAATACGATTCGTCACCCTCTACCTCTACTTGTGGGTGTCGTAATAGACGATTAAGGGATTTAATATAGGTACATATAACATATATGAATGTGATGAAAACTCAAAAGAAACCCTACACCATCCCGTTTGACTAAGGTAGTGTAGTAGGATAAGTATCCTCTCATTGTTGAGGAGGCTCCAGTCGAGCAATGGGACGTAAATGATGATTACCGCTGTCTTGTAGATTTTTGATGTTAATTTTTAAACAGTTTTTTTGGGTGGGCTATGATCCGAATGTACGTCGTCCGTTGGATGGACTGTTTTCCCTCCCCATCGCCATTGGGGACTGGACACTGGTATTCTCCACTTCACTGGAATTCTTGCCCCCCGTGACCAGCTTGGGATGGCCCCTGGACGGGAACTTTTCTACAACACCGCAGTTTTGGTTTCTCCTGCAATTATTCGTCGATACATACGTGAAATCCATCTATTAGACTATCTACATACATTGTTGCTTGCTTTTCTAAGGAGCGATACTGTGATAATAGCTACGCTTAACAGGCGGATTGGCTACGCAAATGGTGTTGTAAGTTTCACAGAAGAGTATTGCTGTTGATAGCCTGGTCTCTCAGCTAATTTTTACCATTCCCAAGGAAAAAAGATAATGATATATTGTATGTTTTAAACGCTTATATTGGCTTGGTTTCTTTGTAATGAAATCTTTGATCGTACTTTTCAAATCCTTCTAAACGTCGGATTAATTTGTAACTTGGCACACTTTTCAATACAATAATTTAAAGAGTTTATCCTTACAGGACTTCTTTTTTTATATTCATGGATAAGATATTCGCGTGCCTCGTTAGATATCAATATCGCTTTTTCCTGCATGGCACATTTTAGTTTGGTTATCTATCAACAAAAGTTTATTAGTTTTTAAACTACATATTCGGGTTGTGAGCCTTCAGCACTCGCCCAACGGTCCGGTTAAACGGTCACAGCCATCTGTGGCTAAAAACTATAGTCACACAAAAAAACTACATATCTGGGTTGAGATGCCTTAGCACTTACCTATATGTACTTCGCAAAAGCCTGTGAAAGCCATCTGCAGCTAACAGCTAAAGGTACACAAAAAACCGCACATTTTATTAATTGAGACTACACGGAGAATAAGTAATATATAAAGATCTATGTATATGTAAAAGTCTATATAATATTTGTAGCTGTCTGCTACACTCAGCATTTGTATGAATGACGTGACAACGTGAACAGTACGCATGTATTCGATTCGTCTCGCTGGCTCTCGTCGTACATGGAGCTGGTACGCAATCATCAATTATAGTCGATTGTAACATAGATCAAAGAAACCGGCGACTCATGCGCAACATAAATGTAAATTATGATATACCTAGAAAGGATTAGATTTGTGAAATTTTATTCTAATGTTGGTCGAAGATTTGGCCAGGAAGAGAATAATGCTAAAACCGCCAGACTAGGTAGAGGAGTTGGCAATCAAAGTTGATGTTTTTGGTTTCTTAGAAGAGCGCTGCTGCCCACTCCCCTGGTGCTGGGGAGTGATGGCTGCTCTAGTAGTTAACTCGTGATTGGGTGCCGCTTGTGGGAATTGGTCCAACCATAATAGCTGTAATTATAATACGTATCTAGTGGTTTAAAAGGCATCACACTGGAGCTAGTACCTATTTACAAGACATATTGTAAACAATTATAAATTTAGTAAGAAAAAATAAAAATAATTGACAAGCCCGTTGAGTTTCTTGCCAGATCTTCTCAGTAGGGGTCGCGTTCCGATCCGGTGGTAGTAAGTTCGATTAATTGTGTGAAAATTAACAATATGTAAGTGTCCTCTCGGGGTTTATGCATAATAAGATTTGAATTTGCTTAGGTACTTAGCCAGATTTGGACTCCCACGGGCCAGTATAAAATGGTGGCAAGTCTAATTCTTAATTCATCATTCATTTCAGCTTATATATGCCCCTCCTGTTGATCTCGAGGCTCTTCCTCCATAATCAAAGGGACATTGAACTATTTTATCATGCTGGTCAGACAGTGATTAAACCTTTGCCAATAACTGGAATTCTACTTGAAATCAACAGCAGCGCCACCTACCGGGTCCAATTTCATCAATGTCATCAGTCTAGGCGTTTAGGAGTTCAGTGAATACACACGTACACAAGAAATATATATGTGTATGTATAAAGATATATAAGCCTTACGTATATTTAATTAGAAACTGGGTTAACATATACGAAACCAATCTTCAAGCGTAAGATATAAACAAAGGGTCTTAGCCGATCGATCGTGAGGCACCAAGCTGATTTGATATATTCAGTTGCTGCAGAATCGTGAGCACGAATGCGCACTTTGATTTATTGCCCATCAGAGCACATATATACCTACGCAACACGAACGTAGTTATAAAAAACAACGTCATTTCAACAACTCCTTTTTTCAATAAGGATCAAATAATCATTAATTGATTATTTGAATGGCAATAATGATGGATAATAAATAATTTGTTTTGTATACCTTATGCTTGTAAATGATTGATTGTAATGTAAATATTAACTGTATTTTTAGATTCCGGATAGATCCAACTAGACAATGTGTGGAGTGAGGAGGTGGTTTGCCGTGTGGGGGTGGATTAGGAATACAAATCACCACCCCCTTTCTTGCCGGTGGGTGTCGTAAAAGACGACTAAGGGATTATACTGTGCATACAATATCTATGCAAGTAATGAAAAATTCGAAATGAAACCCTATACTAAACCGTCTGACCAGCGTGGTATAGTAGGTCAATTTCCTTTCCATCGTGAAGGGGGCTCGAGTCTAGCAGTGGGACGTATATGAGCTGTGATGAAGATGATGAGATATAATGTCAGTTATTTTAAGTATATTCAAATGTTAACTGTAATAACTTCAGAATATACCTATATATCCCATCGGGCAAAGGTCTCTTTCAAAATTATTGTTATCCTGCTTTTGTCCTGAACCGGGGATTTAGTTAGGCACCCGCGGAGAGGCTAGCCTCGCAACGGCAATTGGCTTCCCAGGGGACGTCAATGAGAGAGGGTACTCCCTTGGGGTATTCCGTCAAGTCGACCACTGAAGTCAAGGGACTCTGGACCGGTGGTCGGCCCAACGACGAAGGCGACGTGCTATATGGGTGGGTTACGGGGCCGCGCGCTACCCCTCTGTCGCCCCAGACGGAGCCGAGCGGCGGGTGCGCTGACCGTAGCCCACACTAAAAAAAAAACCTGCTCTTGTCCCAATTACTCGGGGTCGACTCAATAATATACTCTTCTTTCATTGTGCGCATTGCAAAAGTTTTCACAATAATTTTATGATTAGCTGCCTGCTTGACGTCCTTGGTAAAGTAATTGTTGACCAGGATGCATTTGATGGAGTTGACCCAGGTCGTTCTTTTATGGCTCAGAAGAGGGCACGGCAGCCTTACATTTAGGATGGTACAGGTGCTTACCGGACATGGGGTCTTCGGTAAGTACCTGCACAGAATTGGAAGAGAAGAGGCCCCAGGATGTAGTGAGTGTGGCGCGCTAATCGACGATGCGCGCCACACACTGGAAGTATGCCCCGCCTGGGGGCCTCGGCGCCACGTCCTGTCAACGGAATTGGGAATAACAGACCTGTCGCTGCCGACCATCATCTCCAAGATGCTCGGCAGCGACAGCTGTTAGTCGTCAATGGCCTTCTTCTGTGAGGCTGTCATGACAAGGATGGAGGCCGCAGAGCGGGCACGCGAGGCGCTTGCGTCCGCTGACTCGCTTCGCCAGCGACGACCAGGGAGGAGGAGACGCCGCTATGCGCTCGCTAGAATGTTATCAGATGATCTCTCCGGCACCCCGTAAAAGCGCGGAAGAGGCCGCTGTGGTTTTAGTGGGTATTTCGGTCATTTCTGTGGCTGGCGAGTCCTACACACACCCCCCTGTCTGTAACCAGTGGGTGATAGTGCGTAAATGCATTTCCACAGCGTGAAAAAAAAAAAGGGTCGCTCTTTTATACGATTTCTTTATTATAACAGCTGTTGTGACAACAGTGTTTGCCTAACAATGCAAAAGGTTAATCTTGCCGATGTGCTAAATTTTATATGCCCAGATAGGCTCCTATGCGTTACAGAGCTATAATTTATATACTACAATGGCCTGCTTCAAACATCCAGCTATATACTATAATAGAAAAAAAAAATATCATAATGAGATCTGATTTAAAGTTCCTAAACACGTTAAATAAAGATGACATCAGCCTTCAACCCTATTAAACTAAAATCATTATTTTTCTTTTATATTATTCAATTTAGTGATATATTTTTTTTGTCAAACTTCTTTGTTACCATCTTTCTGCCCTTATCACAATTCTTATAAGGTAACTTAATCATGGATGTCGTAAAATACGACTAAAGATTATAATATACATATAATATCTATGTAAGAGAAGGTAAACTCGGAATAAAACTCTATATCAACACACAAGCCAATTTCAAAGGTCACCTTCCCTTTTATGAAAGAGCAAAAAGCCTGGCAGTGGGACATATTAAATACATTACGGTTCGTAGTAACTCTGGCTGCTACGAAACGACATATTTAAATTTCCTTGTTTCATCATACAAATGATCTCAAATGTAGAAGTGCGACTAGTTTTTTTTAAGTGACCCAATTACACGGGATGTGTTGAATGGAGGCTATGTTTACAAACATCATAACCTAGGCTAATGATGAACGACAGGGCGTGCGAGGTAATCAGCGTGCCGTTGACCCCGGTAATGACTGTCCGATGACGTTGCATGTACCAAGCACGTGCTCCACACACACAATGGGAAATGAGACAGATGCTAGTTTTTATGCTAATTTTGATTGCTTGTTATTGATTGGTTTTTAATTTATTTTTTTTACAGCGAGGCAGTTTTGTAAAGTATTATTTGTGTTTTGTTAGTCTGTGAATTTTGACAGTTGCTGCTAGTAATTTTTGTTAGTCTGTGAATTTTAACAGTTGTTGATGATTTTTCTTTAAATATAACAGAAAACGCATATTTTTATCGCCTCTAATTATTCTCGTGTGTATCGGAAGATCAACATTAAAGCAACACCAACACACACCAAATTGCGCTATTATGCAAAATATATAGGTAGAATCGTAGGAAATCCACAATCGACAGCACAATATAAAATAAATGAGGCATGTAATGATCCTCCACCATATCCATTGACCAGATAGTAAATTTGGAAAGTGGTTTTGAATGGTCGAAAATTTATGTTTTCTTCAGTTCTTAACGCCCCATTATTGGTCATGGGCTTCCTTCAATAGGAGCGTGAAGTTTTTGTAGGTAAGTACTACTCTCTGATCAAACGGGTTGCTATAGAGTATCGTGGAAAAGAAGAAGTGGTGAGTTGCATTCGTGCCTACTATATTGTTATATGACGTTATCATCATTCATCATCATTTCAGCTCATATACGTCCCACTGTTGGGCTCGAGCCTCCTCCACTGTAGAAAGGAAATTGACGTTACCATACCATGCTGGTCAGACAGGTTGATATAGGGTTTTATTTCGAGTATTCCTTCTCTTGCATAGATGTTATATGCGTATCATATCCCTTAGTCGTCTTTTATGACATCCACGGGTAGGATAGAGAGTGGTGATTTGTATTCTTACTCCGTCACCACACGGAGAATGGCGTTATATAAAACATAAATTTTGAAATAAAACTGTTTTTACGAAATTTATGGAGTTTATATTTTTTTTTTATATCAATCTCACTTTTTTTCTCACTGTCCGGGGCGATAGAAGGGCGACGCACGCGGGCCTGTAACCCACCCGTGACACGTCGCCTTCGTTGTTGGACCGACCACCGGTGCAGGGTGACTTACCGTCAGTGGTCGGCCCGACATATCAATCTGTCTAACCAGCGTGATATGGTAAATCAGTTTCCCGCCTATTGTGAAGAAGGCTCGTGTCTCAGTGAGACGTGTAGGAGATGAGATTATTTGATTTTTAATTTCTCGACGTTTCGGACATTTTACAAGACATTTTGCATACATTACAATAGCTTTTAATAGAACTTAGAACTACACTAACGGACTCATAAACTGCATCAAAGTAAAAAACGACTTTGAAATAAATATTTTAACCAAGTATGCAAACTTTCTACACAGATTTAAATTGAAACATCTAGATTGGTTCGTTAACTTTAAAACAGCGTAGGGTCATATCCTTAAGTTTAAGTTTGTGTACTGGAAAGGACCTTAAAACTTTTTTGAAGAAAAAACAGAAATTTAAAGAAAATTGGTTTAATTAAAAAATTGGTTTTAACAATAGACACAAACTTTATGCAAGGGTTTTTTTTATGTTTTAATAAGGTGTATTACATCCACGTGCCCTAATTACGGATTCTAATGGGTTCCGCATAGATTTGATTAGGGTTATTAAAAGATCTTGCGGAATATTGTCCCATTCTTCTGAAAGTGCTGTTCTTAGTTGTGCCACTATCGTAGGCACAAGATTTCTCGCATATACAGCTCTTTTTAAATTGTCCCAAAGATGCTCAATGGGATTAAGATCCGGGCTGCGTGCTGGCCAATTCATTGTACGTATCCCAACCTCTTCGCAGTATTGTCGAACTTGTGCAGCAGCCTGCGGCCGGGCATTATCCTGCATTAAAGTAAAATTTTCGTCTATAAATCCCATGTAAGGTACCACGTGATCTTCTAAGATCTCTGTTATGTAGCTATGTGCAGTCAAACCCACTCTACTACCGTTTTGACGGGCCATGTCTATGAACACAAGTTCTGTTCGCCCGTTCATTGATATGCCACCCCAGACCATGCACGAACCGCCTCCAAAAGGAACACGCTCCTCAATGCAACTTTGAGCATATCGCTCCCCACGTCGATGATAGACTCTTCTGCGCCCATCTGCACCATATAAACATCTCCTACACTCGTCTGTGAACAATACGGAAGCCCATTGCTCATCTGTCCAATTTAGGTGATCACGCGCAAATCTTAAGCGAGCTTGTCTGTGAACTACAGACAACTTTGGACCATTTGCTGGTCTAAAAGGGGTGATATCCGCTTCCTTTAACCTTCTTATTGTTCGTGCACTAACGTTTACTCCACGCACTTCATTAAGCTCTGTTTTGATGTTAACTGACGTGAGGAAACTATTTCGCAGGGAAATTGTAACAATAAATCTATCTTCACGACCGGTGGTTGCTCGAGTTCTGCCTGTACCACGTCTCCTTTTGTAAGAATCTGTCTCCACAAACCTTCTGTATATTCTAGAAACCGTAGACTGGTTTAAATTTAAATTTCTACCAATCGTTCGTTGATCCAAGCCCTCCCGCACCAATGCTACAATTTGAGCAGCTTGTTCGGACGAAGTATCCATATTATGGTTCAGAAACTCTCAATGAGTTAAAAAGCTAACCCAACAATTCTGCTGGTAACAATAATTCAATTGACAAAAGAATAAAAAATCAATAAGAAACAATTTTAAAACTTTGCTATAAATAACACGCAAATCTGATACTACGAGTAAATTTTCTTTTCCCGGCTATATTCATTTGTTTTACTGCAGTTCTATTTTTAAATATTGCTTTTTTTTAAGATTAAGGGCCAGTCTCTCCATATTTATATAATTTAATCTAAAAAGTTTGCATACTTATTAAAAAAATAATTTCAAAGTAATCCTGAAGTTTGATGCAGTTTATGAGTCCGTCAGTATATATGTACTACAATACTCAGCATATCATTCATTAAAATATCACAAAAATAGAAAAAGAGCCACTTTAATTCATAAATATATATTAATAACAGTTCGCATACTGTAACCATTATTAGTTCAACGAAAAATCACAATCTCAGAATAAAATTATTTCATGAACAGACTCATTCAAGCAGTTCCCTATATTATAAGTATGCGAAACTTTTTAACACATAAAACAATAGCATTAAAATACCAAGCGCCTGTAGTCGCATGGTTTACATAAACGATGACTTGCATTATTTTACCTACTCATTTGTCACTATAAGTAAGACAGTTGCCATAGTTATTTATTATTTTTAATTCATGCCATTGTCTTATAGTGTGTCAATTCCGTCAGATTTCTGGTCATCGCGTCCAGTATTGAGCCGTCAGTGCAATGAAGACAAATAGTTAGCATGACTTTCAAAAAGAAAGTGTTTGCGCAAATTGAATAAAATGCAGTTATACTGGTATACATCTCTTTTAATATTGGGGTTATAATAGTAGTTTTTGCCCGTGACTTCGTTCCAGTAGAAAACATTTGTGACAGAAGTAAACACAGATAGCTGTGCAGGGTTCTAGGTCCTACGGGCCTAACAGATTGCCTGATGATATAAGCAACCTTTAGAGAATCCTAGCGGCCTGAATCACTCAATACATTAGCGAGATTGGCTCCGTTTCATCGGAAGCTTGGTTCTGTTTTCGAAAGGTGTATTCGAGGATAATGGCCTGAACTACGTGCGAGTCTCCATGTCGTGAGGTGCTGTAGTCGGTCTTGGGCCTACCCTGTAAGATATTAGCTATAACTGGACGTTACGAACCCCCAAGTTAACCAAGGAGCAGGGTTTAATCTGCTACGCTAACGGGGAAGCCGGTAGATAGCATTATTTTCCATTGGCCCATCGGCTTGTAGAAGCTATTTTCGCCCTATGCTGACTCTTGCTGAACATGACATGGGTGGATCCAAAAACCCATATCGACAGCTATACGTGGGGGTTTTCCTTTATGGCGCTCATATGTGGGTAATATCCATCCAGACCATCATCTTCGGGCATTTTTGAGATTACCACCGAGAGCTATTGAGCACTGGCTGGAACTTGCTCATAGGATTTGGAGGAGAGCTGAACGCTACGGCGGATAGATGGACGGATGATCTTTTTAATCTACCCACTATTTTTCCTAGTTTTCGATTAAATGTGACTTATTAATAATTAACTTAATCATCTATGATAATATCTAAGAAGGTTTTCGTCGACTACATGCTATGGTTATATGTCATTAGGTAAATAATTTTTCATTGATTGGTGATGTAGATGTACCTATATTTTATTTTCCATCCATATTGCTGCTACTATTGCGTGTTGATATACATGTAAGTATACAAGTAATGGAAACTTTCCGTTAGTTTTGGTATCATATTCTTTTATTAAATTCATGGAAGCATGAAATACTACTTTTCTACTATATGATTCTGAATAAATAGGTTGACTGCAAAGATGACGATAGTGACGGAATAAAATATAGTAGTTTGAGTACAGGTTTCACGTCACGAAAATCGCGGGTTTGATTCCCTGATACAAAAAAAATGCGAACTTCAAATTAATGATCTGAATGTAAATTGTATATTAGTCAAACGTAGTATTAAAAAAATAATTAGTATTGGGACATATACGCCTGGTATAATATATACCTATCCATGATAGAGTGTGATATCAAGGCAAGTTCAAGTAAAGAAAATAATCAGATCAAATGTTGAGGTTTAATAGATCATAATTTATTTGCTTTGTGTAGGTAAATAATTCTACTATTGGAATTTAAAACGTCATATTTTTAAATAGCAAACATTTTCATAGCAAAAAATCTACAAAAATTGTGTTTCGAATTTTCTTAAAGATGTTAAATGTTCTTATCTCTTGTTGTCTCTTGTTCTTGTTATTTATTATAAGTTCTTTATGATATTAAAAATATTTCTATTTTGTCTATAGAACCTACCCCATAAGTACTACCACCTACCTACTACCCATTTAAATCTTATGTCTTTTATCTGGAAAACCGACAACCACATAATTTTTATCATAATATTGAACTTGGCTTTCATTTTCAAACAGTTTTGTTATATAAATGTAACTGTATTTGAAATGTCTTTGTTACTTCTTTTATTTATGCTATGTGTATTTTATCCTTACTAATATTATAAATGCGAAAGTAAGTTTGTTTGTTTGTTTATTTCTTTGTTTGTTACGCTTTCACGCTCAAACCAGTGAACCGATTTCAAAAATCCTTTCACCAATGGAAAGCTACAATATCAGGGAGTAACATAGGCTATATTTTATCCCGATATTCACACGGGATTGAGAACTACGTGGGTAAGGTGTCTGGAACCGACGCGAAGCGAAGGCGGGTTGCTAGTATTAAAATAAAAATCGCATAATATACTTCTATCGAAAAAATTTATCGAATAAAATGTAATTTATATAGCCTCTATCTTTTATATCAGTAGCGACCACGGTCATTCAGTAGATTTATTGGCCACAATTGATATGTCCGTCTTCATGACGGAAACCAGCGGCATTCGAGACAAATGTTATCATAGCAATAAAACATATTTGAAACAGTACACAGTGTGTTAAAAATAATGCGTTTTTATTTTAAAAATAAAATAAATGAGTTATGACAAATAAACTGTGATCAAAATCACAACTTACCACTGCTGGGCTCGAATCTGTTCCATACGAGGACACAATGGGTGTAAAATTGATCAACTATTCCAATGGTGAAGGGTAGGGTTTACAGTAGGCTACGCCCTTGCTCAAAAAAAAATTACCAACACGTTTGACTAGCGTGGTATAGTAAGTTAATAGCACTCCTATTGTAGAGTAGGCTTAAGCCCAATATTAGGACGTAAATGAGCTGTAACGATATATTTATAAAAATTAAACCTAAATGGTATGATATTTATTTACCTAAATGTGTTAAGTAACTATTAAGACTTCTTTATATGGACATTTAAATCATTAAATAATAAAATATAACTGACTATCATTTTATATCGCGTCCCACTATTGGGCTCGGGCCTCCTCCACAATGAGTGGGAATTTGACTTGATATACTTTCCGTGTGGTGACGGAGTAAGAATACAATTCACCACCCCCTATCCTATCCGTGGGTGATCGTACGAGACGACTAAGGGATATAAGGAAAACTCGAAATAAAACCCTATACCACCACGTCTGACCAGCGTGGTACAGTTGGTCAATTACCCTTCCATTGTGGAGGAGAATCGAGCCCAGCAGTGGGATGTATATGGGCTGAGATGATGATACTATACTGCTCAGACATGTTGGTATAGGGTTTTATTTCTGGTTTTTCTTCTCTTGCACAGATGTTACGTGCATATTATATCCCATAGCCATCTTTTACAACATCCACGGACAAGATAGGGAGTGGTGAATTGTATTCTTACCGTCACTACACGGACAATTTATGTAGCTCTATAATCATCATCTTGGGTATAAACGTCCCAATTCTCGGGGAAATTGACTTGACGCTGTTTTGGACTTACTATAGACGGATTCGTATACGGTTTTATTCGGAGCTTACATTCACTTGTGTGGATTTTACATCCTTTAGTAGTCTTTTACAATAACAATGGGTAGAATGGGTGGTGAATTATAACCATACTCCAATACCATACGGAACACGCTTTCCAATCGTAGCAGCATTAATCTAGACACAGTTAAACCTTTACTATTATGTGTTTTATTGAATCTCGTAAAGAAATTTGCAGTAAAACATATTTACATAACCACCATGTAAAGTGAACACCACCTTCTTACATATTACTTACAAAATATATTATGAACCTACACGTCAGTTTACTATGAAAATCCGCATTACCATAAGCTTATTTTGAGTAGATACTACGATGACTAGCATAGTTCGAACAATCGGATATCAAGCGGCGCGACTGACATGTAAATCGTGATCGACCGGGATTCAAACCCGCTACCACGGACTACCGGTGCCACTGCGCTGACTCAGCATTATAAACACACCTGCCTTGGTGACCCACAAAAACGAATAATTTGATTTTAGTTCGTATGTTAAACTTAATAAGGACTGTTGTTCTATATTCTGGGATTATGGAAGAGTTTACGAAATGAGATTTTAGCGATAGATTTTGGACTGATATCAGTTAAGAAATCTATATATGAATATAAAAAGATAATTTCCTTATATAGTCTTATATAGGTATAGTTATTTGTTTCTCAGCTGGTGTTTTTTTTATCGAAAAAGGGTGTAAGCATATCATCATCATCACAGATGATATACGTTCCACTGTTGAGCTCAAGCCTCCTTCACAAGGGAAATTGACCTACTAGGCATATACCACGCTGGTCAGCTGAATTAATATATGAGTTAATTTCGAGTATTCTTCTCTTACATAGATGTTTTATGCATATCCCTTAGTCATCTTTTGCGACATCCACGGGTAGAATAGGGGGTAATGAATTGTATTTTTACGCCATAACCACACGTCAATATATTCTATTAAGACTGCTCTGTGTTAAGCAGAACCTAGGGGTTTCGTAGAATAGTCATCAGGCTTCCGCTAAAATTAAATAGCTTTTAATTTTAGTAAATTGATTTCTCATGTTTACCCGAGTATTACACATTTTAAATAAAACTACTTTACAGATTTTATCGCGTTTGTATTTGATTTTTGATTGCCCGACGTTTCGAACACTTTGCAAAAGAACATCGATACCTGCCTAGAATGGTACGCGAGGCTATTGAAATTAAAAAACACAAAAATTTCGATAGAGAGAACGGCTGGGTGTTACCATCAAGCTGGGATCCTGTTATTAACATTATTAAAAATAAATCCAAAAAGACCACCACAAGACTGCAAGACAGTGTGAGCTCTTATTGTATAGATTTGACCCACAATAATAATAGCTAAAGGTAATTTTTAAATTAAAACCTCTTAGTAACATAAAGTAAGCCGCCTTCAAAATTAATATTAATTTAGCATTATGTCACCTGAGTTTTTTTGCCGGATCTTTCTCAATGTGGCCGTGTTCTGATCCGGTGGTAGTAGATTGTTAGTTTTTTAAATATAATTACTCTTAACTTTAATGTTAAATAATTACTAACCATAAACAATTTAATTTTTTCATATAGAATCATTTTCTTCTTACACTAGCAATAAATTTGTATCAAAATGCGGGTCAATAGTTAATAACCATTTTATGTATCGGGTAGATAATTATAAATTTTCTGCAATAACGATGACTTGTTGGACGTGATACATCTTAGTCCGCCCGTGACCATGAACGCTGCAAAATGTTCGAAACGTCGGGCAATCAAAAATCAAATAGAAACGCGATAAAATCCGTAAAGCAGTTTTATTTAAAATTTAGTAAATTGGTTGTGAAATAATACCACGGTTATAAATATTATTTTGCAATAGTGCAGAATTAGGGATGAGAAGAACTCATTCATCATCATCATCATCGCAGCCCACATACGTCCCACTGTTGGATTCGGGCCTCTTCCACAATGGTTCGAACTCGTTACTACTATCTAACTAGGTGAATAGCAAAAATTCAGCTCCGAGTATAGCACAGCAGAGCAATGTTGCGCGGCGATTTTGGAGGCTCATACGTACCTCGTTGAGATGTATTATCATTTGATATGGGGTTCCATAATATTAAAAGGTATTTTATTGGTGTTTCCTTATCTTTAAACTTTAGGAACCCTGCTCTATGGGAGTTTCAATCTGTAGTTTTATTTAATACGTTTTATTTAAACTTACTATGACTATTCTATAGCCAACAATACTAAATTCATCAGTACATCATCGTCCGCTGTTGAATATAGGCCTGCCTAAGAATGAATATGGCGGGCACTAAACTTAGCAGACGAGTTCTCATTTACAGTTGGTGTTACAAGTTCCTTAAGAAAATTCTGCGATCCATTCTTGGGGCGATCCCTGATCACTATCAGGGAAACAAACATATTTTTGAAAAAAAAAACAACATTTCGACTCATATACGTCCCACTGGTGGGCTCGAGCTTCCTCTATAATAGGAGGGAAATTGACCTTACTATACCATGTTAGTCAGACAGGATGGTCAGACGTGTTGGTATAGGGTTTTGTTTCAAGTTTTCCATCTTAAGAAACTTGAAGAAACTTACGAAGTAATACTACTGAATGAAAAGAGAGCAAAGTAAACTTTCCATATACGTGATAACTTTGAATTATAACAGATGTTTCTTGATCTTAAAGTTAAATAAAACTATTTTATTACCTGCTTTATATACTAATACACAATAATATAATAAGAATATATTCCCACCGACCTTCGTCAAAACTTTATCTAACGCCTTATAATCATACACCTCGTTTTTTTCATAATTCCTTGATCCTCTTAATGCTAAAAAAGTAAAGATGATGTTTTTAATCTATGGTTTGAAAGATTGACAGGTCGGTTCGTTCCCGCAGAGTCTGAGGCACAGGTAACCAGTTTGATTAAAAATATTTCAGCAAAAGCTTAAGATGGTATCTTGGATATATTTTAACTTTGTATTATGTTTTACAATATAGGTACAGCTGCTTTTATATTTACATATTTATTAAATATATATTTGGATTTAACAAAGCGTCGAGTTAAATTTCGTTTTAAGCAGGTAACGGTAAACGTTAAATTGATAACTATTATATGTAGTAGGAAAAATACATTTTTAAATTATGTTATACTATAGTATGTATCTACATATGTATTCAAGTTATCTTGTATAAACCTACTGTGATTAACTGGATATTAAGTTGCAGCTGCAAATATTTGCTCTGATAACATAAAATTACTATCAAATATCTCGTTTTCCACCTGCCAAAGAATATAATTAATAAATGGTAAAGTCTCGTGTTTGTATCATGGTAGTTTTGGACGGTATCTGGGTTTAACGAAACTTAAAATTTTGTTATACGTAGATAACAACAAGAAACTACAATCATAATAAGAACGATTCTTGCCAAGTGATTCTTGCTAGCGTGATTGTTTATTGTTTAGATAAATTAAGTCCCATCGAAATCTCTATTTTCATCTACTAAAATATTAAAAACAATATGGATAAATAAAATTAAACGTTTTCAAGTTATTTAATTTTATTTATTCGGATAATTTCCTAAGAGCTTAACAAATAGGTATATTGTGTGCAAAATAAAAAAATAAAAACAAAATAAGGTTTAACAAATATTACGCCTCAAATATAACTTACATAAAAACTAAGAAAAGTTTTATTTAAGCTAAGCTAGTATTTCAACATATTAAATCCTGAACATGGCAGATATTATTCTTTAGAAATGATATTAATGACTACTTATCTAAGAAATGGAGAACTCTGAAAGACCGGCAACAAAGCGATTATCAATAACCGTTCCAGTTGGAAGGTATTTTCTTCTACGATTTGGTGTATGATGAAATTTGGTGAAATGATGCGTTTTTCCTTTCACATTTCAAAACGATTTTTCAAAGTTATATTCATGACAGCTATTTAAGTTTTTCATTCGGTTATCATGATTCACAATCATCTAGCTCTAACTCCAATTACTTGGGGTCGACGCATATTGCGTATATGGAAGAGGAGTATCTACATATTGTATGCCTCTTCCATCATACATACCTATCGCAATAGTGTTAAACATGTAATCATAAATTAGAAAATAAGACCTAATTATCAATGTAATAAAATAACAAACTATATTATAGTATGAATTGTAATAGACACTAAGAGTAAACAAAAGACACAACAAAAAAGGTGTATTTTTTTATTTTTAATAAAAACTTTCCCTGCGTTTATTATCCAGTCATGAAATCCTTGATAACGTTAGGGGCTTTTCGCGCGCTGGATCTGGCACCCGGACACACAAAAAAGTAGTGTTAAACTCAGTCGCATCGAAAATATAATTGTTGATCAGATGGAGTTGGCACAGGTCGATATAAAGCTGTTTATTGTCTTTTACGACACCTATGAGCAATGTTAGGGTTGCTATTCGTATTCGTAACTTGCTACTATACACCAGGTTTTCCGTGTGGTCCCCTCCCTATCCTGCTCATACGTATCGTGATAAACGACTAAGGAATATAATGCAACCCGTCTAACCAGTAAGGTTTATCATCATCATCATCACAGCCCACATACGTCCCACTGTTGGGGGCCTCCTCCACAATGGGAGGGAATTTGACCTACTATACCGTGCTGGTCAGATATGTTGGTATAGAATTCCATTTCGAGTTTTCCTTATCCTGCACAGATCTTATGTGCGTATTATATCCCTTAGTCGTCTTGTACGATATGCACGGGAGTGGTGAATTGTATTCTTACTCCGTCACCACACGTATAAGGTATACGACAAGGTATATAGTAGGTCAGTTTCCCTTCTGTTATGAAGGAGGCTCGAGCCCAGCAGTGGGACGTATATGAGCTGTGATGACGTAGATGATGATGACACAGCAGTAGGTAGTATCATTATTAGTTAAATAGGAGCGTTATATAAGTATTATTAAAAATCGAATATGATTAAAATGGCAAATCATCTTCACCTTTAATATTCCCATTTGAATTTGGGGGAACTTTAAAATGCAACCTGATTCGGTAGAATTTTTTTTAGAATCATAGATAGAAATATTTTTGAAGAATGGTTTTAGTGCTTTTATATCTAAACTTTCAAAAATTCATAGAATTACTTTCATTGTTTTTACTATTGTTTCTGCCGTATAACACGTTTACAGAGAATTTATAGTCCTAGAAGCTAGTTAGGTTCATTATTTACAATACCTATTGCTATTTAACCTGTGATAAAATGTTAAGTGTTAACAATTATTATTACATCACGGTTCTATAAGTAATCTCATGTAAGTTTAGGAAATTTATATACACGAACACATTATAACCAAGTATAATATAATCCACATAGGATTGATAGTGTGTGTAAAAAATATCTATCATAGTTGCAAACATCTTAACCACTAGTAGATGTACCCCAACAGTCGGCCATTTCTCAAATTGTACGAACGCATTCAACGCAAGGGAGACCCTTCGTAAAAAATATCGAACTAAAACCATCCCCTAAAATTATTTTAGTGAAAAGAAAGGAACTTAATACAGTCCCCACCATGCTTCCCGGGCGCACCCCTGTGGTATGCATGTGTGTATGGATGTTGTATAGATTGAGTGTGTGTGAGTGCCCTCAGAACAAACGGCTGACAGCTGGGTACGGTTGGAATAAAGTACAATTCTGCAAAATATATTATTGATAAATATGAAAATATCTAATAATATTCAGAAAATAATAATTATATGTACAATAATTTATATTTATACAAATAAATAGAATTAAAGTGTCTGTAACATTAGGTACATATCTTAATAGTAGGTTTTTTTCATGTACACGCGGTTATTTGCACGATACTACTCAATTTTGCATTAAGCACTTCAAGCATTTTTGTCTGCCTGTCTTTTTATTCCAGGTAATCCTCAAAGCAGTTATACTGAGTTTGATAATGTTTTACTACCAGTAATGTATCTATATAAAGAGTAACTTAAGTTATTTTTCATCTTAACAAAAAACCCTACACAATTTTACTCAGAAATCAAACCTGAGGCCTTACTGCAGTCGTGTACCTCAATATTTTAAGAGATATTAGAGATTTAAAATACGGGGGCGAAGCAAATGAAACCGATTCGAAGTGAGGGTGGGTCACTACTAATTAAATATCATTAATTTTGGTTTATTTTACTTTACTTTGCAACAAGTATTCTTTTAAAAATTTATTATAGCTCTTAGTAGTCTTTTGCTACATCCACGGGTAAGATAGGGAGTGGTGGATTGTATTATTACTCAGATTATTACTAAGGGATACAAGGTGCATATCATATCTTTGCAAGAGAAGGAAAATCCGAAACAAAACCTTCTACCCACACGTCTGACCAGCGTGGTATAGTAGATCAATTTCCCTCCCATAGTGGAGAAGCACGAGCCCAATAGTGGGATGTGTATGGGCTAAGATGATGATGATCCGTCCATTTATAGGTCTCTCCTTCAATGTTAAACTACATTTCTTCTGGAGTTTAGCTCGACTACAGTTAGTATTATGATTTTATAAGGATGACATTGCTTATCTGGCTCTTAGCCACTTAGGAAAATAAAGGTGGTAATACACTATATTCTTCTTTCTTCTCTCGGTTTATGGAAAATACACTGCTAAAAGAGTGGTTTATTCTTTACAGGTGGTTGACATATTTTTTTTAATTAAAAATAAATCTGAATATATATTAATTGTAAAATAATATTAACCATTACTTTCTGCTAGCCGTACCAAATAGAACAGTACCGGGCGAGGACGGCGTCGTCGGTCGGGAAATCAACGCACACACAAACACACGCATACTTACACATACATAGCTATTCGCCCCCACAGAAGGGCATAAAAGCTTGGCCGACTGACTACTGAGATATATTATGCTATACATGCAGCTGTGATATATTGCTATTTATAGTTATATCTATGTAAGTCTTAAGACATGTCTTTAGATGTTTTTAGCATTTCAGTATTTAGTTGTATAAATATTTATTATAGGTATAATATGCAGTCGCAGCCTTCTGCGAGGCAGTGATCTCGCGGAAGGAGGCGGCGGATCGCCTGCGCGAGGAGCGCAGCCTCGATGAGGCGATCCGCCGCCGGCGACTGGGGCGGCGTAGGCGCGAGTACTTGCGCCTCATGCCGCCCTAGCCGAGGCATCGGGTGACGTGATCGGGGAATTAGTCCGTCACCCGCTGAGAAGCCGACCGCGTGAGGAAAGACCGACGTCCCGAGGGGGGGACTTCGGTAGATGGGAGGGTACCCCAAATAGGGAGTATTCCGTCGGGGCGACCACTGATGACAAGTAACCCTGCTTCGGTGGTCGGCCCAACGACGAAGGCGACATGTACGTGGGTGGGTTGGGGGTGTGCGTGCTTACGCCCCTCTGTCGCCCCGGATGGAGTGGTGCAAGGAGCGCGCCGACCGCAACCCACCCCCAAAAAAAAAAAATAGGTATAATACGTATCATTTCTCGAACGCGTTTTACTGTGGCTATCAAATGTTGTCCATAAGAGTGTATCAATGTTAATGTTTAATATGCCATTATGTAAATGATCTTTCCCTCTAATGAAAACACTTGTGGTGATGGCGTATTAATACAATTCACCACTCCCATTCCTGCCTGTGGGCGTTACAAAAGGCGACTAAGGGCTTATAATATGCAGATATCGTCTATGATAGGGAAGGAAAACTCCAAATATACCTTTGACCAGCATGTATAGTAGGTCGATTTCCCTATCATTGTGGAGGAGACTCGAGTCCAGCAGTGGGACGTATATGAACCACGATGGTGATGAATGAAAAATTTTAGATTATATACGTCCCACTTGTGGGCTCGAGCCTCTTCCACAATAGGAGGGCAATTGGCCCTATTATACTATGCTGATCAGACAGGTTGGTATAGGGTTTTGTTTCGAGTTTTTCTTCTCTTGCATAGATATTATATGCTTATTATATCCCTCAATCATCTTTTACGATATCCACGGGCAAGATAGGGAGTGGGGAATTGTATTCTTACTCCGTCACCACATATTAATATTTTTACTGAAAAAAACATAATTTAAAATTTATTATTTAACATAACATCTCAGGTTAAAATGTGTTTTGCATGTATCAATATTTAAAGTGTACAAAAAGTACCGTTGCTATGTTATAGCCAAATATGTATATATACTTTCTACTAACTTCTACTAACGGTACAAAGTGTTTGAAAGAGTCTTTCAGCTTTTTATTTATGTATTACAGAAAAGTTAGAAGCATTATCCGACTAAAGGCAACAACAACTTCTTTTCTCATGGCTGCCTTAAAAGATAACTTAGGGACAAAAGCAGCATTAGAATAAAATATGGCAAACTCGAAATGAAACTCTATATCAAACCACGTAGATAACGTGCCGCGTGAGTTCAACAATGGTGGACTGTGTAGAAGGAGAAAAAAATTGTTTATTACAAAAATATATATAGATAATTTCATTCACCTAGTTTAAAAAGTGGGTTTTGCTAAAAACAGCGCAATTTATTTATTCATTTCATTTCAGCTCATATGCGTCCCATTGCTGGGTTCGAGCCGTCTCTACAATAGAAGGGAAATTGACCTTACTATACCATGCTGGTCAGAATGGTTGGTATAAGATTTTGTGTTGAGTTTACCTTCTCTTGCATAGATATTATATGCGTATTATATCTTTTAGTCATCTTTTACTAAATCCACGGGCAAGATTGTCGTAAATTTTCTTATTCTGTTACCACACAGAGATATTTACGTGTAGTTAAATAAGTGAAAAAATCATTACTTGCTTTAACGAGTCTACCTGCGGACTACTACTTGCGGACAAAAAATACGCCACATTCTACTCTGCCTACTACAATTTAGTACTACACCATCACCAGCAGAATACTATGTCGTTCGATACGTGGTCACCATTCGAGAACCTTTCTTCCCCAGCAGTCGGCTCGTCGAGCGATGCGGCCTGCCTAACTTTATTTTATTTACTTCTAATCAAAATCGAGTTTACGCGGTATATTTTTATTTATTTCCATTACTGATATGCTGCGTAAATTCGATTTTGATTGAATCTTTCTTGTTAATATATAAAATAATAAACAAACAGTCATTGAATACTTTTGTGCTTCACAAACAGAAATGTAATATCTAAGTGTATCACCCCACATATGTCGGCTTCTCACGTACATTTCTACAGCTTTCAAATCGACTCGAGTATGGATTACATACAGCAGACGACTTGAGCCACCCTATACCGACTATAATATACAACTGTAATTTAGAAGCTGAAGCGGGAATAATTCTGCGGTTCTATGCTGAAATAATTAATTCGTCTATCCATTTGCACATCGATGTCGACTAGTGGACATAGGCTTCACGAAGTATTAATCCTATGAGAAGTTTCGCTTTATATTTTTGGCATTTTATCATACGCAAATAGAAAAAAAAATTGTATACAAATTAACAGACACGTTATAGCCAGACTCAGTAAAACAGATGATCTGAAAAGAAAGAAAAAATTCGTATATGATAAAAAATATCAAAGAAATCGGTTTGTATACATTTATATTTCCTAGATATTTAGGTTAACTAATGAAGTTTATACAGTATCTAGCTTTTATGAGCGAAGGGTTTCAGAAGAATGAATATGGTTAATTACTAGGTAAATTTTAGTTTCTGTGTGGTAGCGGCTTCGAATACTACCAACCCTTGCTTTGCTCGTGGGTGTCGTAAAAGACGACTAAGAGCCCTAGATTGACCCGGACCAACTCCATCTGGTACCATTTGGGTCAACAATTACATTTCCAAGGAGGGTTGACGTCAGGCAGGCGGCCGGTCATAAAAGTCATTGCCGAAACTTTTTGCAATATGTCAAAACAGATGACATATTGCGTCGACCCCAAGTAATAGGGATAAGAGCAAGATGATGATGACTAGGTAAATTTTAGTTGCATGGAATAAGAAAAAGCGTAGCGTCAACCAACACAGTTTCAGAATTCAAGTTTTACTTGGCTATGTTTGGTAACCAAATATAATAACAATAACCAGATATTAAATATCTGTCCAGTGGTGTAAGAGTATCAACTCTTTTCCAAAATTATGTAATGGCGTACTTGATTAAGTGCTTCACGCTGCTACAATTTAGTCGCTAATGATAATCTATCAACACGGTAGTAAACATGCGTTATGAAGTAGAAATTAATCGATTGTCTCTTTTTAAGTTGTGCAATATTTATTACCAATTACTGTACCTACTATATATACCATGCACGTCAAAAAAATGACATAAAATTTTATCTCGAGTTTCTCCTCTCTTGCGGTGATATTTTTTGCTTACAGGAAGTAAATTTGAAAATGTTTGATGTTTTTTACAATACCCATTTGTTACTAGTCACCATCATAAGAACCAACAAGGCAAATCACAGATGGTTTAACTAACAGCGTTTAAAAAATACTTCATATCGTAGAAGATAAATTAAATCGCTTTCAGCTTATATCTTAGAACAATACTCAAACATCCGCCATATTCAGACAGGGTGCGCCCCTATATGTATACATAAGAGGATGTATTGAAATTTGTCACGTAGCAGTTGAAATTTGCCCTATAAATTCACTTGACGTTACCAAACTTGCTGACTGTTGTTGCATGAAATACATATTAGTTTGGCATAAATTTATTGTTGTGCCTTGATCTCTCCTCTCAATAAATTTTAGCACTAACGTGCTATAACGTGCAATAACTTGCAAATATATATTTATATATTTTTTACATTTATCCCTACACTTAATTCCATTTCAATCCTATATACTCCAGAAAATCCTTATCCTTATTAATATTATAAATGCGAAAGTAAGTTTCTTTCTAAGTCTAAACTGGCATAGACCAACACGTCTGACCAGCGTGGTATATTAGGTCAATTTCTCTTTCACTGTGGAGGAGACTTGAGCTACGCAGTCTGACTTATCTGGGCTGAGATGATGACGATGATATTTTAATAACAAAGCTATTCATGAAAGCAATCTTACTATTGCAAAGGTGAAATAATTGAATTGATGAAATTTGATGTTTGAATTTATATATATATATATATATATAATATATACAGGGTGTATCAGGTTATGGGGCAACTGGTCCAAAGGGAGCTAGGCAATGGTGGTAGGAACCCATGAAAAAAATTTGAACGAAAAATATCGATTCGTTAAGGAATTAGAGACATGTAAAGTTTTCAATTTTGTCATCGCTTTTTCATGTAAATCCGATTGAAATGTATGAAGTCAATGATACTTAATACGCAACATATTCATACTTTGTTAAATGTTCATTAGAAATTGAATAAATCAATGATTACGTTCGCATAAGCAAGACAAACTTCGGTTTAAAACAGCTGATCGGCCGATGACCGTTGACGGCTCGCCGTTGTTACCTACGCTCATTGAAGCGTTTGCGCAATTCTAAGTATGGATGAATGAAATTGTACTGTCGAAGCTTTACATGCCTACATGTATCCTGTCTGTACATGCCTACATAATACGTAACATTTAAGCCATAGACTCTTAGACACATTTTTTTGAAATCACTATAATTTTTATGTTATATTGTTTTTTGTGTAATGTACATTCTAATTACGATCTATGACCGTTAAACTACAACATACTCGAACAGTTGTCCCATAACCTGATACACCCTATATATATATATATATATATATATATATATATATATATATATATATATATATATATATATATATACATATATATATATATATATATACGTGTGTATGTCATTGAACTCCTCCTAAACGGCTGGACCGAAAATATTTTGTGTCTGTTCAAGGAGACTCGAGAATGGTTTAGATTCACAATTGGACCCGGTAGGTGGTGCTGCTGTCGATTTCAAGGAGAATTGTTTTTATTTACTTGAACACAACGTCTGTTGGGTCAGCTAGTAACATATAAAATTAAACTAATCTTATAGATTTTGATATTATTTTAGTACCTATATATGCCGCGGCATATCAAGGGAATTTGATTCCAAAATTGCTTTGATAATATAGGATTTCATCATTATTATCACAGCTCATATACCCCAATGTTAAGCTCGACCCTCCTTCGCTATTTGTGGTAAATTGACACACTATACCACGCTGGTCAGACGTGTTGGTAGGTATAGCGTTTTATTTCCGAGTTATCCTTCTCTTTAATAGATATTATATGCATATTATATCCCTTAGACGTCTTTTATGACACCCACGGATAAGCAAGGCGGTTGTAAATTGTATTCTTACTCCGTCATAGAAAGATGTTTGACTTTTTTTATTCAGTAGTTCAAAGAATTATACGTATACAGAATTATAACAAGTTATAGTTATCAGTCTAATATGCTGTGTGGCAGCGGCTACAAATACTACCAATCATTACATGGTTCGTAGGTGTCGTAAAATACGACTATGAAACTTTACGTAGACTTGGGCGGTTGGTCATAAAACGATTGTCAATAAGTTTTACAATATATACTATTCATAAAATATAAATAAATATTTAGTCGACCCCAAGTAATTGGGATCCATGTCTGTGGTGATGGAGCAAGAATACAATTCACCACTCCTTCACATCTTGCCCGTGGATGTCGTAAAGGACGACCAAGGGATGTAATACGCATGTAACATCTATGCAAAAGAAGGAACACTTGAAACAAAACCCTATACCAGCTTGTCTGACCAGCATGGTGTAGTAGGGTTTGTTTCCCTCCTATTGTGGAAGAAGTGCGTATATGACGATGAGTTATTTATATTTATTTTTATCAAGTGCTTTAATACAAAGTTTCATGGTTCTATCATCGATAATAACGAATTTCCATACAAAATGTCATCGCCTATTTCAACCGCTTATACTCATTTTTTTGCAATGAAAAGTAACCTATGTCCTTCCTCAAGCCTTAGTCCATAACTCTGTACCAAATTTCATCAAAATCGGTTAAGTACTTTAAACGTGAAAGCGTAACAGACCGTCAGACAAAAAGAGTTACTTTTGCATCTATAATATTAGTATAGACATAGTAAGGCAATAATATTACTGAGGAATTAGTAAGGATTTCTTATTCCAGAATAGCTTAGTAGGTGGGTAGTACATACAAAGTATTAACAATTCCTCCTACAGAGTACTATCATTCATCATCATCATTTCAGATTATACGTCCCACCATAGGAGGAAAATTGACTTACTATTCCACGCTGATTAGACGTGTTGGTATAGCCTTTTGTTTCGAGTTTTCCTTTTCTTTCATAAATTTTATCATCATCATTCATCATTTCAGCTCATATACGTCCCTGTTGGGCTCGAGCCTCCTCCACAATAGGAGGGAAACTGACCTTACTATTCCATGCTAGTCAGACAGGTTGGTATAGGGTTTTATTTCGAGTTTTCCTTCTTTTGCATAGAAGTTATATGCATATTATATCCCTTAGTCGTCTTTTACGACATCCACGGGCAAGATAGGGAGTGGTGAATTGTATTCTTAGTCCGTCACCACACGGATAATTCTTAGTCCGTCACCACAAAGATAATTCTTAGTCCGTCACCACCATAAATTTTATATGCATAATTAATAGTCCTTCACTCATCTTTTGCGACAACCACGGGTAAGACATTATTACTGTGTCACCATACGGAAAAAAGAAATATATCGTAGACTAGCAACCCGCCCTCGCTTCGCTTCGGTTTTAGTCGTTTTACCCGCGTAGTTCCCGTTCTTGTGGGAATACCGGGATAAAATATAGCCTAGTTTACGCCCTGGTATTATAGCTTTCCATTGGTGAAAGAATTTTTGAAATCGGTCTAGCCGTTTTGAAGATTACCCGGCACAAACAGACAGACAGACAGACAGACTACAATTTTTTAATCTGTATTTTAGGCATAGGTGTCGTGCAAATAACCATGTGAGCATGAAAAAAGCCTATTATTTTGACATTACAAACAGACACTCCAATTTTATTTATTGGTACTAGCAACCCGCCCTCGCTTCGCTTCGGTTATAGGTTATAGTCGTTTTACCCGCGTAGTTCCCGTTCCCGTAAGAATACCGGGATAAAATATAACCTAGTTTACGCCCTGATATTATAGCTTTCCATTGGTGAAAGAATTTTTGAAATCGGTCTAGCCGTTTTGAAGATTACCCGGAACAAACAGACAGACAAAAAATTTTTAATTGCTATTTTAGGGATAGGTGTCGTGCAAATAACCGTGTGAGCATGAAAAAAGCCTATTATTTTGACATTAGAAACAGACACTCCAATTTTATTTATTGGTATAGATAGATGAAAGTGTGAATTTCAAAATCCTTTTATTCTCCATCCATCCATCCGTTCATGACTACAGTCCTCACAAAAGTCGTTGTAATCGTCATTCCCGTCAGCTATGTTGGCGATTGGAGATAGTCTTTTAATTTGCCCAGAAGATAGCTGCTACTTAATAGCCTGGAGATTCCTCAGCTGGTTTTTACAACTGCAAGGAGTGGTGATCATAAGCCACGTCTATCTGTACTAGTAACTTATTTTATTTCTAACTTACACGGAAGAGGTTAAAACAGATTCTATTAATCGCTTTGTCTAATCGCTAAATTCGTTTTCGTCTAATTGCTAAATCGAACTGTTCCATTAAAAAATTACAGTGACTGCAGAATGGTATATTAACTGGGACGCAGCCTTCTGCGAGATCACTGCCTCGCAGAAGGCTGCGTCCCAGTTAATACACCATTCAGGCGGATCGCCTGCGCGGGGAGCGCAGCCTCGATGAGGCGATCCGCCGCCGGTGACTGGGGCGGCGTAGGCGCGAATACCTGCGCCTCATGTCGCCCTAGCCGAGGCCGCGGGTGACGTGACCGGGGAATTAGACCGTCACCCGCCGAGAGGCCGACCGTGTGAGGAAAGACCGATATCCTCCCCGAGGGGGGGGGACGTCGATCGATGGGAGGGTACCCCAAATAGGGCGTAATCCGTCGGGCCGACTACTGATGACAAGTTAACCCTGCTTCGGTGGTCGGCCCTACGACGAAGACGACGTGCATCGTGGGTGGGTTGGGGTGTGCGTACTTTCCCCCCTCTATCGCCCCGGACGGAGTGGTGCGAGGAGCGCGCCGAACGCAACCCACTCCCAAAAAAAAAATGGTATATTAAACTTTTTATTAGTCTTTCTTGTCGAATATTTCGGTTTGGATTCCAATGTAGAACAATTATTTGTATGATCTACAAATGGTTATTTCTTGGTCTGAGAGAAGTTTGTGTTCGTTAATTGTATGTTTAATAAATTCCCCGCAATATTTCATTTTTAGCGATGGTTTTATTAAAAAAAAATGCTTTTCAATATAAATGTAAAACAACAGTTATTATTTTATGCTGCTATTGTAAATACTAAATACTAATACTATCCAAGTCTTCGTCGCTCGTTCAGCAAGTCACTGTCTCGGCGGTACTTTTAGTCCGCTTCCTTTAACCAGTCCCTTGGGACAACCTCACCTGCAAACAGTATATACGATAGACCTTTTATTTCACCGCCTTTGTTTCCAAATGTTAGAAGGTTGCAAAATAATGGGGTCGTCCCTTAGGAACAGTAGCTTTTAGTTTCGGCAATACAGATATTTAATAAAGAGTTTTTTTATTGTGTAGTCAATTTCGCTTCCTACTACCGAGTGGAGATAAAATACGAAGTTTTGTATAAAGAATGTTTATATGTCTTTGGACCGACATCAAAAAAGGAGAAGGTTCTCAATTCAACTCTATTTTTTTAATGTAGTTATGTTTGTTACGCGATCATTCCGCCGATTATGAATCGATTTTAACGATCCTTTAATTGTTTGGTAGATCATATTTCAGAGTTTAAACTTGGTCCCATATAAATTTGATCAAGATCTGACCAGGAGTTTTTGAGTTATCCTTATTAATACGTATTTGGTGTCAAATACATTATTTGGAGTCTGTTAATGTAATAACTTCATATGTAGCTTTAAAAGAAAAGGGTAAGTTATGAAAAACCCACACAAAGTGTGCGTAGGATTCAAACCCACGACACTGGCACGGTAGGCCGGTATCTTAACCACTATGCCATCAGTGCAGTCATATTAATTCAATTCAGAATATATCCTAAGTTCTTATATTCAGGGCTAGTGGTGACAGTTCTATTTACTTTTGCAGTGACACGACAAATTTCAAAAACAATGAATCTGTAAAAGCTACCGTACGACATAACTGACAAAAGACAGTCAAGGGATTTGAAAAAATATGTAAGATGCGGCAAAATACAATAGATCCCTCAACGGAGACGGTAGCATAATCTTGTTGTTTGCATTCAAATTTACAAACAATAACATGTATTGTCTGATTATGACTAAAATTAGCAAAGATTTTGTACCCTTTGACGCGCTTTCTTAAAGGGTTACTGTGAAAAAAATTTTTGCTATATAATATAACAATACCAATTTCGGGTATTTTTTGACTTTTTTTTTTGAGTATGACATGCAAAATATCAAAACTTTCTATTGGCAACTTAGTTGTCCGTTTTCTTCTATTTTATCTAATAAGCTAATATTTTGTAAGGCATTATTGCTATTAAAAATATACGATTAAATGACCAGTATAATAGTTTACCTCCACGTATTAACGGAGTAGGAATACATCCACACACCCGTATATACACCCGTTGAGATAAAACTCTCATCTTTAATCTTATGTCTATCTTATCTATTATGTTTAGACCCCTCAAGATTTTGCTAAAATAATAACGTATATTTTTATATTAGAGACAGTTATAGCTTTAATTCATTTGATGAAGATCATTATCATTATTTCAGTCCATAAAGCCTCTCCTCCACAATGGAAAAGAAATTCATCTACTATACCACGCTGGTCAGATATGTTAGATTTTATGTCGAATTTTCCTTCTCTTGCCTAGATATTATCTGAATATAATATCCCTTAGTCATCTTTTACGACATCCACGGTTCAGGGTGGTGAATTGTATTCTTAATTCATCACCGCACGGAACGAAAAGAGAACGAGAGACGAATAAGTGCAAGAAATTGTAACAATTTTAAACAAAAATTAAAGTGTTAAAATCACTTTTATCCAATATTAAAGCTGTGAAACATAAAGCAACACGATTGTATATGACTGTTGTGATAAAACTGTAGTCGTCGGCGTAGATGTTTGCGTGCCGGCCACACAATGAGCCGGCGACGTTGATTAATGATACTTACATACAACGAATACATTACGATTTTTGCTTTCATTTCGTTCGATACGAATGTCACAAGGTTATGATATCGATGCTGTTCGAATGATCGGTGCGTAGGCATCGATTTGAAACAACGATATGCCTGGATGCGGATTCAATAAATTGAAACTCAATATTCAAATGTACCTACATATGTACCGGCATTTGTGTTTCTAATTCTTTATCAATATAACGATATTCTACGAATACTATTTTATCACAGTATATGATCATGGGTAGTAAGTTATTCCTTTAGCCTCTACAACGTACACATTCTTAAAGTGAGAACTTCTTGAGGCACGTTGTGTACTTTTTTGGGTGAACGAAAATCATGGAACTCGCATCATTATCACCGAACGCTTTCCTTGAGCTATTTATAAAAATGAGAGTGTTAGTAGTTGACCATGTACCTGTAGTTGGCACCTTAAGGCATATAAAGCGATAAAATAAGTATTTACGGCATGTTTTTAAACTTTAGGGATAAGGATTGAAAAATTTTAAATTGCAATATTTACAAATTACTAATTTTGAAAATATTTACTACTTCTTTTTTTTTATTAGTTATTAGGGTAATATTGTATGGGAAATATGAAAAAAAAATTACACAATCAATATGTGAGGTGGTTCACTACCGATTCTCAAGTAGTAGCTTTTATTTTATTTTTTATTTTATTCCCTTATTGTACAAGCAAAACCACTAGTTTAATGTCATTGAAAACTTCCGCAGAGCTCAAGCAAAGAAATACTAATAGAATTCGGGTGAAAATTAAGATTGAGTAATAAAAAGGAATTTTATGCCCTTAAATGGTTCATTACTGGTACTCTTACCTTACTGCATACATATGTGTACTTTTTGAGTGAATAAGAAGTGTGAAACTCTCGTAATCGATACCACACGCTTCACATGAACTATATCAAAGATTAAAGTTTAGATTGGTCATTAACATTTTACAAATCATAATTAAATATAATAATCTAATAGCTCGACGATACAATTTACAAGTTACTTAGTTTTCACTTCTATCGCCACTCCCTAATGACTACCCCGTTTTTTTAATCCGGAGTTATTTTGCTTGTTTTACAACCTAATACCGCTCTTGTAATTGAACTATCTCCATATTATGGAATTAATTATATATTAAATATACATTATATAAAGAGCTAATAATCTATAGCTACTTTTTAATATTCTACTCGGTAGTAAGTAGTGGCTCATAGCAAGTACGTAAGTATTATACTCTGCTGTTTGCTATAATTGGTGACATATTTTATCAGATAAGTAGGTACTAACAATACCTATAACCGAAGCTTTTCACTGTCGAATTCTGATTATAGCAGTGTATAAAATAGAAAATTCATTGTCTTACAATAATTTTTATTAATGTACTTCAAAAATATAGATACATTTCCATTGTAAAAATGTATTCAGAATGTTATTAGGGCCAACTTGCCTCTTTATTTCTGGACGGAAACGGCACCAACGATTTTCATGAAATTTAGCATACTAGAGGTTTCGGGGCCAAAAAATCAATCTAGCCATGTTTCATTTATAGAATATGTTGTTTTGTCGGTGTTTTTAGCTAATCAAAACAATAACATAAAATTTCAATAGAATAGTAATTTAAATTTCGCTGTCGCCATCAAGAGTGACAATAGCTGAGTTGGGCAGTTGTTCATCCTTCCATCCATCAGCTTACAGACGTCCACTTCTGGACATAGGCCTCCCCACGAGAATGCAACTCGGAACGATCCTGCGCCACTTGCATCCAACAGTTCTATGCGACTTTGAGAATGTCGTTAGTACCATAGCACGCTGAGCGACTTTGAGCTTTTTTGTGAGACCGATATTTAGAGACCACGTTTCAATGCCGTAAGTTATCGCTAGTAACACTCACTGGTTTGTTTTCAGACACTCCGGAATATTGGACGAGAAGATCTTCTTAAGTTTCCCGGACGCTGCCCAACCGAGTTGGATTCGTCGGCTGACCTCTTTCTCGAAATTGGATCTACCTAACTGGACTGCTTGTCCTAGGTAAACATAATGATCCACAACTTCGAGAATCGCATTCCCAACTAGGTCAGGTAGAGGAATGATATGGGCATTAGACATGACTTTCGTCTTGTCCATGTTCATTTGTAGACCCACTAGTTGAGAAACCGTGCTGAGCTCATTGAGCACAGTGCCAAGGTCCTCCATGTATTCTGCCATGACTACGATATCGTCAGCAAATCGAAGGTGAGTGATGTATTCGCCGTTGATGTTGATGCCGAGTCCGGTCCAGTCTAAGAGCTTGAAGACATCTTCCAGCGCAGTGGTGAACAGTTTCGGAGAGATCACGTCTCCCTGTCTCACACCTCTCTGCAAATGGATCGGTTTCAGACTGACATAGTAGCGTTTCTATACAAACACTTAGCACTTCGATGTATCGATAGGCAATTTGGCAACGTTGAAGAGACTGAAGCACTGCCCAAGTTTCGACAGAATCAAACGCTTTCTCATAGTCCACAAACGCAAGACACAGAGGCCAATTATACTCCTCGGTCTTCTGTATAATCTGGCGTAGCGTGTGAATGTGGTCTATGGTAATATAGCCTCATCGGAAGCCGGCTTGTTCGGGCGGCTGGAAGTCGTCGAGCTTGCACGCGAGTCGGTTCGTAATGACTCTTGAGAACAATTTGTAGAGTGTAGACGTGGTTCAAGAGTGAGATGGGTCTGTAATTCCTTAAGAGCGTTTTATCACCCTTCTTGAAAATCAGCACCAACACACTCCTTGTCAGTTGTCCAGTTGGCGGTTGGCAGTTGTCCAGTCGCATTCAAACAGCGTGAGATCGAATCTCGGTGTTACTATTATTCTGTTTTTGTCATTATTGGTATTTTTTCATTATTTCATCTTTTTTTTTATTAATATATATAGATAAATAAGATCGTCAAAAATGCAATTTACGAAAAAAAAAAAACAATTATACTGGGTGAAGCTCGGTCAACCAGATATTATGCCATAACGCCTAAGAGGAATGCATTATTTTTTCTAGACTGTTGGCTAGCTATAATAGTGTCCTGCACCTCATGCCGCCCGAGCCGAGGCCGTGGGTGACGTGACCGGGGAATTAGTCCGTCACCCACTGAGAGGCGAACCGCGTGAGGAAAGACCGACGTCCTCCCCGAGGGGGGGGGGGACGTCGGTCGATGGGAGGGTACCCCATAGGGTATTCCGTCGGACCGACCACTGATGACAAGTAACCCTGCTCCGGTGGTCGGTCCAACAACGAAGGTGACGTGGTGTTCGGATGGGTTGCGGGTGTGCGTGCTTACGCCCCTCTGTTGCCCCGGATGGAGTGGTGCGAGGAGTGCGCCGACCGCAGCCCACCTAAAAAAAAATATCTCTAATAGCGTTGCAACTATGTTTGCAGACGGGTTGGACTACATATTACACATACCTATATTTATAAGTCATTCCTATGCAATCTCTTATAGAGTGAGGTAGTAGTAATTCTTATTAGCAAATAGGTACCATAGTCGATTTTAATACCAATTTTTAATTTCCATTTCCTAATATAGATTGGAGTACCTGCAATGTGCAAGAAGTGTCTATTACTCATTTGATTGCGCGTCATCGCATCACGTACCTACTGAATTTGACTGTGCGCTAAAACGTAAATAATGTAAAAAAAATCAAAGAATATAAATAGAAAATAGATTATTTTGCATATCAATATCATATTTATTGGTTTTTTTATTCACATTTCTTCTATTTCAGTTACAAAACAATTTTCTTTAAAATTAAATCCACATTTTACCTAAGCCTAAGTCATTGTCTACATCACATAAGTCTTGCTTATGAACGACACATGTATTATACATGATTATTTTAATAATACATACAAACATCTACCTTTCTGTATTTGTATAATTTAGGAACAACACAATTATACAAGCTAGAATAATATATTCAAGTAAAATTTTTCTTATAAAATATATTAAGAAGAATCAGGGGCAGTTCTCCTACATTAAGCAGTACCTAAGCCAAAAATTTTCTGAAGTCATTGTACAAAAATGTAATTATCTCTCATTATTCATTGCTAATTATTATTAGTAACGAATATTATTTAACAAAGAAAACAAACTAGTTAAAAAAATATTATAAGTGAAAATAAATATTGTTTAGTATTGGTTATAAATAAAAACATTAATATATCTTTTATTTAGATGTTATATAAAAATATAAATCAAATAATTCAGATTGGTAGATGTCTTATTGTTAATAGTAGGAAATAGGATAGCGGAACAATATGACTGAAATCATACCTACATCGTCAAATGATGCAGCATATTATAGTGCGATGTATAAAAAAAAAACAGCAGAAAATACATTAAATAAACATATTACCGACAATGACCCAACATAAAATGTACAATTTCAACACACAGAACATTTTCAACTACCTTAAAATAATAATAATCACACTTTTGACATTGTAAAGTTTTCCACCTAACTATCCAAACATCCTGATTATTACATGTTAATCTAGAATAATTACACAACTTAATGTATTTAAAATTAATTCAATCACTTTATTACATCTTAGACACAAAGGAATGGTAAGAATCGCAGTCCAATAATGAAAAATATAGTTTTTTTTTTTTACTTTACACATCTAAAGATTATAAGGCGGTGAGACCGTAGTCTGATTTGATTACTGGTTGATTAGGAATTCCTGTGCCGCAGCCGGCGGTACCGACAGGGGAACCATGTGCCGATAAGTTGGCAAGTAATGCGGGGTCTATACTCGCGTGCATACCCATCATATGTAAATGATGTGCAGTCATAGGATGACTTGGATTCATTTGACCTGCGTGATGGGGCATAGGACTAATCGCTGGATCATGTGATAGGTTCTGTTGTGCTCCAACACAATGCAAATCATTCATAATGTTGTCTGTAACATTTTCTATGCTGTCCGGTCGGCCATTATTATTGGATTTCTTTTTATCATTATTATTTGTGTTCTTATTTGATCTACTCTTTGGTGTGGATCCTTTAGCTGTGGTTGTAGTTACGCCAGCTGGATTGGTTTTTCTTCTAACGTTTTTGGTGTTCGGCAATTTGTTATCTTTCTTCCATTTCATACGTCTATTTTGAAACCATATTTTGATTTGCCTTTCAGACAGGACTAGTGTATGGGCAATTTCTATCCTTCTTCTTCTTGTGAGATATCTATTGTAATGGAATTCTTTTTCCAGTTCTAGTATTTGGTGTCTTGTATACGCTGTGCGTTGGCGTTTCGGTTCCATTCCAGGTTGAAAAGAGCCATTCGCTGCAACAAAAATTATTACTTTAAATAACAATTTACAGAAAAATTTTATGTATTTGGTACCAAGTGATTTTCATTCATTAATCCATTGTCCGTGTGGTGATAGAGTAAGAATATAATTCACCCTCCCTATCTTGCCCATGGATGTCGTAAAAGATGACTATTGGCTGTAATATGCACATAACATATGTGCGAGAGAAGGAAAACTCGAAATGAAACCCTACACCAACATGTCTGACCAGCATGGTATAGTACATCAAATTCCCTCCCATTGTAGAGGAGGCCCGAGCCCAACAATTGGTCGTATGTGGGGGTCGTGTGTGATGATGAATCCATCGTCCTATCGAAGTCTGCTATCAGACACAGGCTTACCCACGGTAACAGCATAAGGACTACACTTAGCCGGCGGACTACGCGCGTTCACAAGTGCCCTTATAAATTTCCTACCAGAGTATTTGTTACCATTCCTTTGTTGACATCCCTGAGCCAGTTTTACTACGCCCACGAGAAATTAAGGGGGCAATATCCCATTTTATTCATAAGTCTTCATAACGCAAGTGATTTGGGAGATCGTTTTATAAAGGCCCAAAACTTGCTCAATAATAATCAGTAAAATTGAAAATTTTGAATAACGATTTTACTTTTTTTTTTGGGGGTGGGTTGCGGTCGGCGCGCTCCTCGCACTACTCCGTCCGGGGCGATAGAGGGGCGTAAGCACGCACACCCGCAACCCACCCACGATGCACGTCGCCTTCGTCGTTGGGCCGACCACCGGAGCAGGGTTAACTTGTCATCAGTGGTCGGCCCGACGGAATACCCCCTATTTGGGGTACTCTCCCATCGACCGACGTCCCTCCCTCGGGGAGGACGTCGGTCTTTCCTCACGTGGTCGGCCTCTCGGCGGGTGACGGACTAATCCCCGGTCACGTCACCCGCGGCCTCGGCTAGGGCGGCATAACGAGCAGGTACTCACGCCTACGCCGCCCCAACGATTATACTGGCACGCGTGAAGCATTTAATTAATTAATTATTGCTATTGCCATCGCCATTGCATCACTTTTGAAAAAAGCTGATACTCTTAGATTGCTGGACCGATATTAACCAAATATACCTAAGAGCCACCATGCAAAGATGGATTTTATTATATTGTTGTTTTTTTTTCAAATTTACTGTGAATCTAACTTGTTGTAATCAAAATAAATATCTACTTAACTGTTCTATATATTTATTCTGGATAAGCAAAATGTCTCGCAAATATACCTAAGCGAAAACCATGTGGTGCCACACAATAGAAAATACGACTGATAAATTAAAATCAAAAAATCTTTTAAAAAAAAACTTTCATTTAAACGCTCTAAAAAGAAGAAAATAATTTTTTCCTTAAAAATTTTAACTGTCTACTTATAACCTCATTATATACAATTTATATGATAATAAAAGATTGTCGCGAGGTTTAATCACCTATCAGTATTTAATTAAATTGAAATTAAAAATATAGTAAGCTTAGCAGATCAACTTACATAATTAAATTTGTACTAGCTTATTCACAAATTCTAAAATCCTACTTAGGGCCACGTATACTTGACCAGCAGCAAAGAACTTCGAGCCTAAGTAAATAACGGCGTAGTCGACAGTGCTACCTTGCATTTTGTGTACTGTACAAGCCCAACATAATTGGCAGCATTCTTCGTTCCGCGGGTCCGTGACTATATTTAGCTGGCAATTGCACAGACTTGAGCTACATTAGGTGAACGCCGTCTTTACCCAAGTCTATACGGACGGATGGTATATCAGTGTCATACATTTGTGCTCTTCGGAAGCAGGGCTATATAATTTCTGTAATATGTCCAATGGCACCATTCACCAGACCTTTGGAGATATCTACATTGTAACGCAACATCACCTTGGGCCCCAGTGAATATTTCTAGCTCCTTACGTAGCCCTACTCTCTTGTTTATATCGGATGGTATAATATTATTTAGATCTAAGTTGTCAGTTTTTCGAGTACAATCTACTAGACTATCCTGTGCTACGATTTGTTAGTAGTTATACCACAAGCTCGGCAATGTTCGAGGATAGTAAACTTATTTCAGCTTGGAGCTCTCTGTTCAATTTACTCGCAATGAGCCCTTTCATTTGATACTCATATTGCAGAAGTGCATTAAAAATAACTATGCCTCTATATTGGATGATCCGCCATATTGGATTTAGAATGACGTCACATTATTTTTCGAGTTACTGTTAACAAGCCCTTTCATTTGATACCCATATTGTAGAAGTGCATTAAAAATAACTACTCCGCCATCTTGGATGCTCCGCCATATTCGATTTAGAATGAAGCTACGTTCTTTTTTGAGTTACTCTCAACAAACCCTTTCATTTAATACCCATATTGTAGAAATGCATTAAAAATATCTATTCCGCCATCTTGGATGGTCCGTCATATTGGATTTAGAATAATATCACACACCATATCGTGCATTGTCATTCAAACTAAACGGGTGTACAAAATTTCAGCTTAATCTGTTGAAGATACCTACCTCAAAATCGAGTTCAAAGATTTCACCTGAACAAACATACATACGATGCGTCGAAAGTGGTTGCATGAAACATGTACAAGATTCAAAAACTATTGTACGAGATGTGGAATGTTAGAAACCTTTGCTACTGGTAAAAAGTAATGTTAATACCAAAGTTGATTACCAAATTGCTGTATTCTTAAGATAAAGGCTAATATTTTATAATAACTTACATAACTTTAAGTTGGAATAATATTTTTATAATTAAATCATTAAAACTGAAAATTATTTAATAAAGTTAATTAATATTTCAAATTGTAGATACTTAATAAAAGATCTCAGCAAATTCTCAGGACTGTTAAATATATAATAAAGATTACTTTAATTGCTATAAATTTATTTCAATCCAAAATAAAAATCATACCGAGGTAACTATCCCCGTACAGGGCAAGTATTCTCCGAAGCATTTTCCAGGCTAGGCTACTATCCGCCATAGTAGGCAACTACCGCTTTTCGGAGAGGTGAAATAAAACAGTATTTATTCAAAACCATTGTTAATTATGTATACAAAAATAGGCCATTATAGAAGATAAAAGACCTATGTTTTGAGATAGATACATACTGAATAATTTACATCAAGTTCATATTTTTGAAAATAAAGCTTTTTCGAAAAGTGGGGTAACTATCCGATTTTTCCTCTATAGGAATGAAGCTCAAGATTTTCAACATAGGAAATTATTATATTGACCATTACGCTATCGATATATGTACCTACTTGTATAATAGGCGTGGCACCGACCGACATCGGTAGCATTACAAGTATTGCGTGCTGTTGTAGCAGGCGTGTAATTTATATACCGTGTACCTGGTTAATTAATGTGCATAATAATTACGCATACATGCGCCTGAGCTTCCTTTTATAATGATTAATTGTGTTTAGTTAATTAGTTCTTTAGATAATTTAGTAACTAATACGGTTAGTTCCTTTTTTGCTGATGAGTTTTATCTGATTACAAATCTCTCTGGTCGTTTAAGATCACAGTAGAACCGCGTTTATCAACCTATTAGTCTATTAACTAGTGTTGCCAGATAGACTTGGCAACAGCAACTAAGTAATCCAATAGGACTTATTTTGAATCGATGCTGAGGATAAAATTAACCGATGTTTTGGGTTTTATATCAGGGTAAACAGAAAAAGTAGGTTTTTTTTAAATTAAGGTTTAATTTATTATGGTTTCAGCTAAAATACTGTTCAATTTTTTAATATATTTGAATAGTATTTCATTAGTAAGTTTTCCTGCTGCTATTAAATATAAATCGGGACTCATGCCCAGATTCTTGAAAATTGGATCATCTCGCACAAATCAGGGCATCTTACGCAAATCAGGATATCTTATGCAAATTAGTACATCTTACACAAATCAGGACATCTTACGTAAATCAAGACATCTTGCTCAAATTAGGTCATCTTACAAAAATTAGGAAATCTTACGCAAATTAGGGTATTTTACGAAACTAGGACATCTTACGCAAATCAGGACATCTTAAGCAAATCTGGACATCGTACGCAAATCGGCACATCTCATGTAAAACCGTCATCACGCTATTATTGCCGTCCACTGTTGAACTTAGGCCTCCCTAAGAGAGGAATAATGTCAAAATAACAAAGCTTTTTTTTTTTGTGGGTGGGCTGCGGTCGGCGCGCCTCCGCACCAGTCCGTCCGGGGCGACAGAGGGGCTTAAGCACGCAACTCTCGCAACCCACCCGAAAACCACGTCGCCTTCGTCGTTGGGCTGACCACCGGAGCAGGGTTACTTGACATCAGTTGTCGGCCCGACGGAATACCCCCTATTGGGGTACCCTCCCATCGACTGACGTCTCCCCCCTCGGGGAGGACGTCGGTCTTTCCTCACGCGGTCGGCCTCTCGGCGGGTGACGGACTAATCCCCGATCAGGTCACCCGCGGCCTCGGCTAGGGCGGCATGAGGCGCAGGTAGTTGCGCCTACGCCACCCCAGTTGCCGGCGGCGGATCTCCTCATCGAGGCTGCGCTCCTCACGCAAGCGATCCGCTGCCTCCTTCCGCGAGATCACTGTCTCGCAGAAGGCTGCGACCGCGTCCCAATGCCCGACGCTGACGACCATCGCCCTAGCGATAGCCGGCAGCATCAGGTTCGTACCGATGATTGCGACGAGTTCACAGCGCTGCACTACCCAAGCCGCGCAGGCCTCGAGCGTATGGCGCGCCGTGTCCTCGTCGCAATCGCAGTGGTGGCAGGACGGTGTCCTAACGACCCTGTGCAGGTATTTGGCGAAGCACCCATGCCCCGTCAAAACCTGCACCAGTCGGAAGGAGAGCACCCCGTGCCGCCTTTCCAACCACTGCATCAGCACCGGCCGAAAGGCCTCCACGGTTCGCACCCCGAACCGAGGCCTCTCCAGCCGGACTGCCCAACGGGCAATGACGTCTCGGAAAATAACAAAGCGTGACAGCCAGATTATCGATTACAGTTGGTATTATAAGTTTCTCGGGCGATCTACTACTCATTATCCTGGGGATACTTAACGGTTTTAGGAATGCCAATCTAAAGTGAAGGATAGTACACATTGTACTCTTAACCCTAACTAACTTACTTTGCGAAGTTGCTACCCTGATCAATTGGTCAGGGTGGCAACTTTGCTTGCGTGGATTTCTTATTAAATGATATTATTTTGCACAATACTCAAGTTACGGTCTGACAATAGTTATAATGATGTTATAACATTAATGGGCAATTTAAATTTTGATGTCTGCAGTCACTATGACAGTGGCAACTAGGCAACTAAATATAATGCATTACGACCATTATTACTAAATTTACAACCATTTAATGATATTACTCTGCCCCTATTTATCGTAGTATTATATATTACTAGCAACCCGCCCTCGCTTCGCTTCGGTTTTAGTCGTTTTACCCGCGTAGGGCCCGTTCCCGTGGGAATACCGGGATAAAATATAGCCTAGTTTACGCCCTGATGTTATAGCTTTCCATTGGTGAAAGAATTTTTGAATTCGGTCCAGCAATTTTGAAGATTACCCGGAACAAACAGACAGACAGACAGACAAAAAATTTTTAATTTGTATTTCAGGCATAGGTGTCGTGCAAATAACCGTGTGAGCATGAAAAAAGCCAATTATTTTGACATTACAAACAGACACTCCAATTTTATTTATTGGTATAGATAGATAAGATTATCTTATCGATAGCCGATTTATAAGTACCCTTTTAAAGTCTATCTTACTCAATAATGAGAGTATTTAATAGAACAACTAGCATAGAATTTTTTCATGCATATATATATATATATATTATACATATTAGTATAGATGAGAGTATATAATAGTTGTTCTATTATATACTCTCATCTATACTAATACATAAAGCTGAAGAGTTTGTTTGTTTGAACGCGCTAATCTCAGGTACTACTAGCCTGCACCAATGAAGAATGTTTCAAAATCGGTTATATTTTTCCTTTTGAGAGCTTCCGCTGCGTAAACATCTAAATTTTCGCAAAATCATGTGTGACAGAATCGTATTATTAAAAAGTATATTTTCACCTTCTACGTAAACAAAGTCTTAGATTAAAGTAAGCGTTAGCCCAAAGTATCTATACCACGCGGACAAAGTCGCGACCAGAAGCCAGTTATTAAATAAACTCTTTATATTAGTAGTATAGATTACATTTGTATTGTGATATGACCATGATCTACGGTCATTTTTAATTACCTATACAAGAAAACATATTGATTACTGTCCTCGATTGTCAGTCAGGAGCAGGAGTAATATAAATTGCACTAGAATACTTTTTACAAACACTTAATAACCGGAGTAAGAATACTCTATTTTATTTTTCACTTCCTTATATGTTCTAAAAGGATATAGAACATTCTACTGGACGTAGGGAAGATTGTTATTTATTAGCAGAGGGATTTTCATTCATTTTAATTTTTTTTTTTACTGAATAATGCAATGTATCGTCCTTCGCTTTCAGGATACTATTAAATGTTGCACAAGATAAAAATAAAAAATAAATCCCAACTACGACAAAAAACGAGTTATCACGAGCTAATGATATATAAATTTCTAGCGTACGTGTGTATGTCACTGAACTCCTCCTAAACGGCTGGACCGATGTTGACGAAATTTTTGTGTGTGTTAAAGGGGATTCGAGGATGGTTTAGATTTACAATTTGACCCGGTAGGTGGTGCTCTTCGGGCAGGACAATAACATAACTTGAGAACGACTTCACCGATTTCATCCATCTTTCTTTTTAATTTTTCTAATACCTTAAAAAAGGCTTTTACGAAAAAAAAATAAGGAAGTTGCGCAGAAAATCAGAGAATTTAAGAAAACTTAACGACTACTACTATCTAGGGTATATCCATACTGCAACTAAACGGCTGGATGGATTTGAATGAATTTTTGTGAATGTTTTCAAGTGACGGTCTGGATAATTTAGATTCACAAATCAGCCTGGCAGATGGCACTGCAGTCAGTATCTAGGTTATTTATCTATACTGCAACTAAACGGCTGGATGGATTTAAATTAATTTTTCTGAATGTATTCAAGTGGGGGCTTGGGTGATTTAGATTCACAAATCAGCCCGGCAGTTGGCGCTGCAGTTGGTATCTAGGTTATTTATCTATACTGCAACTAGACGGCTGGATGCATTTGAATGAATTTTGTGAATGTATTCAAGTGGGGGCCTGAATGATTTAGATTCACAAATCAGTTCGGCAGATGGCGCTGCCGTCGGTGTCTAGGTTATTTATCCATGCTGCAACTAAACGGCTGGATGGATTTTAATGAATTCTTGTGAATGCAATTTTTTGTGAACTTTCTACAATTTACTTAAGATTTATCCATATGAAATTTCATGAAAAAAATTCATGAACTACCTATTTGATGGTTAGTATAGTAATACAGATTGATCCACCAGCTGCCACCAATATTCACTGACTGAAATTTATGTTTGTGATTTGGGAGTCTTGTGATGGTGTGCATTTATGTTATATTAGAGTAAGTAGTGTTAAGTACACTTATGTAGTGGATAGACAGAACAGTAATTATACGGATGTCATTCTAACAAGTCGTGTTTATCATTTCACTCTACTTCCGGTAACATACCACACTACATGGCGACCCTGCCATACGTAACTCGCACCGTGTGAGGGCGCGGTGAATATTATAACTAAAAATAAAGGTTAAATACAAAATAACAGAAATACAGCAAAAATTGATTTTCCAAAAAAAAAAAAAAATTGTGTCGTGCAACGATCGAAAAGGAGGAAGTTTTTCAAAACACTGCGGCAGGAAACGACGCTATTTTGAAAAGTCTTGGAGGACGTGTGGAAAATTTACACACGATGTTGATCGTGGTTATAGTCATTATTATCGCTATTGTGGTATTTTTCTTGTGGAAAATGTATAATAATTGTCAAAGAAAACTGGTCCAGAGGGAGATAGGACAGCACGCCATGCGACATATTCGAGCTTCATTTGGGCGAGGACGAAACGCAAATGACGAAGAGGAACGGAAGTAACTAGTGAGTGCGTAAAATTTGCAATGTGCTAAGTAATTTAGATAAAAGTGTAATACATACGAAAAAAAAAAGTGAAAAAAATACATATACAAGCTATTAATGGAGAGACTAACTGCTACATATGAGAAAATTATATATGAGACTGCACAGATGGCGTAATGGTTAAGATTACATTGCCAGTGTCGGGGGTTCGAATCCCACGCGGGACAACACTTTGTGCGATCCACAAATTGTTGTTCTGAGTCTGGATGTAATTTGTGTCCGTTAATTATATGTTTGTAAAGTCCCCCGCAATACAAGGATTATTTCCTTAGTGCAGGGTGTTGTCTAAATAAATAAAAAAAAATATATATTTTAAATATTTAGGTATATGATTATATTAGGAAATTAGGTCCCCAAAAGCGTATCAAGAGTTTAGGCCAGCAAAAAATTTGAAGAGGCAGACGTTTTATACCATGAGTTTAAACTACTGATAGAAAACAAAAGTTTATGGAATGAAGCATTAAAATTGGATACATCCAATTCGACGTTAGATGTAAGTATTAGTAAGTAAGATAGAATGTATTTACGATAAAAAATTAGATTATAAAAAAGAATTACCTGCGTGTAATTTAGAGACTAACAATAAGTCTGAAGGATTATTTATGGATGGTAAAGAAGAGACGACGGAGAGAATGATAGATGGAATAGAGATGTATGAGACTAGCTTGAATAATCAGGCAAGTAAAAAATTATTGATTTCTTTTGTTTTAAAGACTCGTTTATCTAAAACAGGCAAACTTAAATGAAAAAATAATTATGAAACGGTTGCCGACTTGGTCAAAGATATAAAGGCTTGTCTTCTCACGAAGAAATTGGCTATTTTTCTATTGGAGCAAATAAATAATTTGTCTCAAAATAATATGTCTATTACAGAGTATGGTGAAAAGTTGTAGGAACTATGTTTTAACTTAACTATATCACAGGCTAATGGAGATCCATCAGCTAGTGCATTACTGAGTCCCATAAACGAGGAAATGGTCATCAAACGATTCTCAGATGGGTTGAGGAATCGGCGGCTCAGCACTATTTTGGCGGCTCGCGATTACAATGAGTTAAAGGATAAGATAAGAGCTGGCGCGTCCCGGGTCTTCAGGCCAAGAAACGGTTTGCACATATTCAGAAGGTAAGAATCGTAGTTATAATAACCAAAGGCAAAGAGGTTACTACCGTGGAAATTCTACCTATTTTTATCGTGGTAATAACACGGCTCAATATCAAACGGGTCATAGATCCCTACAACGTGGACGTCCCCAGGATAGGTATCACCATCAATACAGATCCTCGAGGCCATTCAATCAAGGCTACTATAAAGGTAATACAGGTAATAGTGGACAGCGAAACAGCGTAAATGTGGCCTTCGAACAGAAAAAGAAAGAAGAAGAAGTAAATCTAGGCGAGTTTTTTCGGACCCCCTAGTTACATTTTAGCATGTAAAAGCTTAGATTATGTTATGATTATGAGAGCTAATTATCGATAGGGATGCGCCTGTATCAATCAAAAATTTAAGTTTTTTGTTATCTAAATATAAATAAACATAGCACTTATGACTAGCGCACAGATTTTCATCAATTCGTGTGGACCTGCTTCACGCCCTTCAATCCGGTGTCCGTGATACCTGTGGCGAACACCGGACGCGGCGTGTGGGACTTAGCATCCCAAGTGTTTATACATGTTCTGGTAAGAGAACACCAAAGATACCGCCCTCCATCACCGTTCCAGCCCGCAGGTGATAGTAGCTCGCACCAGCACCCCGTCCTTTGGTGAGCGCACGCAGACGCCAAACACCGAAGCCACGGGTAGCCTCGCGCTATTCTATTCGACGTGGGTATCAAAAAGGCCACAAGTTGATGTATACATCAACCTGGTCCAGCTCCATCTAATTCCGTCTGGTTGATAATGCATTCCCAAGTAAGATTGACGTGAGGCAGGTAGCCGGTCATAATAAGTACAGTAAAACCCGTTTAAGAGAATTTCGCAGGGACCCGACCAAAAACGCGTCTTAGACCGGAAAGCGTATTATGCGGGAAAGGGAAAAACGTGCCATTATTATTTATTATATTATGTTATTATTTTGAATACCTACGTATTGAATTTAACATTTAAAAATTACCTAAATAAAATGTTGTTTACTTTCTTTATTTAATATACTTACTAATAGATACATTTTTAAATATAAAAAATTAATAAATATTTGTAATATAATAAAATGTTATTATTATTACGTTACTTAAAGTAATCACTTATTTTAGTTTGACAAAAAGATTTTGAGGCATTAGCAATTACAAGATTTTCAACGTAATTTAATTTTCGCAGTGCGTCTTTGCTTTGATTCAAAGAAGTTATATAGCGTATTAAATAATTAACTGCTGATAATGCCTGGGCGTGTGACAAAATCAGAGTTGACTCATCTTCTTCTTGGTCATTATCACTTAGGGTCGCTCGACAGTCGTCACTTCGTCAGTCGCTGGCCGCTGCCGCAAGGGGTAGTATGTGTATTTGAGTGGCACGTGTTGGCGTATTAAACGGCATGACGATCGTATTAAGCATTAAGAACCTATGAAAACATGTCTCAAGTTGCTGGGACTGACGCAAAATGGCGTATTATGCGGGAAATCGTATTAAACGTGATCGTATTAAACGGGTTCTACTGTATTTCTAAAAATTTTTGCAATATCTGCAATTGAAGAGGAGTACATATTGAATCGAACTCAAGTAATTAGAATATGATCAGAACGATGATGATTTATACTATAACCACGTTATACTTGTGTACATTTATAATTCGAGTCATTATGAATCATGCTTCAATTCAACTAAATTAACAAATTCTATGGAACTACTATTCTTTTGTAAATTTCTATAGCAAAACTTAATTTAGGCTTAAATAGGTACTAAGGACAAAACCTAAGTTCAAAAACCTTATAGAAGTATTTTATTCGAATATTTCAACCTTTGAATTTTATGTTGAATAGCGAAATAGAGTTGATAGTCTCAACAAATACTCTATTGTCACCGGACTTCTAGTAATTTTGTAATTTCCTTTGAAGGAAATTGCCTTTGTAGTCTATATTAAAGGAGCTTTTGAAGTGACTGATCTCTTTATATAGGTATTATTTAGACAAAACACTTTTTATTAAAATGATTGAAAAGGCGAAGTGAAGTATTTGTAGTAACATTAGAAAAGCTGAAAATTTTATGTAGATTATTAGTTATGTGTGTTTATAAACTCAATAACATAGCTATTTAAGAATTAGTTGTAAGGTCTCAGATTCAAATGCTGGGTTGGAAAAAGATAGTGTTCTTTGTAATTTTTTTTTAATATGGCCCAATGACACGCACAAAATTTGAAATTGTCGATGGTTAACAATTACAGGCGCTTATTCCTTTTATTCTTGAGATCAAGCAAGGGTATTGTTTTAAACCTCTTTTTTTCTGTATTTCTAGTAACATTAGAAAAGCTGAAAATTTTATGTAGATTATTAGTTTAAAGAGTTCGTAAACCCAGTAACTATTTATAAGAGCCAATTTTGAGATCTTAGGTTCAAATGCTGGGTTGGAAAAGGATAGTCTTCTTTGCAGTTCTGTTTTTATATGTCTCAACGATACGCACAAGATTTGAAATTGTCTATAGTTAACGATTATTGGCTTATTGCCTTTATTATTGAGATCAAGCAAGCAGGTATTGTTTTAAACCTCTTTTCATTTATTTGGGTGTGAAGTTGTATTGAAAAATAACATTTTATTAGCATCTTACAAGAAGCACCAAGAAGCTTATTCTGAGGTTGAGGTCTTATAGAGAAATCAAGAAAGAACATAAAAATTTAAAAAAAATATAGTAAATTCTATACTTTAAATAAAATTAACGTCTATTTTTGATAGATTGAAATAAAATCCACCGCCAACAACCTTATAATCAGACGATATTACTATCCATAAAACAAAAAGATAATATAGAGCGGGATCGAAAATCTCAACTATAGAAAGGAAACCTATGCGGGAAAGGGACGATGATATTTCTGTGGAGCCCTTAGTGGTATTTCTTTGAATCTCCGCGGTCGTGGTATGTGCGGTCATTTCGGGTGCGCACCGAGATTCTAACTGACCACTGACATTGCCACATTGATCCGGGTCTAGGGAGCAACCGAGTAGATACGAACATAAAGACATACCTATACATATAGGTTTATACCTATATTCTAAGTAGGTATTTTACTATCTCGCTACGAACACTTGGAAATAGGTTGTTATTTCTATCGTATTTATTTATAAATAATTAAATGTGTTTAGTAGTTAAATATATGATTTTATGTATGATATTATGATGACAGATATACAATTTGATTATTCTTGGACATTATTTAAATAATTTTATCACTTTACAGGGTCAATACTAAAAACAATGCATAATATGTAGTACTACATTCTAACTTGGATTATTTTTTAACAAACTTAAAAAGTACTAATACTTTAGGAGTGGTAGGACCACACTGTCGACAGTTATCTGTCTACAGCCGCGGGCCGGTCCGTCCGGGGCAGTACCATGCTCTCGCAGAAAATCGACGTCTGAGTAGTAGCAATTTGTTACTGCGCTTCGTTCGGTGAGCGAGAGAGCCGGAAGCCCAACTTTCTGAGGGTGATTGCGTGTGGAGGGTTTTGGTGGTGCCCTTGGTATCACCGAGCCTCAATGCACGCATTCACACCCCCTCGCTTTCTTCGCGGTAGGCAACGGCCTTGTAAAGGTCCATGAGCGGCAGCAACACTTACCATCAGGTGTACTGTTTGCTCGTTTGCCACCGTTTGCAATAAAAAAAAAAAAAAACTTAGATTAGTATTTTCTTTTAAATTGACGCTTTAGCCGCTTTATATAATTTGTCGTTGAAACCCGCTCTATTACTAAAACCCACTGAGATACATAACAAAATATAAGTAAATATACATCAATTTCAAATTAGAAATTGTCTCAAGTGTTTATTGATCGAGTCCACAGGTGCCAAACATTTTGAATAGTTATCAATAAGAAAACACAACATACCTAATTTCTTTCATAGCTTCCAATTTATGATATATTTCTCGTTAGTAAATATAATTGCTTCGATGGGCTTCGCTAAGCTTGGTATTTTTATGGTAAATTATAAAAAATAATTGATCGAGTGATTGATTGAATTAATTGTCCTTGTGGTGACAGAGTAAGAATACAATTCACCACACCCTCTCTTGCTCATGGGTGTCGTAAAAGATGACTACGAGATGAAATATGCATATAACATCTATGCGAGAAGATAAAATCGAAATAAAACCTTATGCCAATACATCTGACCGACATGGTATAGTAGGTTATATTTCCTTTTATAAAGAAGGAGGCCCGGGACTACCAGTGGACCATAGATATATAGGAATGATGATACTAAATAGATATTTAATGGCCGCAATGATAAATTTTAATTAACTGATTTTATTACCTAAGTTTTTTAATATTACATATATTGTACTAGCAGGATTAGATGGTATTAGTACTAAAGCTATAAAATGCATACAAGATTTAATCCTTGAGAGGCTAGCTAATACTATAAATATGTGTCTAATGCGAGGTATATTTCCCAATAGTTTGAAGGTGGCCAGGGTCACACCCATATACAAATCCGGCTGTAAGACAGACCCAGGGAATTATAGACCGATATCGGTATTACCTGTAATAGCTAAAATATTTGAGCGAATTTTATATAATCGCTTAAATGTATATCTACAAGCAAAAAAGTTCTTAAACAGACACCAGTATGGCTTTCGCGAAAAATCTAGCACTCTCACTGCGACTGTTGACTTGGTTACAAAAATTAAGACTCATATAGACCAGAAAGAGATTATGCTAGGCATTTTCATAGATCTAAAAAAGGCTTTTGATACCGTCAGTCATCGTAAGTTACTAGAGAAGCTAAACAACATAGGAATTACAGGCACAGCGTATAGTATGCTCTCATCATATTTACTAAATAGATCTCAGGTGGTAAAAATAGAAAATAACATCAGTTCTGCTCAAAATCTATCTTTTGGTATAGCTCAAGGCTCAATAATGTTTCTAATCTATATTAATAATATAGATAAAATAGGCCTATTATGACATTTAACTTTGTATGCAGATGACACCTGTCTTTTCTATTTTGATTCTTGTGTACACTCTATTATTACCGACGCTCAAACATATTTAAATCGGCTAAACGAATGGTTAAAATACAGTTTACTTACTGTTACTGGTACTGGTACTGGTAAACACAACAACCTCTTTCATGATATTTTCTTCGAAAAATAAACAGATACCCCAGTATACACCTCTTACCATAGATAACGAGGAGATACATCGTTCCAACCAAGAAAAATATCTTGGACTTTGGCTGGACGAGAAACTAACGTGGAAACCACACATTGAGAGCTTAAAAACAAAACTTACTTCAGTTCTAAGGGCCGTCCGAAACATCAAATTATATCCCTAAGACAGTGAGTAGTATTACCTATCTATAATTCCTTAGTGAAATCTCACCTAGAATATTTAATAGAAATATGGGGTTCAGCTGCTGCAACGCACTTAAAATCATTGCAAAGAATACAAAATAAAATAATTAAAGTGCTATTTTACTATAAGTACTCAACTCCCACAACCGAATTATTTCACAAAACAGAAATATTAAATATAAAAAACCTATACATGTACTTACACTTGCATCTCAATTAAAAAGATTATTACTGGTTCTGTTAAAAAAATATACAATTAGAGAAGAAAACACCTAGTTATAACTTTAGAAATAGAAATAAATTGCAATTAATTCACCCGCGAACTATGGTGTGAGGACGTTACTATTCGAAGGAGCACAGCTGTATAACCCATTGCCTAACAGAATCAAAGAGCGTGATGATATGTATAAGTACAAGAAAATATTACAAGAATATATAAAAAGTAATAAAACCGTGTAAGCATAAAAGCTTGTATTTACAGAAATGAACCGGTGGCGGAATTGTGAATTATAATATTGTACCTATAATATTGTAGTATTAGTATTGTATCTCATTATAAGTGAACTGTAAGTTTGTATGAGAAATAAAGCTCTTTAAACACAAATTCCCATGATTACATCCCCGTAGTTCTAAAGTATTGTTACCTAATACGCGGATAAATAATAGCCTATGTAACTCACTAATAATTTAATGCGTTTGATTGGTGAAGGAATGTTTAAATTTGGCCCAAATGCCGCATTTCAACTGCGTACTCTCCCTTATAATTTGGGGATAAAATACAGCCTATATTACTCACTGATAACATTATCAGCTAGTAATAGGTGCCTATAGGCTTTTTATTGGTAAAAGAAGTTTAAAATTTTTGTAACAAAAAAGATCACGTCTGTATTAAACATATTATTTATGTATTAATTAGAATGCGAATCTTAAATGTTTATATTGTTGAAGCCATATCCATGATACCACTGATTTACCTAAATAAAATAGTTTCTTGATGCTAGCTTGACCTAGAGCATATATAATTAATGGAATTATTTATAACAAATAGGATGATTAAAGTAACAATATATATAATTATATTTTAAAATTTAATAAAGTCGTGAGGATTTCCGACAGAAGTGAAAACTTAAAACTATCAACAAAGTGTTTTTTTTTTTGATATGCAAATTAATTATTTGATCTCAAATTAAAATTTGTAAATAAATTTTTTTACATTGATCTGGTTTTGACATTTATCGCCACAGATATAGTGTCGTTGATATAGCTCCCTACAGATATAGTGTTAACGATAACATGTCACGTGACCATGTCGATTACGACTTACATAAATTTACTCCCCATCCAAATTTGCCTATAGGAGTTTTTACTTCAACAATTATAATGTCTTATGAACTTTAATTAATATGTACCTACTAATTAAAAATATATATTTTAACTAGCTGATCCAACAGACGTTGTTCTTTTCAAATAAAATAAAAGGAATTCTGCATGAAGTCGACAGCAGCGCCACCTACCGTGTCCAATTGTGAATCTAAACCATTTTCGAATCCCCTTGAACACACACAAAAAATTTCATCATCATCGGTCGAGCCGTTTTGGAGGAGTTCAGTGACATACCTACACGTACCTACACAAGAAATTTATATAGGTATAAAGATAGAAGTATCTATGAAAATTATATATGATTTTCATAGATACTTCTATCTTTATATATAAATTACTGCAGAGTAGGTTTTACATTTAAAAATGTTACTCTTTTTTTTTCTTTTGGGTTGGGTTGCGGTCGGCGCACTCCTCGCACCACTCCGTCCGGGGCGTCAGAGGTCGTAAGCACGCACACCCGCAACCCACCCGCGCGGCACGTTGCCTTCGTCGTTGGGCCGACCACCGGAGCAGGGTGACTTGACGTCAGTGGTCGGCCCGACGGAATACCTCCTATTTGGGGTACCCTCCCATCGACCGACGTCCCCCCCTCGGAAAATGTTTTACTCTGCAGCTATTTTCATAGCTCTACGAATGCGAAAACCTTCAAAAATTCTTTAAGCCCAGATGTATAAATAGCTCAGTCGAGTTAGACTTTAACCTGGAATTAATTATAGTCTAGGCAGAAATTTTTTTGCGCCAATGTTTAGGGGGAGTCATAAATAGCTTAAAACCAAAAACTCGACCAAATCCGACCGGTGCATTAGCTGCCATATTGGTTTGAAGGTCAAACTTTGATTCTTATGAATTTTTTCAAAAATTAATATTTAGGTTTTTACGTCTATGGTAAATGTACCGGAATTCAAGTGACCAGGTAGCCTGGAAGGTGACGTCATCGGCAGATGCTATTATATAAAAAAAAATAATATATGTTTTATATTATAAAAAAATAAAATAATAAAAATAAAAAAGAAAATACCCTGCCCGACTCCTTAAAAGTTGCAGAAATAATTGGGATTGCAGATGAAAATACTTTTCAGAATAAATCTGGTAGAAAATGAAACGGTTATTGCGGATACCACGTAAAAAAAACCCGCCTGCAGCTTTACACTAGCGGTCGTGCGGAAAAGGGTTAAATATTATTTTTTGCGAAAAAAATCATAAGAATCAAAGTTGTAGAAAATTTAATGATTTGCAACTTTGATTCTATAATTTTTTGCTAAATTCGATAATAATCGAGATACAGGCGAATTATACATTGACCTCATTTTTGCAATTATTTGCAGTTATTGCCGTAAATACTGATTGTGCGATGAAAACTATGAGAACTAAAGTTGTAGAAAATCAAATTTTCAAAAACTTTGGTTCTTATCATTTTAGCAAAAAAATAAAAAATAAAGGAGATATATCTAAAAAAAGGTTTGACCTTCAAACCAATATGGCGGCTAACGCACCGCTCGGATTTGGTCGAGTTTTTGGTATTAAGCTATTTATGACCCCCCCTAAATATTGGCGCAAAAAATTCTGACTCTAATTAACTCCAGGTTACCCCCTATTTTTGAGCTAACCCAACTGGGCTAAAAATCTTATTTTTGGAAAAACTTTAGACTGACAACAAATTATGATACAGTATTTTTTACAAACGACGAAGCAAGTGTGAACGTTAGAGTAGGAAAAACTAGTCCCATCACTTATCACTTTCAATAACCGGTAGCCTCGAGAACAATGGCCACTAGGAAGCTATATCTCATCGTGTAGTCGTAAGCAATTATATATAAATTACGCAAACGACAGAGGTGACAAAGTACAATTTTGTTGAGGAAATCTACTAGGCATTGGAATATTTTGTCTAAAATAAGAACGAAGTTTTAAATAAATATTTTAAATAAATATCGCTTTAGTATTTATACATTTTTTTTAAATATAGTTATTGATATTTACAGAGATCTTATACTAATTTATAGCCCATAGTAATATTTTACAACTTTGCAAGAATATGTACAGAAAATGTAGGCGTCATAATTACATTTGAAGTCGCTCAGCGTACGTATAGACTGGGTTATACTCGGGATTTCCATGCGAGATAGAATCCGAAATAAGGAAATTCGCAGATTGGATAGAATTTGAAATAGGGAAATCCAAAGAACGGGTGTATCCGACATGGCACGAGGAATTAGCAAACTGAAATGGCAATGGGAAAGCCTTAGTGTTGGAGAAACCGACAATCATTGAGGAAGGGTTCTCGAGTAGCGACCAGATAATTGCTTTTTGGGTGCTGTGGATCACAGCACCCAAAAAGGACACACGCTTTCCGTTTCGTGATACCAAGCCGACCACTGATACCAGGTGCTTCACGTCCGTGGCCAGCACGGCGAGTTACTCTTTCGGGTATCGTCCCTGTCCGACGGATGGGCGGACTATCCTATAGACAGATGACGAGCTATTCGCCGGTCCAATCACCCGCGATGCAGTGTAGATTCTCTTCCAGACGTCATGATGGAAGTTGCTAAGAGTCATTGGATATCAGCGACACAGAACACTTTGTAGCGAAACTTGAGGGTAGCAGTAGTGGACAGTGAATGATGAAGAACAGTCTAAATGATAATGATGAAGTGAACAGTCCGAAAGAATGAAAAATCAACATCATCTCAGATCATATACGACCCACTGATGGGTTCCAGCCTCCTCCATAATAGGAGAGAAATTAACTTTACTATACCGTGCTGGTCAGACAAGTTGGTGTAGGATTTTATTTCGAATTTACATTCTTTTTCATAGATGTTGTATGCGTATTATATCTCGTAGTCGTCTGTTTTAACAACCACTGACATGACAGCAATTGGTGAATTGTATTCTTATTCCGTCACCACACAGAAAATGATAAAGAATAAATACATTATTTTTAGTGTTCTAACTGTGCAAGTATTTAATTACATTGTCATCCAGAGTTCCTTTTTGTTTATATTATGTACGATTTACGCATATATAAGTTAAAATAGAACATCAAAAGTAACTGTGAAAATACAGTTCACTTAAAATCATGTATTGAAACATATTGCCACATTCAATATTATTGTAAACAACTACACCAACAACCTACTTAATTCTAAAAAATAAACATATATTTCAAGCTAATAAAATTAAATAAGCCGTGAATGCTTTTTAAAAACGGTGTACTTGAGGTGATATAAAGATCCAAAATATTGATTTATCTTATATCTTTAAACGAGCAATTCTTGTATATATTTTATATATATATTTTCAGGATCTCGGAAAAGGCTCCAACGATTTTGATGAAATTTGGCATACTAGAGGTTTCGGAGCCAAAAAATCGATCTAACTAGGTTTTATTTATAGAAAATGTTGTTTTGTCGGTGTTTTTAGCTAATCAATACAATGAAATAAAATGTCAATAGAATATGGATTCAAATTTCGCTGTCAACGTCAAGAGTGGTGATAGTTCAGTTGGGAAGTTATCCAGTTTTATTGTTTTGTTTTGGCATTCAAACAGCGTGGGATCGAATCTCGATTTTATTATTATTCTCTTTTTGTAATTTTTGATATTTTTTCATTATTTTATTTTTATTTTTTATTAATATATATCTAAATAAATTCGACAAAAATACAACAAAAATATTTTGGGTCAACCAGATATTTATAGCTATATACAATATATGTATCTGGATGTCAATATAATTTCATCATCATCATTATTACCATAGTGTTTTTATCACAATTACTAGGGATCGACGCAATATGTAAGTACTACTCTTTCATCGCACATATTACAAAATTAGTACTTACTGGCAATAGTTTTATGACCAGCCGCCTGCCTTTTTTTTATTGCAAATGGTGGCAAACGTGCAGACAGTACTTATACCTGATGGTAAGTGATACTGCCGCTTATATATTGCTAGGTCGCTGCCTACCATGAAAAAAATGAAGGGAGTGTGAAAATATGCAATAAAACCTCATTCACTTCGGTGATACTAAAAGCATCACCACACGCAAACACCCTCAGAAAGTTGGGCTGCCATCCCTCTCGCTCACCGAACGAAGCGCAGTAACAAATTATTACTACTCAGACGTAAATTTTCTGCGGGAGTGTGGTACTACCCCGGACGGACAGGCTCGCGGTTGTAGACAGACAAATGTCAACAGTGTGGCCCTACCACTAGAATCCTGACGATGACCCTCCTTGGGTGTGTAAGTGTTGAGCAATCGGCATAAGATAGAGTTGGTCCAGGTTGCAGTAAAGCTCTTAGTCACCTTTTACGATATCCACGAGGAATGTACGAATTGGTAGTATTCGTAGCCACCCGCTCAAAGCATTTATATAATATCCGCCAGTATATAATTGAGATCAAACTTTTATCTAGAACTATATTTTGATTATTAATTAACGTGAAATAAAATTTGCTTTAAAATTAGCATAAAAAGGTAACATTTAATTATAGCTTGGGATAGTAATTACTGACTAGTCTTGTAATGAAAACTACTTTAAAATTAATTTAAAAATGGTGCATTTAATTATAGTTTGCAGTAATTATTACTGATTCATAATAATGAATCAAAAATACAATGTGTTGCCAACTCTTATTTACTCAAAGTAGTTGTAAAAATCGTTTATAGGAACATCAAGGAAGAGGACAGCAGCACTTGCCTGCAAAATTCTAAACAACAATTACTCTCTAATCTGCCTGACAACCGTCCTGGTAACCTCGTCGTATATACATGAATGTATTATATATCCATTTAGTTATAGATAATTATCATTGTTCTACTACTACTCGGTGTATGTATAAGGTTATCAAACTTTGCTTTATATGCAACCATTTTATAATCAAAAGTTGCTTAACCAAAAATACGGTTATAAACTTCTTTTTATAATTATTTCTAGTGGTAATGAAGTAAAAATACCCTTATGGTTTTTTCCATGGCTATCGTAAATATTGATTGAGGAATACAAATAGACAACATCATTACTAGAGAAGAAAACTCTATGTAAATCAATGATTTAAAATCGTTATTTCAACTCGTTTGAATAACGCTGTAATCTTTTTCTCTGACATGAAAAAGGCCTGTAATAAGGAAATGTATTGTGAAGTTCATCATCACTGTTTATATACATTTTATGCACTAGATATCCTTTAGTTGCCTTTTACTATCACTAACAAGCAAGAGAGGGGGTGGTGAATTGTATTCTTACTCCGTCACTACATGGAAGTTGGAGGAAGAAAATTATGACGTATTTTCAATTTTATTTTTAGAAATCAATCAAGATAATTGGAAGTATATTAAAGATAATTACAACACATTGATATTTGATAATGCCTTTTAATAAACTGTAAACAGCTACGTCACTGTAGTATAAAAGTCAAACAAGTTATTATTTTAACGAGCCGCGGAACTGGCCCGTTGCGGCTACTGGCCGTTCGATCTTCGCTTCGTTAGCCACTATCACGTCATCACGACGATGACAATCTCAATTGAATTACGAGCTACCTGCAACCAATGTGTGGTCCATCTGTTAATCTCCATTCGATCTCGCGACGCATGCGCTATCGAAGCAATGAGGTGGTCCCGCCTCATTACGTCAAACTTACGATGGATCTAAAGCCTCTTTGTCCCACTATTGTGTTCAGTGAAAAATGTTAGCCCAATGACAGGTGTCGATAAGCCAGCAGACTTTTTTAAATTCGATTTGAAGTTGGTGCGAATGTGGTCCTAGCAATTTCTTTGGCGATCAATCAATACGACCGGTTCATTAATGCAGTCCACAATGAATGTGAATGCCTTTGTGGTTATCGTTTTGATTATAATGGAATTTAATTTAATATATTAATCAACAACATGGGACATTGTACTATGTAGTGTAATGTTTATAATGAATAAGATATTAATGAATAAACTTTAAATAATGAATAAGATTTTAATCAAAGACGTCATGTGTTAATTGATGAAATAAAACAAAACACATCCTAGTAAGTAATAGTATTCATACTAGTAGGTAATTTTTATAACTTTCTTGTTTATCACAACATAAACTATAGATTATGCTATAAGATGCCGTGTGTTTTGTATTAATGAATTTTACGTTACGTTATGTTTCCGCAAGTATTGAATATTTAAAATAAAACCATTTTTACGGATTTTATCGCACTTGTATTTGACTTTTGATTTCCCGATGTTTCGAACACTTTTCAGAATCAGGAGAGGACTGGAGTTGATTTTCATTATTATAATTCATATGACAATATCCTGCTAAACATAAATCTGTGATTGAAGAAAATACCAATAATATTATTTCAAATATCAGAAACACAGTGATCATTGTGACAAATAATATAAAGAACAAATTTATGCTCAGTCATTGCCAGTCTCTATTACTTCATTTCTGTATTTCAATGCAATCTAATACAATCTAATAGCGTATAGGTACGTGATGTACATGCCCCCCCAAAAGTATCGAGAAACTGCGATCGTATAATACTTAACATGATCACAGCTCATATAAGTCCCACTTCTGAGCTCGAGCCTTCAACACAGTTGGAGGGCAAATGACTTTACTATACCGCGCTGGTTAGTCTGATTTTTTTTAGAGTCTTCGCATAGCTGTTATCTGCATATGATAATTCCTTAGACGTCCTTTACGACATCCATGGACAATAAAGGGGGTGGTGAATTGTGTTCTTACTTCGTTACCACACAGACGAATACGCATCACCATTCAATTTTAACTCCTTTAGAGATCTCCTCCAAAAGATTAAGCAGTGGGTATAACCATATTGGGTCATTTAACTAACAATTCTAAGCATTAAGAGAATAAGAATACTACTGTCTATTGGTACCATACACTTATTTCATACTGAGTTATTGATCGGCACAATCCAACAACAATTTTAAATCGAAATAAGCTCGAAACCAAGACGTCACAATTATGCTAATTATATTCCAATAGAATAAGTACGTGTTATATTATCTTTAACAGAATTTTAAAACGCTTAAATAAGCATAACTCTTTTTAACGAGGATATACTAAAAAACGTACGGTGGGAATTTGCCTTTCACTGTTGAAGAATCAAAAAATGATCATCTTAAATATATATTATTTGATATCTGATAAAAACAGATGCCAGCACGTTTGATTTGAAGACATTCATTATATCGATATGGTGAAACGTAGGTATACCTATGCTATTTCATGAAAACTACTCAATTTAAAAAAAAAATAGTAAATGCGTTAGATAAGCAATCTTAGTAAAATATTAAGGGAAAATAAATAGCAACTTGATCTTTTTTCAGGGCTATTGTAAGTTTTTCTGTGTGGTAATGGAGTAAGAATACAATTCACCCCCTCGCGAAGGAAAACTCGAGATAAAACTCTATGCCAACACGTTTGACTAGCGCGGTATCATCATTCATTAATTTTTTCAGGAATAATTCTTCTTTAAATCGTCTTAATTATTCCTCTAATCGCCATAATTATTTTCTAAAATAAAATCTCTGTAAAAATTAAGTAAATTTAAAATAGACTAAGTATAAATAATTAATGTCCACACAGTTGTCTATGAATAAACGATACAACGAGCCCGATTGAATTAAGGCGAGAAGCATATAACAATAACTACAATAAATGAAAATACAATTTAAAAAAATAACAAAACTGAAGTATTAGAAATTTCTCATTACGAAACCGTTTTCGTTCTTCACCGTTAATATCAGTAATGTATACTTAAATAAAAAATATAAATAATAAATTATTACAACTTAAAACGTTTGTGCATAAGAAAAATAACAAACCGTGGTAACGAAACGACAACTTTTAGCATAAAAACAAGTTATCAATAATCTCCCCACTGAATGCGCAACCACAAACAACTATTTAAAAGCTATAAAATAAACGATTCTCATTAACATGAGTGTTGCATCCATTGTGTCCTTGTAAAGGACTGGCGTCTTAAGACCTTTTTAATGACATCGCATTAGTAAAATGTCAAAATAGAAAGGACACACTCCAATATGAGTATCCGTCAACATCTGTAAATATTCGGTACTTTTCGAAAGTTATTAATCGCTAGTGATTTGTTAATTCTTTCATACGCCGCACCGCGAATATTTTGATGTTTATAGAATACTTTCTAGTGATTTCATGGTACAAAATTAATGGGAACATATTAATCTTGAATAAAGTTATTACTGTTAAGAATTTGTAAGTTGTATAGAAATCTAAGTATAAAAATTTATAAGTGGTATGAATAATTCCATACTATATTTTGATTTTTGATGTTTATGTGGGTATTGATTATATGGAAGAATATTTTTAAGGAATTCATTGTTTTTTAATTTGTTTTGTATTATTGGAGTACAAAGACTAAACCATTAGTTTTCTGACTATCTATGCTAAAATTTAAACAGAAACGTTTACGATCTTATTCATGTCATATTAATCACATTATTATCTTCGCTAATCACATATTATCTGTTTATTTTATTCTCATTCATAAATTTGAAATATACCTAGTACTTTAGATTATAGATTTATAGAGAATCACTGTAAGCAGTACCTTCATGTCATAATTATGACCATGTACATGGTCATGGCCATCATCAACAACTTCATGTACCTACATTAACAAAAATTATAAAATTTTTATTAATTTATTACAAATTTACTTATTTTTTTTAAGTATGTTCTTACCACAATTGATACAGGTGAATGCAATGAATTTCGATAGAATGATTTCATTATAACATTTTTATATAAGTTAATTATTTCAAAATTCCTTGTGGTGACGGAGTACGTAAGAATATAATTCACCACTTTCTTGCTCGTGTTCGTTGTAAAAGACGACTAAGCCATGTTAAATGTAGATCAAATTAATGCAAGCGAAGAAAAACTCGAAATTAAACACAATTTTTTTTTGGGGTTAGGTTATGGTCAGCGCACACGCCGTCCAGCTCAGTTTGCGGTAACAAGGGAGCGGCGATAGGCCCCATAATCTACCGTCTCCTCTCCCTCGCCGTTGGGCTGACCACCGGTATCGAGTGCCTTGTCCTCCGTGGCCGGCCCGGAAATGAAATCCTATGCCAACACGTCCGTTAGCGGGATATAGTAGATCGAATTCCCTCTCATAAAGGAGGACACTCGAGTCCAACAGTGGGACATAATTTTTAACTTTCTGTATTTTCAGCATGCGCAATATAATTTTCACGTAACGATAACGTAATGGAAACCTGCATAACTCCAGTGTTAATGTATCACAGGTTGAAAATCACTGTGTTAGTATACTAATCGGTGGTCGTACCAAAAATAATGTATGGTGATTAAACTTTAATGTTCAGTAAAACTACAGTCAACAAAATTGAACTCTTTAAAATTTAATTTAATCATCATTATCCATTATGCTCTTATCTTAATTACTTATTTACGCAATATGTACTCTACTTCCATCTTACATATTGCAAAAGTAATTGGCAAGAGTTTTATGACCGACCTCCTGCCTGTTATTAACCCTCCTTGGGAATGTTATTGTTGATCAACCCTAATCTATTTAAAGCTGTTAGACATCTTTCACGATACTCATGTGCTGGATTTTTAGTAGGTATTCGTAGGCACAGTTTAAAATATGTAATACATTTTCCCGAGTCGCCGGTGGCGGAGCGTGTCACCGAAGAGGAGTTCTTCTCGCGCACGATCCGCCGTGTCCTTCCGTGAGATGCCGGCCTCACGGAAGGCGGCGACCGTGTCTCAAATCCTGACGCTGCCGAGCATCTCCCTAGCAATGGTCGGCAGCATCAGATCGGCACCAATGATTGCGACGAGTTCACGGCGCTGCTCTGCACATGCGGCATCCACCTCGAGCGTGTGCTGCGCCGTGTTCCCGTCGCAATCGCAGTGGTGGCAGGACGGTGCGCTCTCTCACCTAACGACCTTGTGTAGGTACCTACTTGGCAAAGCTACTGCCGACCCAACCATTATATCAGCACCGGCCGGAAGGTCTCGACGGTCTTGACACCGTACCGAAGCTTTGCCTGCTGGATTGCCCAACGGGCAATGACGTCTCGGCGGGCGTCGACCCGCCAGGCGGCAATCTCCTTGATGGAGACTATGCCGCCTCCGGCTCGCGTCTCCGACACCCGCCGGTAAAGCTCGGCGAGCATCTCTGCCTACAGGTCCCACTGGAGAGTTCCAGCCAAGAGGCACGATGCCTCCGTGGCCACCGTGCGGTAGCTGTGTATGGCCCTGATCGCCATGGCCCTCTGTTGGACGCCACAAGAGAGCCCTCAGCTGGACGGTCAGGGACCCCGCCTACATTGGTGCACCGTACAGGGCCATCAACCGGATCACCCCCGCGTACAGCCGTCGCCACGTAGCGCTGGTCTGCCCACATTCGGCATCAGCTAAGTAAGGGCAGACGTTGCCCCGACAAGCCGTGGAGCAAGTCGGCGAAAATTCTCCCGGAACCACCAATGCCCGTCGAGCACCAGGCTCAAGTAGTTGATGTGGGAGTGGATGCTGATGGTAACCGAATTAACGGTGATCAAGGCGCCGGTGGGAGGTCCGGCGGTACAGAGCCCATGGAACAAGAGGGCCTCCGTCATGTCCAGGGCTACTCTCAACCCCAGTGCTTCGATTCGCCTGACAATCTCCACGGTGCCGAGAATTGCCAGGCGTGCCGCCTCCTCTGGCATCCCACCTTGGGCTGTGACGAGCCTATCGTCGGCGTAACAAATTACTCCCAGCCCGGGTGGGAGGCTTCCTTTCAACGACCAGTCGTAGCTGATGTTCCACAGGGTCGGCCCCAGAACCGACCCCTCTGGGACACCGCACGTCATGGGCGTTCGCACAACGTCCCCTACTCAGTTAGTGTAGAAGACGCTGCGACCCTCCAAGTAGTTTGCCACCAGCCGCCTCAGATACACGGGTACCCCGTGATAGCGGAGCACCTTCTTGATGCAGCTGAATGGCAGACTATTGAATGCGTTGGCGATGTCCAAGGACACCGCCAACAGCACTTTTCTACCACGAACTTCAGACGCAGCAGGGCCGCGATCATTGAACGCCCCCTCCTAAAACCAAACTGGGCGTCTAACCGTCATAGTTGGCAGATGGCTTGGTCTTCGCAGTTAATGTTAAAAGTATCCCCCTACTTCTCGCTCCTTTACCTATTGCATTCTCAGCTAAATTTATTATACCTATATCAAATCTCATGTAAACGTAAAGGATATCAACCTCGCCCCGGATGGAACAGACGGCCTGTGTCCACACCATAGCCTTCCAAAAAAGTGAATTATTGTATTCTTTTTTTTATTGCAAACTGTGGCAAACGAGCAAACAGTACACCTGATGGTAAGTATTGCTGCCGCTCATGGACCTTTGTTAGGCGGCTGCCTATTTTGAAGAAAGTAAAGGGAGTGTGAATGCTTGCAATGCAGTTCGATGAAACTAAAGGTATCACCAAAACCCACCACACGCAAACACCCGCAGAAAGTTGGGCTTCCGATTCTCTCGCTCACCAAACGAAGCGCAGTATCAAATTGCTACTACTCAAACGTCGATTTGACTCATCTGCGAGAGTGTGGTACTACCCCGGACGGACCGGCCCACGGCTGTAGACAGACAACTGTCAACAGTGTGGTCCTACCACTAATAAATTATTCTCAACTTCTACTACTTCACTACTACTTACCTACTACCTACTAACTACTTCATACCCAAGTCTCAAGAGGTGCTTTCTGTTATATTTCATCTATAGTCACATCAGCAAACAACCTGCGACCGATTGTGTAATCTGGCCCAGCCATAATATTCTTATACTTTTTGCATTATTTTTCTTTTTGTATTATCTAGGTGCCTATACTTCGGTAGGTACTATGTAACAGCTATATTATCAACCTTACATTACTTGTGGGTATCCTAAAAGATAACTAAGAGCTTTATAATGACCTAGGCCAACTCCATCTGATGGCGTCTGGTTCAAAATTACATTCCAAATGAAAGTTGACTTCAGGCAAGCGGTCGATCATAAAACTATTGCCAATTTTTTATACTATGTATCTACCGTAGTAGAGAATTATCTGTACATTATGTCGACCCTGTACCAATACTTGTTAAGCGCGTATCTACATACAATTACATTTTGAAGAAGTAAATTGTATAATAACGAGCCTGTCGAGTTTCTTGATAAATTCTTAGCTTGTGATCCCATTGCCATCCGGTGGGAGATGATTATAGATATTAATCTATACCAATAAATAAAATTGGAGTGTCTGTTTGTAATGTCAAAATAATAGACTTTTTTCATGCTCACACGGTTATTTGCACGACACCTATGCCTAAAATAGCAATTAAAAAATATTTGTCTGTCTGTCTGTCTGTTTGTTCCGGGTAATCTTCAAAACGGCTGGACCGATTTCAAAAATTCTTTCACCAATGGAAAGCTATAATATCAGGGCGTAAACTAGGCTATATTTTATCCCGATATTCCCACGGGAACGGGAACTACGCGGGTAAAACGACTATAACCTATAACCGAAGCGAAGCGAGGGCGGGTTGCTAGTTTTAAATAAAAAGTAAACTTGATAATATGTGACTTAATGGAACTTATACGTAATAAATTATTTGATTTAACTCGGCAGTATGGATTCATTGTAATAATTGGCTAGGGATTCTGCAGTTAAACCTATACGTGGTCGGACATCCATTCTTTTACGATTGCCTATGAAGTTCAGTATACGAAAAATTTAAAAAGTAATACTTACAAGCGCCAGCGACATGAATCTTCTTCATCCACGGATATATAACCCTGTCAGTATTATCTGAACATATTGAAGAATCATCATCTTCAACCGGCGGACTATCCAGCAATAACCTCTCATCATCCATTTCAGAAGCTGGAGAACCTTCGCGACCTAAAGCATGTAGTTTCCTCCCAGCTGGGGCTGCCTCTTCAATATGCCTCTCTAGCCTAAGTCCCAATTCTGCTAAACCTGGGGTACTATCACTGTTGTGAGCGGAGTAGCCATGATCGGCATCCGATGGATGTGAAGGCTCTGGAGGTCTTGGGGGTGGTGCGACTGGAGGATGCTGCGGTAAAGGATGGTAGTAACCTCCATATCCATAACCTGTTCCAATCTGGACCGGCGCATACTGATGTTGGTAACCATATTGTAAATGTTGATGCTGGTAATATTCGCCTGGTGGTATATAATCCGCTTGGCTGTATTCCTCGGAGGGCGGGAACTTGGGATCCGGCTGCGGTTGGTACCCGCCGTTCGTGAGGAATGAGCTCATGGTGGGCGTGGTCCCCTCGGCGCATCACCTCGCATACAAAACACCTGTTTAAATCGCTTCGATACAATTTCAGCACATAATTCCTATTTTTATTAGACTTCTTATATATTATCGTTTAAAAATCTTTAGAATGAAATTTTTCATACGATGCTTTGCACTCAATTTACGAATTGGTCTTTTAAGTACAAAGAATAAATATGTTTGAAAGAGTTGGTTGTAATTCTAACCTAATACCGTATAATTATCAACACCCACTAGAAATAAATATTCAGTCATCAGAGATTACAATACACTTTTAAGTCTAAAGTTTACAAGCTCTGCAAAGATTTTTCAGGTTTCTGTATCCATAAAATGTCTTATTTCGTTATTTTAAATGATTACCTATACAATTTATCCAAAATCTTCAGATTATAGTCTTGTTATTTACTTTTATATTGTAATTATCACATTTATTAATCACTATTCTCCACATAATTACGATACACAAGCACACAAAACAGTTATACACACTGTTTAATGAACGCTAAAAGTTTTTGAAAAGTGGATATTGCAAAGTCATTTGATTTATCACTTTTTGATAATAAACAATGGTGTTTGAGGAGCGGTGTCCTGCAACATTTTGAGACAATATACACTGCCCAACACGCCAGCACACTCTGTCACTTTAAGGACTCCTATACATGTTCATCAATTTTTACATACCACCTTCCATTTTTAAGGCGGAGCTGTTCTTCTTGCTTCTTGTTTAAAATCATATATACTACTTTAAACTTTAAATCATCTAAACAAGACACATTTCTGGTCGTCAATGCTTATAAAAGCAATAAATTGCTACCATAGCTTTCCCCCTCCCGCCTATAATTAATCCAATATGTGCGAGTGAAATAGAGTTGCGAATCGTACGTCGACACCATATTCGTTTTTATATAGCCATCTCATTCTATATTATATAGTTTTATGTGAGAGTGAACGAGTACAAAGTTTAAAGATGACTTTAGTATAGATGAGATTAAGAAGCTGTTTAATAATAATACAGAACGAACATGGTCTCTGTTCGCAGCGACATGCCGCGGCGAGTTTTAAATATTTAATAAGCAATTTCCTTTACTTTTCATTTTTATACTGTTGATTATTTTAATGGACGTCAAGTAAGATATAATTAGATAGAAATTAATAGTTTTATTGTGAACCGTGTAAAGCCATCATACGGTCATTTGCATTTTATTATTTGTCACTCACCTACGTCGTGAAATTATAAATGATAATATTTTATAATATAAATTCCCTGTCTAACTCACAGGACTTTACGAAGTTCATATTAAGCTTTTAAATTTGAAATATCATGGAGAATTGATCAATTTTTTGATACAAAAATAAACCTCAATAAGTCTACTCCATTGTTTTTTAATTTGCTACTTAACGTATAATACAGAGAATAACGTTTTTAATAGCGCTATTTTTTTTTATAAAAATGGAACAATTCCTTCCAATCCACTTAAATAAATTTATGTCACAAAATTAAATGTATTTTCTACGCAGTGTCAAATTGATAAAACCCAAAATAAATCCGATTAAAACCATAAGACATTTAGTTTACGAAGAAAAAACAAAGCACTACGTCACGATACAGTATGATAGCGTCTCAACATCTAATACTTACACTAAGACCCGACAAGGGAGCCGACTCGACCACCAAATAAACGAAAATGGTGATTTTATTGAATTAGATGATCACAATGGATCACGTAAGGCTTTTTGCTGAGTCACGCTAGCTCCCGGCCAAGCCACAAAAGGTGGTAACACCCGATCAAAAGATGTTTGATCAATAAATAGACGTGTATCTGGTACGTTTTGAATATTCTACTTGTAATGTGATTGAAAATTAAACGTAGACAATATTTAATGAAATTATGGAATATCTATTACTAGCTTTTGCCCGCGGCTTCGCCCGCGTAAAAGTTGGCTTGTATATTTCTTTTTATTGTGTTATTGTGGCGACGGAGTAAGAATACAATTCACCACTCCCTATCTTGCCCGTGGATGTCGTATAAGACGACTATGGGATATATACACATAACATCTATGCAAGAGAAGGAATACTCGAAAAATGAAACCCTATACCAACATATCTGACCAGCATGGTATAGTAGGTCAAATTCCCTCCCATTATGGAGGAGGCCCGAGTCCAAGAGTGGGAAGTATGTGGGCTGCGATGATGATGATGATGATGATATTTCCTAATTTTAGAAATACTCTATCTGTGTGTCAATTTTCATCCAAATGTGGTCAACAGTTTACGCGTGATCGAGTAAGAAAGGTCCAAATAACTTCACAAATTTTTATATTTGAATATTACTTCATTTTTTATATTTGAATATACTCCCTTGTAGTTCAAATTCACGTGGAAAGACGATGATAAATATGGCCATCCTTAGTCGCTGATAATACATTATCCATGATAGGTTTCCATTGGTGAAAAAGAATAATATTGATCAAACTCCCATAGCTTCACCCACGTAGACCCCATTCCCATGCGAATGCCGAGATAAAAATTGCCTATGTTACTCGCTGATATTATAAGTCTACATAGGTGAAAAAAAATTGTACTAACAAATCCCATACAAATATCCAAGATAAAAATTGCCTATGTTACTCGCTGATAACGTAGCTTCCTATTGTTGAAAGAATTTTAAAAATTGGTCAACATCCACCGGTTCCTCTCGCAGAGTTCTCGTTCCGGGCAAACACCAGGATGAAAATAGCCTTTATTGGTTATTCGCTGATAATGTAGATTTTCATTCGTAAATTAATTTTTATATCCATTTCACCCGCATTGTGCCCGGGCCCGTAGAAATATTGGGATAAAAAAATAGCCCAAATATGTTCATCATCATTTCGTCTCATATATGTCCCACTGCTGGGCTCATGCCTCCTCCATAGTAGGAGGGAAATTAACCCTACTATACCATGCTGGTCAGGCAGGTTTGTATAGGGTTTTGTTTCGAGTTTTCCATCTCTTGCATAGATGTCATATGCGTAATATATCCCTGAGTCATCTCTTACAACACCCACGGGTAAGAGACGGGGTGGTGAATTGTATTCTTACTCCGTCACCATACGAAATAAAACCTAAATATGTTACTCGCTTAAAATTAGCTTTCCGATAGTGAAATAATTTTAAAATCGATTAAATTCTCACAGTTGCTCCAGCCACACCGGGATAAAATATAGCCTTGGATAAAATATAGCCTAAGTTATTCCTTATGTAAGGCTTGGTAGACCTGGTGGTAAAGTATTATCAGTATCGGTCCAGACATTTTGAAGATTACCCGTATCGACATTCAAACAACAGACAGACAAACAACGACAGACAGACAAAAAATATTGAGCCGTTTTTAGGGTTTCCTACCCAAAGGGTAAAAACGGGACCCTATTACTAAAACTTCGCTGTATGTCTGTCCGTCTGTCTGTCACCAAGCTTTATCTCAAGGACCGCAATAGCTAGACAGTTGAATTTTTTACAAATTATGCATTTCTGTTGCCGCTATAACAATAAATATTAAAAACAAAATAAAATAAATATTTAAGGGGGCTCCTATACAACAAACGCAATTTTCCCCTTTTTTATAGATAATGGTGGTAATTTTATAGATAACCCTTTGTGCGTGACCCCGACTCGCACTTGGCCGGTTTTTTAGATATACCTAGGTATCGTGCAAATAATTGTGTGAGCATAAATAAAACCTATTATTTTGACAACAAATAGACGCTTCAAATTATTTTATTTCTAGAGATAGAAAATTGGATTAATCTCTTGATTTTAACTTACTGTCTGGTAGCGGCTAGGAATTAAATTATAACACTTTCATTGTTTGTGGGTGTCGCAAAATACTAGGTACTAAGACAAAGATTTACATTGACCTGGACCAATTGGTGATGCCATCTAGCCAGCTATGTCGTCTGGCAGGCAGCTGGTCATAAAATGTTGCTAAAAGAACCTTTGTAATATATCTACGATGGCAGAGGACCGAATACATATCGACGGTTCTAAGGCTAATTGGTCTAAGCGACATTTTTTGCGATATTGAGTTATATACATATTTGGAATCAGCGAATTTTTCTGCGTCGTTTGAACTGGGTTTCAAATTTTTATGAGCATATTTTTGGCGCTTGAACCCCACACTAACTTTGCTCTCATTTAGGACGTCTGTGATCCAACCGGCATAAAATTTGAGCATTATTTGTAGTTGGTAACTTGAACTATATGGGCTTTTCTAAAGTCTTTGTCATACGTCGGTTGATTCATTTTTCCTACGACTATTTTGAATATCTAATGCGCATTAAGATATTTGACTTTTTGCTCAAATACATGGTTTTGTCGCTTGAGACATTTTGCATTACTTCATAAAGATAGGCTATGTCGCTTGAACCATTTTGCATTCCATCATAATAAGAGGCCTAGTCGCTTGAACCATTTCAACTTGGCCTAGTTTTATATGATAGTTTTATATGTTTGAACCATTTTTGCTTAAATTGATATTGATGTTCAATGTTACATAATCCTTCTGAGATACGTTCAAACTTTTATGGTTTCGGTAGTTATACCATTTTACTTAAATTGAAATTGAAAAATTTTGCTTGTCAAATCATCAGAAAATAGTAATAAAGATTATACTTACGTCGTTTGAAACAAAAAAAAATTGTCGTACAATATGAATTAACGTACTTTAGTGTGAAATTTTCCCGCGCGAGCGCATCAGGCACCGAAGAGGTCGTCAGGCGGATGGAGGCGCTGGGGTTGAGGGTCGCTCTGGACAAGACGGAGGTCCTCTTGTTCCATGGGCGCCGTATGAGACCTCCCATCGGCGTCTCGATCACCGTCCATTCGGTTGAGATCAGCATCTGGGCCCATATAAGGTACTTGGGCCTGGTGCTCGACGGGCAATGGTGGTTCCGGGAGCATTTTTTTTTGGGACTAATCCCACCACACATTCCCACCATTGTAACTCCTGTAAGCCAGGATCCACAATGGTCTCCATAAATGACACCGAGGTTTGACCCTCAGGCAGTCCCGGGATATGATTTTAATTGTCTTGGGACCCGTAACAAATTTAATTAGAAAAGATTAAAGAGGAGGAGTTGGAAAGAGAGATTTCACTTCCCTCCTAGGCAAAGCGGGAGACAGGAAAACAAAATGACTAGTCAGTCAATAAGTAAAAAGGTGTACAGCTACGATAACGCAGCAGTACGGCACCACGGATACGGAAGAGCTTAACGGGGCCTATATGTGAGCGTTAAGATTAATTGCTACAGTAGGTATGGCAGAAACGCATGAACGCACGGAAATTTTCTCGAGTTGCTACAAGGTCGGTATAGTATACTACCCCACAGGTGACTTGCAAACTGTTTAACATAAGGTTACGCTCGTTTCGCCAGAGATCGCACTCCCAGAGAATGCGATGATGTGCTGATTGTTCATACTCGTGGTCAGATGTGGAACATTGACATAATGGTGATGGTACGAGTTTAAAAGAAAATAATTTACTTTTAAAGTTGCCATGGCCAGTTAAAAATTGGGCCACAAAGTGGTCAACCTCCAGCCACACCTTCTGCAGACGCTCCCGGATGCATGGAAAAATAGATAAAGATGACGACCTTTCGATGATGAATCCCATCTTTCTTGCCATTCAGTTAAAAGTTCCTCATAGACAATGGATTGTGGTGCAAACAATCTAGCAATTTTATTTTGGTCACGCGGTAGAAGGAAATCTGTATTCATAGTTTCCTTTGTGGTGTAATACATTGACGCTCGTCTATGAATCTCCAAATCAACCGGAAGTACACCCGCGAGTACTGGTAAAGCCTCGGTACTAACCGTTCTATAGGCTTTACATAAGAATATTAGGGCCAATCGTTGGCTCTGTAGTAATTTAAGGCGAGCCGCCCCTATGGTGGCCCTATCGGCCCTTACAGGTGCAGCGTAACAAATACACCCCAAATATGTGGCCATGTATATGGTTTTAAGTGTATTAAAACGAAGGCTCCAAGTAGATGTGGATATTCTAGTAAGCGCGTAGAAATTCCGTTTCGCTTTTTCGCCTACAGTTAAATATGCTCAATAAATGAAAAATTTTTTCTAAGATTAGGCCGAGATAGCAAACTGATTCTTTCTTTTTGACAGTCATATTATTGAATTTTATAAGCGGCGCCGATTGTAAATGTCCTTTTAATAAAAGATGATGTGTTTTTTGTGGTGCGAAGGTAAGCCGGTTTCGTGTACCCCAATCGAATATATCATTGAGGCATGTTTCCGCTAATTCCTCTAAACCATCCCTTGTGTTCGATTGTATAAATAAAAGTCCGTCGTCTGCATAGCCGATTAGTAGACAATTTTTCGGTAGAGGTAACTCGAGAAAATCGTCAAAACTTAAATTCCATAGATATGGACTTAATACCGAACCTTGAGGGCAGCCCATCGTCAGTGGTTTCGACACAGCATGGTGACCAAGTTTCAATTTAGTCGAGCCATTTAAAAGTACGACTGTATGATTTGGTAGATATTTCTTTAGCAACCACGAGCCTTTAATTTAAGAAGTAGCATTGGCCATCAGGCGTTATCGAAAGCACCTGAGATGTCCAGGAACGTACCTAGTACGTATTTAAAAACGGATGCGCTAATGACACGTCTTACCGCAACGGCCGCGACGATAGTTGATTTGCCGTGAGTGAAGCCGAATTGTTTATGATTGAACGTTGGTCCACCCGGCAATAAACGAGGAACAATGAGACGTTCTAAGAGCTTGCCTAATGAAGGCAGTAAGGTGATTGGTCGATATGACTTCGGGTCGTCTGGTGGCTTATCACCGCCTTTAGGAATTATACGTATATAACCGCGACGCCATATACGAGGAAAAATGCCTTCAGTTATGCAACGATTAAAAATTATTAACATTGAGTCGCCCGATGCTCGACTAGCTTCTTTGATCATTTTATTTGATATTTTATCTTCGCCAGCAGCCTTGTTGGGAAGAGTTCTAACGGTATTCATAAACTCGGCAAGAGATGGAAGGTCAGACATAGGCGGGAGAGGTGGCTCGGCGGCCCATGCATGTATTTGTTTATGATGTTCACTGTCGACTGAGATGTCATCGTCTGGGATTAACGTATTTAATAAAACATCCGTGGTCTCCTCAATACCCGTAGTGTGTTTACCGTTCACTTTAATGTTTTGTATGTACGCTAAGTCGACTGAGCGATTCGCTTTAAACTCGTGATATAGTGGAGACCATGGACCTTCACTTTCTAATCTTTCCACAATCTTATTTAACAAAGCGTCTTTCGATTTTTCTACTGCAATCCAGTAGCGAGACCTGGCAGCTTTCAGTACAGATAGAGATTTATCAAAGGCCCTTCCTATGTTAGGTGACTTTTTAAGTTTATTATGCTTCCTGCGCGCCCTTCGAAAGCGTTTGCGGAGTTCCACTGGGTGATTGTTCCACCAGTCACATCTCTTAGTATTAGGCAGGGATGTTCGACCTAGGGCTACATCAGCATAGTATATCAGAGAATGTGACATTAGTTCAGCGCCTTCTTCTGCGGTTAATTGTCTACGAGTGAAATCCCTGGCACACGAAGAAAAGAGAGAGTTGAAAAAGTCCCAGTTTGCGCCTTTAGATTTGTATCTAAAATTATAACTCTGTCTGGGAGGAGCCTGCAACAGTCTCGATCCAAATTCATACACGATCAGGCGATGATCACTACATGACGCGTCCGGAGCATTTCCGCTGGCTCGCTCCACGGCTCGTCGGCGCGGCGTCCACCCTATCGTGGCTTATACCGAACGTGGGTGGACCGAGCGCTGCGTGCCGACGGCTGTACGCGGGGGTCATACGGTCGATGGCCCTGTACGGCGCACCGGTGTGGGCGGGGTCCCTGACCGTCCGTCTGAGGGCCCTCTTGTGGCGACCACAGAGGGTCACGGCGATTAGGGCCATACGCGGATACCGCACGGTGGCGACGAAGGCAGCGAGCCTATTGGCCGGGACTCCCCCGTGGGACCTGGAGGCGGAAATGCTCGCCGGATTGTATCGGCGGGTGACGGGGGTGCGAGCGGAGGGCGGTGTGATCTCGTTAAGGGAGCTCATCGCCTGGCGCGTCGACGCCCGCCGAGACGTCATTGCCCGTTGGGCAGTCCGGCTGGAGAGGCCTCGGTTCGGGGTGCGAACCGTGGAGGCCTTCCGGCCGGTGCTGATGCAGTGGTTGGAGAGGCGGCACGGGGTGCTCTCCTTCCGACTAGTGCAGGTTTTGACGGGGCATGGGTGCTTCGCCAAATACCTGCACAAGGTCGTAAGGAGGGAGAGTACACCGTCCTGCCACCACTGCGATTGCGACGAGGACACGGCGCGCCATACGCTCGAGGCCTGCGCGGCTTGGGCAGTGCAGCGCTGTGAACTCGTCGCAATCATCCGTGCGGACCTGACACTGCCGGCTATCGCTAGGGCGATGGTCGACAGCGTCGGGAATTGGGACGCGGTCGCAGCCTTCTGCGAGACAGTGATCTCGCGGAAGAAGGCGGCGGATCGCCTGCGCGAGGAGGGCAGCCTCGATGAGGAGATCTGCCGCCGGTGACTGGGGCGGCGTAGGCGCAACTACCTGCGCCTCATGCCGCCCTAGCCGAGGCCGCGGGTAACGTGACCGGGGATTAGTCCGTCACCCGCCGAGAGGACGACCGCGTGAGGAAAGACCGACGACCTCCCCGATGGGGGGACCACTGATGTCAAGTAACCCTGCTCCGGTGGTCGGCCCAACGACGAAGACGACGTGGTTTTTTGGGTGGTTGCGGGAGTTGCGTGCTTAAGCCCCTCTGTCGTCCCGGACGGAGTGGTGCGGAACGCTTCGACCGCAGCCCACCCACAAAAAGAAATCCAAAATAATAAATAGTTTTTTCTATTTCAACCATTGGTTTTATTTTAAAATTAACTCTTAATCATTACATCTTTTCGTATTCATGCTAAATCTTAACAATGGTTTATGAACCTACGTCTAATCTTATGATAGTAAACATTCACTTTACTTGATTCAGTTTGAACATTTGTTGTTGTTTGTATTAATTTACTTTAGTCTACTTCAACTTCACATGTTGCTTCAACTCTTTTAACATGTTAAATTCATAGTGAGGCGTGTAGTTTATGTCATTTTCCCTTGTTCTGTTTCATATCTATATCAACATTTGAACTAATTTACTTTCAACTTGAATATAAATCACTGGCAGTTAAACCATTTTTCCTTCTTCTATCAAACAATATATACAATGCATTTTGAGTCAAACAACATTTATATCAGTAAAAGAAGGCTAAATATTCATGAAAACTATTTAGGAAAGTACAATATGTATTTAAAGAAATACTGTATTTCTTACTGTATTAAGGAGATCAAAATCTACGCAGTAGTTTTTTTTTAATGATTTTTTTTCCGAAAAACGAAACTTTAAATCGCTCTCCTGTAACTTTTAAAAAATGTCGCTTAGATCAATTAGCCTTGGAACCGTCGATATTGCGTCGATCCAAAGTAATCTTGATAAGCGAGCATTAAGAAAAAATAATGGGGTTTTTTTTTTTTTTTTTTTTGTGGGTGGGCCGCGGTCGGCGCGCCTCCGCACCACTCCGTCCGGGGCGACAGAGGGGCTTGAGCACGCAACTCCCGCGACCCACCCGAAAACCACGTCGCCTTCGTCGTTGGGCCGACCACTGGAGCAGCGTTAACTTGTCGTCAGTGGTCGGCCCGACGGAATACCCCCTATTGGGGTACCCTCCCATCGACCGACGTCCCCCCCTCGGGGAGGACGTCGGTCTTTCCTCACGCGGTCGGCCTCTCGGCGGGTGACGGACTAGTCCCCGGTCACGTCACCCGCGGCCTCGGCTAGGGCGGCATGAGGCGCAGATAGTTGCGCCTGCGCCGCCCCAGTCGCCGGCGGCGGATCTCCTCATCGAGGCTGCGCTCCTCGCGCAGGCGATCCGCCGCCTCCTTCCGCGAGATCACTGTCTCGCAGAAGGCTGCGACCGCGTCCCAATTCCCGACGCTGTCGACCATTGCCCTAGCGATAGCCGGCAGCGTCAGGTCCGTACCGATGATTGCGACGAGTTCACAGCGCTGCACTGCCCAAGCCCCGCAGGCCTCGAGCGTATGGCGCGCCGTGTCCTCGTCGCAATCGCAGTGGTGGCAGGACGGTGTACTCTCCCTCCTAACGACCTTGTGCAGGTATTTGGCGAAGCACCCATGCCCCGTCAAAACCTGCACCAGTCGGAAGGAGAGCACCCCGTGCCGCCTCTCCAACCACTGCATCAGCACCGGCCGGAAGGCCTCCACGGTTCGCACCCCGAACCGAGGCCTCTCCAGCCGGACTGCCCAACGGGCGATGACGTCTCGGCGGGCGTCGACGCGCCAGGCGGTGAGATCCCTTAACGAGACCACACCGCCCTCCGCTCGCACCCCCGTCACCCGCCGATATAGTCCGGCGAGCATCTCCGCCTCCAGGTCCCACGGGGGAGTCCCGGCCAACAGGCACGCTGCCTCCGTCGCCACCGTGCGGTATCCGCGGATGGCCCTGACCGCCATGACCCTCTGTGGTCGCCACAGGAGGGCCCTAAGTCGGGCGGTCATGGACCCCGCCCACACCGGTGCGCCGTACAGGGCCATCGACCGGATGACCCCCGCGTACAGCCGTCGGCACGCAGCGCTCGGTCCGCCCACGTTCGGCATAAGCCACGATAGGGCGGACGCCGTGCCGACGAGCCGCGGAGCGAGCCTACGGAAATGCTCCCGGAACCACCATCGCCCGTCGAGCACCAGGCCCAAGTACCTCATATGGGCCCGGATGCTGATGTCGACCGAGTGGACGGTGATCGAGACGCCGATGGGAGGGCTCATAGTGCGCCCATGGAACAAGAGGGCCTCCGTCTTGTCCAGGGCGACCCTCAACCCCAGCGCCTCGATCCGTCTGACGACCTCCTCGGTACCCGAGGTCGCCAGGCTTACCGCCTCTTCTAGCGTCCCACCGCGGGCCGTGACGAGCGTGTCGTCGGCGTAACAAATCACGCCCAGCCCGGGCGGGAGGCTCCCCCTCAACGCCCAGTCGTAGCCGATGTTCCACAGGGTGGGTCCGAGGACCGACCCCTGTGGGACACCGCACGTCATGGGCGTCCGCACAACGTCCCCTGCTCGGTCGGTGCAGAGGACGCTGCGCCCCTCCAAATAGTCTGCCACTAGCCGCCTCAGGTAAACTGGCACCCCGTGATACCGGAGCGCCTCCCTGATGCAGCTGAATGGCAGACCATTGAATGCGTTGGCGATGTCTAGGGACACCACCAACAGCACTCCCCCGCCGGTGACGGCCTCAGTCGCCACGGCCCTCAGGCGCAACAGAGCCGCGATCGTCGAACGACCCCTCCTAAATCCAAACTGGGCGTCCGACAGATCGGGCCCCGTGCCGACGAGGTGCCGCTCGATGCGGGCAGCTACCACCCTCTCCAGTAGCTTGCCCGTGTCATCGAGCAGCACGATAGGCCTGTAGGCCGAAGGCGACTCCGGAGACCGTCCCGGCTTCGGCAGGAGCACCAGCCTTCCCTCCTTCCAGCACCCAGGGAACCGTCCGGACGCTAAACACGCGTCGAACAGCTCCCTGAGGCGGGGTCCCAGGTGTTCGAGGACCAGGGCCAGCACGCGGTTAGGAACACCGTCGGGCCCGGGGGCGGTAGACTTTGCGCGCATGCGCGTCACCGCCACCCCCATCTCGGGTTCCGTGATGGGCGGAACACTGTCGTCGTCGGCCTCCCGGTCAGTGTCTGGCGGAGCCATGACCGGGGGCGTGTGTTCCGCCCGCCGCGGGAACAGGTCCTCGATGACCCGGGTGAGAAGGCCGGGCTGGAGAGTCTCGGTGAGGGGAGGGCCCCGCGCGCGTAGCCTATTCAGCACCGCGCGATAGGGGCGTCCCCAGGGGTCACGGTCGAGACCGTCCAGCATCTCCTGCCGACTGACGTCCTTGGCGGAGCGGACGGCCAGCCTGAAGGCCGACCGCGCATTGCGGTAGCCCTCGTAAAGCACGGCCTCCCGCTCCGCGTCGCGATGGCGCCGCCGGCTGCGGGTGTAGGCCCTCCGGGCGCGGATACACGCAGCCCGGAGATCCGCCAGCTCCCGGGACCACCAGTGGACACCCCTCCTCGGGGGCAGACGCCGTACCCGGGGCATGGCCGCATCGCAGATCTGCGTCAACGCACTGCGGATGCGGCCAGCCTCAGCGTCCACCCCGTCCGACTGGTGGGCAGAGGACAGCCACGAGTATACGATGGCTGTCTCCGCCAGCTGGTCCCGGTCCAAGCGACCCACAGCCCATCGCGGGAACGCAGGACGCCCATCCGCCCCGTGACCCCTGCTGGGCGTCGGGATTGCAGGGGAGACCTCCATCCGGATATACCGGTGGTCCGACAAGGTCTCCACCTCCTCCACGACGCGCCAGCTCCCCACGCGTGCGGCGACCTCGGGGCTAGCGAACGAAAGGTCCACTATCGACCCGCCCCGTTGTCGCACGCACGTATGCACCGAGCCCCTGTTCAGCAAACAGAGGCCCAGTGCCGCCGCCCACTCCTCAATCGCCCGTCCTCGGTCATCCGTCCTAGGGGACCCCCACGCCACGGACTTGGCGTTAAAGTCCCCCAGGACGAAGACCTGGCGCGATGCCAGTCGCCGTAACGAGGCCTCCATGATGGTGAGGAAGGCCTCGAAATCGGTCACACTCCAGTTAGGGGAGAGATAGACTCCGAAGAGCGTAATCTCCCCCCAGTCCGCCGCGACGTATCCGACGCCCCTGTCCCTAAGGGTCAGAGACGACGAAGGCCACGACGTGGAGGCGACGATTGCCACGGTGCCATCGGCGCTACCCAACCAGTTAATCCGGTCGGGCACCACGTACGGCTCCGCGACTACGGCTACTCCTATCAACCACTCCGCCATGGCTTGCAGGAACACGTCCTGCGCACCGGCGGAGTGGTTGAGATTGGCCTGGAGGAGACGAATGGATACGGGGTCCATTAACGGTCCGTATCCATCGTCACCTCCTCCGCGCTAACGGGCGATCGGGCCGCGCTCGGAGCGGGGGCTGGCCCGGTCGATGGGCCGCCCCGCCCCTTCGGGGCCGATGCCGGGGGTCTGCAGTCCCCAGAGCCCATGCGGTGTTTGGCAGGCCTATTGCCCGCCGCACACGCGGGGCAGTGGGGCACCGCAGAGCACGATGCCGCCTGGTGTCCAGCCTGACCGCAACGGAAACATAGCCCGCTGCAGTCAAAGCAGTTTCTGCATGTCGGTCGGGTATGCCCGACCGCCATGCATTTATAACACCTCGCAGGCCGGGGCTCCAGCACGGTTACCCGCGCCGAACTCCAGCCCACGAGGAGCCTGCCTGAGTCGGCCAATTGCTTGACCGACTCCACTGGGCACTGCACCCAGACAGCACCGACGCCGCCCGGACCAGGGCGGATGGTGCCAATCCGGACGGTGTCCGAGGCACACCCGGTACGCGCCATAATGGCCTCCCGGATGTCCTCCACCGCCACGGAGTCGTCCAGACCCGTGAGGCGCATATCTGCGCACTTGACGGGCCTGGCGATTCGGACTCCATCCTCCGGCCCGAACAGCCCCCTCAGCATCGTGGCCAAACTATCGGCCGTCTTCGCGCCCTCGGCCCCAGGGAACTCGAGTATTCGAGCCCCTGTCCGGGCCTTGCGGGTCCTCGCCTCGACGCCCCCGATGTCGGAGACGTCCAGCTCCCGCCGGGCGCGCCTTAGGACGGCCTCATAGTTTAGGCCCCTCTCAGCCGCCTCAGGCAGTACGGTGATTACCACCGCAGCCGTCTTCGGCGACTTGAGGCCCCTACGCGACCTTTTCCCCTTTCCGCCGGCTCCCGCCTGGGGAGCGGCGGCCACAGCGGCACTCTTGGCCGCCGCTCTCCGCTTTTGGCCGCGTGCCTTCCTGCTACGCTCAGCCACCTGCCAGCCCTGTTCAAGCCTGGCAGCAGCGCTGAGCGCAGCAGGCGCAGCCGCGGGTTCGCCGACCGGCGCCTGCGGCGCAGCCGCTGGCGCCGGCCGTGGCCCGGCCTTGGCGGGAGCCGGCACCTTGCCGGCCTTCTTGGCCCCCTTGGGCCCGGCCGCGGCCGCAGCGTAGCTCACCACGCGGCCACCCTGACAGGGCAGCGGCGTGGGAGCCGACGCTTGCGGCCGCCTCGCCTTGTCCGCGGCGAGCGGCGGCCGGAGGGGCGGCTCAGGCGGGAGCCTGGCCGCTACGGCGGCGATACGCGCATCCATCATCACCCCTACTCGGGCCAGGATGACGCGTACCGCCGACTCCGACACGCCGTGCACCTCGTCGGGCGGCGGCTCCTCCCCCTTCCGAGGTCTCCCGCGGCCACGAGCCGGCGGAGGGACCACGACGAGGGGAGGCAGCGATGAAGCCACGACAGGCGTAGCCGGCGCAGCGGCCGCGACGGGCGCAGCCGGCGCCACGGTCGCGGACGACGGGCCCGCCCTCATTGGCGCAGCCCGTTTCGGCGGCGGGGCCGGCGCCGGCAGCGCAGCCGGCACCAGGCGCTCGAATTGAGACCGCAGGTCAGCCATGTCTTTGGCCAACCCGCGGTTCTCCCTCCGCACCGCCTCCAACTCCGTCTCCAACCTGCGGTTGCGTTCCCGCAAGCCGGAGACCTCCTTGCTGAGGCGGGCGTTCGCAGCCTGGAGGGCCGCCACCTCGCCTTCCCGGCCGGCCGGACCCGGCGTCGCCGGTCTCGCCGCCGCACCACCTCCCCGACCCCCGCGCCCCCGGCGCGCGGTCGCAACTTTGGGGGGAGGCCTGGTAGAATCGCTCCCCTCCGAGTCGGACACAGAGCTGCCACCCTTTTGCAGGGGGCGCTACCGGTCCCTCGTTGGGGGGCGGGCCTCCTCCCTCTCCCTCCTAATATCTAGGGCCGCCGTCAGAGCCCTTGCCGCAGGAAGCGGCTTGGGCTCCTCAGGGACCCCCCTATCCTCCCTATCCAACCTATCTGATCCGGACGACCTGCTCTTCCTCATACCGGACCCTTCCTTTCGCCGGCCGATTCTCGGCCCCTCGTCTTCAGACGGTACTGCGGCCTTGCCGCCCTCGTCTGTCGACATCCTCGACGCGGCCGTACCCTGTCGCTCCGACGGCCCCACGGCACTGTCGTCCTCGTCCGTCGACAGGTCGTACGCCACGTCAGTCTCCGACATCGGCCCTGCGGCTTTGCTGCCGCCCTCGCTCTGTGACGGCTCTGCGGTAAATCCGCCCTCGTCACTCGACAGCTCCGTCTGGCTGCCACTCCTCCTCGCCTCCTTAGACGGTCCTGCGACATTGCCGCCCTCGTCCTGGGACACACTCTTGTTGCCGTTCTCCTTCCGCGACGGCCCTGCGGTGCTATCATCATGCGACGGCTCTGCGGCCACTGTGCCGCCCTCGTCGCTGGGAGCGCTGGTCTCGCGGGGTTCCGCGGCCTCCTGCGCCTCCCGTTCCTTCTTGAGCCGGTTCGCGCGCCGTTTGGCACGCTCGCTGGCTGGAGTTATTGGTGGCCTCCTACGCCTTTTTTTTTTGGGAGCCTCATGTATCGCCGGACTCACGGCTGGAGCAGAGATTGCCCCCCACCCATACGATTGGGAGCTGACTGTGCAGGAACTTGGGCGCGACTCCTCGTCGCGCGCAAGCACCGGCACAGCAAGGGATTCCCCGGCCTGGCCGGGACCCTCTGGTGAAGTCTTAACGGTATTGACCTCTGCCATCGTGGTTTGGAAGTTTAAGTCCTCCTTGACTACTACTCTAACGACTGGACGCTTTTTTTTTTCGCGCGCGCTTCTTAACCCACCAGCCATACATCTCCTCGCCGAGTAGCAAAACTTGAGATTGGGGTGATTTTTTATAGGGGTTTTCTTCCCCGCAGTCCGCAGACCCCCGGTCCTGACCCCCCTACTCAGGATTACGGTTTGGGCCTTCCGGGTCTGGCCGCTCGCGAGCGACCGACCCGTCACGCCCCCGGGCCGTGACGCAACCGTCCCTGGCGACGGAGTGCCATGAGACACATCCGCCCCATTGGCCCCGGGCCAAATCCGTCGTGCGCTCTGCCTTCAGAGTCGGCACGCGGAGACCCCCCCTCCCGCCGGAATCTTGGCCGTCCAAATGGACGTTTCCAGGGTGCACCACGTGGAGGTGCCCCGGCCTCGCACCCCAAAATAATGGGGTAACCCAAGAAAGCCGATCGTGTACTAAAATGATCGTTCCTAGGCTCAGTGATATCGGTTTTACGCTTTCCACCTCCTTAGGGGTAAAATTGCAAAAACTCTTTTTTAGTGAGCACTTCCTCAAGAAAGAGAACTTTGTACAAAATTTCACGTTTCTAGTAGGGATGTGACTTGGAGGGAAAATAATCAATTTTTTAAATAATCGATTTTTTGTTCTTCAAAATAAATAGATTATAAAATAATCGAATAATTAAGAATAAATAATCGATTTTCCCAACAGGATTATGATGACTTTTTTTAGGAAATGTGAGCTTCATCTTCTAATATAGTATGAAATACTGCACGCAGTATTGTGATGACCTTCTTTTTTTAGGAAAATCGATTTTATTATAAAAATAATCGATTTTCTATTATTTTGATAATCGATTGTAAAAATCGATTATTACAAAAATGATTTAATTATTACAAAAAATAATCGATTTTTACAATCGATTATTACAAAAAAAATCAATTAATAATCGATTATTATAAAAATCGATTATTTTTTCACATCCCTAGTTTCTAGGCCTAATGATTTCGGATATACATTTTTCACCCCCTTAGAGATTGAATTTCAAAAACTACTTTTACGGATTATATCGCGTTTGTATTTGATTTGTGATTGCCCGACGTTTCGAACACTTTGCAGCATTCATGGTCACGGGCGGACTAAGGTGTCTCGCGTCCAACAAGTAATCGTTATTACAGACATTTACAATTATCTACCCGATACAGAAAATAGTTATAAATTTATTAAATTGTTACCCACATTTTAGTACAAATTTATTGCCAGTGTAAGAAGAAAATGAATCTATATGAAAAACTTATATTGTTTATGGTTAGTAATTATTAATTATTAAATTTGTAGCAATTATTATTACAATTTGTTGATTTAAAACTAACAAAACTAATATACTACCACCGGATCGGAACGCGGCCACACTGAGAAAGATCCGGCAAGAAAACTCAGGGGACATGATAATAGTAGTAATAATAATAGTTAATAATAATAGTTAAAGATAATTTTATAAATCAAAAATCTTTTAGTAAGCCGCATCTAAAATTAAAAATCAATATTAATTTAGCATTTTAATACAAACGCGATATAATCCGTAAAAGTAGTTTTATTTACAATGTGTAGTGCTCGCGTAAACATCAGATATCATTTTCAAAAACTAATTTCTTAGAGCTCATTTACAACAAAAGAAAGAGAATCGCACAATACATAGAAATACATATTTTTACGTTCCTAGCCCCAATAATTTCGGCTATACGATTTTCACCCCCTTAAGAGGTGATTTACCAAAAATCCTCGCTCGTGTACCCCAAGAAATACAACGGCGTAAAAAAAAAATTACGTTTCTAGGCCCAGTTGGTTCTATCATCGAAAATGATAAATTTGCATACTAAATGTCATCCTCTATTACAACCCCTTATACCCATTTTTTCGCGATTTCTTTGCTAGAGCTCGTATACCCTAAGAAATTCTACGGTGTAAAAAAAAATTACGTTTCTAGGCCCAGTGGTTTCAGCTTTATGCTTTTTTGTCTTTTAGGGGTTGAATTTCATCCCCATATAAATGAAATTTCCAAAACGCTCGAACAAATATTTATGTATATATTATCAAGTGCCTTAATACAAAGATTCATGATTCTATTATCGAAAATGACGAATTTCCATACAAAATGTCATACCCTATTTCAACCCCTTATACCCATTTTTTCGCGATAAAAAGTAGCCTATGTCCTTTCTCAAGCTTTATTTCAACTCTGTACCAAATTTCATCAAAATCGGTTCAGTGGTTTAGACGTGAAAGCGTAACAGACAGACAGACAGACAGATAGACAGACAGAGTTACTTTCGCATTTATAATATTAGTAAGGATAAGGATTATTAGAGATCTACTAGCTGCTGTCCGCGACTAAGTCCGCGAGGAATAACTACTTTGAGGTAACGCTAACTTTAACCGGTTGTTTATGTTGAAAGTGAAAATATTTTAAAATTTAACCGTTTACGCAGCGCACGCAACGGAAGCTGTCAAAAGATAACCCGATTTTGAAACATTCATCATTGGTGCTCCGCTTCTATTGGTTTAAACGTGATGATGTATAGCCTATACATAGCCTTCCTAGATAAATGGGCTATCTAACACTGAAAAAAATATTCAAATCGGACCAGTCGTTCCTGAGTTTAGCGCGTTCAAACAAACAAACTTTTCAGCTTTAGATTGATAATTGTGCTATAGATTGGATAATTATTACCTATATTCGTGTGGTGACAGAGTTACCCTTTTCCTGCCCGTGGGTGTCGTAAAAGACAACCAAGGGATGATAATACGCAGATAACAACTATGCAAGAGAAGGAAAACTCGAAATATAACCCTATACCAACCCGCTTGATTAGTGCAGTTATAGTAAGTCAGTTTGCCTCCTATTGTGGAGGAGGTTCGAGTCTAGTGGTGGGATATTTATGAGCTGTAATGATAATTAGCTCTACAATTAAATAAAATTGAAGTTTCTGTTTGTAAAGTCAAAATAGTGGCCACTATTTTTTCATGCTTAGGTACACAATTATTTTGCACGGTATCTATGCCTAAAAACTATAAGTTTAATTTTTTTTATGTCAGTTTGTCTGTTCCGCGTAATCTTCAAAACGACTGGACCGATTTTGGTAATATTTCACTACCAGGTAACTGTCATCATTATTTCGGCTTATATAGCTACGTCCCACTGCTGGGCTCGAGCTTCCACAATTTGAGGGCAATGAATCTACCACGTTACTTACAGAGGTTTATATAGGCTTCCATTTCGAGTTTTTCTTCTGTTATAACTTATCTACCTAAAATTACTCATAGTGTTATGATTTGTTGGAATCAGGACAAACTTAAACGGTGGAGATCGAAGGAATGTTGTTGTTAGTATCAATTTGCTTCATTCTGGTATACCCATTCTATTGCTTTATCATTTACTTTGCTCCAAACACATCAATGTATTGTATAGCTGTATTATACTGCATAAAACGAATTCATGCTACGATGTCGTCACAGAAATATGAGCAGTAGATAAAAGTTACGTTTTTTTTATTTTTTTTTTTATTGCAGATTGTAAACAAGCAAACAAAAGGTACACCTGATAGTAAGTGTTGCTGCCGCTCATAGACCTTTGCAAGGCTGCTGCCTACCGTGAAGAAAGTAAAGGCAGTGTGAATGCATGCAATGAGGTTCGGTGATACCTACTAAAGTCATCATTAAAACCCACCACAAGCAAACACTCTCAGAAAGTTGGGCTTCCGACTGCCTCGCTCACCGAACGAAGCGTAGTAATAAATTGCGTACGTATTTCTGGAATCCGATCAGTGACTGGATACTCCATCCAACCATCCATCAGCCTGTAGACGTAAAATGTTGGCCTCTCCACGAGAATGCTACTCGTAATGATCCTATGTCACTTAAATCTAACGACTCTGCGACATTCATGATGTCGTCATTCCACTGACCTACGCAGCGTCATCCGATTTATGATCGCCACTCGAGAACCTTTCTTCCCCAACGGTTGTTGGTTCGACGAGCGATGTGGCCTACCCATGGCCATTTCAACGTGCTAATTCCTTGGGCTATGTCAGTTGCACCTGCTCTACGGATTCCCGTATTTATTTTATTACGTAAAGAAATACCCAGAATAGCACGTTGAGCGACTTTGAATAATGAACTTGGTGACTGAATGAATGTAATTCACCACCAGATAGCACCCATTTTAAGATTCAGAACTATGACAAAATATCTGGCCAGCGTGGGATTTGAGATGATTTTGTGTCCACTGCCCGCTGTGGAGAAGTCTGCTCAAAATGATACATATTTATATGATTTAAAAAAAAGAGAAGGAAAACTCGAAACGAAACCCTATACCAACATGTCTGACCAGCATGGTATAGTAACTCAAATTCCCTCCCATTGTGGAAGAGGCTCGAGCCCAACAGTGGGACGTATGTGGGCTGCGATGATGATGATGAAAAAAAAAATTCGATATTGTTAATTGTTGTATTGTATAACTATTCAATATTTCCCGTTAATTACAAGACCACTAAGGGATACATAACATGTAAATAAAATTAAGAGAAGAAAATCTCGAAACAAAACCTTATCGCAACCGGTCAGATCGTCATGGTAAAGTAAGGTCAATTTTCCTCCTGTTGTGGAGGAGGCTCGATGATATGAGCTTAGATGATGCATGCATAAAATGTTAGATTCTGTAATTCAGATATAAATTCTTTCATTCTTGATTAAAATACTTTATTTGAACACAGAGTACTAGTCCGTAGTGATAATCCCCAGCTCGCTCAGTGGCTTAATGTTGAATGCTGATAGTTTGTCTTACCCCATAAAAGGAAGTATAACGATTTACGATAGAACATCTTTTATTAAATATTACCAAAATTCAATAATAAGCCATTTGCAATTATAACAATCCTCTCGCATGATCTCGGCTCATATATGTCCCAGTGTTGGGCTCCAGCCTCCTCCACGATGGGAGGGAAATTGCCCTTACGTACCATATCATGCTGATCAAACAAATTAGCATAGGGATTCAATAATAAAAGGATTATTTTAAAAAAATAAAGCCATGTCCTAATATTAGGTTTCAAAAGTAATATGGTTTACAAGTTAGTTTAAACAACGAACAATACTGCAATTTAGATAAATTTCTGATACGCTCTATTATTTTTATTACAATCGGTGCTATTTTTAATGAGTGCTGAATATTTATTACAAATTTAAATATTATCTTTTATCAAGCTAACAAAAACAATCAAACACTTCTAAATAGTAAATTTAATAGATAGATAAGTCTCTCACGCTGAAGACATCTTTATTGGCGCAAACTTTCTTTGGCAAACTCTGTTCACTTCCGTTGTGTTTTTTCTCGTGACGCTAACTGCCTGCCAGCTCGTTCTATCCAGAGCAAACTTAATCCAAGTTTAATGAACAATACGACAGTCCCTTAATCAAACTTTGGATTTCCTAACTTTTCAAACATGGCATTTAGAACTTTAAGCTCGAGATATATGTGTTTAAATTTGTATATGCACCTTTAGATAAATATGACCTTTATCGTTTTAAATTCTCAACTGGAGAAAAACCTATTTAGCTGACTTTGATCGTATTATTTGTTTCTTGTTTTGCTTTTAAGATACAGACTCCAATTACTGTAAGTTATTTTAACTGAACTGAGATTTAGATTTAAATATTTACGTTTTGTGTTTAGATAGGTACATATTGAAATAAATAAACAGCAGGTTCTTTGCATACAACCACACTAAAGAATATATCTTTGTGTCACGGAAAATCTAATAATTTTACTATTATCCAATTGACCGAGTAGTAACAGAGAAGAAATACAATTCAGCTTAGCTTTCTTTACGGTTGCCAGCGACGTAAGGCGGCAGTATCATTTACCATCATCATCATTTTGCTCCTATCTCAACTACTTGGGGTCGACGCAATATGTAATTTTCTTCCACACGATCCTATCAAACGTCATCTCTGCAATCACTCCTAGACTATCCACGTCATGCCTCACGCAGTCCATCCATCTTTTATTTGGTCTTCCGTTATCCCTAAAGCCTTCAATATTCATAACTAAAACTTTTTTCACAATATTTCTTTCATCCCGCCTCATTACATGTCCATACCATGTCAGCCGTTCACTCCTTAACTTTTCTATCACAGGCGCAACGTTCAAACTTCCTCGGTGTTCATTTCTTACTTTATCCATTCTTATCACACCACAAATCCATCGCAACATTCGCATCATCCCTACATGCCTACAGTCGTCTCTCATCCGTCGCTTTTGTCGCCCAACATGGTGATACATACAGTAGGCACAGCATTCATACAGTGTCACTTACCATAAGGTGTGCTATTTACACGTTTGCCATTAAAAGTAAAAAAAAAAAAAAAATAATTGAATCTGTGATACTAAACATGTCAAATCACTGTGTGTCTTCTATACTCTGTAATTAAATATTACAGAGTATAATTATAGAATATAATTGGAATACATAAAATTTGTGAACAAAAACAATTTTAAAATTGGCATTCGTATTTCGAATCACATGTTATGAAGGGGATCGTTTGGCCAATTTTCTATAATGGCGGGTTACGTTTCCTATCTTTGTTGAGTCGAATGCCGACGTTTTTTGCAAGTTTCGCCCCTCCCATACGAAGGGCTGGCTTCGAAGAAATTTATTTGCTACATACATATGTATATAGGTACCTATTCCTTATTTTTTACTCCAGATTTATTGTCTTCCTTTCTGTATACCTACCTAAGTAAGGTAGTATATTATAACTACTACTATAAGATGATTTGTATTATCCTACTAATATTATAAACGCGAAAGTTTGTGAGGATGTGAAGATGTGACGATGTTTGTTGCTCTTTCATGAAAAAACTACTGAATGGATTTTGATAAAACTACACAATAATATAGCTTACATATCAGAATAACAAATAGGTGGTAATTTATCCCGATTTTCCCACGGGAAGAGGAACTGCAGGTGAAACCTCTGGGCGCTGCTAGTTGTCTATAAATATTCTCAGAGATTAATGTCTTTTTAATTCGAAATAAAACTCTATACCAATACGACTGATCAGCATGGTATAGTAGGCGTATTGCCTTCACACTATGGAGGAGGCTCGAGCCCAACAGTGGGACATATATGAGGTGTGATGATGATGATGATGATGATGCATAGAGTATTTAAGTATTCAAGTACTTAATTATTAGATATATATTAGGAACCCGCCCTCGCTTCGCTTCGGATTCAGTCGGCTTACCCGCGTAGTTCCTGTTCCCGTGGGAATATCGGGATAAAATATAGCCTATGGTACTCCCTAGTATTATAGCTTTCCATTGGCGAAAGAATTTTTGAAATTGGTTCGGTACTTTAAACGTGAAAGCGTAACAAACAAATAAACAAACAAACATACTTTCGCATTTATAATATTAGTAAGGATTTGGATTTTTTTTTTAAGAAGTCTTTATTCATTAAAGAAATAATGCTTGTACGGAGTCCTTCACAAACATATTTAACGAACATAAATTATATTCAAACTCAGCACGCTTATTAATGTATCGCACAAATTATGGTCCTGCATAGGAATTAAACCCATGAGACTGGCACTGTAGGTCGGTATCTTAACCATTACGCTATCTTTGCAGTCAATTTTATCATCATCATTTCAGCTCATAGTCGTCTCACTGTTTTGTCCCAAAATAAGAGGGAAATTGATCTGATTGAGCTGGTCAGACAGGTTGGTTTTATTTCCAGCTTTCCTTCTTTTGCATAGATGTTATATGCGTTTTATATCCCTTAGTTGTCTATCAAGACATTCACCGGCAAGATAGGGAGTGGTGATTTGTATTCTTACTTCGTCACCACACGGAAAATAACATTATCATTCGTAGCCGAAATGAATTTTCGTCTCATATACGTCCCAATGTTGGGCTCGAGCCTCCTCCACAGTAGGAGGGTATTAACCTACTATACTATGCTGGTCAGACGTGGTGGCATAGGCTATCTTTTACGAATGTTCCTTCTCTTGCGTATCATCTACATGCTATTTGCGTATTATATCCCTTAGTCGTCTTTTAGGACACCCAAGGGTAAGAGAGGGGGGAATTGTATTCTTACTCCAGCACTACTTGTATTATTTTATACTAACTATAACTATCTACAGCGTTTATTCATAACGTGAAACGAGGCCCTCGAAGTCACGTACAAGTTTCAGACGTGATTACGTCACCATATGTCAAATGTTTGACAGCCGACACTACTCTCCTCTCTCCAGTTTCACGCCTCCGAACGATGACGTCACTAGAAAGAGATTTGAAAATTCTACGTCGAGATTTAGATATTTATGGTTAGCTGACCGCGGTGCCGTTTTGTCACCTCGGATGCTCACCGGTGAGAATGCAAGAAGGGGAGGAATTTTTGTATGGTGATAGAGTAAAAATACAAGTTTTCACCCCCTGTCCTGACCGTAGGCGTTGTAAAATACAGTAAGGTATTGTGCATATAACAACTATGCAAAAGAAGGAAAACTTGAAATTAAAACCTAGGGATCTAGTTTACTCCAAAATAGGAGGGCTTTTGATCTCCTAAAGCACACTGGTCACACGTAGACGTAGGGCTTCATTTCGAGTTTTCCTTCTCTTGCATAGATATTATACGCATACTATAATTCTAAATAATTTTTTTTACTAAATTGTATTCTTACTACGTCATCACACGGAATAATTATTATTCATACGCTATTAGGCTGAGAATTTCTAATATAATCATGATTTCTTGCAATTTTTGCTTATATACTTATAAATAATATGTCAAATATTTTTATTCATTTGAATGCAGAATTAGCACGTTGAAATGGCAATGAGTAGGCCACATCTCTTGTCAAAACAACAACCGTTGCGGAATAAAGGTTTTCGAGTGCAAATCGGACGACGCAGCGTTGGACGACTTCCTGCTAGGTGAACTAACGGCATTTTGAAAGTTGCAAGGAACCATTGTATGCATTTGGCACAGGACTATCCTAAGTGGCTTTCTTGTGGGGAGGCCCATGTCCAACATTGGACATCTATGGGCTGATGGATGGATGGATAGAATAAATCGCCTTCAAATATATTTTGAAATATATCATTCCACATGTTCTACAATAACAAAGTTCATATTTTGTCATATTATGTGTATATATATGCTTCACAAAAACGTCAAATGTTACTCTGTTGAGGGGAAATGTTTGGTATTCTTCAATAACTCAATTCAAAATAGTGTATATCAATCGCACCGAAATATAATTTCCAACCTTATATTTATGTTGTCAAGGTATGTTATTTTTTGTATAGTGCGTGTTACTTACGATATTTTCCATCTGAGTGAGCAGATATTTCATTAATCAGCAAGCAGTCGCGACAGTGCAACGGCGCTGGCGTCGCGGCTCAATTTTTTTCCTCTTGCGCCCTTAGATTGGATTTTGGACACGATTTCCTGGGAAACTTGGCAGAGGCTGGGTGGTCGTTTGTAATCAATAGATATATGTCTATTATAATACTCTATACCTATTGTGACATAATAACGTTTTAATTTAGCGAAACTTCCATTTGCTTTAAGTATTCATACAAATACATAATTGATTTAATAAAATTATAATGTTAAAATGATAATTTGAATAGAGGAATAACGATAGGTAAAGAGCGGGACTCCTCACAGCCCATACACATCCCACTGTTGGGCTCGAGCCTCCTCCACAATAGGAAGGAAATTGAACGATTTTATTTCAAGACTTCCTTCTCTTGCATTGCTGTTATTTGCTGATTGTAATCTCATAGTTGGCTTTTACGACACCCACGAGCAAGAAGGTGGTGAATTTTATTCTTGCTCCAGCACCACACTGAAGAAGAGAAGAGGGAGACACTGTAGTTAGTGTAAATACATTTCTCTCCAATAGTACCTAGGTATGCTTTATTATAAATAGCTGATGTTCTTTATTGATGATACTCTTTCTACTTTAAATTTATCCTAAATATCAAAATAGAATATGATTAATTTATTTCTTACGATTTCATGCCTCAACCAATCAATTAATCTTCTTGAAATTTTCCATATTATATAGGACAAAAGAACCATAACTAGAAAAAAAACAAACGTATAAAAAACTACATTGGCCACGAAAAGATATTCAAAATCATGAAACAAGTGAAGCCGCGGCCATAGCAACAACATGTAAAATAACATAAAATCCATATAAATAATTAATAATTATACAAAGTTTTCATCCTCCGCAGGCTTTAGTGTACAAAGGCATAAACATAAATAACATAAGTACCTACAACTTTGTTATATATAACATACCCGTGTTTAAAATTTGGAAGCTTTTGATACAATCTGAAGAAGCTTTTAGGTGTTTATTACCATCTAAATTTTACAACAGCAGGTAAAATATATAAAAAACATTATCTTCAAAGCATCCATTGAATAAACATTTCATATCAAATTAAACATCTCATCTACTCAACACGTCTACCAAACCCAACCCAATGAAATCTTTTAACCCTCTTCAACTTTATCTAAAAGCAAAAGCAATTTGCATTTCAATGCATAAATTTTATCCAACACACGATATTCTTGTGTAAGTATTGCTATCTCCATTCTTCACCCCTCTGTGTGCACTTTAAGGGTTGATCTCCATCGAAGAGAAAGCTTTTGTTATTGCATTTTCATATAGTTTTGTTATAGGAAAATGGATTGCTAAAGTTTTTTAATGTATTCTTTTTATTGAAGTGAAAACGTGTATATGCAGGTTTGAGCGGAGAGTAAATTCACATAAATCGTCATTGATATAATCACCTAACGTGCTTACAACATCTATAGTATCAAAGCAGATTAATGTTAAAAGTTTTAATAAACAGATTTTAATTTAAGATCAAACAATTAATTTGATCGCTCAAAAATAACAACAATTTGTTCGTAGTTTTAAGTTTTCACTTCTGTCGGCCGTCCTCATGACTACTTTATGATCTTTTTTATAGACAGGCGGCTAGACTATATGTATGTGGTGATGAAGTAAAAAGACAATATTACAATACCTTTCTCGCTGTCGTAAAATGCGACTAAAGAACAGGCAGGGAAAACCACTGCAGGATAAGAAGAATCTTCTATAATGCCTGATCAGTCTAGCTTTTGCCAACTGTGTTGCCAATGTTCTATTTGACAGGGATCGTAAAAAATTACTAGAGCATTATATATAATGTTCAGATAAATAATATTTTATGCGAGAAAAGGAAAACTCGAAATAAAGCCCTTTATCAACATGTTTGACCAGCGTGGTACAGTAGATCAATTTACCTGTCACTGTAGAGGCTCGAGCCCAGCAATGGGACCCATATAACTTGTGTTAATGATGATGATGAATCTGTGCCATTTCACCTACCTAATACCTAGTAGATCAGGTCCCTCTCAGGTATCTCATCATCATCATCTTGCTCTTATCCCAATTACTTGGGGTCGACGCAATATGTCATCTTCTTCCATACGGTCCTATCAGACGTCATCTCTGCAGTCACTCCCAGGCTATCCATGTCATGCCTCACGCAGTCCATCCATCTTTTCCTCGGTCTTCCTTTACCCCTAAAGCCTTCAACATTCATACCTAAAACTTTCCTCACAACATTACTTTCATCCCGCCTCATCACATGTCCATACCATGTCAGCCGTTCACTCTTTAACTTTTTCGTCACTTGCGCAACTTTCAAACTTCCTCTAATGTGTTCATTCCTCACTTTATCCATTCTTGTCACACCACACATCCATCTCAACATTCGCATCTCCGCTGCATAAAGAGAGTCGTATCTATAGTGTAATTAATATATGCCTATGATCTGAGAAGATCATTTTTGGAGTGGTAGGACCACACTGTCGACAGTTATCTGTCTACAGCCGCAGGCCGGTCCGTCCGGGGCAGTACCACACTCTCGCAGAAAATCGACGTCTGAGTAGTAGCGATTTGTTACTGCGCTTCATTCGGTGAGCGAGAGAGCCGGAAGCCCAACTTTCTGAGGGTGTTTGCGTGTGGAGGGTTTTGGTAGTGCCCTTGGTATCACCGAGCCTCAATGCACGTATTCACACTCCCTTCACTCTCTTCGCGGTAGGCAGCGGCCTTGTAAAGGTCCATGAGCGGCAGCAACACTTACAATCAGGTGTACTGTTTGCTCGTTTGCCACCATTTGCAATAAAAAAAAAATCAAGAAAACGAAGAAATAAGAAATGATGCTGAAATCTTCATCTATTTTTTTCCGCGTAAGGGTATAACAGCCATCTGAGGCTAACACTCCTAGTCCAAACAAAAAATACCTAAACTAGTAGATATATTTGAAATGTTAGAGAAAGCACAATATGTAAATAAATAAATCATTTGATCTCTAAACAACGTTATGATAAAGAATCACGATGTTACAGATATCATAACAAGCAACAAACTTAAACCTGAATAACACCGATCGATCAAACACTGACATTACGCTGAAATAAAATAAAAATTTCACACAACAACTTACTTTCTAACGACTGATCGATCGACCAGAAAATTGTAGCGATTCAATATAAATATTTTGACTAGATCAGGGAATCGTATGACGAAACAATCGTTATTGTATCTAAAGGCAGTTAGAAAACTTAATATCGTAGACATTTGATAGATCGGTCTCTGGGGTGTTCAACGTTTGGACCGTACAAATGCCAGTAGCAATTCGATTGTGATCCCCGCAATTACGGTGCTCGGGACTTTAGTAAGATTTGCAGAAAGATTTCTAAAGAAAAGGGAAGTTTGATTTAACTATCGTCAAAAATAAATTTTGTTTATTTAAAAGATTAAGCTTATAGTAACACATTTATTAGATAATAATAATAATAATAATACCCTCTGGGCCAGTCGTTATCTCACCATGAGACTAACGCAAACCACGGAGGAACATTATATGGCTCTCTAAGTTCTTTTGATATAAAAGAAAAAATGTATCACAAGATTTATAGGAAAGCCAATAAACCGCAGGGCAGCTTGTGGCGTGCTGAATGTGAGTGGCGACACTGCGGTCTTGAGTGCCCCAGAGAGTCGGCCAGGGCCTCGTATCCAGCTCGCCTTTATTGACTGGCTGGAGTGGAAACCGAAGAGTGCCCGCAGGATTCTCAACTCTGGCTTGCCTTAAACGGCTGGTCAGAGAGGGGTCGCCAGAGCTATATGCTCGGGGGTGGAAGTGTCATTTTCAAGGGCATAACTACGGGGAAACCACTGCGATGGTGAAACCGGCGCCGCACCGCTCGACACCCCAAGCCACTTGCACCAATGTTGCCCCCCTGTTGCCCGTATGGCCTGCGTGTCTGTGGCGACCGTTTGGGGGGGCCCATTCAGTGAGTTGGCGAGTCACCGTCTGCCAAAGTTCAAGACGATAAAGGTATTGAAGGCAGACGACAGTTTTAAATCAATAGTTTACCATTAATCCAGTCCATCTAACCTTCAACCCCATAATCATGTATTAGATACCATCAACACACAATAGTTTTACACCTACCGTTGGCAGTCCACGTGTGTTATGTGCAGACGTGGAGTGTCATAAGTAGACGTCCCATCCCATTTTACATTAAATTTCTCCAAAGGCCTCTGCGTGTTGGATCCATATCCCCATGTAAGCCTTTCAAAGGACCGGGTATCTTCTCTTTTTAACAATGTGGAAGATAGCCTGGGAGATACAATATAATAATAATAATAATAATTTATTGCCAAAATAGAATATACAAATCACTTAATACAGTAACTTACATTACTACATCTCTTACTTAAGTGTTAGGTATCCGGTGAGGCTCAAACTAGATGTTAGTCTGTATCTCGAGCCTCCGAGTACGACAGTTAACAGTACATACAAGCGAATAATATTGAAATTAGACTTTACTAAGATTAAAGGTTTCTGTTTTTGAAAAACTTTGGCAAGTGAAGAATAAAAACATAAATAGTTAATAGTATTGTGAAGGCGTATGTGTAATTGTGAGTGCGTATGTGTAATTGTGAGTGCTTATGTATATATTCATGTGTATGTGTGTGTGTGTGTGTGTTCGTGTGTGTGTGTGTGTGTATGTGAGATTGTATGTTTGTTTAAATTAAGTTTTCAGTAGAATCATATGAAAGATCGTACAACCAAGTTTTCATCATTTTATTGCATTGGAAATTATTGCAGTTTTTTAACATTATTAATCTACATACATTGTTATAAACCTTCATTGACGAATAAGCGGGACTTCTCTCTGCCATTTGGGAGGAAATATGAGGGAGTGGAATATTATACGTTCGTTTTGCCATTATCTTTGTATAATCTGCTCGTGTTTTTACCTTTAATATTTCTGAGTATAAAACCTGTATTGAATAAAGTTACGTTGAATAAAGTTCAGTTGCCGCGTGGAGTGAGAATACTATTCACCACGCTATGTCTTGCATTATATATTTAATATCTTTGCAAGAGAATATATAACCCTATACGAACCCATCTGACCAGCGTGATATAGTAAATCAATTTCATTCTTATTGAGAAAGAGGCTCGAGCCTAGCAGTGGGACATCATCATCTCATAATCGTCACCATCTCAGTCCATATAGCCTCCTTTGTTGCGCTTAGGCCTCCTTCATTATGGGAGTGAAATTGACCTAGTATACCACGCTGGTCAGACGTGTTGGCATAGGTTTTTGTGTCGAGTTTTCCTTCTCTTGCATAGATGTTGTGCATATTATATCCCTTAGTCGCCATTACGATATCCACGGGGCAAGAGAGTGGGTGTTGAATTGTATTTTTACTTCGTCACCACTAGGGATACAAACGATACATCGATGTTTTTTAAAAACATCGATGTTTCAATAAAAAAGCATCGATGTTTGCCATCGATATTCACTATTGTACAACATCGATGTATCGATGTTATTTTATACGATGTTTTGATATCGATATTTTATCTGCATGATTTGAAATGTATGGTATGGTTTTAGCAGAGCTCTCAAAAAAGGTCCTTGGAGATGTTAGGTAACTGATCTAATATTTATAGTCGCTTACTACTGTAAAGGAGGTATGCTTTAGTTATCAACCAATGTCATCGTTATCATCATCATTTATTTTGCTCTTATCCCAATTTCTTGGGGTAGACTCTACTTTTTTTATGACATATAAAGACAGATAAGACCAAAAACTGTTGCAGTATGCAAGGTTTGTAGATTTCAAATATGTATGAGTAGCCCATACATATTTGCAACACTTAAGATTACAAACACGTTGTCAATGTTGAGGACTAAGTTAATAAGCCTCTTATGCCCAAAATTGCACTAGTTGTCTTACCGTCCAAACAGGAAAACAATTGTGCATGTACTATTGCTTGGCGGCAGAAATACCTATAAACAATATATTTTTTTCATATAGAATCATTTTCTTCTTATATTGGCAATAAATTTGTACCAAAATCTGGGTCAAAATTTAATAACTAATGTCTATAACGGGTAGATATAAATCTCTGTAATAATGATGACTTATTAAACGTGAGACATCTTAGTCCGCCCGTGACCATGAACGCTGTAAAGTGTTCGAAACGTCAGGCAATCAAAATTCAAATACGCGCGATACGCGATGAAATCCATAAAATGGTTTTATTTACAATTGTATAAGGGACCCTACTCGCTCCATAATCGATTTTACTATATCGAACATAACCAGTTTTGTTGGATTCCTACCTTCATTTGCAAAGATATTGGTTAGCACTCATCTGGAATGACTAATGATTGCGATGAAACAACATATATTTTATAAAACTTTACATTCAGATTACGAACTCTATAAAATGGCATTTAAAACAAGAGTAATTATTACTTAAAATTAAAAACATTAAAAAAATATTTGAACTTAAGTGCTAAATATCGGCAACGCTTTACCTAATATCTTTAAATGAGCTATTATGGTGTATATTATACATATTTCTAAACTTTATACATAACTAGCTGTTGGGTGACAACAGACGTTGTTATGTTCAAGTAAAATAAAAGGAATTCTCCTTAAAATCAACAGCAGCGCCACTTATCGGGTTCAATTGTTAATCTAAACTATTCTCGATTCCCCTTGAACAAATACAAAATATTTCGTCAACATCGGTCCAGCCGTATAGGAGTTCAGTGACATACACACGTACACACACATACGAAATATATATATATATATATATATATATATATATATATATATATATATATATATATATATATATAAAGATTATACATACATACGTATTTCTCAATTTGTATATTTTAGAACCTCGCCAACGGATCCAATGTAATTTAGTGTGTAGCAGGTTTCGGCGATAGCAAATCGCTCTAGCTGGTTTAATTTCCAAAAAAATATTCTTATATCTATTTTTTGATGCAAAATGTGTAGTTAGAATATAAAGGTTAATTTTAGACAGTGACGTCAAGATAGAAATAGATCATTAGGTCAGTCGAATACCAGCATTGTTTTTAATATTTAAGGTTTTTTTTTATTATTCCAAAATAATTGATTATTTTATTATTTATTATGTCGATACGAAATCAAAATATTCTTATTTCATTAGTATGTAATTTATATACATATTAACTTAGAAACTCTGTAACCCAAATATCTAAATCATCATCATCATCATCATCATCGCAGCCCACATACGTCCCACTGTTGGGCTCGGGCCTCCTCCACAATGGGAGGGAATTTGACCTACTATACCATGCTAGTCAGACATGTTGGTATAGGGTTTCATTTCGAGTTTTCCTTCTCTTGCACAGATGTTATGTGCACATTATATCCCATAGTCGTCTTATACGACATCCACGGGCAAGATAGGGAGTGGTGAATTGTATTCTTACTCCGTCACCACACGGAAATATCTAAATAATATCTAAATAAATTTTATAAAAAACACAATGTACCTACCAAACAAAATTATCAGCTTAGCCATCCATATATTTTGATTACTAAATGTATTATAACGTTTAGAGTCTATTTATTGACTACCGCCAGGGCGATGGTCGGCAGCGTCAGGAATTGGGACGAGGTCGCAGCCTTCTGCGAGGTAGTGATCTCGCAGAAGGAGGCGGCGGATCGCCTGCGTGAGGAGCGTAGCCTCGATGAGGCGATCCGCCGCCGGCGACTGGGGCGGCGTAGGCCCGAATACCTACACCTTATGCCGCCCTAGCCGAGGCCGCAGGTGACGTGACCGGGGAATTAGTCCGTCACCCGCTGAGGGGCCGACTGACGTCGGTCGATGGTAGGGTACCCCAAATAGGGAGTATTCCGTCGGGACGACCACTGACGTCAAGTCACCCTGCTCCTGTGGTCGGCCCAACGACGAAGGCGACGTCCATCGTGGGTGAGTTGCAGGTGTGCGTGCTTACGCCCCTCTGTCGCCCCGGACGGAGTGGTGCGAGGAGCGCACCGACCGCAATCCACCCCACAAAAAAAAAGAGTCTATTTATCGAGGACGATTGTACGACACCTCTACCTACCTATTAGTCCAGAACCATGTTCAAGTATTTGCTAAAATATAGAATAACCAAATAACTGTGTCTACTTATAGGATGGCCATTGACAAATTTTAACATTGTAAAAATAGGACAGCTGGTCATTGAAGAAATCACCTACCATAGCGCGTTATCGAAAACATTCCAATAATGCTGAGATTTATTTTAACTATTTTATATGCCTTTCATTTTTAAGGAGAGGTTAATTTGTCTATCTCAATATGCTGTTCACTCAAGTGGTCGTGAGCTTTTAAAATGCCTTTGTCATCTGTTATGATATCTCTGGATAGGAATGGAAAGTGACACATTTTATTAATATCAACATACATATTAATTTAGTAATATAGCCTTATCAAATTCAGAAAGTCGAAATCTTTAGATAAAAATACTCAGTTTTCAAATACTGAACAAAGACTAGAACTGTAGGTATAAAGTATAAACCGATCCTTTGCCGCCAAGAAAAATAGTAGGAAATCCATTAATAACTGTCACACAGGCTCCTTGTTAAACGCATACAATACTTGAAGCTTTTTAAAAGGCTCACAATGGGACTTGGCTAAATTAAAAGTTTTTCGATACAGCCGCTCGCGCGACATTGCACGGAACTGGAGACGGTAATTATTGTACGCTACCGGTACAGTCAGCAGAATATTTATATATAACTATTTATTATTTTCTTAAATTTATATTTTTTTTTACCAGGTATGACCTATGGCATGCAAACATGGTCCGTAAATGTAGGTAGGATCATAACCAAGCTCAAACTTGCTCAGCGTGCTATGGAGGGGAACTATATTCGGAATTTCTCTGTGTGATAGAATCCGAAATACGGAAATGCGTAGAAGAACTAGTGTAAACGATATAGCATGAAAAATCAGCAATAGAAGAAGTGGCAATGGGACCATGTCCTTCGACGTACCGACAACCGCTGGGGAAGAAAGGTTCTTGAGTGACGACCACATATCCGACGACGCTATGTAGACGCCCGCTCAACTAGTTGGACTGATGACCTGGTGAAAGCTCGTTGCTCGGGCGTCGTTGGATGCCGGCGGCATAGGACCGCTCTTTATGGAAGGCTTATCTGCAGTAGTGGATGGCGATAGGCTTGATGTTACTAAAAACGTTAGCCAAGCAGAAAACTGAATGATATTGACACCTTAAATCTATTATGTAATTCAAGCAATACCATAACCTACGACTGAGAAGAAGCTTCTGCAAAAATGCTTTAGCCCAACAGTGGGATGTATATGACTTATATGAGCTGAAATGAATGATGAAACGAAAGAGAGACATTGGGTAGTAATAATAAGAATAAATTTAGACATAGTTGACATGGATTATGAATGCAGACTTAGATGTTAAAAGTCTTTTAGATAATATCATCTTGAGAGACCTTTGTTTTACAAGTCTATCTTGCGTACGAAAAATACACTTAAAATATTCATCATTTCTATTCATATACGTCCCACTGTTGGTCATGAGTCTTCTCCATAATGGTAGGGAAATTGACCTACACCACGCTGGTCAGACGTGTTGGTATAGGGTTTTATTTCCAGTTTTCCTTCTCTTACACAAATTTTATATGCACATTACATCCCTTAGTTGTCTCTTACGATACCCACGGGCAAGAAAGGGGGAGGTGAATTTTTTTCTTACTCCGTGACCACACGAACCTAAAAATATTAGTAGCTCATTATTATAGATACTGGCATTCTACCATATGTTGGCGTACCAAGAGAAGGAAATTTAGCCTCTTTCTATAGCTTGTTCATTATTCTTGTTATGCTGTCCCTACAATCTAGGTTCGTACGTCAACTGACACTGGTTTGTAAAGACACATTTAAGCGGAAAAAAATCAAAATTAATGATATCAGTGGCAGCCAGTAGGGCACAGTTGAATACACTCTTTCATAGCTCCACCTCAAGCACGTACATTCTGTGATTTTCCTTGTCCTAGCAATTTTAGTTAAAACTGTGTAATTAGCAAAAAATACCGTAGCTATTCATAGAAGTTAATTGACTGTCAAGGTTGTTATGTCAAATTAATTATATTTTTACTAAAACGACAGTAGACTTAGTACCTACATAATTAGTGATTGTGTATGGTGAGGCGTTAAGAATACAGAGCGTCACCTTCCCTCTACCATGAGAGTCGTAAAAACTTGCTAAGAAATCCTCATTAGGTCATCAAAAACATCGCTAATCCATCGCCCCTATTTATCTAATATATTATGTACCTTGAGGAGAATCATATCCAACTGTAGAAGTTGGCTGTAGGATCACGGATGGATCTTTGAAAATAGATGTTTGAAAATACCACCAGGGATAGAGTTAAGAGGTGTACGCTTTTCATGGCATGTGAGAGTAGTATAGCACATAGATTTCTCTCCCATTATGGAAGAGACTCACGTCCTTGAGCAGGATAAATATACGCGGAGATAATAAGGTTATGTAGGAGGAAGCTATAGTCAAAAGATTAAGGGTAGTCGACCAACTTCACTGTAGGCCTACTTTGATGTTCTGAAGTAGTTTGAGACGTCGTAAAGGAGTTAAAGTGATAATTTGTGTATCTCCCTATTGCCAATTTTTTTCCAACAATCTGTCAAACATCATCTGTACTCAGCTCCAGTGGCGGCTGTACCTTAAGTGCGCTCATGCGCTGAACCACCAAATCAAAATATTTAAAAACTACAAAATTTAACTTCATATTTATTTTTAAATTACCATTAATATTTATTCTTTGAACATAAAAAAACATATAACAAATAAAATTTCAAATTATCACGAAACAATATAAGTGCTTTACTAAACTATTAAAACTTATATTCCTTGTAAAAAAAATCTCGGGCGCTGAGACGAGCGTACGGGGACTGCCCATACAACTTGTATTAGAAATGAGTTAAAACGTCTGGCGCGTGAGACAGAAGATAGTTCATAGAAATATGCTGAAAAATGAGTCTGTTCCCGTACGGCGCACGAGCGAACCGAACATTGCCGAGAGAACTCGACTTACGACGAAATTCGTTGATGATGTCTCGTTAAGTACAGTAAGTACTTAAGTAGGTATAGTTTCGATGTATCTGTAACGAGTTAAATATGGTTTGTTTACATTAATTGCTTTTTTTTTATTTTGGTCTTAGTTCTATTTTATACTGCGTATACAGTGGGTGAAAATGAGCATAAATATAGACTATATTAAAGACAATAACAAAACTTTTTAAAATAAAGTTGATATAAATTGGCGGGACCGCCAAGGGCCTCTTTTATAAATATTTTTTGAAGTGTGAAAAACAAACAAAATACCTATTTTTCTTCGCAAGTACACCTACAAAATGTAACGCGTTCAAAAATAATTAAAAAAAAATAAATTTACGTAAATTTTTGTTCCATTGCAATTTCTGATCTTAATACTTAGTGAGGAAGTAAAGTGAACCACCACTTAGATGACCCACTAGCCGCCACTGCTCAGCTTCTGTTGATAGCTTAGAGTGGTATAGAGGACTATACGTATTTCTACTGTATGATCTATCTTATCTTATATCTTTAAACGAGCAATTCTTGTATATATATATATATATATATATATTTGTATAATATATATATATATATATATATATATTTGTATAATATACACTCATTTGCAAAAAAAACGGGCACCTAAGCAATGAACCATTTCAAATGTTAATATTTCTTTGTTTGATAATTATAGGTAGTTTTATCCACACAATTTGCTAAATTAATAAGAAAATAATCGTTTTCATCAGTATTTCATAAAATTTAGATACAATTTATGGGAAATAATGCTAAACCTCGCTAGTAGTGTATATTCGCTAGTAGTGCATATGCTCATGAAGTAAAAATAAAAAAGTTTTTTTGTTTGTTTTTCTTTAATAAAGTAAAAGCAGATAAATGTTTAGTATCGAGTGTGACCCCCTCTAGCTAAAATCACAGCTTGAATTCGTCTGGGCATGCTAGCGAGTATATCCCGGATACTTGCTTGCGGAATACGTTCCCACTCCGCAGTAATCACATTCTTCAGCTCTCTGATGCTCTGCGGAGCCGGGTGTACTGATCTCACACGCCGTTTTAGAACGTCCCAGACATGCTCTATGGGATTGAGGTCGGACTTCGAGCTGGCCAATCCAAACGACGAATGCCGACCTCTTGCACATACGCATTAACATCGCGGGATCGGTGGGCGCGAGCATTGTCGTCCATAAAAATCGAGTCTTCACCTAGAGCGGCCAATGCGGGTTGTGCATGAGAAATTAGAACTTCCGTTATGTATCGATGCCCAGTCAGTGAGCCGTTTTCAATGAAGACTAACTCTGTACGATCCATTGAATTTATTCCTGCCCAAAACATAACAGAGCCCCCACCATAAGGTGTGATTTCTTCGAAACATGCCTCTGCAAAGCGTTCTCCTTGTCTTCTTAGCACTCGCCGACGTCGATCTTCACCGAACAGAGATATCCTGGCTTCATCAGAGAACAAAACCCTATTCCAATCGTCTTGAGTCCATGATTCACAATTTCTAGCGAACCTAAGCCTGTGAACTCTGTGCTCACGGAGTAATTTGGGGCCGCGGGCCGGGCGGTGACTGCGTATATTGGCAGCGAGAAGCCTCCTCCTGACCGTCCATAGACTAATATGCACATTTCTTACTTCTTGGAGGTTGTTCTTAAGATCCACATACGAAGATTTGCGATTTCTCAATGCGCGACTCACAAGAAAACGATCATCCCGTGGTTGGGTACATGGTTTTCTTTCAGAACCAGGCCTTCTCTCGACGGAACCAGTCTCCTGATATCGCTGCCAGGTCCTTTGGACTGTCGAGCGACTAACATTTAGCCTCCTAGCCACGAAACATTGGCTGCAACCCTCTTCAAGCAGCGCGATAATTTTGGTAGCTTTTACCACTTTATCTACCATTTTTGATACAGCCAAACAGCATTAAATAAAGCTTTGACAGTCAAGGATATGAAATTAATCGATAAAAATTGAATAAAAGTTATGAAAGTCGATGTTAACTTCTGGAACTTCGCGCCAAAAATGTAGGATAAAAAGGGGTTTTCTGTAAAAATGAACATCAAATGAAAAATTGAATTTAGAACGTACTTTTTTAAATACCACAGCATTTTTAAAACCGGCCAGTAACGTGTACAAACGATTGAAACCTTTTTGGTATTGTATCTTTTTAAATATGAATGAAAATCAAAACCGCCCGTTTTTTTTGCAAATGAGTTTATATATATGTATTCAGGATCTCGGAAACGGCTCCAACGATTTTGTTGAAATTTGGCATACTAGAGGTTTCGGGTCCAAAAAGTCGATCTAGTTAGTTTTGTCCGTGTTTTTAGCAAAACAAACAAAAACATTAAATTTTAAAAGAATATGAATTCAAATTTCGTTATCAACGTCATGAGTTACGATAACTCAGATGGAAAGTTGACAGGTTCTAATTTTGATTTTGTTGACATTCAAACAGCGTCGGTTCGAATCTCGGTGTTATTATTATTCTCTTTTTGTAATTTTTTATATATTTTTCATTATTTATTTTTTAATTTTTATTAATATATATCTAAATAAATTCGATAAAAATATTCCGAGTGAAGCTCGGTCAACCAGATATTGATGTTTACGCGAGTACTATACATTATAAATATTCCCTGTAGTCTGCCGCGTACATGTAGGCATGCATGTTTTTAGTATTATCATTGTACGTCTTTATCCTGTTTCAGCTCATGTTCATAATATCCCATCTACCCACTACTCGATCTCTTTCAGCTCGCTGCTTTTTTTTAAAAACACCATCTGCATTAGTACTGAAACAATCCTTGTGTTGCGGGGGACTTAAAATCATATAACTAACTTACACATTACATCCAGACTCAGAACAACAATTTGTGGATCCCACAAAGTGTTATCCTGCGTGGGATTCGAACCCATAACATTGACACAGTACGTCGTTATGTTGTTTTTTTTTCATTTATCGCTTTTGTATAGGGTAGGATGATGATTTTCGGGGATTAGTCCGTCACCCGCCGAGAGGCAGACCGCGTGAGGAAAGACCGACGTCCTCCCCGAGGGGGGGACGTCGGTCGATGGGAGGGTACCCCAACAGGGGGTATTCCGTCGGGCCGACCACTGACGACAAGTTAACGCTGCTCCAGTGGTGGGCCCAACGACGAAGGCGACGTGGTTTTCGGGTGGGTCGCGGGAGTTGCGTGCTTAAGCTCCTCTGTCGCCCCGGACGGAGTGGTGCGGAGGCGCGCCGACCGCGGCCCACCCACAAAAAAAAAAAAAAAAGGATGATGATTTTATCATGAATATAATTCTTAAATACGTTCTAGTACTCAACTAGTTCCCTCAATAAGCATGCTCACAATTCATAAAACTCGCGACTGTCCCACAATCTGAGCGACTTGGATAACACCTTGATTGACTTATCAATTCAATCTAAGTGGCTACTAAGAAAACACAACTCTTTGCAATAACTTTACTGCTTAAGATCGTAATTTTATATTCATTACTGTTTATAGATAGCATTTCAAACGAAATTGTGCTATAAAAGGCAATGTATCGCTAAATATGGCAAACCTCGATTATAAATCCAATTCTGGTACAAGTTTTTCGACCAATATATGCGGGGGCGCCTTCATCAGGCGATACCATCTCCAGACAGCCGGTGTAACGTCGACTTGATCTCCTGTCAATGTTTTGACGTGGGCTTTAAACATACATTGAACGTAGTTTAGTATAATTTTGTAAGTAGTTTCTAAGTAGTAGTCATTCGTAATTTTTGTTCTAGAATTTTCGAATCGCAATCAATAGGCTAAGAATATTTTTCGCTATTCGCTAAATTCACGGAGTATAATTTCTTGCAAGGTTCATAAAAATCGCGGCATATACCAAATAATATCGCTATGAAAGTTGCAGTGTGGTGTCAATTAAGAATACTATCAACCCTTTCATTACTCGTGGGTGTCATAAAAGACGACTAAGAGTTTCATATCGATCTGGGCCAATAGGTATCATCTGATTTTGTTTGCTCAACAATTACGTTCCCAAGAAGGATAAGTGACCTCCATATAATACAGCTAACTTTAAGAATTTAATAACGTATGAATATGAACATATGCTCTTATTTATTTCGTTTGTATTGACATAAATGTATTCAACATCATCTCAGTTTATACACGTCCCAGAGTTGGGCTAGAGGAGTCCTCCATAGTGGGAGGGTAATCGAGTATAGCACGTTAATCAGACAGATTAGTATAGGGCTTTATTCTGAGTATTCCTTCACTTGCATAGATATTATCTGCACATTATTTCCCTTAGTCATCTTTTACGACATATACGAGAAAGAAAGAGAATAAGGAATCTTACTCAAAACTTCTAACTACAAAAATATCTTCATCGTCATCTCATATACGTCCTGCTGTGGTTCTGGCTCGAGTCTCCTCCACAATAGGAGGGAAATTGACCTTACTATACCGTGCTGGTCAGACAGGTTGGTATAGGTTTTTATTTCGAGTTTCTTTCTCTTGCATAAATGATTTTTTTTCTTTATTTTGCATAAATGATATATGCGTATTATATCCCTTAGTTGTCTATTATGACATCCACGAGCAAGAAAGGGGGGTGGTGAATTGTATTCTTACTCCGTAACCACATGGACGTACATATATTAAGCGAAAAATATTTTCCTTTAATGTTAATATTGATAGTAAATATTCATTTTATGAATAACCAAAATACAACCAAATCAAAACATTTAAATCTAAAGCCGACTTATTTAAATCATTCCGTAGCAAAGAAACAATCCCCAAGAAATGGCATATTGATTTTCAAATTTTAATTACTCAAACTGGGAGTGAAGCAATCGGAGACCCTGTGACCCATTTTAAAAGTTTAATACGTAAGGCAACAAGGGGAGTGATAAATGAACAACATCAATCAGAAGAATAAGTGTTGCAAATTTTCACCCGCCATCGAGATATCCCATCTGACTTTGGGTCCGGTTTGTTTCAAATGATAAAAATGATGGAGTGCGAGCCATGATTATGGTAGGCGAGGTGCTAATTTTAGGTACAAGAATTTTGCCTTTTTATTCGACATTTTATGATGCATTGACATTAAAATTAAATGTTACGTATTCGAAATGATTCGTTTTTAATTTTTTTTTATTACGTTCATGTTATTAGGCATAACGAATAATTAATTGCATCAAAGAGAACTTAACTTTATGAATCAACTAGCTTCTGCTCGCGACTTCGTCCGCGTAGTATAGATATTTTGGGCTAACGCTAATTTTAATCTAAGATTTTGTTTATGTAGAAAGTGAAAATATTTTTTTAATAATACGATTCTGTCACACATGATTTTTGCAATAATGTAGCCGTTCACGCAATGGCAGCTCTTAAAAGGAAAAAACCAGGTTTTGAAACATTCTTCAACAGTGCTCCGCTCCTGTTGGTCTTAACGTGATGATATATAGCCTTCCTCGATAAAGGGGCTATCTAACACTGAAAGACTTTTTCAAATCGGAGTAGTAGTTCCTGAGATTAGCGCGATCAAACAAACTCTTCAGCTTTATATATTAGTATAGATATAGATTCTGTGATGTATGGTGTAGAAGTAAGTATGGTATTGTATTTTATGTATGATCACTTTCTTACTTGACCGTGGATGTCATAAAAGTCAAGAAAGGGATAAAATATGCTGATATCATATAGCATGAAATAGACAACTCGAAATAAAACCATATACCAACTCTTATAACCAGCATGGTATCATCATCATCATCTCAGCCCATATACGTCCCATTGTTGGGCTCGGCCCTATAGAAGAATTGATCTACACACTGGTCATACGTGTTAGCATAGGATTTTAGTTTCAAGATTTCCTTCTCTTGGATAGATGTTATCATCATCATCATCATTTCAGCCTATCGCTGTCCACTGCTGAATGTAGGCCTCCCTCATGTTACGCCATAATGTGCGGTCCTGTGTCACCTGCATCCAACGACGCCCAGCAACTTTCACCAGGTCGTCGGTCCACCTAGTGGGGGGGCGTCCTACACAGCGTCGTCTGATACGTGGTCGCCACTTGAAAACTTTTCTTCCTCAGCGGTTGTCGGGTCGTCGAGCGATGTGGCCTGCGCATTGTCACTTCAGCGTACTAATTCTTCTCGTTCTTCTGCAGATTGCCGTATTTGATTTGATCCATATTTGAGCTTGGTTATGAGGCCCCTATTTAGGGACCACCTTTTCGTGCAGTAAGTCATCACCGGTAACACACACAGATCGTAGACCTGTATTTTCCCTGGGAAACTAAGGGGTAACATTCTCAACCTGTCAGTACAATGGAGGTAAATAAGCTATCTGTTGAGAAAACGTCATAAAACCTTTACATAAAGCCTACTGGATATTACACTGACAGTACTATATTGTACTACAGTGAGAGTACCTACTACATTGTACTACACTGAAAGTATTATGACAGTGTACTACATTTCTCAAAGTAGTACTCTCGTCCTAACTACATTGTACTACGCTGAGAGTACTATACTGAAAACGGCATAAGGCCTTTTCCTCCTTTTAATTAAAGAGCATCCAGATAGGATAAACAGAATTAAATTTAGATAGCCTTCTCAAGTTGTATGCCGGTTACGGAAGGTGTCCACATCAATAATTTGTTATCGCTGTCGACTGACGGTTCGGCTACTGTGGACATTGACATCGTCGCCACCACAGAGGCAATCTATATAGATGTTTTATCATCGCTTTTAATAAATGCTTCTTTTGCTTAGAATGTTTTTTAAATATGAATTTGTCATTGAACTGTTTCTTTAATATTTTTTTTAGGCGGGACTGGTAATAGAATCAATATTTTATATTACTTTCTGCGTATTGGTTTCTATTTTCAATATTTGGTAAGCAGATGAGGTCACTGCTAGAAAAGGAAAACATAAAATAAATTTAGCTACAATCCATCTGGCCGGCGTAGGTTAGCAGAACAATTTACGTGCACTGGAGAAAGTTCATGCCCGACAGTGGGACATAAATTAATTACGAAGAAAAAACGAAAAAGAAGAAGAACGAAAAAAATATATGGATATTCCAGATCTGGTATTAACCTCAATCTAAATTACATTTGCATCATCGTTACCTGCTCTAGTATTATAATAGGTAATCATTTTTTATCGAAGATTACGTTTGTATTCTCAAATAAAAATGAAAAATAGAATTAAACACTTGTATTTTACGATTTTATTAAATGATACCAGCAGCGCCCTGCGGTTTCACCCGCATAGGTCCCCTTCCCATGGGAATATCAAGATAAATGCCTATGTATTATTCTGATATATAAGCTATATTATTGTGAAGTTTCATCAAAATACATTCGGTAGTTTTTACGTGAAAGAGCAACAAACATCCTCACACACTCGTAAACCTTCGCGTTTATAATACGAGTATTAATAGGATTTACTTAACGGAAAAGTATTTACATACTTTAAATTAGAAAAAAATAACACATAAAAGTTTTTGTAAATTTATTTATATATCTCACTTGCCTTTTTGCTCCGGGACCGTTTTAAGTATTAAAATATAACCCTGTCACATAAGTACAATAAATCAATGTTCGATAAAGCAGCTCAAAATGGGCGGTCTATGTTGTTAGGTAATTTATTTTATAAGTCCAAATGCTATTGAAAGACTAACTGAACCAGAAAATCTTGATCTATACATTGACATAAGGGTTACCGTTTACTTCTTTATTATGTATGAAAGAGGGGGGCGGAGAAGGTTTTTTAACACGGTCACTTTATATTACCGATGGGCGATAGTGACCGTTGTATTGAAAACGTCGTATGGACAATAGCCAATACATTTATCTGGACATCATATGATTGTCTGTATACCATCAAATAAGCCAAAGCAAGCTTAAGAACGCTGTTGATCAAGAGATACCTATAGCTCCTAAATTTAAACACTTGGAATCGCGCTTGAATGTTTCAAATCTTATAAGTCCGTGTGGTAATGGAGTAAGAATATAATCATTATTTTATAAGTCCATCACAGGGAATCATTATTCCCTGCGATGGAGAGTTAAGAATACAATTCATCACACCCTATCTAGTTCATTTTTTTTGGGGAGTTGGGTTACGGTCGACGGGAGTGGGGCGTAAGCACGCACACCCGTAACCCACCAGCGACACGTCGCCTTCGTCGTTGGACCGACCACTGGAGCAGGGTGACTTGACTTTAGTGGTCAGCCCGACGGAATACCCCGAGAGAGTACCCTCTCCCTTCGACGTCCCCTAATGGGACGCCGATCGCCGTCGCAAACCCTATCTTGCTCATGGGTGTCGTAAAAGGCGACTAATATGCCAATATGCATATAACGTCTATGCAAGAGATGGAAATTTTGAGAAGACCAAAATGATATTCAAAAAAGATAGCAAGCCACACTAACTTTACGTTAGGTGTAATCTCTATACCTTTCGCTGTGTTTATGGAATAAGAATACAATTCAGTACCCCATCTCTTGCCCATGGATGTCGTAAAAGACGATAATATGTGAACATCATCAATGCAAGAGAAGGAAAATTCGAAATAAAACTCGGTACTAACACGCCCAACTTGGTATAAGTAAGTAAAACTGGCTAAGTGCGAGTCGGAGTCGCGCACGTAGGGTTCCGTACCATTATCTATAAAAATCGCGGTTGTTGTATGGTAGCCCCTTAAAGAATTATTTTATTTTATTTTTAGTATTTGTTATTATAGCGGCAACAGAAATACATAATTTGTTAAAATTTCAACTGTCTAGCTATCGCGGTTCTTGAGATACAGCCTGGTGATAGACAGATGGTCGGACAGATAGCGAAGTCTTAGTAATCGGGTCCCGTTGTTACCCTCTGGGTACGATACCCTAATCAATAAGTCAATTTCCCTCCTATTTAGGCTCGAATCCAGTAATACATTTATATGAGGTGTGAAGGTGATGTTGGAAGTATAATCGCGAAATTATTAAACTTGTTGATGAACAAATTTCTATTAAAATTGGCACATAATTAGATCATTCTCAAGATTTGTTAATCTTGGGAATGATCTATTTATGTGCCAATACACACTTTTTTGTTTTTTTTATTTTTTTTTATGGGTGGGCTATGGTAAGCGCACACGCGGTCCAGGCCGTCCGGGGCGACGAATGGACGACGCGCGGGCCCATAACCCACCCGTACCCACGTCACCTCGTTGTTGGGCCGACCACCGGAGCAGATGTGACTTGTCATCAGTGGTGCCAATACACACATAGGATACTTTTTATCCCGACAATGTGTTCGCCTGAGATACTAGTTAAATTTTACTTTTTTACATCATCATTCATCATCATTTCAGTGTGGTGACGGAGTAAGAATACAAATCACCACTCCCTATCTTGCCCGTTGATGTCGTAAAAGACGACTAAGGGATGTAATACACATATAACATCTATGTAAGAGAAGGCAAACTCGAAATTAAACCCTATACCAACCTGTCTGACCAGCATGGTAAGATCAATTACCCTCCTATTGTGGAGAAGGCTCAAGCCCAACAGTGGGACATATATGAGCCGAATTGATGATGATGATGAAATAACATATTAAAAGTCGTGAAATTCAAAAGTAACAAGGTTAATCTTATAATTCAATTAAAAATAATCTATTATTTTTACATATGAATGGATAATGGACAGCTTGACGCCACCTAACGATGTTTCAGGAATCACTAACTAAGCTATTTTATTACGAAGTTCCTTGCACTTACTATAGCGTATAATTTTCACTGCCATCTGTTGTTGAGTAGCATTAATTAAATCTATTTACTTCAAAATATGAGTGATAGTATAGCGATACATTTTTAAATATATAATACGTATTCATTTACAGCTTATGTTGAAAACGTAAGTATAAATAAAAATCCTCATTTTGGGCGTATATGATTTAAGATAGATGTTTATATATTCTACTAGCAACCGAGCCTCGCTTCGCTTCGGTTTCAATCGCCTTACTCGCGTCGTTCGCGTTCCCGTGGGAATATCGGGATAAAATATAGCCTATGCCATTCCCTGATATTATAGCTTTCTATTGGTAAAAGAATTTTTGAAATCGGTGTTGTGCTTTAAGCGTGAAAGCGTAACGAGCAAACGAACTTACTTTTGCATTTATAATATTAGCAAGGAAATAACTACGCTGTGTAGTAGCTACGAATACTACTAAAATGTACATTGGTCATGGGTGCCATAAAAAAAAAAGAAAAAAAGCGGCTGTACATTAACCTTGGTAGACGCCACCTGATGCTGTGTGATCAACAATAACATTCCCAAGTAGGGTTGATGGCAGGCAGGCGGTCGGTCATAAAACTATTGCTAATAACTTTTAAAGTATGTACCTACGATGAAGGAGTACATATTGCGTTAACCTCAAGTATTTAGGATAAGAATCTCCATATGGCGACTGACGGATTAAGAGTCGAATGTGTTACCCTTTATTTTTATATGGGAGTCCTTCAGCAGCACTCTGCTGGGAAACTGATACCAACTGCGATTGCCAAGAGTTTTATGGGGAAGTTTATATCCAATATTGAATTTAAATAGGCTGATGAATGGATGAATGAATATAAAAATATATATTTACGTAAAGTAATTAAATAATTTATCTAATTCAAATCTACGTTAATCATATAGGTACTTATTACATATTTTCTATTTGCCTGCACTCCTAGCATATCTGATTTTCTTAAGGTTTGACAATGTTTCATTCAAACGACGATATTAGGTTGAATAATTTTTTTTATAAACTTCTTTACTTCAATCATTAAAAATCATTTAATTATTTTTACCTCACAAATTATTAATTTAATTAGTATTGAAGTAAAAATAATAAAATTTTAATATTAAAATTTTAGTACCTAGGTTAATAGTTTATGTAATGATATACCGACGGACTACAAATAGTTTATCTATATTAAATCGACTGTCAGTCTTAGCAGAACTTATGGCGGTCCTCTTAACATGCGCTAAATTAATATGGGACTGTAGACAATAAAGGTGTAATTATTTTAAACCATTTTTAAGGAAGAGTCTTTGCCTTGTTGGTTAAGACTACAGATTTATATTAACAAAAGTTTACTCTTAGATCATAATGTGTGTCATAGGGCTCTATACTTAAGTAATATTTTTCCTCGTCATCTCAGTTCATACACGTCCTACTGCTAGGCTCGAGACTTCTCACCAATAGGAGGGAAATTAACCTTCAATGCCATGCTGGTGAGACCTGTTGATGAAGAAGTTTATTTCGAGTTTCCCTTCTCTTGCTCATATATTACCTATATATCTACTTACATGTTATAACCCTTAGTCGTCTTTTACGACATCCACGGGTAAAATAGGGAGTGGTGATTTGTAGAGTACAATTAGAAAAGAAGATTTTTACTTATCTTATCAATAAATTATCACTTTTTATTCGATTTATTTTTATTGCAATGGTGGCAAACGAGTAAACAGTACACCTGATGGTAAGTGTTGCTACCTCTCATGGACCTGTGCTGCGCCGCTTCTATCGTAAAGAAAGTGAAGGGAATGTGAATGCTTGCAGGTGATACTAAAAGCGTCACCAAAACCCACCACACGCAAACACCCTCAGGAAGGAGGGCTGCCAGCTCTCCGATAATATTAACCCACTATACTTGCTCGTCTATTTAATTAAAAATACTATCTATACTAATAAACTAGCAACCTGCCCTCGCTTCGCTTCGGTTTTAGTCGTTTTACCCGCGTAGTTCCCGTTCGCGTGGGAATACCGGGATAAAATATAGCCTAGTTTACGCCCTGATATTATAGCTTTCTATTGGTGAAAGAATTTTTGAAATCGGTCCAGCCGTTTTGAAGATTATCCGGAACAAACAGACAAACAGACAGACAGACAAAAATTTTTTAATCTGTATTTTAGGCATAGGTGTCGTGCAAATAACCGTGTGAGCATGAAAAAAGCCTATTATTTTGACATTACAAACAGACACTCTAATTTCATTTATTGGTATAGATAAAATTGGAGTGTCTGTTTGTAATGTCAAAATAATGGGCCTTTTAAATAAAACTCCTTTACGGATTTTATCGCGTTTGTATTTGATTTTTGATTACCCGACGTTTCGAACACTTTACAGCGTTCATGATCACGGGTGGACTAAGATGTCTCACGTCCAGCAAGTCATCGTTACTGCAGAAAATTTATAATTATCTACCCGATACAGAAATTAGTTATTAAATATTGACCCACATTTTGATACAAAATTTATTGCCAGTGTAAGAAGAAAATGATTCTATATGAAAAATTATATTGTTTATGATTAGTAATAATTAAACATTAAAATTAATAGTAATTATATTTAAAAACTAACTAATAATCTAGTATACTACCACCGGATCGGAACACGGTTACACTGAGAAAGATCCGGCAAGAAAACTCAGGTAACATGATGCTAAATTAAAGTTAATTTTGAAGGCGGCTTACTTTATGTTACTAAAAGGTTTTAATTTATAAAATTATCTTTAGTTATTATTATTGTGGGTCAAATCTATACAATATGAGCTCACGGTGTCTTGCAGTCTTGTGGTGGTCTTTTTGGATTTGTTTTTAATAATGTTTATAACAGGATCCCAGCTTGATGGTAACACCCAGCCATCCTCTCTATTGAAATTTTTGTGTTTTTTAATCTCAATAGCCTCGCGTACCATTCTAGGCAGGTATCGGTGTTCTTTTGCGAGGATTTGTGGTTTATCAAACCTGATGTTATGGTGGGCGCGTGGCGCTTGTGGGTCAATATTTAATAACTAATTTCTGTATCGGGTAGATACTTATAAATTTTCTGCAGTAACGATGACTTGTTGGACGTGAGACATCTTAGTCCACCCGTGGTCATGAACGCTGTAAAGTGTTCGAAACGTCGGGTAATCAAAAATCAAATACAAACGCGATAAAATCAGTAAAGTAGTTTTATTTAAAATGTATAATACTCGCGTAAACATCAGAAATCATAATAATGGGCCTTTTTCATGCTCACACGGTTATTTGCACTATACATATGCCTAAAAACCACTTTAGATTTTTTTGTCTGACCATCCGACCAGCGTGTTATAACGCTGGTCGGATGTGTAGGCATAGGGTTTTATCTCCAATTTTATTTCTCTTGGGTAAAAGTTATATGAATATTATATACCTTAATTATTTTTTATGACATCCGCGGGCAGGAAATGGGATGTGAAAATACACCCCGTATTTTCCGAACGCTATGACATGTCCTTCTTTAAACGAGGTTTAAGAAGCGAATCCTCCTCACGCTAGGTAACAGCCTAGCTGTACCCCTGGTATTGCAAAAGTCCATGTGCGGAAGCATCACTTACCATCAGGTGTGCTGCTTGCTCGTTTGCCACCATTGGAAATAAAATAGTATGTTTACTCTGTCATCACACGGAATATATTTATGTAGACATCCATTATTTAGTAAATTGTTGCATAATACATAACATATTATTTTGAGCGAGATAATTTTAATCTCATCTCAATAGTCTTCCAAAATTTTCTTTTCACAAGTTACGTAAAGATATGATCGACAGAAACTGGTAATTTATAAGGTTACTCGCAAGTGATTCAAAAGCTTTAATTTCACTTTCAAATTCAAACATCAGAAAAAATACGAAGTTTATTAGTAGTAAAAGTGCTAGAATAAAAATATAAAATGCTTCTTTCTTGTAACATAAGAGATTTATAAAGGAATACTTACATTTATTTCGTTTAATTATTAATATAGTATAGCGTAGGTACTATTGTAATAGAACAAAAAATAGAAAAAAAAAATATTTAATTCGTCAGGCCAGTGTCATAATGACCTCATCCATTTTCTATCCATTTTCCTAATCTAGAGTAAGCTCGTATCGGAAAAAAAATTAGAAAGGAACACTGGGTCAGACCAACGGTTGTTACTTAAATAACTATGTATCTAGACTAGTGATCGCAGAGTTATAATTCATTTAAATTAATTTTTCTGCTACACAATTTTCTTTTAATTAGGTATATTTATGTATTGTATATCGAGCAAGCTGTATTTTACTATAGTCCATAAAATATAGCTTGATCTCTGTGACAGATGTCAACGAAACCAACGAAGTAAATTTGAACGAGCGATATGTTTACAATTTCATTTTGTATCAAATATATTTTCATAAAAGAAATAAACCTAATACCGTACCTATATAAAACTTTCAACATATTTTTTACAATTAACAGACAGTTACATTATAAAATAGCTACATAAATTGACTTAATTAAACATTAAAAAACTACTTTTCGTCTCAAAGTAAATGATAATATTATGTACGCATTATTGTCAATGAACTAGACATATTTATTTATAAAACAGTCGTAATTGATCGCTTGATCTAGTGACCGTCCCTATTTTGGCAAAAAATTATAAATTAGCAGGAACGCTCCAGTGATGACGATAATAGTGACCTAGACTTTGATTGTACTCCTTTTGAATAATTAAAACAAAATCAAAAACACTTTTTGTTTGAAATAAATTAAAAAAGATTTTCATTAATTGTATTTTAATTATAACAGAAATTCACAATTATAAAAACAAAGAGTTTAATCGATAAAAAACTACGGACTTTATCGTAAGCGTGACAGCACTAGAGACAACTGTCACAGAGATCAAGCTATATTTTATGGACTATAAAAACTAATAAGTACAATTAATCTCTATTAGACATTGTCATCATTATTATGATTGTTTGACATTCAGTTCGACCAGGGATTTTAAACGAAAACAAAAGTGTATAAGCGCGCGCACGTGTGTGTGTGTGTGTAGCGATTGCACGGTAGTGTGCGAAATACCTTTTTTTAATGAATTTAATGTATTTCTAATCCATTATTATATGAAATTTCAGTTTTATGCACTTCTCCTCGTAATATACTTCAACTGTGCCTTTCACCTATCCATCCACATTATTTTCGTAAAAAGGGGTACAAAGATTTTGCTTCACGTATTAATATTAATTTAACTAAATAAGCTTATGACTTTTCACTTGATGTATCTAACACTGTAAAAATTTGTAAAACATACTTTTACAACCTTTCCTTGCACCTCATAGGTATACGTCCTACTGATGGAGTGGGGTCTCTTTCAGAATAGTTCCTACTATTCTCTCAATTTACCTACCATATCACGCTGGTTAGAAGATTTAGTATAGGATTTCATTTCAAATCTTCATTCTCTTGCTTGCTTACATAACCCTTACTCGTCTTTTATGATACTCACCACATGGATAAAAGGTAAAAGAAATAAAAGTTAAAATTCTTTTCATCTAAATTGCCACCCTTTTGTACCCTACAAAAACAAGGAATTAGGTTCACAGATGGTTTCTAATAGGTATTCCGACGCAGAGAATTGATGAGTTTTATATAACTCTTTGCCATAACTTGCAGGGGGCCTGTATGAATGCATTTTTTTAGTGTGAGAAAATTCTATGGTGGGGGCATCAAATTATAAATAACTCATTAATCTGTTAGCGTAGTTGGAATACTAAATCAGTATTTCAATTATCAAATAGCTCTATATTCTATTTTAAAGATAGGGATGTAACTATTTTTCATAATCTATAACTCATATATATAAAAAAAAGCGGCTGCTAATTGAAATAACATTTATTATTTGAACATTGCTGGGATAGGTACCTCTAAAAATCGATAATTAAACTATTCTTATTCTCCTCATTATAGGAGTCCATGGGGATCCATATTCCATGCTGGTCAGATTGGCATAAGGGTTTGGTTCGAGTATTCCTTCTCTTGCAGCGATGTTATCTGCTTACCTATTAGACATCATTCGCAACAACGCAAGAAAAGAAATTGTAGTGAAATGTATTTTTACTCTGTTATTAACTGAAAAACATTAATTTTAATATTTTCAAGGCGGAATAGGAGAAAATAAAGAATTATTTGATTAAGACTTTATTCTTTTATAGTTTTTAATATATGGTCAACTTCATGAAGAGTTGTATTGATTTATAATTTAATCTTTCTTACTGCATCTGAAACAGATAAACAACATGACGATGAATTAAAGATAGTTAATTTAATGTATCCAACTATAATGTCTATCTACGTTATCTGTTGATTATCGGCTACCCTATAAGGGAGTAGATTTTTATGGGACTAATCCTATTTTTTTTATGGGACTAATCCTACCATATACTCCCGTGACTGTAGCTCCAGTAAGCCCAGGATTCATACTATCTTAAGGTAATTTGTTGAGTTGCTACTTGGACCGTGTAATATCTTCAGGCATTACGCCAAAGACAGCATTCCCAGAGGACGTAGTGAATGGTTTGTTTAAAATTGTAATTAGAACATTAACCAAGTAGTGTCTACTAGTTGTAGGTATACTAGGAAATAAAAATAAGTATAAAGCCATAATTGGACTATGATAATAATAGTGAAGTCAATGTTATAAACTAAATACTTTCAAATTTAATAACTAATTTTCTGTAGCGAGTAGATAATTATAAATATCTAAAATAACGATGATTTGTTGGACGTTTGACATCTTAGTTCGCCCGTAACCATACATGCTGCAAGTGTTAGAAATGTCAGGCAATCAAAAATCAAATACAAATGCGATAAAATCCGTAGTTTTATTTAAAATGTGTAATACTCGCGTAAACATCAGAAATCATAAATACTTTCATTTAAAGCTCAGTTGCTCTTCTCGTGTACATCATAATATTTAAGTTTAAGGTATATATACGCCATTACAATGCCAGGATACAGTTATATACGTCTAACTACTCCCTATTTTTATTAGAATTATAGTGGAAAAGGTTCATGCCCTAGAAGTCTTATGTGTATTAAAGTTAAATTATTATTATATTTTTGCAAGAATTATTATCATATGTCTTTTGTGCTGTGTGGTAGCGGCTTCGAATACTACCAACCCTTGATTTGCTCGTGGGTGTCGTAAAAGACGACTAAGAGCCCTAGATTGACCCGGACCAATTCCATCTGGTACCATTTGGGTCAACGATTACATTCCCAAGGAGGGTTGACGTCAGGCAGGCGGCCGGTCATAAAAGTCATTGCCGAAACTTTTTGCAATATGTCAAAACAGATGATATATTGCGTCGACCCCAAGTAATTGGAATAAGAGCAAGATGATGATGTCTTACGGATGGAAACAATTTCAATCTTCTATAATAATAGGAAAATTACTCTTGCCAATTAATTTAATTTACCTAATTATATTAAGTACATAAATTTCTTATTTCATTTTTAATATTATTTAAGTTCCCTTATTGAATCGTCGTAATTTTTCGACAACAGAACTGTAAATAAAGTACAAAGCAGCGAACTAATCATTAAAATTAATGCTATGGATAATATTTCATAATGATAAAAATACTTTTGAGAAACAATATACTTGGACAATAATAGCCTGCTACTAGCAAGCAAGTTTTAACCAAACAATTGAGTAATTATTTTAGCTAGAAAATGAACTCAACTTGTGAAATATACCTACACTTCATTTCATTTTCATATCGGCTTTTATACGTCCCACTATTGGGTACAAGCCTCCTCCATAATAGAAGGGATATTGACCTACTTATATCATACTAATCAGATATGTTGTTATAAGGTTTTGTTTCGAGTTTTCCCATCTCTTGTGTAGACGTTATATGCATATAATATCCCTCAGTCGTCTTTTACGACATCCACGGGCAATATTCACGGGCGGGAGTGGTGAATTGTATTCTTACTCCGTCACCACACGGACGCAAATATACACTTACCACTGATTTTTTACTAATTTAAATAATTAACACTATCCGCGTCTGTCTAATTAAGTGTGGACAATTTTTGGTAGGTGGCAGTAAGCTCGCAAAATAATAAATTCGAGAAATGAGTTATATGAGTTTACAGTTCTCCAGCGGCAAGAAAGATCTATGACTATAAAAAGTACGAAAATTGAAAGTATATCTCGGCTTTTAGTATTAGTGCAAAGTTTATGTGTTTGATGACCTCGTGAGGAAGACTCGTAGAAATCGAATATTCAAAATATTACAAAAACATTAATACCTACATAAAATAGGGGATGATATATAGCACATTAATATGCCGTTTAACCCATATCTTCGTTATTCTCAAATTTTAAAATTATCTATACCAATAAATAAAATTGCGAGTGTCTGTTTGTAATGTCAAAATAATAGGCTAGTTTTTAATGCTCACACGGTTATTTACACGACACCTAAAATATGCCTAAAATAGCAATTAAAAAATTTTTGTCTGTCTGTCTGTCTGTCTGTTTGTTCCGGGTAATCTTCAAAACGGCTGGACCGATTTCAAAAATTCTTTCACCAATGGAAAGCTATTATATCAGGGCGTAAACTAGGCTATATTTTATCCCGGTATTCCCACGGGAACGGGAACTACGCGGGTAAAACGACTATAACCTATAACCGAAGCGATGCGAGGGCGAGTTGCTAGTTATTACTAAAATTATGATGTTTACAGTTTTACGAATTTTATTGCATTTATATTAACGTAACCCACCCCGGGTTACGTTCGGCGCACTCTTCGTGCCGGTCCGTCCGGGGCGACAGGGGGGCGTAAGCATGCACACCCGTAACCCACCCGTGACACGTCGCCTTCGTCGTTGGAACGACCACCGGAGCAGGGTGACTTGTCGTCAGTGGTCGGCTCGACGGAATACACCCTGAGGAGTACCCTCTCCTCGACCGACGTCCCCCCCCCCCTCGGGGAGGACGTCAGTCTTTCCTCGCGCGGTCGGGCTTTTGGCGGGTGACGGACTATATTTACCCGCTACAGAATTAGTTACTAGATTAAATACAAACACGATAAAATCCGGAAAAATAATTCTTGATGAACATAATAAAGAAGATCATAACATAAATAGCATAAGCGCGTGAATACCATCATACGTAATCACTAATCAAAGAACACAAAAAGAACACGTAAAAAATGTTAACTATCTAACTTCAGGGTATCGGATTTTCGTATCAGTGTGCGCGCATCTTAAAAATGTACTCTCAATATTTTCCCTAACGCGTCAAAACAAGTATAACTAAAGAAACTACTTTTACGGATTATATCGCGTTTGTATTTGATTTATGATTGCCCGACGTTTCGAACACTTTGCAGCATTCATGGTCACAATAATAATGGTTAAAGATAATTTTATAAATCAAAAATCTTTTAGTAAGCCGCATCTAAAATTAAAAATCAATATGGTAGTATATTAGTTTTGTTAGTTTTAAATCAACAAATTGTAATAATAATTGCTACAAATTTAATAATTAATAATTACTAACCATAAACAATATAATTTTTTCATATAGATTCATTTTCTTCTTACACTGGCAATAAATTTGTACTAAAATGTGGGTAACAATTTAATAAATTTATAACTATTTTCTGTATTGGGTAGATAATTGTAAATGTCTGTAATAACGATTACTTGTTGGACGTGAGATACCTTAGTCCGCCCGTGACCATGAATGCTGCAAAGTGTTCGAAACGTCGGGCAATCATAAATCAAATACAAACGCGATATAATCCGTAAAAGTAGTTTTATTTAAAACTAGCAACTCGTCCTCGCTTCGCTTCGGTTATAGGTTATAGTCGTTTTACCCGCGTAGTTCACGTTCCCGTGGGAATACCGGGATAAAATATAGCCTAGTTTACGCCCTGATATTATAGCTTTCCATTGGTGAAAGAATTTTTGAAATCAGTCCAGCCATTTTGAAGATTACCCGGAACAAACAGACAGACAGACAAAAATTTTTTAATTGCTATTTTAGGCATAGGTGTCGTGCAAATAACCATGTGAGCATGAAAAAAGCCTATTATTTTGACATTACAAACAGACACTCCAATTTTATTTATTGGTATAGATGTGTAGTGCTCGCGTAAACATCATAACTAAAGAAGTAAATTAAATTATTACGTCTTCGAGAAGCTATCAACGATGATTTTGGGTCTTCGCACTTGAATGATGAAAAAGTAGCGAGGTCTTCCAGCCGTGAGATACCTGTAGAGACGAGCTTCTGATTTATACTATACTACAAAAGCCCGGATCTACAGGGTAGATCACGAATGTGCCATTTATATCTTGAAAGTTTCAGTAATCTTCAAGTTTTGCAGTCTTCATAGCTTTGCGGAGTTTTTTCGACAGCTGTTCTCTTTGCCCGGAAAATATGACCTGAAACTAGAAGTAATTTTTTTCGTTATATTTTCTTGTACAGCTATAATATAAAGTTGTAAAGAAACATTATCGTTACAAGTAAAAGTGGAAGAAATATTACTTAATTTTGCAGCTTTAAGTATACAAGGTTCTATTTATTGCAAGTAAACGTTTACTTGTATACACACATTGTACATAATATAGTACTCTATTCTATTTTACTGTGTATTTCATTATAAATCTAATTATTTTTACTGTATTTTACTTTAATAAAAATAAAATTTGAAACAATGATCAATAGATTGATAAAATTTTAATGTAACGTCTGGATTTCAATGAAGTAATTTTAATTGTAATTGTAGCCGCAATCTTAAATGGATTTGTTTGAAATAATTTTATCATTTCAGCTTATTTAAGTCCAACTGCTGAGCTCGAGCCTCGTCCATAATAGGAGGGTAATTGATCTTACTATACCATGCTGGATAAACAGGTTGGTATAGGGGTTTATTTCAAGTTTTTTTTGTGTCTTGCATAGATATTATAAACGTAATATCCTTTAGTCGTCTTTCACGACATTCCCGGGTAAGATAGGGAGTGCTGAATTGTATTCTTATTTCGTCATCACACGGGCAAGAATATAATATTCTAAAATCTCTTAAGCGCTGTACTGGAATTTCACGTGGCTAAAGTTGAGAGCTATGTTTTAAAGATTCATGTTTACTTATGTACTTACAAGCAGATCTCATCACATAATAATATCGCCTTGTAAGTGTTGTTTACTTAACAATTCTGTTAAGTAGAATTAAACATAAAATAACAGCAAATAGACCACTAGTTTGTTTTACACTTACTTTTACTCAGCTATCCATTAGCTAATAAATAATCCTAATTATCATTAAATACATAAAGAAGAAAACTGAAGAATCATTCTTCTTTACATATATCTTTATATCACACATTTAAAATAACATTTAGAGACGTATATGTTGCCATTATAACTGAAGTCTCTTCGTGTGATTACGGAGTAAGAAGACAATTCACTGCCCATTCCTTCCCTGAGGGTGTCGTAAAGGACGAATAAGGGATGTCGCAAATAACATCGCTGTAAGAAAAAGAAATCCCAAGATAAAACACTGATTTAACACGTGTGACTACAGTGGAATATAAATCATTTGCCTTCTTCCGAACGGTCTTATACAATAATTAAGCAAATTAAGAAGAAGAACCATTCAAAACCAATTTGAAACAAAAAAAGATCCACTAAATACTATGAAGTAAAATATTTCTATTACATATAGTATTAACTATTATATTTGATGAAAAAATACCTATAGTCCATAAAATATAGGATGATCTCTGTGACAGTTGTCCCCAGTGCTATCACGCTTACGATAAAGTCCGTAGTTTTTCATCGATAAAACTCTTTATTTTTATAAATGTGATTTTCTATTATAATTAAAATAAAACAATGAAAATCTTTTTGAATTTGTTTCAAACAAAACTGTTTTTTTGACTGTTTTAATTATTCAAAAGGTCAAGACAATCAAGGTCTAGGCCACTATTATCGTCATCACTGGAGCGTTCCTGCAAGAACATTTATCATTTTTTGCCAAATAGGGACAGTCGTTAGATCAATCGATCAATTACGACTGTTTTTAAATAAATATGTCTAGTTTATTGACAATAATGCGTACATAATATTATCATTTACTCTGAGACTAAAAGTAGTTTTTTAATATTTAATTAATTCAATTTATGTATTTTATAATGTAACTGTCTGTTTTAATTATAAAAATATGTTGAAAGTTTTATATAGATACAGTCAAACCTGGATAAGCGAGAGTTCAAGGGAGCACTATCTCATTCTCGCTTATAGAGGTTTCTCACTAACCCGAGTTTCTCACTAATGCATGTAATACATGGGTAGCGTTTCTCTCTTATAGAGGTACGCAGCAATAACAAGTCACAGCAAGTACGAATGTAGTAAATATATAATATGATGAAATTATGTGCATAATATGCACAACATATATTATGTACATATATATTTTTAATAGTGTGTATAGGTTACGTTCATCAGATTTCAACATATAAGTACTTTATAAGGGTAGGTAACAAGATGCTTACGAAAACAAAACAAAAATTCATGCACTATGTAATTTTATTTTATTTAGAACTTATTTACACTTAAAAAAATCCGTCAATTTCGTTTGGGTTTTTGTTTTTGTGTTTTGAATATTTTTCTCTAACTCATAAATTTTGTCGAATATTGCTTGATCAACAACCGCCGCGTATTCAAAGTACTGATGGACCGTCTCCAACGCATTTAAAGCTAGCTTCATTGGAATGATCTTTACTTCTGTTTCCGGAAACTGTGCCTCGTCTTCATTTCCAGCAATACAGGTGTTCACACAATTCTTAACGATATCGTCGTCGGTTTGTTCTCCAGCGGTAGTTACGTCGTCGTCCATTTGAACGAAATCTTCGAAGCTCGGCATTAACATATTGGATTCGTGAGACACAAGCTTAGTCCATTCCTCGTTGCTAGGTCCAATTTCAACATCATTTTCCTCTGGCAGGTCTTGCTCATCTGTACTTTTCCAAAACCCAGCTTTCTTAAAGCAGTTTTTGACAGTAACGTCACTGACTAAGTACCATGCTTTTCTAGCAAATTTCATAGCTAGAAGTACGTTAATGTCAGGGCTACTGTTTTCTTCGAGACTTATAAGAATATGTTTAACGACTTCTCTGCGATAAAAGCGTTTAAAAGTGTGAATGATGCCTTGATCTAATGGTTGAAGTTTACTAGTGGTGTTAGCAGGTAAAAAAATTACTTTTACGTTTGCAAGTGTTGGTAACTCCGTATGGGCAGCACAGTTGTCAATGAATAGCAGGATTTTTTTTCGGTTTATCTTCATTTGTTTGTCAACTTTTTTCAACCAATCTTTAAATAATATCTTGGAAATCCAAGCCTTTGTATTATTGGCATAATCAACAGGTAGAGTCTTAACACCATTGAAACATCTAGGTCGCTTTGATTTCCCGATGATGAGAAGTGGGAGTTTGTCTGTACCACTCATATTTACACACTGGAGAAGTGTAAGACGTTCCTTGCTTTGTTTTCTTCCATGGCATTTTTCGCCTTTAAACGTAAATGTTTTATCCGGAAGGCACTTGAAAAACAAAGCAGTTTCATCCGCGTTATAAATATCGTCTGGTCCATACCCTTCTAAAAGATTTGGCAGATCTTCAACCCAGTGGTTGCACACACCTTGGTCCACAGATTTACTTTCCCCAGCCGCTTTTTTAAAAGCTATATCATGACGCCTTTTAAAACCCTCTAACCAGCCGTTGCTAGCAGAAAAGTTCTGGATTCCCAGTTTTGTAGCAAACTCTTTTGATTTTTCTTTCAACAAAGGTCCATCTATAGGAATGTTCTTATCTAGAGTTTGCTTTATCCATTCCAAAAGGCACTTTTCGATATTGGTAAATTCAGAAACTCTAGTCCTCTTAATATTTCCATGTCCATCAGAGCACTCGGACTTTATAGAGTCTTTGGATTTTATAATTTTATAATAGGTCGATTCTGGTAAATTAAACTCTCTTTGAATTTCATTTCGCGATTTTCCGGATTCAAATGCATTCACTATTTTAAGTTTATCACTTAATGACAGTACTTTAATTTTCCGTTTTGACATGATGCAGAACAGAACTTTCCTTCGCAATGTATTAACTATAAACTGTGTAAGTCCGACAAGCAGGACGGTACACAGGCACACGTGTCCATTCGAAAAGAATGCATTAAAATAACAACGTTATTTAGTTCCACGAAATAGAATAGGTACAATATTGACGAGAAAACAATTAAAAAACAATGGTAGGAAGTGCCACGAAAGTTAGAAAGAGTCATAAAATAGCAGATGTTAAATTTGTTTTGTCATTTGTTCCTGTATGTGTGTATATTTTTATTGTAGCTATAGTTCCTCCTAAATAATAAAGCTCGACTCTCGCTTATAGAGGTATAGATAAGTAGCAGTCTCACTTACGGAGGTCCATGAGGGAAAAACGACTCTCTCTTACAGAGGTTTCTGTTTCTCGCTAATAGAGGTTTTAGGAGTTTAAAATGACGGGTCCTGGCTATTACTCTCACTTATAGAGTTTTCTCACTTATCCAGTTCTCACTTATCCAGGTTTGACTGTACTGTATTGGGTTTATTTCTTTTATGAATCGTTTAACAAAGATCGGCTATCGACTTACGTATATCGACTGTCCCATCTCTTTTTTATTTTCAGTCCAGTATGAACTTGTACGTGCGTAAGCGTCATTTATGTATAAAATGTTTACTAGGTATTTCAGTACTTACGAGGTACATTTTAGACATGAATGTTAATATTTTTATATTTATTATTTTTATATTTTATATTGCAATTCAGTTGCAATAAAACTGGCATGTAAAGAATGAAAATATATTTGATACTAAATGAAATTGTAAACATGTCGCTCGTTAAAACTTACTTCGTTGGTTTCGTTGACATCTGTCACAGAGATCAAGCTATATTTTATGGACTACTAGCAACCCGCCCTCGCTTCGCTTCGGTTATAGGTTATAATCGTTTTACCCGCGTAGTTCCCGTTCCCGTAGGAATACCGGGATAAAATATAGCCTAGTTTACGCCCTGATATTATAGCTTTCCATTGGTGAAAGAATTTTTGAAATCGGTCCAGCCGTTTTGAAGATTACCCGGAACAAACAGACAGACAGACAGACAAAAATTTTTTAATTGCTATTTTAGGCATAGGTGTCGTGCAAATAACCGTGTGAGCATGAAAAAAGCCTATTATTTTGACATTACAAACAGACACTCCAAGTTTATTTATTGGTATAGATAAGTCATGATTGAATCTATAAGATTCAAACTTATTTTTTGAAATGAAAACTAATTACTGAAAATTAAAGCAAAAAGAGAAAGCAGTCATAGAGACCGTAAATCCGTAATAAATAGTCAAATATTTCAAGATACCACAACTGTAATATTCATTGAGAACCATTCGTCAAATAACAAAAGCGTCCCAGTTATGAGCTAAACGTGTTATTAACGTGACATATATGTTTAATATTGTAATCCCTTTACTCCTGACATGTATAATCACAGTTTAATTCTGAAATATTTATGCGGAATTATATCTATTGAGTTCAAAATATATTATTTAGAATCACAGAAATGATAGAATACGTATTACGTACATATGTGGGTGGTAGAGATTTAGTTATTTCTTTTTATTAATATGTTTTTAATCGATTTTGTCATTAGTATCTATACGGTTGATAGATTCTTAGCCGTTCTACATAAATTTATTTAGGGCATAATGGTTTCTCCAAATGAATTTGAATGAATTCGAATAATCTACGTGGATGTAACACAGAAGCAAAAGGTTATTTTTTATTCATATATAAATTATATGTATTATATCAATAATATTGGTTGTTTTTATGAACGTCATATTGTGACAGTGGCAATGGTAAAAGAAGATCTAGAAATTGTAAAAAAATAATGTAGTAAATAGAATTTATTGTAATAAAAAAATATTATAAAATAATATACCATGTGGTGACGGAGTAAGCCTATTTTGCCTGTGCATGTCATAAAATACGACTAAGGGATATAACACACGTATAACGACTATGTAAAAAAGGAAAACTCGAAATAAAACCCTATACAAACACGTCTGACTAGCGTGGGATAGCATGCCAATTGCCATCTTATTATAAAGTAGCCGCGAGCACAACAGTGAGATTTTATAGTTTTCTTTTCTTGATGTCTAAGTAACCGAGAAATCAAGATAAAAAAATATATTTTATTGTTACTTAAAATCATTTTCAAAACAAAACATGTAAGAAGAAATAATTATGTTGATAAATTTTGGCTCATTATTATTTCTAAAAATATCGTAAGATAAAACTTTTTATTGCGGCGTAGGCGCGACTACCTGCGCCTGATGCCGCCCTAGGCGAGGCCGCGGGTGACGTGACCGGGGAATTAGTCCGTCACCCACCGAGAGGCCGACCGCGTGAGGAAAGACCGACATCCTCCCCGAGGGGGGGAGGGGACGTCGGTCGATGGGAAGGTACCCCTTAAGGGGGTTTTCCGTCGGGCCGACCACTGACGTCAAGTCACCCTGCTCCGGTGGTCGGTCCAACGATGAAGGCGACGTGTCACGGGTGGGTTACGGGTGTGCATGCTTACGCTCCACTGTCGCCCCAGACGGAGTGGTGCGAGGAGTGCGCCGACCGTAACCCACCCCAAAAAAAAGGTATACCTACTTATTATTAGGGCCATGAGAAAACATGTTTCTTTTTATATTTAGAAGTAGATAATCCTTCAGTGTAATATATTGTTATAAGCACAATAAAGTACTGAAAATCATCACTATCTTTTTTTACAAATGAACGTGTCGAAATTCAATTTACTGGTAACAATACATCTTCCATACAAGTTCGATAGCATGATGAGCGATCACAAATCAGAGAAATTGGCTGTGAGGCCTCGCGGGATCCGCAAAAAAAATAATCTCTTCACGTTTCCGCAAATCATTGTGACCATTGTATGCTCGATAATGTAGTTGAGGAAAGCGGATCTACACAAAAAGCTTCACTTAATTGCACGAGGGAGGAACGCTGAAAGGCGAGCGGCATTGTTTTCTACGAAACCTTTGTACATAGCCACCCGATCGCCTGACTCATCAATTTTCCAAGATTTACGCAACATTTAAACTTAGATTTTGATTATAAAGAGTGACGCTGTACATGTGGAATTTTACATGCGAGATTTTTATTTTTCTACTCTTGTTGTGATGGAGTAAGAATACAATTAACCTCTCTCTTTCGTGCCCGTGAGTGTCATAATGGACGAGTAAGGGATTAAAATAGGTATTTAGCATATATCTGCACGTATATACCTGCAGATTAAAATTGCAATAGGCAGGCCACATCGCTCGTCGAATCGACAACCGTTGGAGAAGATAGGTTCTCGAGTGGCGACCACGAACCAGACGACGCAGCGTAGGACGGCCCCCTACTAGGTGAACTGACGACATATTAAAAGTCCCAGGGAATCGTCTGATGCAAGTGGCGCAGAACCGTTCCGATTGGCATTCACGTGGAGATGCCTATGTCCAGTAGTGGACGTATATAGACTGATGCATGGATGGATGGATATATGCTGAAGAACACAAACTAGAAATAACATCCTATACCAACCCTTCTGAACAGAGTGATGTAGTATAGTTATGAAATAGTATTAAATATGAATGACTATGAGTAACTAGAAACATTTCCATGTCATGGAGAAGATGAATATAAATCAACACCTGTGGGTGTCGTAAAAGACGATTAAGGTATATAATATGTATATTATCTATGTAAGAGATGAAAACCTCTATCTGAACCCAAATAAAACCCTATATAGAATCGTCACACCAGCGCGATATAGTAGATCAATTTTCTAAACTCACTAGCGCAGTACAATAGAACAATTTCTCTTTTATTTTGGACAAGAGATTGAGATTATGATATATTATCATTATATTGCCTTCTCTTGCAATAATAATGTGTGTTTGCATCCTTTATCCATTTTTACCAAACCCATGAGCAACGCAATAGTGATGTTCATGCTCCATCAACACACGAAAAAAATACTGCTACACATTTAAAATAATCATTTATATACGAAAGTACTCATTAAATATTAAAACTCCTATTTAACGTTGCCTCTGTAAATATACACTAGTGTACTACAAAAGGCTTATAATCAAACCATTAAGCCTTAAGTAAGGCAAAAGGGATGGAAATGTATAGCAGATATATATATAAACTATTGACGATAACGACGCATCGACTAATCCTTAAATTAAGCCTCATTTATAAATGTAACAAGAAGCCCGTATAGTTGCCGTTCACGTAAATATCTACAAGCAATTAGCCCAAATAGAGTTAATGTATTACAGTGTTCAGAGGGATTGAACTGAAATCCCTAGTACGATGCTGCCTCTATTCCTCTGTAATATCGTCCTGGCATCATTAATCTTACGCTGAGTAAACATTTCTGAACAAGAGCAAGTTTAGAACTGCCGCGTCGATAATGTAAGTAAACTATCGAAGATTTGAACGATAACTGTCAAGAGGCGGTCTACTAGCTGTTTTGACGATGCTTAATTAATTAAATTTAAGACATATCCCTGAAGTTTTGCTTTCAACAGATATTAATGATGTTTAATTATAATTTCCACGAAGTTCAAGTAGATTTATAAAATATAAAGCGGGCAAGATTATTTCGTTCCCTTTAATTAATAATAACAATTTATTACATATATAGTCGTTTGGGTGCTGAAGTAAATATTCGCTTTATCACTATTTTTCTTATATAAAGCAACGATAGTAAATAAAAAGACAATGTCGCCTCAAGATGAATAAATATTAAAACAACATAAAATGTAATAATATAGCTGATTCGTGTTTATAATTAAGTGAATATATTAAGTTTTCGTAGCAAGCAATAGAGATAATATCTAAGATATACAATAATTAATAATGTAGTTTTATTCTGGATTGTTTTTAAACAGATAATAATAAAGTATATATCCTACTGTTAAGCAGAGGCCCCCTGTCCAATTGGAACGAAATTAACTTATGGCAGTCCCTCTCATAGTGGAGGAGGCCCGAACGCAATGATGGGATGTGTATGGGCTAAGAGGATGATGAAAGATGATGCTAACCAAACAGATTGACACGGTGATTTTTATTCATGAAATAGTGTTATATGATTCTATCTAAAAGTTCATCACCTACGAAAAAGCAAGGGATGGTGACAAATTTTACTCTGAATTCAAATACAAAACAGTTTCTGTTTATTCACAAAACAACACGTTCACGTTACATATATACATGTTCATCATCATCGCATCATCATCATCGCAGCCCACATACGTCCCACTGTTGGGCTCGGGCCTCCTCCACAATGGGAGGGAATTTGACCTACTATACCATGCTGGTCAGACATGTTGGTATAGGGTTTCATTTCGAGTTTTCCTTCTCTTGCACAGATGTTATGTGCACATTATATCCCATAGTCGTCTTATACGACATCCACGGGCAAGATAGGGAGTGGTGAATTGTATTCTTACTCCGTCACCACACGGACATACATGTTCAGACATGATTAAAAATATCCACAACTCTACATCGAGTATACAATCTACCTGAAGCTTTAATACCGTTTTTTTTCATATCAGCATATATTCCCTCGGGTGCGTACTTTGAAACATTCAGTACCAAATGTTACATTCCAATATGCTGACTAAAAAACGTGTACGTAACTTTTACTTTGGACGTTTGACGTATTTTATTAGAAACCAATGTGTTTCCATATGTCTCGGAGTACATATTTTTATATTTGGGTTCAGATAAAGGTCTTGTTTGGAGTGAGGTAAGCAATAAAGTAAATAGCTTATTTTATAACATTTCCACTGAAATAAAAAAACGATTTGAATATGACGTTATCAGAAAGTCATACATTAATGCTACGTTTTAAGAACGAGTAAATTATAATTTGTTTCCATTGATAAAAATACCTCACGATAAAAGAAATTATACCACCCCCTTTTTGCCCGTGAGTGTAGTAAAAGACGACTAAGGGATATAAAATGCAAATACCAGAGAAGGAAAACTCGAAATGAAACCCTATACCAACCACTGCTCGGCCTCGGGCCGACCACTAAGGACAAAGAACTCAGCACCGGTGGTCGGCCCAACGACGAAGGCGACGTAGGTACGGGTGGGTTATGGAACTGCGCGCCGTTCTTCGTCGCCCCGAAGAGAATGGACAGCGTGTGCGCTTACCATAAAAATAAAAAATAAATAAAAAAAATATCAATACGTTTGACAAGTGTGGTAGGTCAATTTCTCTTCTATTGTGGAGGAGCTCGAGCCCAACAGTGGGACGTATATTTATTTTTTTTTATTTGCACCCTGCACTAAGGAAATAATCCTTGTATTGCGGGGGACTTTACAAACATACAATTAACGAACACAAATTACATCCAGACTCAGAACAACAATTTGTGGATCGCACAAAGTGTTGGCCCGCGTGGGATTCGAACCCCTGACACTGGCGATGTAGGTCGCTATCTTAACCACTACGCCATCTGTGCAGTCGCTATATGAGCTGTAATGATGATGATGAAAAGAATTTATTATTTTATAGACAATATTTTTATCGAAAAGCAGATTATCTTTATTAAACTTAGCTTGATTTTCTAAATATTTTAATTAAAACAACGTGCCTCTCCATTTAATTTTATCATAAATTTTACCATCTGCCAACTTAAGCAACCAATATAACAATGGCGGCGAATGTTGTAATAATTACAAATTAAATAAATTAAAGTGAACATTATTAAGCGCGAGAGTCGACGTATCTACACATTAAACTTCGTACCATTAAACAAAAACTTTGCTCTTAATATTTTAGCTAACGAGTTAACTTCTACACGCGCTTTAATTCACTCGTAAAATAATGTCAACATTATATTTCAGTGTGAAATGTAGAGGCAGATGTAAAAATACGGTTCCCAGTTACATAAAATAAAGAGGTTCTATTACGTTTACCTACTGTTGCTGCTGTAAAGGTATCTTCTATATACATTTCTCGTAAAGATATAGCAATTCACATTAATCTGCTTTTCGTAACAGTTGTTAATATTAACGCGTTTTGTATTTTTAACGAAATATTTGTATACTTTTATAATAAATCAATATTATTTCAACAAGAATTTATAATTCAGCTATACTAAAACGGTCGAACTAGTTTCAGTAGAAGTTCATATTTTCACAAAACAAAAGGTTTCAATGTAAGCCAAGAGAATAATGTTCAATGGTTAAAACATATGTCAGAATATTCGAGAGTAAACGAATACTGACTACCCGTGTTGACTAGTATACATGCTTAAGATATCTTGAACCAATGACGTAATCTTCTCTAAGATTAATACTACGAAAAACAATTTATAACTGATTACTATGCGGGTTTCCTAATATTGTTTTGCTTTATCGTTAAAATTAAAAATCTTTTCGCTGTGCTGTGAGTCATAGTTAATACTACGAACAATTATAATGGTTATGGATGTCATAAAAGGCTTATCATCATCACTTATTCCTTTCTTGTGGGCCTCGTAATAGACAAGCATCCGTCCAACTATCCAGAGAGCCCTGTATAGTATGTGTGCCATGAACACTACAGTGCCTTAAACACCATGGTTGACCTATGGGTTAGTATTCTAAGTGCCTTAGGAGTGTGCTAATGTTTATTTTCATGGTGACTTTTCAGCCGATTTTTGGTAGTAAGGCATCATCATCATCATCATCCTGCTCTTATGCCAATTACTTGGGGTCGACGCAATATGTCATGTTTTGACATATTGCAAAAAGTTTCGGCAATGACTTTATGACCGGCCGCCTGCCTGACGTCAACCCTCCTTGGGAATATAATCGTTGACCCAAATGGTACCAGTTGGAGTTTTTTTTTTGTAGTAAGGCATAATAAGCTAATTTCTATTATCGGGCAAGATCTGTTCCATATACGAATACAGTATAGAAAAAGGTAATAATAAACATAATAAAACATTGAGCAATACTCTTACTGAGGTATTAATTGCAAATAAATTTATTGTATGTATCAATGCAAACCTAAGAAGGTTTGACATTAGGTAGGTGACCAGTCCTAAAACTTTTGCGAATTGTACATAGGGAGAAGAATACATATTGTGTCGCTTCCAGTAAATAAGATAAGAGCAGGATGGTGATGGAAGCCATAAAGTATATAAGTATGTAGTTCAACCTCATCGTCTTTTACCTCGATATTTTTTTACTAATTTTGGTTTATATTAAAATGAATGGAAGACAGTACTACAAATGTATCATAATTTGACAATGTAGATGAAAACTAGCACAGAATTTAAAATACGACAAACAAGTATAGGTACGTACGGGAGGCGTGTCAGAAAGCCGTCAGTCCACCTACATTAGTCGACATGACCGTATAATATCCTCAAATATACAGACAACTTGTTTAATCTCGTTATCCCTTTGGGTTTGTGTAGGTCAAATAAAGGTATAAAAAGCCCATCACACAAGCAAAAACTTCAAACTATAGGGACGGCCTTAACCACTAACTCTATTCAAAGTGTTCCAAATGTCAAAGTTTTATTGTTCGAAAATAACAGTTTTATCGTGCGTAAACTCTAAAATATAACCAATTCCGGCAAATGTTCTCGATAAATTGAGATGCCAACTATCTATCACGCGTTACATTCGAATTTTCCGCTTTTCGCTATTACACATAGAGAATATATATATATTTAAAGTGGTGTTAAATTTAGTGCGTGTAGATATACTGTATTAACTAACGATCTTACTTTATTTTTGTAAGCGAAATTCTAATAGCATTTTATGTAATTTCACTATTTTTATTTTTCTCTTTTTAACATACTATATATGAGTACCTCCTAGTTTTGGCTACGGGACTCCGTCTTTTAAGGGACCGGGACGAGTTACACCATGCTGTTTATAGGTTGGTGTAAAATCTTATATCTATTTTTGTTTCTCTTGTTGCTATTATTCGCTTAATTGTCTTTTTCTTACAGGAAAAAAGGAATAATTAATAACTTATATATCAAAGATTTACAGTAATTGAAATATCTTTTTTTCTATATGCATATTCAATAAATTCAGAATTCTCAATAAGCTATATTTATTTTGCTCTGTAAATGCAAAACACCTGTAATTTTCATTACCCCTAGCAATTAAATTAGTAGTAGTAAGAAGTAGTACTTACGGTACAGGAAGGAATGATTGAAAACTTACGTACCAAAGATTTGCAGTCATTGAAATATATTTTTATTTATCGACATGTCCAATAGCCTCAGTATTTTCAATAAGCTATATGTTTTTAGCTCAATAAATGCAAAATAGCTCTAATTTTCTTTACCCTATATTTAACTTCAAGATTTAAGAAAATATCTTAATTATAATATTTCTTTTAGCAATTACATAACATTACACATACAATATTCGATAAGATATTGCAAGAGGGACTGTTTTTACATGAGTATATATTAGGAAAATTATAAATCAGCCTCACCCCAACCCAGATTAACTATCACTTAAGCCAAAAAGCAGAGGGCAACGGTTGGCTGAGAGCCAGGGACCACGAGCGATTTATATTCGTGAACATATTTACATACAGCAGACAGACACGATCAATACAGCCTATCATCGTAAAGAGAGGGGTGCGTTATAATATTTGAGGCTGGGCTGCAACGGTCTCGATATTTAAATATAAATATATTTTAACTTACGTATAATTTTAGTTGTGTTCAAAACTAAGCACAATTATTTAGAATTTTCTTCTAATTTTAATTTCATAATAAATAAATATGCATAATTAATAGCAGTATGTGTTAGAGATATTGGTTATTGAAATAAAAATATACATCCAATAAATTATTAAAAATACTATAAGTTCTGCATAAAATTATGTAGTTAATGATTTCTAAGAATTTTATTATACGAAAGTATGATTTTATTGCACGGGTAGAATAATAGCTCGAGCAAGTAAATAAAATCTAATACAGACTATTTTTCAATGTTTAACTATTTTGCTTATTATTAAATATTTATAGGAATTTATTGTTTCTACTATCTTCTTTGAATTGACTTTTCATACCAAGTTCATCATCAGCATAATCACAACTTATTTACATCCCGCTACTGGCCTCGAGCCTACTCTACAATAGGAGTGAAATTAACTTTCTATACCATGCAAGTCAGACGTTTTATAATAGATTTTTGTTATAGGGCTTTGCTTCATGTTTTCCTTCTCTTGCATCGATGTTATCTGCGTATTAAAACTCTTAACCGTATTTTACGACATGCACGGGTAAGATAGGAGACGGTTAATTGTATTCTGACGCCATGTGTGATGCACGGACAACCAAGTTAACCCAGGGTAAATAGGTATATTATTACGGTCATGTCTCCTGAAACAAACTTAATGCTTACTATCTTTAAATAATTCTTCTTCAATGGATACCCATCCCCTCTGTGTGATGTCAGAGTAGGAATTCTATTCACTAGAACCTTGAGTGTTATAAAAATTGATTAAAGGATATAGTATGCCGACAACATCTATGAAGGAAATCTCGAATTAAACCCTACACTAATTCGCCGAACCAGCGTGGTATAGTAGATCTTTTTCGTTTTTATTAGGGAGAAGGCAACTCATATGTATCACTGCTACGTTTGTCCTAGCTGTGATACATATAAGCTGAGATGATGAGCTACCCAATGACTGAGCGAGCATTACTTTAGATTATAGTCAAAATTTTTAAAATAATATCTCCAATACCAATATTAACGAAATAAAGATTTATATTATCTAAAAAAAGTCTCCCCGCTTAAGTTTTTGTTTATTCAAAAGGAAGAATAAGCAATACACATATAAAATATATAAGAGAAACTTTAGAAATTGCTTTTCTTTGAAGCACAAATAAAATATGAAGCTAGATGAATTAAAAATGGACTTTACGAAAAATAAAATAAAATTAAAATTAAGTTAACGCTTCTGTCGGATAATATCTACTAGGCTGAAGAATTTGAAAGCTTGGAAGCTATAAAATTAATTTGAAAGATTTTCATTTACTTTTTTCTATCTTCTGTTTCAAAAGTATTCGCTAAAGTATTGCTAACTTTAATAAAAGAATTAGACGAGCCATGCTTGATAAATTTTCTCGTAGAATTAAGCAATTATCTATATAGGCAAAATCTTTATAATTAAACGCCTTTAAAAATACCACCCAACCAAAGTACACCGATTTTAGTAAAAAAAACAATATTTAATAACTGTATTAACAACATAATGTAAAAGAGAACTAAATAAACTAGAAAGAGAAAACAACAAGTAATGACTCATTCCCCGTGGTAATGGAGTAGAAATAGAATTAATCATCCCGTGGATGTCGTAAAAGACGACTAAGTTATATAACATGCATATAACATCTAGGTATGTAAGATCAACCTGCACCTGATGCCGCCCTAGCCGAGGCCGCGGGTAACTGGTCCGGGGAGTTAGTCCGTCACTCGCCCAGAGTCCGACTGCGCGAGGAATGACGAGGGGGGGACGTCGGTTGATGGGAGGGTACTCCTCAGGGGGTATTCCGTCGAGCCGCCCACTGACGACAAGTGACCCTGCTCCGGTGGTCGGTCCAACGACAAAGGCGACGTGTCACGGGTGGGTTACGGGTGTGCGTGCTTACGCCCCTCTGTTGCCCCGGACGGAGTGGTGCGAGGAGTGCGCCGACCGTAACCCATCCCCAAAAAAAAAAGTATGTAAGATCAGAAAAACTCGAAACAAAATACTATACTAAACTGTTTGACCAGCATAGTATAGTAAATATAGACAGTGGGACTTAGGTAGGTATATAAGTTGAGAAGATGAAATGATAATCAGAACTAACAAGGACCAATTTTCATATATATGCAAATATATAATAACTTTATATACAGCCAAGAGAACTGCAGCAATTGGTACATAATTTAGGTGCCAACTGCGTTCGCTTTATCTGCATAATTGAACATAGAACTAAAGCCATTAAAGCTTGCGGTAATTTTAGTTCTATATAACAGACAAAATGGACGACATCTCTTTAAATTACTTGCTGTAATACTATTTAAACTAAATTGTATGTACAATAGCAATAGTAATGGTCTCTCTCTATCTCACCCATGGATGTCATAAAAGACGATTAAGGAGTATAATAGGCGTGTAACATATGTATATGCAAGAAAGGAACACTCGAAATAAAACCCTATACCAACTTGTCTGACCAGCATGATATAGTAAGGTCAAATGCCCTCCTGTTGTGGAAGAGGCTGCCCAGTAGTGGGACGTATGTATTTGAGCCGAGATGATGATGAAAGCAAATCTTTATATGTAGGTATTATTCTTATATCCATGTGTATGTGACTGAAGGAGAAGCTTAAACAGCTGGACCGATTTTGATGGATAATTTTGTGTGTGTTCCAATGGATTCGGGACCCGGTGGGAGGCGCTGCGATTTATTTTTGGAAGAACTATTTTTATTTTTTTAGATTTGTACAGAACAGCGTCTGTTGGGTCAGCTAGGGATTTACAATTCAGTTATATTCATACTTCATCATTTATATCAGCCTCTATATGTCCCACTGTTGGGTTCAGGCCTACTCCATAATAGGAGGCGATTTGACCTACTATTACACGCTGTTAAAACGTATTGGAATAGGGTTTTGTTTGGAGTTTTCCTTTTCTTGCACAGGTGTTATATGCTTATTATATCCCATAGTCGTCTTTTACGATATCCACAGGCAAGATAGGATGTGCTGAATTGTATTCTTACTCCGTCACCACACGGAAATATTCATAATATTAAAATAAATATTTTACATGTTTTTTTTATCTATACATCGCACTATTTACCATAAATTATCACAACAATGGAGGGGAAATTGCCTGACAATACCACGCTAGTCCGATCTGGATAGATATTCTATGCTTTTGATTTAAATTTGCCTATTCATACACGGAAGTTATTTTTACACGTCATTGGATTTTACATAAGATATTTTCGTCAATAAATGGTTAATAATGCAAGAATTTTGCAAATTACCCTACAATTTCTTGCTTGTTTATTCTGATAGCTATTAAATAAGATAGTGGGTAATTTCAAAGAAATATTAACGAGATCTATGGAGCACACTACAGTTCCCACTTCAAATTGCATTTGCATAATGCACTCGTTTATAGGATACATTTAAATAATAATGTGTATTATTCCGAGTCGAAAAAAGTACATTTGGAGTTTTATATACGTTATAAAATTAAATCCTTACTAATATTATAAATGTGAAAGTAAGTTTGTTTGTTTGTTACGCTTTCACGCTTAAACCACCAAACCGATTTCAAAAATTCTTTCACTAATGGAAAACTGTAATATCAGGGAGTCACTTAGGCAATATTTTATTCCGGTATTCCCACGGGAACTAAGCGGGTAAGGCGACTAAAACCGAAGCGAAGCGAGGGCAGGTTACTAGTAATTTTTTATTTAAAAAAATATTAAAGTAAGTAAAAGTATTTTTTCTTTAAAATAATAATTCAATAAAGCTCTCAAAAGCAATAAAAATTGTCGATTTACTCTCGTCTCTAACTTTCTCTTCTCAGCCTATACGCTCCAATATTTAAAATAATCGCACTCCCGCAACTGGGCTCAAACCTTTTCCATAATAAGAAGGATATTGAGCTACTATACCACGCTCGAAATGAAACCCTATACTAACCTCTCTGACCAGCATGGTATAATATGATCAATATCCTTCTTATTATGGAGGAGGCTCGCCCCAAACAGTCGGACGTATATGACCTGATATGATGATGATACCACGTTGGTCATACGTAATTGTTTCTGTTTCGTAGACATTATATATTATATGCGTCAGTCGTGTTTTACGACATCCACGGATAAAGTAGCGAGCGGTGAATTGTATTCTTACTCCGTCACTACACGGATAAATCTAACACCAATCTAAGTAAGTGAAATAAGGCTTTTAAACTATGCTGGCTATACGTATAGCTATGGAGTTTCATTTCTAATGTTCCTCTTGCAGTGATATGGGTATAGGAAAGGAAGGATGAATCACTTTACTGTTATTAGAGGTGAAGATGTTTGTTATTCACTACCCACTCTCCTGGTAGACCTTTAACTGCTTTTTACAACTCCTATGGGCAGATAAAAGTGACAGAAATTATATTTTTATTGTGTCGCCACGCGAGTATGTAGAGGCTTTATTTATTCCAAAACGTTGAATTATTATAGTAATGTCATCAGTCAAAATAGCTCATATACATCCCACTGCTGGGCATGAGCATTCTCCACAATGGGAGGGAAATTGATAGACTATATCACGCTGATCGGACGGATAGGGTTTCATTGCAAGTTTTCTTCTCTTGCGTAGATATTATTTTCATATGACTTCCTTTAGCTGTCATTTATAATATCCAGGACTAAGAAATGGAATGGTGAATTCTATTTTTACGTCACTACACGCCACTGAATATAATCTTGTAAATATATATTTAAATAGATATATAAATATATTTATATAGATATACAAATATATTTTTACAAGATTATTATCGATAATAACGATTATTCTGAACGCTATTTATCTTCTATGTAAATATCATTATAGATGACTCCATATTCAATGAAATACTAAGCACAATATGATATTGCTCTCTACCAAGCATATCCTTACTAATATTATAAATGCAAAAGTAAGTTTGTTTATTTGTTTGTTACGTTTTCACGCTTAAACCACCGAACCGATTTCAAAAATTCTTTCACCAATGGATAGCTATAATATCAGAAAGTAACATAAGTTATATTTTATCCCAGTATTCCCACGAGAACGGAAACTTCGCGGGTAAGGCCACTGAAACCGAAGCGAAGCGAGGGCGGGTTGCTAGTTTTATATACATAGAGTGGAGTTGAGCTTACGCTCGATATAAAGCATTTATCTTACTATCCCTTTTATGGTACCCAAGAGTCGCAAGGCTGTTTTCTTAATGAACGTATCATTACCAGAACTAGCTAAATAATCTAAATACCGTGAAATATAATCTTAGTTGATACGTTGAGAAAATTAGTTAAGTGTACAAGGGCTATTGAGATTTTAATTTGACTTAGATTACTAAATAACATATGTAATGAACAATATATAGAGATATACCATCATCATCACAGCTCATACACGTTCCGCTCCAGCCTTCCCCACAATGGCAGGGAAATTGTTGCACTATACAACGCTAGTCAGACAGATTAGTATAGAGTTTTATTTCGAGATTTTCTTCTTTTGTATAGATGTTATCTGCGTACTGTAATCGCTTAGTCGGCTTTTACGAAACCCACAGGCAAGAAAGGGATTGGTGAATTGTATTCTTAATCTGTCACCACACGGTAGATTAAAGATATATAGATCTATGTAAACAGTTCAGAGGGTGCCACTACCAGTTGACTGTCCGTTAACTGATTAGTATCGCTACGGGCACGCGATCCCGGACTGCTCCAGCTGCTGCTGTCATACCCCTATCCTATATCTCATGGCAGTAGTGTCCCCTAACCCAGTTTCCACTCTATATATCCGCCATATCCCCATCCCTTCCCCATTAACGAGAATTCCTGAGGAGGGTTGACGTCAGGCGGGCGGCCGGTCATAAATCAAATAGCCGTAACTGTAAACAACATGGTGTACATATTGTGCCGACCCCACTTAGCGTGGGATGAGGGCAGGTAAATGATGAAATGAGATCTATGTAAACTATATCTTTTTATATTCTATATCTTATATCTTTAAACGAGCAATTCTTGTATATATATATATATATATATATATATATATATATTCAGGATCTCGGAAACGGCTCCAACGATTTTGTTGAAACTTGGCATACTAGAGGATTCGGGTCCAAAAAATCGATCTAGCTAGGTTTTATTTATAGAAAATGTTCTTTTGTCGGTGTTTTTAGCATAACAATAAATGACATTAAATTTTAAAAGAATATGAATTCAAATTTCGCAGTAACTGTCAAGAGTCACGGTAGCTCAATTGGGGTACGGCCGGTTTTAATTTTGAATTTTGTAGCTTCCAAACAGCGTTGGTTCGAATCTCGGTGTTATTATTATTCTCTTTCTGTAATTTTTTATATAATTTTCATTATTTATTTTTTATTAATATATATCTAAATAAATGCTACAAAAATACTCCGAGCGAAGCTCGGTCAACCTGATATTAAGACCCATTATTGGACATAAATTTACAGTCATCTTAACCTATTATTACACTGATCAAATTGTCATAGAGTTTATTTTAAAATTATCTTTTTTATAATTCTTCTTATTTGATGTTATTTGCTTCAATTTTTAGTTGTTACTTATGACACATGCGGTAAAGTTCTATCATCTTGCTAAGAAGGCTAATGCGGTCAAGACGGCAGTGACGGTGGCCCGCTCCAAGAGCAGAAAAAGGACGCACGATGTCATATGCAGCTCTAATTTGTTCTGCTGCTGCTATAAACTATTAAGCTGAAAACTATTGATTCAACTGAACTAATCTACAGAAATCTAAATTTCACAAACGTAATCTTAAAAAATTTGCCTTATACATTACAGTAAAAAGAGCAATTAATTTTTAATTTATTGCCCCTTTAGGGCATAACCTCGCCTAGCCAGACGTAATATTATTTTTAACGATAATTTCATAATTTTAAAGCGGTAATTCTAATTATTACGACAAAATGGAAAACTACGATAAAGAAAAGTAAAGCGTAATTCGCTTCAAAATTAAACGACAAAACGGACTAAGGCTTTTTAAGAAAAATCATTAATTTCAAAGAATATTTATCCATGAAAGCAGTACTATTTATTATTACTTTAATTAGTATTTACTAATTCAGTGATGCTATTACTAAAAATTTGTAATCTAGTGTGATTTAGTATTGCACTTTAATTGTGTTTGCACATTGAATCAAATAACAAAATGGCGGATCCTCGATAGTGGAATGGGGGAAGAGGACCGTAATTTCACGCCAAGAGACATCTATAATTCCTGAGAGCTATCATAAATTAGCATACGTATTAGATTATAATTTATATTATAAATTATTATAAATTATTAATAATCGTTATTATAAATGTCTGTAATAACGATTACTTGTTGGACGTGAGACACCTTAGTCCGCCCGTGACCATGAATGCTGCAAAGTGTTCGAAACGTCGGGCAATCATAAATCAAATACAAACGCTATATAATCCGTAAAAGTAGTTTTATTTAAAATATCTTTTTATAGACTGGAAAAAAAACCTCATAATCAATCTCGCCAAATTAAATACAATTCCATATTTTGCAAACTCTAACCAGTCTCTTTTCTGAGACAAAATCTTTATTATTAAAAAAGTTACAACAGTCAGTCAAGTCAAACAGACATTAAACTTTTTTTATGTCGTCTAGTAATAGTCCTAAGTCCGATTTATACCGTCTTAATGGTTTTGTGCCGAATAAATGATAAAATTATAATTAAATTTCGCAACGACCAAATTCATTTAGATACTCAAGATTTAAATAAAAGTCTGGAACGTTCTCCATAGAACTGAGGGCAAGATTAAACTAATTTATACCAGTCCCGTAATAAAAGATCCTTTTCTAAGACTTGTTGAGCATACTCATTAGTTATACATTTTTATTTTCTTAGTTATAACTGTAATTATATAAGGCTTGTACTTAAAACCAAAATGTATAAAATAATATACGTTATGTTATATAATGGTTGCACGTAGAGTAGCGATATCCGATTGGGAGAGCAATAAGATGCTACTCTCTCACGTGGCGATAGATATGTGTATACGACGGGCAATGGGATTGCGCCCCGTCCCTTTATCTGCTCCGGGTCGTTTGGGTGGAGTGTTACCAGACCATGGCCTTTTGAAAAAGTCTGCTAAATGTAATTAACTCGAGAAGCTCTGGGCTTTCGATTTCTATTCCCTTTACGTACCGATGATTTTTTCAGTTATGTGGTATATAGCATATTTAATTATGTTTCACATCCTAAATTGTTAAGTTTAGCTGTCTTTAAGGGTGAAGAAAAATATTTTCCCAGATGCAGTTTTGTAGTTTTTCTTTTAAGAATAACCCATACCTGCATCCAAGTCCCAAACATAAAATGTTCTCGTAGATGTGTGACATTTATGTCTTTAGTGCATGTTAAGCCTTTGATACTGGTTGTCATGAATATTTATACATTCGTTATAGGGATTCAACATCGGCAAATATTCTGATGTCTCATTTAATTTAAGATTATCGATATACGTTTAGGTTATGGAAATCTTCCATGGAAAACTCTGGCAAAAGTGATTAAACTGTATCCTGCCAAAACTACTGGTTCAAACGTGACTAGAAAACTCACTCCGGTACGATTGAAAATAATAAATCCTTAGTGGTTATTAGATTGTTATGGTAAAATTATTATATTTTCATATATTTAACGCTTTTTATTACCAAATCATGAAATCTGTTGTAAAATCATTGCATAAAACATTCTATTATTGACAAAAAATGTAGGTGTTCAGTTCCGGCAGAGCTAAAGTTTTTATCCAAATCTTAACGTATAAATATGGATACCGACGAGTAATATTTAAAAAAATGTTTGTCATTATAATTTATTTACAATAAATCTAGCTATTAGTTTTAGCTATTAATAGTAAAAAAGTCTTATATTTTTTTTTTGTAAGAAATTATAAGCAATAGCTCATATGCGTTTCATGTATGTATCTATAAAACTATTTTTAAAACGGCTAACCATTTACGTGTACTTAAAGTCAAGAGAAGAAATTTTATATCCTTCTAAAAAAATTGCATGAGGCCATAAGAAAAACAAAAACAAATCGTGTAGTTAAATGACAATATAGGCTTTTATACTTATTCTTCAGCCATCCTAACTATATCAAGAGACTTTAATTATTGTTTGCATCTTAGATTTGCTCTATTTATTTGAAAGGAACATCTTATAAACAGCGGGGCGTATATTAAATTGTTCTAGCTATATGGGCGACCCCCTGAGGATTAACAATGTGTTAGTTACTTTTGTACTGCTATTTGTATATCGCTAGTTATGTATTGTGTTTTGAAATTTATACATACTAGTATGTGTGATTTGGATGAACTTAGAAGATAGCTTTGAGGACACAAATGTGATTAATATAAGATAATATAGCGACTTTATACGTTCAGGGATGCAAATATTAAAACCAAGAACATCGATGTATCGATACATAGATGTTTCAGAACAAACATCGATGTATAAAAAACATCGCTCTAAAAACATCGATGTATTTAAACATCGATATTTTTTTAAAGATCTATGAAATATCGGATACTTTCCCTGCGGGATTGCGATGGCCTTTTTTTGTTAAATTCTAAGAGTAATAACTTATAATCAATTTCATGCAAGCATGTTTTGCATGTGTGATGAGCGTTTTTTTAAGTTATTTAGGAACAGAGTAACTAATCTGTCACGCAGGCTCTGCTAAAGTATCATACATTTTAAATCATGCAGGCGAAACATCGAAAATAACATATACATCGATGTTTTACAATAGTGAACATCGATGTATCGTTTGCATCCCTATATACGTTACAACCCTACAAAGCCGGACTGGGCACCTAATTTCATCAATAATTCATACTAATATTATAAATGCGAAAGTAAGGATGTTTGTTTGTTTGTTTGTTTGTTTGTTTGTAACGCTTTCACGCTTAAACCACCGAACCGATTTCAAAAATTCTTTCACCAATGGAAAACTATAATATCAGGGAGTAACATAGGCTATATTTTATCCCGGTATTCCCACAGGAACGGGAACTACGCCGCGGGTAAAGCGACTGCAACCGAAGCGAAGCGAGGGCGGGTTGCTTGTTAGTATATAAGTGTATTATTTCATTGCACTGATTCAATTATAAAGATGATTAAGTACATACTATTTTAGAAAACGTAAAAAAGATTCCAAGGGCATTCTAATTGTTAATATATCGTCCATTTATTGCTTTCAACACTACCCAACTTCCCTAAGAACAAGTTAAGTAACATTGTTATCCGGTATTTTGCGCTCCATTCGTAGCAATCTTGTTAGTGAGTAGGTATTAATCACAACCACTTCCCGGCGGGACACATAATAAATGGTTACGCGATCTTGACCAAACAACCTCATTGTACCGTTGAAAACTATTCCATATAATATATTATTATTAGATACTTTTCCGTTCATCATATCACAAAAAAGCGATGTTATCTTGAATGTTACCGTAATGGAGGCTCATATTAGCTGGGATGTTCATTTTAGCTTTTAAATCTTTTCTGAATGCTGTGACATCATTATCATCGCAGCCCACTGTTGGGCTTGAGCCTCTTCTACAATGGGAGAGAATTTGACCTACTATAGCATGCTGATCAGACATGTTGGAATTATTTCGAATTTTACTTTTCTTGCACAGATGTTATGTGTATATTACATCCCATAGTCGTCTTTTACGACATCCACAGGCAAGATAGGGAGTGGTGAATTGTATTCTTACTCCGGCATCACACGGAAAGTTTAATAATAACGTAGGTATAATATTTTTTTTCTAATCTTTTCTTAATGCTGTATAGTAGGCTGCAAATACTACAAATTTTTACATTGCTTGTGGATGTCATAAAAGATGACTTAGAGTTCTACGTCGACTTAGGCCAACTCTATCTCATCTCATCTGGTCAGCAATTATTATTGTCAATAATTATTGACAAGGAAGGTTCACGTCAGGCAGACGGCCGGTCATAAGACTATTGACGAAATCTTTTGCAATATGTACAATAGAAACTGCATTGACTCGAAGTAATTGAGATAGGAGCAGTATGATGATGATGACAACCCTTTCCTTAATTTTTAATCTTATAATATTTTTTAACTTAATCTGACTTTGCACCTGAAATATTAGACATCTAACCAAATAGGAATGTGACAGCTCGATATGAGTAAGTCTGATGCTATAACCTTTTACTAGATAGACAATAAACAGCGACATGTATTGACACGAACTGAAAGATCAATTCTTTTAGTAAACTTGCATAATATCTGCAATGTCGAAGAAATTGTACGAATATGTAAACTCTGATAGCAGCTTACACGGTCCGTGATGCCATAAAAAATATAAAACCACGGTTCTTTCCTCGGCCTCGAGGTGTGATACCATCATCATCATCATTACAGCTCATATACGTCCCACTGTTGGGCTTGAGCCTCCTCCACAGTAGGAAGGAAATTGACTTTACTATACTATGCTGGTCAGACAGGTTGGTGTAGGATTTTATTTCGACTTTTCCTTCCCTTGCATAGATGTTATATGCGTATTATAATCTCTTAGTCGCTTTTTATCTCATCCAAGGGCAAGATAGAGAGTAGTAACTTGTATTCTTACTCCGTCAACACACGGACAATACCATGGTGATACCATGCTGCGTAATAATCAATGAATCTAACGTCTTGGATTGAGAACCTTCTGTGGTCACCACTACTAGTCCGTGTAAGGGTGTAACAGACTCTGAAACTAATACCCCTAGTCCAAACAAAAAAAAACACCGATTTATAGGAGATCCTGCATAGCATATACACATTATATCTCTTAATTGTCTTCTACGATAGCCACGGGCGACATTGGTTTAAATTAGGGAGTGGTGAATTGTGTTCTTAACTCTATCACTACACGGAAACTAATCAATATATCACTGCGCATTCGGTGGTGAAACAAGTTATCTCATCTCAGCCCACATAAGTCCCACTATTGGGCTCGGGCCTCCTCCATAATAATAGGGAAAATGACCTACTATACCGCACTGGTCAGGCATGTTTGTATAGGGTTTTATGTCGAGTTATCATCTATTACATAGATGTTATTGAACTTATTCGCATATCATATCCCTTAGTCGTCCCTTACGACATACACGGGTATAAAAGGGGGTGGCGAAATCCATGTTGAATTAATATTCAAGGCTCTGCGTTAAATTGTAAGTTCAAGTTTTGAAAACCGACCACATAAATATAAGAATCTTACTTTGAACCCATATTTTTGTTTTCTATTTTGAAATGTGTGGTACTTTAAATTAATCCTAGGGAAATGGTTTGTCTCCATTCCTATCCTTTGTTTATAAATATATCTTACAATTGTAGAAATAAAGGCAAATTCAGGTCATATCTTTCTAAATTAGTTTTTAATTAAGTCTGTCAGCTCATACACACCTCACTGCTTGGCTGCTTCCGCCATAATAGGAGGGCAATTGAATCAAACATGTTATAACATCAATAAAGAGAAGGAAAATTTGAAACAGAAGCCCGTGCTAAATCGTTTGACCAGCATGGTATAGCCCGCCCATAGTAGAGGAGGCCCGAGGGCAGTAGTGGGTCGTATACGGGTTGAGATGGTGTTGATGATTAATCAATTAAAAAATAGCACAACTCTTTTAATATCTACCCAAAACCATATAATTATATAAGTAATAATCATATAAATATTCAGTTTGTTAAATATTCTCAATTTATCGCACCTATCTGCGGATATTTAATTTTTATGCATGAAAATTTTGGTATCATTTTTCATATAATACGCAGCATGGAAATCAGATAATTATTAGGATAAGGTCAATATTTTCGTTCTATAAAAAATTAAAATGAAGCCAGCGTGTGCTTTATTACTCAATTATATTATCGCATAACATTAATTCTATCCATTCAACCATGAACCTATTAACTGCCACTGTTGAACGAAGATCTCTGCGAGAGCGAACAATGTCCTAATTAGCACATTTAGTAGCTGGGTTGGCGATAATAGTTAGTATTATGATAGAAAAGTAAGAGATAGATATATTATATTCGTATTTCAATCACACGGGGAACATCAAACTAGTTTTCAGACTGATCTGTGAAATTCGAACGAAATAAAACAAGTTTACGCATTTTATTAGATTACTTTTCGTGGCGATGATTTGTGAAAAGTTTTCAAAATATTTGTAAAAGATGAGATTAAATTTGTAATAATAAGTTACTTAAAAAGTAAGAGAAAAATACTCTTTTTTAGAAAAATAGAACTAAACAACGCGATGCAGAAAACAGGAATAACGACATCTATCGAGTAAGATCAAAATCTAAGTCATATATAAGAAAAAACGGTAATCCTGTATGGATAATGGTATAAACTATTTAAATTATTGCATTGTCAGCAGTCCTTGATAAGTTTGTAAAAATTCCAATTAATCCGATGTTTAGAAGGGGTCGAAAATCACGTTAAAAGATTTTCGTTACATACAAATCAAATTAATACAAACATGTTTAAATAGTTTTAATTCACGTGTATTATTACGTTAATATTAGAATTCACTATTAAGAAGAACGAACAATAAAGATATGAAGAAAATTCAAATTCAAAACACAAAACCGTATGACCAGAAGTAAATACCCACGAGGGAAAATAATTTTTACTTATTGCCAGTATATAACAATGGTTTACAGAAGTCTGCGACGCAAAATCCTTATTTGCTTTTGTTATTACATTGAGCTCCGCCTCCATAAATATTGGTCTCCTGGGATCGTTTGCCACAGTCGCTATTATATGAAAACGGGCAAATAGCTGTTTAAGCTTGCCTTATATTTATTTTAGTCATTTAATCCAAAGGCGTTATGTTTCCAATTATCCATAAAGATAGGGATGTTTTTGGAATACTTATTTATTTATTAGGCGATCTCCGCTTAATATGGAATTAAATAAAAAAAGTAATGATAAAGTGTAATTATAAAGTTATTAACTACGCTCGCTGTTTAACTCGTGTTAAAGATTTTGTTAATCTCACGGGCGTTTCACTTTTTTACTAGATAAAACATAGACGATATGGACATCTGAGCTCACTGCTGGAGCTCAAGCGTCCTTCCTAATAAGAGGGAAATTGATCTGCTCTACCGTGCTAATCACACGTGTTGGTAAAGAGTTTTATATCGAGTTTTCTTTCACTTACACAGATGTTATTTATGCATATTGCATCCCTCAGTCTCCTTTTACGACATCTACGGGTAAGGTAGGGAGTGGTGAATTATATTCTTACTATGTCACTACACGGAATATGCTATTGTACACTATAATCTATCTCTATACCATACTTTATTGAGCGTGTTCTAGCTTGATTGAGTAGCGAACATTTATCCAATCAAATTTTCGCATTAATTATATTAGTAAGATTATAGTTTTATTAGATAAGATTATGGTGAACACTAAAAATGCGCTTTTAGAAGTCTACAGGTTTGTCCAACTTTTATCATCATCAATCTCAGCTTATATATGACCCACTGCTGCGCTCGAGAATTCTCCGAAATAGAAGGCGAATTGACCTATTATACTAGGCTGGTCAGACATCAGGTGCTTACCGGACATGGGGTCTTCGGTAAGTACCTGCACAAAATTGGAAGAGAAGAGGCCCCAGGACGCCATGGGTGTGCCGCGCTAATCGACGATGAGCGCCACACACTGGAAGTATACCCCGCCTGGGGGCCTCAGCGCTACGTCCTGTCAACGGAACTGGGAATAACAGACCTGTCGTTGCCGACCATCATCTCCGAGATGCTCGGCAGCGACAGCTGTTGGTCGTCGATGGCCTCCTTCTGTGAGGCTGTCATGACAAGGAAGGAGGCCGCGGAGCGAGCACGCGAGGCGTTTACGTTCGCTGACTCGCTCCGCCGGCGACGACCAGGGAGGAGGAGACGCTCCTATGCGCTCCTCCACCCACCGCCCTGAATGATGATAGGACGTGGCCAGACGGCCAAGCGTTGGGGTGTCGGGGATAGAATGTTATCAGACGATTTTTCCGCCACCCCGTAAAAGCGCGGAAGAGGTCGCTGTGGTTTTAGTGGGTATTTCGGTCACTTTTGTGGCCGGCGAGTCCCATACACACTCCCCTGTCTGTAACCAGCTGGGGATAGTGCGTAAATGCATTTCCACAGCGTGAAAAAAAAAGGCTGGTCGGACATGTTGTTTTATTTCGAGTTTTCTTGCTTCTACCTAAATGTTATCTGCATATCATTTGGTCTTTTACGACACCCAAGAGTGGTGAATTGTATTCCCACTCCATCATCATATTAACTTTTAATAAGTATTCTTGACGATTTTGTACCAATTGTGATTTTGAACTCACCTGCCAAGCGTAAGGATTATGGTATTATTCACTCAGTCGTGGGTGGGCTTATTGCCTTGACAGAATGTCAGTAAGCGCTTGAGTGAATGGAAATTATCAGACTAAGAATACAAAGCTTTACTTAGCTAGTCTCGTAAAATACGACTAAAGAATAACAAGGCAGATTCATATACATATTCATTTGGCAAACTTGATATAGCAGGCCAATTTCCCTCTCATTGAAAAAGGAGCTGGTACTCAGCAATGATGTTTCTATGAGGTGGAAAGTAAAATAAATCCGAGCCCTGCTACTAAATATACAAATGAAATGTGCATTGTATTTTCTTGGCACGTTCTGTATAAAGTGGCGTCCGAATCCGATAGCAACTTAATAGATTTTATTTTAAGGGTTTTAATACGCAAAAGGAACCAAAAGTAATTTACTACAAAGATTACGCTGTCTCTATATTCATCTTTATATTTGTAAGATTTATCTTATGAATAGTAATAAATATACGTTTAGTTGAAATTTTCGTCGTAATAATTATAATTAACAAATATGTAATTTAAATTTTTAAAGAAGATGCCGCTTTACTAGTTTTATATCGACCTGAACCAACTACCAACCAACTAACAACCTCACGTCGTCTGGTTAATATTTTACATTCATAAGAAGGTTTGATGCCAGGAAGGGGGCCAGTTGTACAACTATTGCCAAAACTTTTGAATTATGCATGGTTAAAGAAGAGTAGGTACTCATCGAATCCAATAAATCGGGATGAGAGCTGGATCATGTGTGCCTTGGGAAAACTGTTTGAGAGATACGTATAACCCTACTGTGATCACCATGCCATTTATCAACCCTGATGAAATAAAACATTAAATCGTAATATCATTTTTATTCATATCTGTTAACTTACAAATTATATATATGTATTATAATATCATTATATATATATATATATATGTACATACACACAGAATGATTACCAATTACTGTTAATAAAATACAAATTTTTGTCGTCAGATTTTTTTACTTCTTAGATATTGAAGCCGCTGCCTGCAAATATTAACCATTCATTTTGAATTCGGCGGAGAGACATGGGAGGCTGGCTAATTAGTATTCCTGGATAAGTTGTGATCATTCTCCTGAACCAGGGGTACGTGCAGAAGTAGCGAATTCCCAATATTCTATAAGATACTGTTGGTAAAACTTTGCGTAGCTGAGCTGCTTCATTCATTTCTTCCATCGCTTTTCCATTATCATGTGATTATTTAAAAAGTGATCTTGCAAAGTTTTCGTCATTGTTCCATTCATATGTAGTCTGAATTGCATTTATTTAATTAAAAAGTTTTCCTTATCATCAAACACACAACAAGAAAATGTATTAAATTATCGCCGATATGCCATTTTGCCTGAAAATGTGGGACTTCGGTCAAGAGAGCCAATGATTTTTATTGATTTTTTTTCGCATCATCGCCAATTTATGTCAAACGGTATAAACCAGCCTTTATTATTTCCGTTGATCATAAAAAAATAGGTCATGGTTGATATATAAAAAATAGGCGAAATTAATGAAATTAATTTCTCTAACCGACCTCATAAAGGAGGCTTTTAATTTGTAGAAAAGTTTTCCTTTCATAGTTAGTCAGTGATATTATAGCCAATTGTAAATTCATTTCAATATATTTTTTTCCTTATGCTAATATGTATATGTTAATTGTAACAATTTACCATAGTCAGAGCTATACGTATGAAGTATTAAGCAAAGTTTAATAATATCTATATATTTAACTAGCAGCCCGCCCTCGCTTCGTTTCGGTTTCAGTTGCTTTATCCGCGTAGTTCCCGTTCCCGTAGGAGTACCGGGATAAAATATAGCTTATGTTACACAAAGAAAATGGTGAAAGAATTATCGAAATCCGTCCAGTAGTTTTAGAGTTTATTTGTAACAAATGTACAAAAATACAATGTCTCCTCTTTATAATATTAGTGTAGATATAAACATTTTTATAAAAACTATTAATGTTAAAATCATTCTGAATTATATGGTATAAAATGTAATGTGAACTTTTTTGGCGAGAGTTATGTCCACCATCCAATGGGGTAATTATAGGATGTATGTACCTACTCACATTTTGCTATGTAACTTTTTAACCTCCTGTAATAGAAGATTACCTATAGTGACGTAGTAAGACTTACCGTGTGGTGACGGAGTCAGAATACCATTTACCAGTCCCTCTCTTACCCGTGGATGTCGTAAAGGACGACTACGGTATATGATATGCAGATAACATCTATTCAATAGAAGAAAAACTCCTCAATATTAATCCCTATACCCATACATACGTATGACCAGCGAGGTATAGTAAGTCAATTGCCCTCCCATTGTGGAAGAGGCCCTATCCCAACAGTGGGACTTACGTGGGATGTGATGATGAATAGAAGACAAGTATTTTGTCGTCTAACCAGTATTGTCTCTGTACTGAGAATATCTTAAAGGCGATATTATCAGATTTAGTACATTATTTTTTATAAGATTTAAATTAGGAACTTTCATTAAACAGAAACATGGCAGTACAGTAAGTCGTTTATAAAGATTAAATTTTAAATCTTTATAATCATAGAAAATGATTAAAAATTATATTGAATTATAGTATTAAGCTTATGAAAGCCAAAATAGCCTGTGTAACAAAAACAAACATTTTGAAAAACAGTACATTGACAAAAACGCATTTTTTTATTTCAACCTTTCACCCGGCACTAATGAATAAATCCTTGTAACTTAACCAACAAAATATATCAGCTCATATACATCCCACTATTGATGGGAAATGGACTTGCTACACCACGCTGGTCAGACATGTTGGTATAGAGTTTTATTTCAAGTTTTCTTTCTCATAAGAGATAGACTACTTGAAATAAAATACAAATTACACCCAAACTACACATTGTGAATAGTTCAAGAATTGCAAATTGCTTGGGAATCGAACCCATAGACTCTACATTGAAGGATGCCACTTAAAATATTAAGACATCTGTGCAGTGTCATAATATTATTTTATTCAAATATATAATAAGCGCCACCTACCGGGTCCAATTATGAATCTAAACCATTCTCGGATCCCCTCGAACACACACAAAAAATATTTCATCAACATCGGTTCAGACGTTTAGGAGCAGTTCAGTGACTTACACATACACACACAAAAAATTGTATATAAAGATAATATAAAATATAAGAATATAATCCAACATAAATTATGTGCTTAAAGAAATACTTTTTTTTTAATTTAAATAGATTTTCAAGCAGACCTGCGGAAGGGTGTAACTTAGACAGGACGTCAAATATAATAACAAATCTAAAAAATATATATATACAGCCAAAAAAATTACCTGTGTGGGAATCGAACTCAAGGGGCCGACGGAGTCCACTTAACACATCAATATTGGCGCTAGTAATTACTATCACAGCAAAAAAAAATAGATAAACTAATTCAACGTTTGATATAATACAAGAAACCAAAACTATACATTACCTGAATATGAAGAACATTTCTGAACGCCTCACGCTCGACCCAAGTCCTGAAAATAAAATAGAAAATTAATAAACCTCTTAAATAAAAAGGAAAAAGTCCACTGAAACGACTTTGATAAATGTCACTGGAAATGTACGTCAAAACAAATAAAAACAACAAGTGAACAACACTTGTGCGCATAACGACTTCACGCAGGGGAAAGGTGAAGCAACTAAATCGTATGAGGGAGAATGTCTGACGTAATCGAATTATACAGAAGCTTCGAATGGACACTGACAGGGTGAAATAACTATAGAAAATGACCAAAGTTACGTACCTCTGCTATACTCTGACGAATTACTGTGTTTCTTGGAATATTACACTCAAAATTCTTTGCTGAGTGTTACCATGATGTGGCGTTTTCAGCAGGAGCTCAGTTGCGTCTAACTTTGCGGCGAGCCGCACCCTAACACGCTACTTGTACTGAATCTGTACCCCTGTTCCAGGCATCGGGAGGCAAGCGACGTTTAATGTACTTTTGATCACAAATCCATTATTAACCTACAATAGAATTTCAACTTTAATACCGTGACGCTAAGGTTTAATTTTAAATGAAGCTTATTGTATCTAAGTTGTTTTGGAGTCTGCGTCCAACGTTTTGCTACCCGGGGATGCTGCGCAAAATGTGAACGCGATGTATGAACGAGACTACGAGGCGCTGGCGGGTGCGGGGGGGTGTGAACAGTTAGGGGATATTTGAATAGACGTTGCCGACTCTTTCTCGCGGAGAACGATAAAGGGGAAGGTGGTGCGGAGAGGCGAGGGATGACTGCTGGTGCGTCGGAGGCGCCCTCTGTGGTACAGATCACCAATGCACAGAAAGCAAATAAATGTGTACTTCTATCAGTTTTTACTAAGCCCTTGGGTTCGTAAAGGAAAAACAGACATGGTAATTGAATTCGCTCTCATTACATTGTTTGCGAGCAAAACGTTCTGTTGGGAAAGAATATTCTAATATTTTTACACCAGACATGCGAATATAAAACAGAAACAAGTGCACAGTTCCATTATTGGCTTTAACTTTTTATAACAATAATTTTATATTTTATATATAAAACAATGAAATTTATGTTATTAAAACAACAGTATGTTTTTGCACTTATAGAAATACTCATTTTAATTCTTCAAAATATTAGGACTTTATTAAAAATATTGAAGTAATTGCATATTGTAATAAAATTTCATGTTCTATCAATCATAGCTCATACTATGATTGATAGAACATGAAATTTATGCCTATTACATAGGTAATAGGCATAAATTTCATATTCATATATTATGGCATTACGATATGATATTTAATAAATAATAATAATTATAAATATGTATATATTAGGTACCTACTACAGTAATAACACCGTAAAGACTGAATTATCTGTCTGAGTAAGAATACAATTCACAACTCCCTTTCTTGCCCGTGGATGTAGTAAAAGACGACTAAGGGATATTCTATGCCACATAGATCTCTGCAAGAGAAGAAAAATTCGAAATAAAACCTAAGCCGTCTGACCAATGTAGTATAGTAGGTCAATATCTCTCCATCGTGGAGAAGCCTCGAGTGAAGCAGTGGGACATATAGAATCTGAGATGAGATGAAAAACTGAATTCTAGGTCTGATGAGAACGAAAATTGTATATATTTCTTCTTTTACAAAGTCAACGTTTCTCAGGAATAATAGCGGTGGACTTTAAAAAGATAAAATTAACAGACTCCAATAATAATTACTTTTAGTCCCCAAAAAATGGATCGAACCCGCGACTCGTGGTATGTACAGATACTTAGATCATTCCAGTTATTTCATGTTTGTCTGTTTTTATTTTATTTTGAATGGGAATGAATCAAGGGAACACGTAACCGGGATTTAGTCCAGGCAATAATCGAAATTTGCTAAATTTCATCCATAGCTTTTGATAAACATTTTACGAGTGACTTAATAACAAACATCATAAAATCTTCACAATCTTACACATTTATAATATTTATAGAATTATAACTTAATAAAAAACTCACTTTACTAGCAATTTTTCATCTGTTATCTCTTTCTTTAAGCAGAAATGTAAACATTTTAGATCATTCCATAAGTACATACCTATTGACATGCCTTTGTATGAATTTCTAGATTATTTATTCAAGAGTTCTGAATACTTCAGAATACAGCAAATATTACTTGAGTAAACATCCCTCCAGTTCATGAAGTCAAATAGAACGTAGAAGTGTCTTCTAATTAATTGAATTGTGGTGCAATGCGGTCACATCTGACAACAGACGCGCGACCAAGTTTTTTTCTGACTAATCTGCAACAGAAAATGTTTTTAAATTGCTGAGTGATAGCGACTACGGATATTACCAACCCTTACATTGCTCATGTATGCTTTAAAAATCTTTGAATTGATCTGGGATAACTCCATTTGTTGCCGTGTGGTCAAGAATTACATTCCCAAAGAGGGTTGATAATATACGGACGACCAATCTTAAAACTATTGCCGAATAACATGCAATATGTACATTGGAAAAGGAGCACATCATCCAAGCGAAGTAATTGGAATACGAGCAAGATAATGATACAATGTTCTTTAATGTGCAAAAAGAATAATATTTTTAACGATATTTAATCAGAACGATATCAAATTAACATGACTTTTCAATAGCAATTGCAATCACTATCTGAAATTACGATCTCTGAGATTGATAACTTAAGTATTGTCTGGCAAAGGCTATTAGAACCTACATAAAATGCGTTTAAGGATTGCAGCATCAACTGTAGTATATTCAGTATTCACAACCAGACGGGTCGATCGTGTGAAATTTAAGGACTATAAGCCACTAGATATTTCTATTTTAATCATTTATTAAAAATACTCTGCTAGACAATATCGCATTCATGTAATTCACATTCAATATCGAATAAAAATGTGTATCTTATGTACTTAAATAAATAAAATAATGGCTTATGGGTTTTACTTTTTAAATAATATTATACGTATTTATTTTGCATATGTTAGCAGTGGATCTAATGATCAAATTTTGTATATAAATAACGATTGGCTTTAGATTTTTATTTTAAGATTGCTTTACCTTGGAAAAGAGTTTTTTATACCAAAATAAAAAGATGTTCTAATGTAATATCAGAAGTCCTTGTAGAGATAATGTTCAATTTAAGATTGCTATTAACTCAAAAATATAATTAATTACTTAGATATTTGAATAAATTAAAATATATAGTTCAATAATCTGGGCAGTTTATATATTATCATAGATTATTTTATGTCATAACAGTATATACTAGTAATACTGCTAGTGTGGAAAAACGGGTAATGAGAGTCAGTGGGCAATCATTGGGCAGCAGTGCTTACATTACTCGTAGGTGTCGTAAATAACGACTTCTTAGTCGTTATTTGCGACAGCTTTACATCCACCTGGGCCAACTTCATCTGATGCCGTCTGGTCAATAATGATATTGCCAAGGATGGTTGATGTCAGATATGCGGCCAATCATGACACTATTGCCAATAGGTAACTCTTTCAATGTCGAGTACTAGTAAATATTGAGTCGACGTATTGTCGACGATAACTTATTGCTACACTAGCAATGCACTGAAAATATAGGTAATATACACCCACTTTATTTCTCCATGCCTAAGAGAAATTATTGGAAGAGTACTGGAGTACTAGAAAAGTATAAATCTTTAAAATTTGTCCTATTTACCTAGCACGATATAAAAGATCCGCGCAGAGAAAAGCTCAGATTTTCTATCAATTGTGAAGCTGAGAGCAATAGTACACTGATACCTTTCTGAAGTATTTTTTATAAGCATGTTAATACCACATTCATCATCTGCATGTTAAACCCAAAAATATCATAGTTGTTAACTACAAAATTACAAATACCATCGCTAATTAAATAAATTATTATTACTGTAATTATAAAGCATGTTTACTTCAAGACGATACCAAAATAAGCAGAGTATTTCGCATGAGTACGCTTCGTAAAAGCCCATTAATTGGGCAGAAAGGCAATGCACTTGGGCTGCAGCCAATTTAATGTATTGCTTGGCACGAATGCGCTTTGTAATCCAATGTTGAATAGAAATTACGGTAGTTCACTAACAACGCATTGGGAATTGTAACATGAATATTATTGTACATACATTTCTGTATCAGTGTGAATTATATTATTCGCTATTGTAATATTTAGGCAAATGTTAATTACTGTAGAATGGTAATGGTGGCTTTATTTTTATAGTCTCGCATTGTTACATGGAATTTCTCTGCGAGATAGAATTCGAAATATGGAAATACGTAGAAGAAAGGGTGTAACCGACATATCACGAAGAAAAAGCACGCTGAAGTGGCAATGATCTGACTACATCGCTCGTCAAACCGACAACCGCTGGGAAGAAGGGTTCTTGAAAGGCGACCACGTATTGGACGACGCAGTGTAGTCCTACACTGCGGCGTCATGATGATTTTATATAGTCCAACTATGACTTTTATATGCTCTAAATAGTATGTAAAGCTGTAAATCATATTTTGCTCGCGTAATTTTGTGATATATTGTGCCACACCTATAGACACAGCTATGCCTCCAGGAACTTGCACTAATAGTCAGCGGATACTACATTCATTTACTGTAGCTGCAATGTAGCTGATTGAATGGATGGAGCAATGATATCAAATCATTTACTTTGGATAGGTTGCGCATGATCGCAAGAAGGAAATTTATTGTAAAAGATAGAAAAATGACCGTACATCATTATGTACTCAAATACTTAGTACTTTCATACAAAGAAATGTGTACCGTGAGCCACGTTCTGAAATTTTTCATTCTATGTAATTGCAATTTAAATAAAGGATATTCTTTAACATTTTCTAATATCTCAAAATTATTGAATAGATTATGGATTTCAGTACGAGAGCATTATTTTTTTTTTTCAGAGATTATAATTTTCTCGATAAATACGCTATCAAACGAAAATAAAAATTGTTACAATTACATACATACGTTCTTTAAATTAACGTGTACAAATAAAGAAAAAAATGTTATCTTTATAATAGCACTATGGATATATTTAACTGTAATATGTTTAAATGGCCATAGCTTTTAATGTTTTCTAATTAGCGAAGCAACAAAAATTAATGGATGATTGTGTTAATGTGTGGGTTTTGGTGTAAATTTTACATGATGATATATTTTTATGCGAGTTTTATTACTTTATCCTTTAACACAGGAAAATGTATCGAGGTAGTCTTTTATTTTAAAATATTAGAAGTTAATTCCATTCATATATTTACTAACCAACATCCACTGTTGGACTTTGTCTTATCCACGATTGGGCACATTCTATAATCGCTGTGCCTGACTAGCGTATTGGTAATCCCAATTGGTGTTATGGGTTTTACTGCAGCACGCTTCGGCCAAATCCCCTGGCTGGTTGCAGTCTTTAGCTGGTTTTACGTCGCCCGAGGAAAATTAAAGATGGGAACACATTGCATTATTAACCTACAAGGTTTTATTACTATAGATTGAACCCATATACACCCCATTAACGGTCACAAAGTTCTTCGCAATGGGAGTCAAAAATCTAAGGATTGGACAGATTGATATAAAGTTTTATTTTAAATTTTCCTTCTTTACCTACCTACCTACTGATCTCCTTACAATTGATTTGTCGACTTTTACGACACCTATACATAAATATATCATATTAAAATTATTTTTATAAAATAAACCTCCAGTATTAACCTGAGAAAGACCTGGGTATGAGTGTTGAGAATTTCCAAAAATTTTTTAATCATCATCTATATCCGTACACGTCCCACTGTAGGGCTCGAAGATCCTTCATTATAGGAGCGAAATTAGCCTACTACACTATACTGGTTAGACGTTCTTTCCTCTCTTGAATATCCAAAATCTTTACCACTTATTAATACTGCCATTCTCGATATAGTGGTGGCGTAAAAATAGAGTTCACCATCCTTTCTTACCTTTGAATATCCTAAAATACGACTAAAAGATACGCAGAGAAAAGATACGCAGGTAATATCTATGCAAGAGAAGGAAAATTAGCTATAAAACTCTATGCCAATGCGTCTGACCAGTGCAGTAATTCAATTTCTTTTTATTATGGAGGAGAACCAAGCCCAACAGTGCCATTTAAATAGCCTGAAATGATGATAATGAATACTAATATAAACTAGGCTGGAATTTATTAAACAAAATATTTAGTTTACGACCTTACTCAGCTACTAGTTGCGAAGTGTATTATATTATGACCGACAAATTAACATTTTAGAGCGCACACCTTCAGTGTTAATAGCTGCCAAACAGAGTTTACACTGCTATAAATATTTTATTGACTTACTAGTTATAACCAGTACCCGCGCTTACGTAGAATAATTACCTGCTTATTCATTATTAGCAATTAATTTAATTTATTATAGAATTTAATAAGGTAAAGAGATGGAAAATTCGTAATAAAATGTTATCTTAACCAGACATGTTATGTAACAGCTAACGTGGTATTTTAGGTAAAGTTTTTTTTTTATAGAATAGGGTCATGCTTAGCAGTGTAAATTTAGTTCAAAATCTTTAAGGTGTAAAAAGAAATAGATTTATCACATTTACATATTTATAAATAAATACGGAAATCTGCAGAAGAACGGGTGTAACCGACATAGCATGAAGAATTAGCACGCTGAAGTGGCAATGGGCAGTCCACATCGCTCGAAGAACCGACAACCGTTGGAGAAGAAAGATTCTCGAGTGGCGACCACGTATCGGACGACGCAGTGTAGGACGCCCCCCACTAGGTGGACCGACGACCTGGTGAAAGCTGCTGGGCGTCGTGGGATGCAGACGGCATAGGGCCGCACTTTGTGGCGTAACATGAGGGAGACCCACGTCCAGATGATGATGATGATGACACAATTATTTATAATCATTTTAAAATTAATATAAATTCGGGAATAGGTACATAACGATTTCTGGTGTTTACGCGAGTATTACACCTTGAAAATAAAACTATTTTACGAATTTTATCGCGTTTGTATTTGATTTTTGATAGTCTGACGTCTCAAACACTATGCAGCCGCCTTTGAGCATAAACGCTGTACTGCCTGCGCATAACGGGACTTACATAGGCTGTGATGATGATGAGATGAAAAGTATAATATTGGGGTAGTATTAGGATGAATGTTCTTTTCAGAGTAAGAATACATCACCACCTACTTTTATGCCCATGGATGTCGTAAAATACGACTAAAGTATTATAATATTCTGATAAAATCTATGAAAGAGATGAAAAACTCGTTATAAAATTCTATACCAACCCATCTGACCAGCGTGATATAGTAGGTCAATTTCCCTCCCATTGTGGGAGCAGCTCGAGCCCAGCAGTAAGACGTATATGAACTGTGATGATGATAAGATGAATACAATATATCACCATATTTTTCACTATCGGGGTAGCAAACCAAAAAAAGGAATAGAGTCGAAACTTTGTTTTCGTAAATGCGTTTGCACGTAGCCATAAAAAGACTTTATTTCATTCCGCAACGGTGCAGCGGTGTTGCGACTAATGGGAATGAAAAAGATGGACCGACATCATGAAGTCTATAGTATACCGATTTAAAAATTTATTGTCATCTAGTACCAAGTAGAACGTAATTAGGTAATATCTTTTCGAGATTGTAAATAATAATTTGATAATTAGTGAAATTGAAAATTTTGAATAACCCCCTAAACAAACTAAAATAATAAAAGTTTTATTATTAAATTACCCTTCAAGGAAATATTAATTTATTGTCATTTTACCATTATACTGGCACACGTGAAGCACTTAATCGAAAAGCCGTACGCCGTACGAAATTCTTACACTATTAGACCGATATTAACCAAATATAGCTAAGAACCACCGCCAGGAAACTGGCTTTCAAATTAAAAAACCACATCGAAATCGGTCCATCCATTTGAGAGCTACGATGCTACAGACAGACACATACACACAGACAGACAGGCATTGACGTCAAACTTATAATACCCCACTTTTTCGTCGGGGATTAAAAATTAATGACTAAATTACACCTATAGCTGAATATAATAAAAATAATTATAATACTGTATATAATTTTATTCCGTGTGGTGACGGAGTAAGAATACACTTCATCACTCCCTATCTTGCCCGTGGATGTCGTAAAAGACGATTAAGGGATATAATATGCACATAAGATCTGTACAAGAGAAGGAAAACTCGAAATAAAACCTTATACCAACATGTCTGACCAGCGTGGTATAGTAAGTCAAATTCCCTCCCATTGTCGAGGAGGCGCGACCTCAACAGTGGGACGTATGTGGGCTGTAATGACGATGACCCCTTATTTAGTTCATGGGTATCGTAGAAGTATTATATTCTTTACTCTCGTAAAGAATATAATACGCAACTATGTAGGCAAGAGAAGGAAAACCTCAATGGTTTACCGACGTTTCGGATCGGTCGGTATCGAAATGTTGGGCAATCATAAATCAAGTACAAATGCTATAAAGTCTGTAAAGTAATTTTATTTACAAGAGAAGAAAAACTCAAAATTAAATTTTACACCAACACGTTTGACCAGCGTGGTATTTTTATGTGGTATGATCACAGTGTCGAAACTCTTCTGTCTAGAACTGCAGACCGGTCTGTCTGAGGTAGTACCACACTAGCAGAAAATTGACGTTTGAGAAGTAGCCATTTGTTACTGCGCTTGGTTTGGTGAGCGAGAGAGCCGGCAGTCCAACTTCGTGAAGGTGTTTGCGTGTGGTGGATTTAAGTGATGCCTTCAATATCATAGAATCTCATTGTACGCATTTACACGCCCTTTATTTATTTATTTATTTATTAAACTTCATGCAACAATGCAATGGCGGACTTAATGCCAAAAGCATTCTCTACCAGTCAACCATAGGTGATGCAGAGACGAAAAAAAGGTAGGTGCATATTCCGAGATAGCTATATTATTGTAAAATGAAAAAGAAAATATATTTTACATAGATAAATAGGTATATACGAAAATATATAATACATACCAAAGATACATAGATACTCAAATACAAAGATAGATATGATATATATTAAGATATATAAATATATACATACACAGTATATATACATAATTATAAGGACATTATATCAGTTGTGATGATTCTGCCAACTCGTTTAAGAGATGGAGTCGAACGCTCTTCTTAAATGTTTGACGATTAGTTGCCATCCTGATACCGAGAGGTAGTGAGTTTAGTTTAATTTCTTCATGGTAGGCAGGGGCTTAGCAAAGGTCCATGAGCGGTAGAATTACTGTCAGATGTGCTATTTGCGTGTTTGCCATCAACAGCATTATAAAATAAATATAATAGGACCTTTTGCTCTCCTATTGTGGAGAAGGCTTGAGTATAGCAGTGGGACGTACATCCTTACTAATATTACAAATGCGAAAGTAAGTTTGTTTGTTTGTTTGTTTATTTTTTGTTACATTTTCACGCTAAAACCACCGAACCGATTTCAAAAATTCTTTCACCAATGGAAAGCTATAATATCAGGGTGTAACATAGGCTATATCTTATCCCGGTATTCCTACGGGAACGGAAACTACACAGGTAAGGCGTCTGAAACCGAAGCGAAGCGAGTGCAGGTTACTAGTATTTATGTATATAAACTGAAATGATACAATTTTGTTGCAGAATAAAATGTAAAGTTCTAAATTAGATTGCTTTTTCCTACACTTGGGAAATAAATTACATTATCGTAGCATTAGGATATGATATTAGAGTTTATAAAATCATATAATTAAACAAAAACAATTCAACCTTAGTACCGAAAATATTTGGTATGGATGAAATTCGATGTGCAAAAAAGCTGTTCGTTTTATTATCTCGATGTTAATTGAGCCTGTAGGCGCTCGCTTGGTGCCCAGCCAAATGGACGGACTTATTCTATAATGTGCCAAATATGTTTGAAAAAAACTTTAAGTTAAATAGAATGACATTTATCGTTTATTTTTTCAGCTCATTTCAGCTCATATATGGGCTGGGCTTGAGCCTCCTCCTGGATAGGAATGAAAATTGATCTACTGTACCACGCTAGAAAAACGGGTTGGTATTGGGTTTTATATCGAGTTTTCCTTCTTTTGCGTTATATGCGTATGATACCCCGTAGTCATCTTTTACGGCCCTCACGAGCAAGTTAGAGTGTGGTGAATTGTATTCTTACTCCGTCACCACAAGGAAAAACCACACCAAATATTAATCCTTACTAATACCTATTATAAATGCAAAAGTAAGATTGTTTGTTTGTTTATTTGTTTTTTTTTATTATTTTTATATTTATTTTTATTTTTATATATTATTATTTTTATATTTTTTTTATATTTATTTTTCTATTTATTTTTATTTTATTTATTTTTCCTTTTGGTTTATTAAATATTAAATTATTGTAATGACATTAATTCTATGTAAATGACAATTATGTAATCAGAACCGTTTTGACTTGTAATCTTGTATATTACCAATAAAAATGTTTATCCTGTTAATCCTGTTTGTTACGCTTTCATGCTTAAATCACCGAACCGATTTCAAAAATTCTTTCACGAATGGAAAGCTATAACTTCAGGGAGTAACATAGGCTATAATTTATCCCGGTATTCCCACGGGAACAGAAACTACGCGGGTAAAGCGGCTGAAACCGTAACGAAGCGAGAGCGGGTTGCTAGTGATTATATATAAGAAACATATAAATGATTTAAAAAATTAAGCTAAAAATATATATTTCTGAATAAGAAAGAAAGAAGAAACAAGAAGCAGAGAGTTAATGGATATCCTTCTTATATTATAATTGCGAAAGTAAGTTTGTTTGTTTGTTACGCTTTCACGCTTAAACCACGGAACCGATTTCAAAAATTCTTTCATCAAAGGAAAGCTATAATATCAGTGAGTAACATAGGTTATATTTTAGCTCGTTATTCACGGGAACGGGCACTACACGGGTTAGGCGACTGAAACCGAAACGAAGCGAGGGTAACCCACCCTAGTATTTTTATAAGTATTGTGAAGATAACAATGCCATCATTGATACCTAAATTTAAGGTAACACTTAAGACAGGTTAGGCAATTTGTATATCGAAATTAAATATTGGATGACACATCACGTCAATTAATCATTTATGTTAGGTATCACAGATTGCGTAGATGTAAGTGCCTTAAGTGATGATGTTGGGATTTCTAGTCCTACGACTATCTATACTAATAAATAAAATTGGAGTGTCTGTTTGTAATGTCAAAAGAATAGGCTTTTTTCATGCTCACACGGTTATTTGCACGACACCTATGCCTAAAATAGCAACAAAAAAATTTTTGTCTGTCTGTCTGTTTGTTCCGGGTAATCTTCAAAACGGCTGGACCGATTTCAAAAATTCTTTCACCAATGGAAAGCTATAATATCAGGGCGTAAACTAGGCTATATTTTATCCCAGTATTCCCACGGAAACGGGAACTACGCGGGTAAAACGACTATAACCTATAACCGAAGCGAAGCGAGGGCGGATTGCTAGTTATATAATAAAAAGCGTATATCTTCTACATAGTATATATATATGTACGTGGACTGAAATAATGATGATGAAGAATAAGTGTACTTATATTTGCTGTGTAAACAATAACAGCGCTGCAAGAGATATATGTAAAACTCAAAATATAACTCTATCGAACACAAGCCAAGCCAAGCCGTCTCGTTAGCGTAGTATAATGCTTACTAATATTATAAATGCGAATGTAAGTTTGCTTGTTACGCTTTCACGCTTAAACCAACGTACCAGTCTCAAAAATTTCTTTCACCAATGGAAAGCTATAAATATAAGGAAGTAACATAATCTTTTATCCCGATATTCTCACAAGAACGGGAACTACGCGGGTAAGGCGACTGAAACCAAAGCGAAGCGAGGGCAGGTTGCTAGTAAACTAATATACCTCATTTTGATGATGATATGGACTGAAAAAAGAACGAAAAAAATGACGGCAAGACAGACCTATGCTTGAGGTTGCAACGAAAGAAAATCACGGGACTAAAAAAGAGGATAATACATTCAATTCAATATAATATGTTCATTAAAAACATCGTTCTAAAGTATGCATTAAAATAAAGATTGCATAAAAAATAATTCAACGAGCTGAATAAGGCCGCGGGTACTAAAATGGGGTCATCGCTGTAAACAGTAGCAGGAGCAGCGCGGTGCTCTAAATTTTACATATCACACAATTTATAATTAATTTTGATAGGCTTTTTTAAATTCCTGCCTAACTAAATTACATTTATCACTTACTTTGCACTTATCAAATATATGCATTTCAAAATTTTGATACTTTGTTTGAAGTATATTATGGAGTTCAATAAAAGTCGAAACTATTGGATATATCTCTATCATATTCGTATAATTACGTATAAGGCCAGTGCCAGAATGAAACAGACAGATTTATCTGTTAACCAGCTGAACTGACAGCTTAAACGTAAGCCTTCCCAAAAAGAAATAAGTGAATCACCACAATTAGCATTTTCTTTTCATAACTCCTTAAATTATCTGTGTGGTAACGAAGTAAGAATATAATTTACCACCCCTCTCTTGTCCATGGATGTCGTAAAAGACGACTAAGGGATTAAATGTGGATATAATATCTACGCAAAAGAAGGAAAACTCAAAATCAAACCTGAACCTGAACATCAAATCTGATTAGCGTGGTACACCTAGATTAATTTCCTTCCTATTGTGAAAGAGTCTCGATGTCGACAGTGTGATATATATGAGTTGAAATGATGATGATGATGAATGATGAATTTTTAAGGCTTTCATCCCTAAAAATTCAATATCTGTAACCGAAACTATCCCAAACTGTCTAATTAATTCTAAGCATGAATTTGCTTTTATATACGAAACTGATACAATGCTATTTTAATATCCGTATTCAGAAAACATTATGAGCTTCTGCTCGCGATTTCGTCCGCGTGGTACTTTGGGCTAACGCTAACTTTAACCTAAGACTTTGTTTACGTAGAAGGTGAAAATCATCATCATCATCATCATTTCAGCCTATCGCCGTCCACTGCTGGACGTAGGCCTCCCTCATGTTGCGCCACAATGAGCGGTCCTGTGCCGCCTGCATCCAACGACGCCTAGCTACTTTCACTAGGTCATCGGTCCACCTAGTGGGGGGGCGTCCTACACTGCGTCGTCCGATACGTAGTCGCCACTCGAGAACCTTTCTTCCCCAGCGGTTGTCGGTTCTTCGAGCGATGTGGCCTGCCCATTGCCACTTCAGCGTGCTAATTCTTCGTGCTATGTCGGTTACAACCGTTCTTCTGCGGATTTCCGTATTCCGGATTCTATCTCGCAGAGAAATCCCGAGCATAGCCCGCTCCATAGCACGCCGAGTAACTTTGAGCCTTGATATGAGGCCTACATTTAGGGACCACGTTTGGTGAAAATATTTTTTAATAATACGATTCTGTCACACATGATTTTTGCGAAAATTTTGCGGTTTCCGCTGCGGAAGCTCTCAAAAGGAAAACAAAACCCCGATTTCGAAACATTCTTCATTGATGCTCCACTCCTACTAGTCTTAACATGATGATATATATATAGCCTTCCTTGATAAATGGGCTATCTTACCTTGAAAGAACTTTTCAAATCGGACCAGTAGTTCAACAAACTCTTCAGTTTTATATACAAGTATCTTAAAACAATTACAAAAACACATGATTTTTTTGCTAAAATGATAATTTAGCCGGTAAATGCCCACTGCATTTCCAAATAAGCATCGTTCAAATGCTAAAATGCGTAATACAAACACCATTTGATATAAATAGTTATACGGAGACAATGATACGAAATCTTCAAATACCAAGAAACTTTTTCATTATAACCACTAACGAAGTTACAGACAAGTGTGGTTTAGTTTAATAATAAGTTGTTAATAGTTGCTCGCAAAGTAAACTAGGAACTTACGAACTAATATCAGTGGCGTGCAGTTTTTCCTTGACTGTTCACGTCTCTAACTTATATCCTATCGCTGTGTGATTCAAAAAGAGTAGTGAACTTTAAGAGTTGTGAACTTAAAATAATATTAAAAATAATCTCAACCTGATAAATATATTTCGTAACACTATAAATCTAAGAAGATTTATATAAATGTCAAATTTTAATAAGTACGTTATATTTAATAATTACGTTTAATGTAGCTTAAGGAATGAAGAATATGGATAATTCTTTACGATCCTTTATATTTATAAAGATACATATAATCCTTAAAAGAACAGGTATAAACAACGTTTTCTATTTACTATGAATTTGAATGATAGACTACTTAGTAAAAACCATCATATATCAGAGGTACAGAAAGAAAGTCTTCAAATGTTGGCCTCATGGACAGGCTCAACATTAAACTGTTATGTAAAGATTTATTTTGAGAATATTATTCGACAGCAAATAACTCTATTTTAAACAATTCAAAGTCGTCTAAAGAGTTTAGTTTACCAATAAATAGAACGTGTACCTACTTGTGGTACTATCCATTAATGTTGGATATATTTCACCGGTAAATCTCAGCAAAGGTAAACATATAAGGAGTAAGCGCGCAACTTTCAACTTTATTCGCTGCGGGACACAAACAACAGGTTACATTCACTACTTTATATTAACGCTATAGATATTATTAAACATATTCAGTAGACAAAAAATCTAGTAAATGTTATAAGCAACCATTCCATATAGTGATAGAGTAAACATTTCTTTTTGCAAAAAAAAACCGTGTTTTAAACGAAAAGATCGTTAATGTAGGCAAGGTAGATAATTTTTGTTGATTTTTCAAAAACCGCTTGTTAGATTTCTATTAAATTTTCATGGGACCATTTGGAAAGTACCTATACCCTTTACAACAAAAAAATAATTTTCAAATCGATTGGCAAGCGATGGAGTTATGCGCGAACAAACATAAAAAAAATCTCCTCGAATTGAGAACCTCCTTTTTTAGAAATCGCTTAAAATAATATTCAATATAAAAATTCAATATCTTTAATTTTTCATGGATATCACATATAAGGACTAGGTTCAGAAATCGAACTGCCAAGCTAATATGCTACCAGTTTACTAAGATCAACTCTTCCGTATAGTGATTGAGGAAAAACGCAATTCCCTACCCCTCGTTTACGAAAGTTTTTTTAAATACAACTAAGGGATGTATGTAGTTAACACACACATAAGTGGAAATCTATGTGAAATAAAACCTTATGCCTATTCACCCAGTCAGTGCCAACAACAATAACCACGAGTAGTATAATAGTAGTTTCAAAAGGGGAGTACCCCTTTAATTTAAGTGACTATGATAAAATTTACGCAAAATTCTTGCAGTATTTTCTGCTTTTATTATGTGAGTACTCGGAGAAAGCAAATATCGTGCAGTGGCCTATATAATATTGGGATAAGAAAAATCTGTCTAATCTATAATAATTACATTTGATAATACGGGTTTGATAGATGGTACATCCACTTAGATAATAAATAACACATTTGAATCCTAATTGGTCGTCATTGTTTATACTAATTATTAATTATATTAGTATTCTACTCTTTTTTCTGCAGAGATTAATCTGCCTTTTATTTGATATAATTTTGAGACTGCAAAACCAGAAAACAGATTCACCATCATCATCATTTCAGCTCATATACGTCCTACTGCTGAGTTCAAGTCTCTTCGTAATAGGAGGGCAATTGACCTACTACATCACGCTGGTCAGACGTATTGGTATAGGATATCATTTCAAGTTGTCCTTCTCTTGCATAGATATTATATGCATATTTAATCCCTTAGTTTTCTGGTGGAGAATTGTATTCTTACTCCATCACCAAACAGATAATTTTGAAATATAGAAACATCATCATCATCGCAGCCCACATTCGTCCCACTGTTGGGCTCGGGCCTCCTCCATAATGGGAGGGAAATTGACGTACTATATCATTCTGGTAAGACATATTGGTACAGGGTTTCATTTCCAGTTTTCCTTCTCTTGCACAGATGTTATGTGCATATTATATCCCATAGTCGTCTTTTACGACATCCACGAGCAAGTCGTGAATCCTTAATCTGAATTCTTAATCCGTAACCAGACGAAAAATATAGAAATATCACATTAATTCATTCAGTATTTTCTCATGTAAATTTTTAATAAGAATAATTAAATCCAAATCTTAATTAACTACCATTCTAAAGAGTATAATTTCATTGTCTCTCGTAAAATTGCTTAAATTATATTTAGTTTAAAACAACAGTTTAAAAGCGAGAAAATCGTAAATGTTTCGAATATTTGCAAGAATGAAACAGTTTCAATCATAATCAGAAACTCCGAACACGTAATTCATAACGCAATCATTCGGCGCCAGCAAAAGTTTTGCTCGTAGAACAATCACAACGGGCAGCTGCTATGCAAGCAGCAGTATGGAAACTCTGCCAAATGTTGATGCAACCGGTACTAAATCAGGTTTATAGGAACTATAATAAATATTCTGGATTTAATATCGTAAATTTGTCCAAAATCCTATTTCTACAAACTAAACGAGATCGGAGATTTGAATGAAATGGAATTTTATTTCGAGCAGACTTTTATATGAAATCGATTTTTCTACAACCTATACAGACTGGGTATTTAGAATTACTAGCGCGCTTGAAACATATCTGGTTTTTATGAATTAACTGCTTTTATTAAGAACTGTACCTTTCTCAACTATATTTTTGTTTCTACAGATGTTTGTGAAACAAATATCAGGTTCCTGTATTATCTATCTTTACATTTTAATGATTTACTAGCTATTCAACCTAGATCAATTCTGACAGGGTAGATTTTAATTTACAACACTACTACTACTAACACATTCAATTTAAATTAAATAAATGTTGATAGATAGATGATGATAGATAGATATGATGATGATGATTTTAAATATAGGAATTATGGAATATTTCTATATATTCAAAATCTCAGCAACGGCCCTAACGATTTAAAAAGGTCAAGTTTTGTATGTGAAAGTTTCAGAACCGATAAATCGATCTAGCTAGGTTTCATATATAGAAAATCTCGTTATATCAGTGTTTTCAGGCAATGAAAAAATATAAGTTGAATATGAAGGTGAATTAGATACTGCCATCGAGAATAAAAATAGCTCAGTTGGGAAATCGAGCAGTTCCTTAATCCAAACAGCCTTAGTTTAATCCTTGGTTTTCCAATTTTACGAGTTTCTTTTTTGTGAGAAAAAGTATAACTTTTCGTGTGGTGACGGAGGAAGAATACAATTTACCACCCCCTCTTTTGCCCGTAGGTGTCGTAAAAAGCGACTAAGAGATATCTTGTGCAATCTTCTAAGTATCTCGTATAATCGTATAATCTTCAAAAATCTTCTAAGGAACGAAAAGTTATATTTAAGGCTAAGTTACATTAAACGGATCTAAGACGAACTAACCTATTCTAAGCTTTCTTTTCTGGCAGAAATGTTTAATTTTTATTTTTCACAATCATATTGTCTTCTTATATCCCTTAGTCATCTCCGATATTCGTTGGAAAGAAAAGCGTGAAATGACATTTTGCTATGACGTCGAATTAACCAAAGTGTAAAAATATCATGTTCCGTGTGGTGACGGAGTAAGAATTCACCACTCTCTGTCTTGCCCGTAGATGTCGTATAAGACGACTATATGATATAATATGTACATAACATCTGTGCAAAAGAAGGAAAACTCGGAATGAAAGCATATACCAACACATCTGACCAGCATGGTATAGTAGGTCAAATTCCCTTCCATTGTGGAGGAGGCCCGAGCCCAAAAGTGGGACGTACGCGACGCTGCGATGATGATGATGGAAAATATCATCATCATCAGCCAGATGTCATATCAGATGTCCACTGTTGGACATAACTCTGCCCAAGAAGAAGGATCATGCGTCCATTGCTACGCTTGGTAGATGGTCTGGGAATTGCAGTTGGTCTTGTACGTTTTCCAGGCGAATGCTGTCAATTCTTACGGCTTTCTTGGGAAAATAAAAGATGACTCAGTGTCTGAGATTTTTGTTCTTTTTGCACAAATTATATCAAAGATTTCTTGTTAAGGAATTAATATAAATCCATACTAATAAATGCGAAAGTAAGGATGTTTGTTTGTTTGTTTGTAACGCTTTCACGCTTAAACCACCGAACCGATTACAAAAATTCTTTCACCAATGGAAAGCTATAATATCAGGAAGTAACATAGGCTACATTTTATCCCGGTATTCCCACGGGAACAGGAACTACGCGGGTTTAAGTGACTGAAACCGAAGCGAAGCGAGGGCGGGTTGCTATAATATTATAAATGCGAAAGTAAGGATGTTTGTTTGTTTGTTTGTAACGCTTTCACGCTTAAACCACCGAACCAATTTCAAAAATTCTTTCACCAATGGAAAGCTATAATATCAGGGAGTAACATAGGCTACATTTTATACCGGTATTCCCACGGGAACAGGAACTACGCGGGTTTAAGTGACTGACACCGAAGCGAAGCGAGGGCGGGTTGCTAGTAAGGAATAAATGCCATAATTATGTCAGATTTTCACTTTTTTGAAATTTATGTTTGTCAAACGCAATTAACCACATAAGCACGCAATCAAAAACCTGTTGAAGATGGGCGATACCATATTGTAAATTTAACTTATGACAAGTTAAGAATACAATGTAACACAGAATTGTAATCTTAATATATATAAATTACGTGTCACGTTGTTTGTCCGCGATGGACTCCTAAACTACTTAACCGATTTTAGTTAAATTTGCACACCGTGTGCAGTTTGATCCAACTTGAAAGATAGGGTAGCTTACATCTTAATTTATAGTCGCAATATTATTTTATTGCAAATTATTTTTCTATTATTTGACATTCACAATTATCTGTTTACTCCAAACGATTTTAACAGATAACGATATTTGTTGACTGGATTGAGTAATTAATTAATAGATGGCGCTGCTATGTCTAACCTAAAAACGTGTCATAAACGATTTTAACTTGCTTTTTTACATAGACGCCATTTGTAAAAAATATGACGACCTCCATGACAGATGTTCTCCTACAGTTCCACTTAAATAGTTTAATAAAATGTAATATAACAAAAACATTAGCCACAGCAACTCGTGGCGGGGTCTGCTAGTTATATATATATATATATATATGTATTAGAATTTTGTCTGCGTAGTAACGGAATAAGAATAGAACTCATAACTCCCTTTTTGCCCGTGGATGTAGTAAAAGACGACTAAGGGAAAAAATATGCAGATAACATCCCAGTAAGAGAAGGAAACCGCAAAATAAAACCCTATACCAATTTGTCCGACTAGCATGGTATAGTAAGGTTAATTTCCCTCTCAATGTGGAGGAGGCTCAAGCCCAACAGTGAGACGTATATGAGCTGAAATGATGATAACAATGATGATATCAGAATTTTGTTTCACCATAGCCTAGCTAAACAATATTTTTACCACTGAAATTAAGAATGGTAGTTAAACCACTAGAAAAACTATTAACTATTCAAGTAATAAGTTTCATTTTGTTATAGTTGACTATATTCGGAGAAGGCGCATGCAGGTTGAATTTAATGGAAAATTTATGACATCATTAAATTGATGCAGAAATTATGCAGCAGCAAACGCCAGGGATGGTCAGCAATGTCAGTACAAGAGACATAATTATAAAATATTATAAAGCTTTCAACTGTTTTCAATTTAATTTTTAATAGTAATAAGTATAATATAAAGTTCTTGTTCAAAAATGTATAACAATAAAAGTATTTCTCATTTAAGATAATTGATTGAATTAGGCGATACATTTATATGTTCTACTGCTGGACTCCGGCCCCCTTCATAACAGGAGAGAAATTGAAGTACGTTACTATTTTGGTCAAATGAGTTGATATAGGGCCTGATGTACAGTTTTCCTTCTCTTTCATAGATGTTATCTGCATATCGAATCTCTTAGTCATGTTTTACAATACCCATGGACCAGAAAGATGGCGGTAAATTGTATTCTTACTCCGTCACCACACAGCAGTTCAGTGTAAAATCATTAAAATATTTACCTGCTCCATTGGAAATCAGCATTAAATCAATTGAGTTTCAAATAAGATCACTTCTTTTCTTATCATTTCAACATATTAAGTTATATCCTTGTGTATTCAAATTATGTACATTCATTAACATTAACCAGCCTTTATCTCATACGCTATACCTACTTTTTAAAAAACGAAGCTATGGTCACAGCTCACTAAAAGTACCCGGAGCAGCGGCAGTGACGACGTACAACTCCATAATTGTAAATCTCTATCGCCATTAGCAAATACCATCTGTACTGATTCATTATCTTCGATATTTCTGGAAACAATAAAAGTCGTTACTACAAACGTTTGATCATACTTACATATCACTACAACCTAACCTTTCTGCTGAAAACAAAGTTTTGTGACTTGAAACGTCTAAGTAACAGTTATAACGCAATTATGTATGTCGGCCATAATCAACGGGTTTGATACGAAAGGAGCTCGTAATGCTACCGTTTATATTCTGCTAACGGTACCACCAACATAAATCAGTGCGATAATAATTATACGGCGACCATTTGCAGCCGTAAGGGTTTACAATAGAGGTGTCTGATACCGAATGGTCTATATGTTGTCCTTCGTGCAATATAACATTCATATATATATATATATATATATATATATATATATATATATATATATATATATATATCATATCATAAATAACAATAGTCATTTGATAGGTTGTCAGTTTGCAAATTTGGAAATGTCCAGGTGTTGGCAATTGTCAATTTTGAGATTCGAAACTGAAATTGGTTTGGTTAAATTATTTCAATGATTTCTGACGTTTTCGCGAGTTTTACATTATAAATGAAACTATTTTTACTCATTTTATCGCGTTTTTAGGCTTGGTCTTATGTCTGAGGGCTTAGTTCGGCCGTGACCACGAACACTTTAAAGTGTTTGAATAATTGAGCAAACAGAAATCATATAATACAAACGCGATAAAATGCGCTAAAATAATTTTTATAAAAATATTTTAAACAAAAATAGGAAAGTATGTCATATTTTTACCAAAAATATAAATGAGAAATTGCGAGCCAAGGTCAATATTATGATAATTATTTTTTGGTCATCAACTTCACCGATAAAAGACTTGAGATCCAGATGGATGCCACGTTCTGGAGACAATCTTGAAATTAATTTATTAGAAGAACGTATAATATTTTTAGGTAAGATTAAGACACAATTACTTGTTTATTTTTCTACTGTAATAATATTTTTCATTTATAAATGACTTTTGAACTTCAATAATCAATCTTTATATATATTTATTCTATATTTCTTATGTACGTGTGTATGTCACTGAACTCCTAAATGGCGTTACCGATGTTGATGAATTTTTTTGTGTGTGTTCAAGAGGATTCGAGAATGGTTTAGATTCATTATTGGACCTAATAGATGACGTTGCTCTCAATTTCAAGGAGAATTCCTTCCTTTTATTTTATTTGAACAGAACAACGTCTGATGGGTCTGCTAGTTTATTTATAAAGCAAATAACTTATGATCTAATGAACCTCAACATTAGATCCGACTAGTTTTCAGATATAACTTTCATCATCAGCTCAGCCCATATATGTCCCAATGGTAGGCTTGAGCCTTGTAGGCAATAGGTGGGCAATTGACGTGCTACACCACGCTATTTAAGCATATTGGTATAGGATTTTATTTCGAGTTTTCGTTCTCTAACTTACTAGCTAACATACTAGCTTATTAACTGGTACTACGGTTAAGTAAAATACCGTCTCATTGAATACAAACGGGTTGTCTTATATAATTATTAACAGGTATGTATATAATTAGAGTGGAGGAGATAATACTTTTTGAATGCATGATCTTGTATGAAATATTTTCCTAGTATAATAATATTATAAACGCGTGAGTATATGAGGATGTGAAGATATGAAGTTGTTTGCTGCTCTTTCACGCAAAAACTACTGAATGGATTTTGCTAAAACTTCGCAATAATATAGCTTACATTTCCGAATAATACATAGGCTAATTTATCTCGATATTCCCACGGGAAGGGGAACTATGCGGGTAAAACTCCAGGGTGCTGCTAGTTATGGAATAATTTCTAAATTATTGAGATTTAGAGAGCATTTAACATCTTACTGCTTGAAAAATCTTGCTGCACGCGAGATTCGGGCCCACACCTATCGAAATACGATGATTAGAATAATAATGATAGGACGATCAGAACCGTCTTCATAACCATTCATCACTCGTAAACAAGTTCATAAACTTCTTTTTCTAAAGTCAAAATTTATTTGAACTTATACTAAGGTTTTGTTATCAATTCGACTATTATTTAACAATAAAGAACGCATAATTAATGTATACTTTAAGTATCAGTACGCACATATACATATGTATATGTGCGTGCATATGCACGCACGCATACACATCACACACACGCACACATACATAAACACGCATACAAACGCTCACACACATATCACACATACGCCCATACACATAAACGTGCTACAATGTGGAGCACTGGCACAAATGAGTAATAGTCTATACACTACACGGTCAGCTGATGAGCATCATAGGCGCCGCCATATTGGCCTCGTCAGTTCTGTCGAGCGCCTTTCACTTTATCTCTACTCCGCAGCTGACCGTCACGCGACATGCAATAGATGGACGAAAATGTTTGAGGCGATGTAATAAAAGTTTCACTTTAAAATGTGGTGTTGATGTACTGTATTCTTAAGCCACACTATACGGAAAATATAAAGGGTAAAGTAGTTATATTAATACGTTAGTCAAACTAAAAGATGTTTTAGTTTCAATCCTTCCATTAATAATAAAAGAGATGGCATCAATTATGATTCGTACGATATCAGTATTCGTGACGTTGGAGCTGGCCGTGTTGGGCAGAGAACCCTTTTCCAAGAGATTACGCGTATCATGACCGAGGCAGGGTAAATAGCCCAGCGATCTACCCTCTTTATATTTATCGGAACACTCATGTAAATAACGGGATCGAGGTTTCGTGTCCTTTCATATCCTCCGTGAAATAAGAAACTTATCATATTGTAAATAAATTCAGTACCTACGTTATGTTCGAGTACATGTTTGAGTATAGTAAATATGACAAAAAAACACAAAACAATTATGAGGATTGCCTACAGAAGGAAAATCTTAAAACTATGACCAAAGAATTGTTATTCTTGGATATCTAAATGAATTGTTTGATCATAAAATTCGTAAATTAAAAATTTTAATGTTTATTTGATTTTGACATTTATCGGCGTTTAGTAACATTGACATAGCTACAGATATAGTTCATAGTGTTGGTGTTAACACGTCACATCGCCTTGTCGATGACGACTTACATAATTATATAAATTTGCTTACCATTCAAACCTGGCTATAAAAGATTACACTTCGAAAATTTAAAAATTTACCGTGTCACTTTAGGAATATAATTTTTCAACAACAGTTTTTTTTTTATTATAGATACCATATGGCATGACAACAATAGTAGATAAGGACTTTGCAAAAGAAGAACACTATAATACAAAATACTTTTTTTTTTCAGGGCACCCGTCGCCCGGCTTCGTCCAGGGCAACAGAGGGGCGGCGCGCGGCCCTATAACCCACCGTAGCACGTCGCCTGCGTCGTTGGACCGATCACTGGTACCAAGTTCCTTGTCCTCCGTGGTCGGCCCGACGGAGTAATATAAAACTCAAATGTTCTGGCTAGAACGAATGGCACCGAACGAAGCGCAGTAGCAAATTACTACTACTTAAACGTCGATTCCATCGTGATACTGTCCTAGATGAGCCAGTCATTTATGGCTGTATATAAAATCTTAGCTTTTGCCATCGCTTTTTTATGTGAATCTGATTAAAATGTATAAAGTCATGTACAAGTGATATTTAATCTGCAACGCAATCATACTTTGTTAAATGTTCATTACAATTTGAATAAATTAATGATTACGTTCACATAAGCAAGACAAACTTCGCCTTAATATAAGCTGATCGGCCGATGACCGCTGACAACGCGCCTACACCTACTTATACCCTTCACTCGACTTACATGCCTGCATCGATCCTGTTTACATATTATATATAGCATTTAAGCCATAGACTCTTAAGACACATATTTTTGAAATCACTATAACTATTATATTTTATTGATTTTTGTATAATGTTCATTCTAATTGCGATCCATGACCGTCAAACTATCATTTCAGCTCCATATCCCACTGCTGGGCTTGAGCCCCTTCCACAATAGGAAGGAAATTAGAATTATTATTAAAGTAGGGTATGGGGTCGTGAACCGCTCTTATGATGCCGGGCAGATTGGACTAGGTCTGTTCAGATCGCAGCCTCCCAAAAAAGGCCTATACTATTCTGCTTTCTGCTTACGACTATCAGCTATTTATAACTATACTTTGTTCCCTGACCAAGAGTACCGGAGTCCCAATTGCCATTTTACGTTAGGAAATGTCTTGCCGGTATTAGGGAAGTCTATAAAAGTCAGTGCTAGGCTAAATTCTGGATTCGAGCCTCTTCCAAATGAGAGGTAAAGTTTCCTAGTATATCAAACTGGTCAGTGTTGGCTTAGGGGATATTTTTCGAGTTATCTTTCTTTTTGCATAGATGTTATCTGCATATGAACAGCATTAACGGCAACTAGGTTATAGGGCCTTGCATAAAACTGGTGCCAATTTTTTTACAACATGTACTATAAGAGAAGAGTACACATATTGTAGACCCCAAGTAATTGGAAAGTATAATAATGCATGGCAGTTATAATTTAACAAACCATTTATGACCAACTTTGGAACAAGCATTTGCGTATACTTTTTAAACAGTAAATAAATACACAATCAGCTCAGACAGTGAAATCAGTAGCATAAGACAGCGTCACTGGACCCAAATTATTACCTCACCCTACGCTCCCTTTTTATCTGAACCCTCGCAAACTTTCTCAGAAATCATCGCTTCAATCCCCACCCTTTAATATTGTTACATAATATATTCAAGATAACCACTTATTAACACTATTTTAACTTAATATTTTGTATTATAAAATACACAAAAAAACAAAATAGGATTTGGTTAGGAATACTATGTCTGTTAAAAGAGACACACTGTATTATTTTAACCAGAAAGATACCTAGTAAAAGATGTAAAATATCTAGGTATTATATTCAACCAGAAGCTTACTAAGGCATCCTATCAAAAACTTTGTTTTGCACTGACTAACAATATTTTCAAGATAACCACTTATTAACACGATGGCGACGCTTAGGCTTCATAACAAGGCTCAAAGTCGCTCAGCGTGCTATGGAGCGGGCTATGCTTGGGATTTCTCTGCCAGATAGAACCCGAAATATGGAAAGCCGCAGAAGAACGGGTGTTACCGACATAGCACGAAGAATTAGTACGCTGAAGTGGCAATGGGCAGGCCACATTGCTCGACGACAACCGACAACCGCTGGAGAAGAAAGGTTCTCGAGTGGTGACCACGTATCGGACGACGCAGTGTAAGACGCCCCCTTACTACGTGGACCGACGGCCTGGTGAAAGTTGCTAGGCGTCGTTGGATGCACGCGGCACAAGACCGCACTTTGTGGCGTAACATGTGGGAGGCCTAGGTCCAGCAGTGAACGGCGATAGGCTGAAATAATGATGATGATGATGAACACGATTTTAACTTAATAAATTCTATTATAAAATACATGGAACAAAATAGAATTTGGTTACGAAAAATGCTATCTTTTGAAAGAGGCACCCCGTAATATTATTTTTTCTGGAATGGTAGTAAAAGAGGTAAAATGTCTAGGTATTATATTTAACAGGAAGCTTACTAAGGCGTCCTATCAAAAACTTTGTTTTGCACTTAGGAACTCGAAGAGCTTCTAAGATGCATATATATATTCTATAATACATTATTCAAAAGCAAGCTTGAAGTTAATTCTTATATATGGACTCCTCAGGAATCTTTATGCAAATTTTATTTTAAGCTAAATTTACTATGTAAAAATCCTGTATATATTTTAACTTACCTGTGGATGTCGTAAAAGCCGACTAAAGGATATAATATACATATAACATCTATGCAAGAGAAGGAAAACTTGAAACAAAACCCTTTACCAACTTTTTCCCTCATATTGTGAAGGAGACTCGAGCCCAGCAGAGGGACGTATTTGAGCCGAAATGATGAATGATGAATCTTAAAAGGTATAATTTATCCCAAAAAAGTAATAGTTGGCTTGATAACAAAAATGTCTTTAAGCCGTGTGGAATTAATCTGAACTGAACATGTTGTTGAACAGCGGATAACTCCGACAATTTCATAGAAATAGCGGTAGGACTGAAACTAGCCTTATCTATTCTGCTAATCAAGGATGCTTGGATATCAAAGATGTGTAATATATACTCGGCGTTTGTTATTTAGATACGCGTGTATTTTCTTATTAGCACATATTGGTTCAAGGCCAAGATCATGCTTAAGAAATGGTAATGTAAATTATAATGGCCTGAAATCAAGCAGACTTAAAATACATATATATGTATACATATGTTTTGTGATTTTATGGGTCCTATATATTCAATATATACCGATATAAAGATTTGGTTAACTGGATTATGGAGGATAAATTAATTAGCTATAATAATCTTGGTTATAATATATGATTTTGTCTTAAAAATATTTGTGTCATTTATACGGCTAACTCCTGCACCATATAGACAAGCAGCTCGAGTTTAAAAAGATTCGGATGAAAGAAAAGGTGATGAAGGGCAATTTTATTAGAAGAGTTTATAATGTTGGATTGAATCTGTGGGGTGACGAGAAGAAACAAAAGAACTTATGCCATTTTGGTGAACTACGTATATGGCAGAAAAAGAAAGGTTAAAAGCATTTGTAGCATAGAGGCATGGCAATTGAAAGTTGAGAAAAGGTGAATACGTGAAAAATAATATTCCCCGTGCAGTCGCGGAGTAAGAATACAGTTCATCACCTCCATTTGTTGCCCGTGGATGTCACAAAAGATGACTAAATGATGGAATATGCACAGAACATTTACACAAGGGAAGGAAAAGTCGAAATCAAATCCTATACCAACCCATCTGACCAGCGTGAATACCCCGAGAGAGTATTCTCTCCCTTCAACGTCCCCTTCCCGGGACATCGGTCACCGTCGCGAGGTCAACCTCTCCGAAATTCTTTCTCATACACTCAAATCGGAAAAATTACTTCCAAAGCGGTGTAAATCTTCGAAAATTTCATACTTTAAATAAGTAAAAGGTAAATATCTCGCATCAGTTCAGTTAAAAGAATATTATATAATAAAATGTCGCTATATATCTTAGTTAGTTAGTTATCACTGTGAAATAACCTTATGCTTCTCATGTCAACGTTTTCTTTCGTGAAAATAGCGCATTTTTATGGCAATGTCTGTTGGTCCGACCAAATAGGAAATTGTTGCCACTCCCAAGACGCGTACCATGTCACGAAATGTGTAAGCGAATTATTCAGTTTTTTAGCTCCTCAGGGGATGACACTTGTTATATATCAAATGACGTAACATTCAGTATTGCAGAATTACAAAATAAACTTTAATGTATACTGTATAAGGAAAAATTTCGCCTGCAGATAGGCTAGAAGATATTATGCTAAAAAATAAATATAGTTGCCTTGTTTTTACTCTTGCGGTGGGATTCGAGGAGCTTTTGTTAAATGTTCAGTCTGTTCAAAATGACGAAATGGAAAAAATCCTGCCTCGATTAGGGGTTCACAGAAAAAGTATTCGGTGTTTCATTTGAATTTTATTTACGATGTATATTTTGTGAGTTTATAGGTGATTGGAAAATTGAGAACAATTACAGCAGTCGACCTTAATCACAGATATCTGAATAATATCCTTTATTTTCAAGAAATAGAACATTATGTGTAGAAGAGATGGAATAAGAATAGGTACCTACAATTTACTTGTGGATGTCGTAAAAGATGACTAAGCGATATAATATGCATATAACATCTATATAAAATTAGGAAAACTCGAAATAAAACCCTCTGATAACACATCTAACCAGCGTGTTATAATAGGTTAACTTCCCTCGCTTAGTGCGACGTTCGAGCCCAGCAGTGGGACATCTATAGACTAATATAATGAGAATATCTAGAAGGATATGTAGGGTATGAAAGCACTGTTGCGTTAAACGTTTAACGCTCCTGGGGAAAGAGACAGATTGAAAGTGAATGCGTGGCACTCGAACGCATGCGCCATACCTACCTGTTACAGCGCGGTTAACAATGAGTAGCGTCCAATATTTTTATCATTTTTGAAGTGAAACTTCTTTAGAATCGTAGTGATTTCAAACCGGATGTAACGGAAAAAACGACAGGTAAGAGACACAAATACAAAAATGTGTAGGAAGAAGCCGGCGAGACAATGAGATAAAGGATAGAGGATGAAGAATGGCGGATGAAGGATGGAGGATGAACGATGAAGGATGAAGGATGAAGGATGAAGGATTAAGGATAAAGGATAGAGGATGAAGGATGAAGGATGAATGATGAAGGATGGAGGATGGAGGATGAAGGATGAAGGACGGAGGATAAAGGATGGAGGAAGAAGGATGAAGGATGGAGGACAAGGGATGAAGGATGGAGGACAAGGGATGAAGGATGGGGGACGGAGTATGGAGGACGGAGGCTGGAGGACGGAGGATGAAGGTTGAAGGATAAAAGATAAAGGAGTTTCACTTCTGATATGCGTACTTTGTACACACTCTTTTTTTTTATTTTTTATCTCTTTTTTTTATGTTAACAAAAAACACGTGGCACCAAAGAAGTTTTATTTCTGACATGCGTACTTTGTACGCACGCTCTATTTCTCTTATCATGTTTTTTCTTGTGGTTTCTCTATTCCGTGTGGTGACGGAGTAAGAAAACAATTCACCGCCCTCTATCTTACCCGTGGTTGATCGTACGAGACGACTAAGGGATATAAAACGCATATAACGTCTAAGCGAGAGAAGGAAAACTCGAAATAAAACCCTATATCAACACGTCTGACCAGCGTGGTATAGTAGGTCAATTACCCTTCCATTATGGAGGAGGCCTGAGCCCAACAGTGGGACGTATGTGGGCTGAGATGATGATGATGATGTTTTTTCTATTATTCTACCATCGACCGACGTCCTCCCCTAGGGGGGGACGTCGATCGATTGGAGGGTACCCCAAATAGAGGGGTATTCCGTCGGGCCGACCACTGATGACAAGTAACCCTGCTCCGGTGGTCGGCCCAACGACGAAGGCGACGTGGTGTTCGGGCGGGTTGCGGGTGTGCGTGCTTACGCCCTTCTGTCGCCCTGGACGGAGTGATGCGAGGAGTGCGCCGTCTGCAGCCCACCCCCAAAAAAAAAAGGCTCCAACTAAGTACTTAATAAAAGGGAAAACCTACTGTACCACAATGGTCCTCGTAGTGACGGAGTAAGAATACAATTCACCATCCCCCCTGATTTCAGTACAAAATTTTGAAACTCTAGTTAAAATAATCTCAAAAAAATAGCATCACATCTAAAACATATGTCTACAAAATACGTCTGCCATGTTCCTCACGTGGAACAAAATGATCCACTTATCCCGTCTACAATAAAATGTTATATTTCATACAGCGTTAGCACAAATCGTGGTCATGATTTTTTTAGCTTTTTACACATAAAACAAAGATGTGTTTTGTGATCTAATGAAATAATATTATACAATTTCGGGTAAACAACCTTAGAAGATCTGAAGAACCTCTGCTTTTTAGTAGAATAATTAACTAAATTGATAGTTACACTCTGAAAACATGCGTAAAGTAGACAATATTTTTATCTCGGGCAAAAAACTAATGTATTTATTAGGAGACTTTAATTATTCTGAACAAAAAAAAAACGATTTCAATTGTTTTCTCATAGTCAGAACTGGAAAAAATACATTCAAATTCAACCTAGTTTTTAATTGATTTAAAAAAAAGGAGATTCTCAATTGGACTGTTTTTTTCTTCACTTTGTTAAACTTTTGACTAGGTGCACCATTTGTGATGATTTTTATTTGAAAGCTGATGCTTCCCCTGTGGTTCGTTTACGATTTGGTCCAGCTCTGAAATGGTAACTATTCATGAGAAAACCATATTAAGTCTTGAAGTTGTTCTTGTTTGTTAAAATTATATTTGATTAAATATTGTAAAGTACTTATTACTCCAAAATTTTTGTTAACATAGGTATTAATACTGATTTCAACTAAAACTTCATTACCATTAGCATTAACTCTCAGCTCATAAACGAGCCTGGAGTAACAGTAGGAGGGAAATTATACCACGCTGGTCAGCCGTGTTGGTATAACGTTTCCTTTCAAGTTTTCCTTCTCTTACATATATGGTATATGCATATTTAATCATTCAATTTAAAAATTAATAAGACTAAAGCTTAACAGTAAAATATTACATACAAATTTAATGTAAATTCAGATATTTTTTAAGGAAAGTTAAAATTTCTATAGTTTGGCATTTCAAATTTATATCTAGGGAACTAAATAATATTTAAGAAATTAAAAAAGGTTAGGTATTTGTTATTTATAAGTATTATATGAAGAATACAATTTACCACCCCCTATCTTGTCCGTGGTTATCGTAAAAGGCGACTAAGGGATATAATATATAAATAAAATATATACAAGAAAAGGAAAACTCGAAACAAAACGCTATGCCAACACGTCTAACCAACGTGGTACGGTAGATTAATTTCCCTGAGGCTCAACAGTGGGATATGGGCTGAGACGAGGTGATTGTGTTATATACTTTCTCTCATCTCTACTAAAGTAGGTGAGAGAGAGAGAGAGAGTATAGTACCTACAACTATATTTAATTTTTGATGACTGTGATTCATCAACATCTTTAATACGTTCAAGTTACAAGACGTTCAATTAATAAAATTGTCAATAAAATATTTACACTTCATAAAATAATATTAAATCTCGAATTTTCATATTCAAATGTTGACGCAATTTTAAATCCATCGCGTCCTTAATATTTGCTGCTAATCATAAATCGTTTTAACATCTTATCTCGACTGTCTGAAACCCTAAAAGATTCTTATACCAAAGGTTTCCGTAAATTCGCCACTAAAATCTGGATCCTCATACGACATATCGAAATTGTGACAGAGCAATGTGTAAGATAGAGATAGTAGAATAAACGAGTCGAGTACGAAAGAGAGAGACTTACCTTTTGGTAGGTCATATTGATCTTTCACCCGCCATTTTAGACCCAGCCATTTTCGCTTCGGGCGTCACATGTATACTTAGAGATCGGCGCGCTGAAAAAAAAGCAGAATCCTTTTATTCGCCTGTCATTTCATGTTTAATGAAATATTCCACAAAAACGGGAGATGAAGGTAGAATTTGATGTACAAAAATTAGCATTTTTGATGTTGTGAAAATGAAGATCCGTCTGGTTTTGTGGCGTATAGCTTCAATTTACATAATGTTAAATTAAAACACAACGTAGGAACCCCATTATTCTCTGATTAATAACTTTATGATTATTTTATTCTGTTATGATATTATCATATCTGGAAGGTAATGTGCTAATCACAGCTCATATATATCCCACTGCTGGGCTTCAGCTTCCTCCACAATAGAAAGGAAATTAACCTCAAGCAAATCAAGCCGGTCAGACTTGTTAGTATAGATTTTTATTCCGATTTTTTTTCTTTTGGGTGTGTTATCTGCATATTGTATCTTAATTGTGTTTTACGATACCCAAGGACAAGAAAGGAGGTGCTAAATTGTATTCTTATTCCATTATCATACGGAAATATGTCTTTAAACAAGTAATATAAAGGAATGTCATGAAATGTTTAATTATAATTATTTAACCCGCCCTTTTTTTTTTGAGGTTGATTACGGTACGCACGCTCCTCGCACCACTCCGTCCGGGGCGACAGAGGGGCGTAAGCACGCACACCCGTAACCCACCCGTGACACGTCGCCTTCGTCGTTGGATTGACCAGCGGACCAGGGTGACTTGACGTCAGTGGTCATTTAACCCGCCCTTGCTGCCCTTCGGATCCCGCCACATTTTAAATCTGCTATATTTCCTAAGATATGGCCTCAAGTTTGAATCCCGGACCAGGCAATATTTTATAGAGTTTTTTGGAGAGGAAAAATAGCCTCCAAGTTACTCCTTATATAGACAGATACCTTGTAGTAAAATATTATTAAAATTGATCCAGCCGTTTTCAAGATACGGAACAAACAGAGAGAAAAACAAAACATTTTTAATCCTTTTTAACCCAGAAATATACCGTGCAAATAACCGTATGAGCATTAAAAAACCTACTATTTTGGCGTAACTAATTTTGACACTTCAATTTTATTTATATCTACAGACAAATATCTAATATTTAAAGTCGAATAAACTTCATTGAATAAAATATAATGGCAATATTAAACTGTAGGCCTGAAGCCCTCCCTTGGGAGTCTAGAACTCCGAACATAAGCAATTTTATATTCTTGAACAGGAAAAACTGTCTACAATGTTGAGATTTATGAAAATGTTATACTTTTGTTAAAAAGAGCTATGACATTAATCTCTCGCGAATAGAAACGGAAACGTGTATTGACGAAGTTCGAAATTTGTTTGCCAGTAAAACAGAGTATATTTTAAAAATTAAAATATGATTAAAGTTTAGATTTATTTATTCACATAAAACCTTATACATGAGAAAATTTTATAACATATTACCTTCCTTTTTACTTTACTAATATTATAAACGCGAAAGTTTGTGAGTGTGTGAAAATGTGAAGATGCTCATTGTTCTTTCACGCAAAAACTGCTGAATAGATTATGATGAAACTTCACAATGATATTTGTTATTATATATAATTATAGGCTATAATTTATCCCGATATTCCCAGGAGAAGAGGAACTGCGGGTAAAACCGCAGGGCGCTGCTAGTATTTTTATATTTTTAGTAAACACACAAACACACCTTTCCGTGTGGTGACGGAGTAAGAACACAATTCACCACCCCATCACCTGCCTGTGGGCGTCGTAAAAAGGGACTAAGGAATTTTTTATGCATATAACATCTATGCAAGAGAAGGAAAACTCAAAATAAATCCCTATACCAACCCGCTTGGCCAATGTGAGTAGGTCAATTTCCCTCCCAATATGGAGGAGAGAATATTTTAAAAATTAAAATATGGTTAAACTTTAGATTTATTTAATCACATAAATTGTTAATATCTGGTTGACCGAGCTTCGCTCGGAATATTTTTGTCGAATTTATTTAAAAAATAAATAATGAAATTATATAAAAAATTACAAAAAGAGAATAATAATAACACCGAGATTCGAACTGACGCTGTTTGAATGCCAAAAAAAACCAAAATTAGAACCGGTCATTGTATTATTTTGTTAAAAACACGGACAAAACAACATTTTCTATAAATAAAACCTAGCTAGATCGATTTTTTGGACCCGAAACCTCTAATATGCCAAGTTTCAACAAAATCGTTGGAGCCGTTTCCGAGATCCTGAATATATATATACAAGAATTGCTCGTTTAAAGATATAAGATACAATCATTTACACGAGAAAATAATAAATATCACTTTATTTTTATATGTATTGTTAGTAAGAACAAACACGTATCCGTGTCGTGACGGAGTAAGAATACAATTCACCACCCCCTCACTTGTCCGAGGGTGTCGTAAATATTTAATCGATCACACATTCATTCATTATTTCAGCACATACCTATAAATGTCACTATTAGGCTTTTTTTTTTTTGGGTGGGCTGCGGTCGGTGCACTCCTCGCACCACTCCGTCCGGGGCGACAGAGGGGCGTAAGCACACACACCCGCAACCCAGCCGAACACCACGTCGCCTTCGTCGTTGGGCCGACCACCGGAGCAGGGTTACTTGTCATGAGTGGTCGGCCCGACGGAATACCCCCTATTTGGGGTACCCTCTCATCGACCGACGTCCCCCTCTCGAGGAGGACGTCGGTCTTTCCTCACGCGGTCGGCCTCTCGGCGGGTGACGGACTAACTCCCCGGTCACGTCACCCGCGGCCTCGGTTAAGGCGGCATGACGCGCGGATAGTCGCGCCTGCGCCGCCCCAGCCGCCGCCGGCGGGTCACTTCGTCGAGGCTGCGCGCCTCGCGCGCGCGACCTGTCACCTCCTTCTGCAAGATCACTGCTTCGCAGAAGGCTGCAATCACTATTAGGCTCGCTACTCCTCCACTATGGAAGGTAAATTAATATACTATACCACGTTGATCAAACAAGTCGGTATAGGGTATTATTTCGAGTTTTCCTTCTCTTGCATATGTTATCTGCGTGTTGTATTCTCATTGTCTTGTTGTAAGACGCCCAAGGCCAAAATAGAGGGCAGTGAATTATATTCTTACCCCGTCATTACACAGAATCTTATCATTAATTTTTTTTTATTTTCTTTGGCAATTTTTTTATCTATAATACTCTTGTAAATACCAGCAATCATTATAAATCTTGGCATTTAACTATTACATTAAAACACGACAATTATGATTGATTTATTAATTGATTTATTTTATTATGCCATATTCAAATGTCTCTTCTGTGCGGTAACGGAATAAGAATACAATTAACCACTCCACTCTCTCTTGCCTATGGGTGTTGTAAAGGACGACTAGGGGATATAATATCGGGTCGACCACTGAATTCAATGAATTCTGCGCCGGTGGTCAACCCAAAGACGAAGGCGGTGTGCTATACGGGTGGATTACGGGTGTGCGTGCTTACGCCCCTTTGTCGCCCCGGACGGAGTGGTGCAAGGAGTGCGCCGACCGTAACCCACCCCAAAAAATAAAAAATATAGGGTTCTTTCAAATTCAGCCACTGGCAAGAAAAGGGGTGGTAAATAGCTTTTTTACATCGTCACTTCGTTCTATACAAGAGAAGGAAAACTCGAAACAAAACCCTATGGTATAGGGTTTTGTTTCGAGTTTTCCGGTATTGCCAATATATAATATAATAAGATATCTTTAATCTGAACAATATAACACACACACACTAGGTATAATATAGATTAAGATAGTTCACTACGCTGTCGCATTGGGCTTGTTGCCTGTAATGATAGATGTAAGTTTTATAGTAAATAAATAAATAAATATGAATCATCTCATACCCATACACGAGTCCCTCTGCTGGGCTCTGGCCTCCTCCGCTATGGGAGTAAAGTTAGCTATTATAACCACGCTGGCTAGACGTGTGGGCGTTTACACGGAATAAACGGGCAGACAGACATACAAAAGAAAATTAAAGTGATTTTAGGTCATATAAAATGGGTGGATGGATCGGGGATTAGTTCGCCACCTGTAGGGAGGCTGACCGCGTGAGGGCGACGCTCCGGCAACACTATCTTGTTACCAGGGTGTCGAAAGGGACGGTACCCAAAAGGTTAACCCGCCGGGCCGGCCACGGAAGTCAAGGATCGTTACCAGTGGTCGGCCCAATGGCAATGGCAAGGGAATGCGGTAAGTTATGGGGTCGCACGCCGCTCATCTGTCGCCCTGGACAGATTGGGTGTCTAGACCATAGACTACTCCCTAGCCGAGTCTGCGGGGGGAGGGGCTGACTGGACCGGGGATTTAGTCCGTCACCCGCCGAGAGGCCGACCGCGCGACGACGACCGATGTCCCCGAAGGTGGGGAGGCGTCGAGAGGAGAGAGTACTCCGCAGGGGTCGGCCCGACCACTGATGCCAAGTTAATCTGCACCGGTGATCCCCTCTGTCGCCCCGGACGGAGCAAGGCGGAGGGTGCGCTGTCCGTAGCCCACCCAAAAAAAAAAACAATTGACTACTAAAAAAGAAACAAGGAAAAAAGGTATCATATAAAAAATCGTGTGCACGAAGAAACGTATAATTTTGCCGTTAGAAACGGACATTCCAATTTTATTTATTTTTATACATGTAGTACAATTAAAATAATAAGACTTCATTTAAAGAAGATATTTTGCTTTTACTATAATTACGTATATTTTCTTACGAGACACTCGGCTCCCTCTACATAATTCAGTTAATTCCTACGCTACGTCGGAAACACTCGAAAATATCCGAATATTTATCTTCAAAGAGGGTTATTAAGCTGGATTTCATCGCTACTAACAGCGAATTTAGAGAAAAGGCAACCATATTGCATTAATAGAATTTATTATAATAATATATGTGTTTCCGTGTGATTTTAGATCATGGTATTAAAAATTACGATACAGTTTCATTCATCATCTCAGCTCATATACGTCCCACTGTTGGACTCGAGCCTCCTCCACAATAGGAGGGAAATTAACCTACTATACCGCGCTGATCAAACGTGTAGATATAGGTTTTGTTTTCGAGTTTTCCGTCTCTTGCATCGAAGTTTTGCATATATTTAATCCCTTAGTCGTCCATTACGACACCCACGGGGAAAACAGGGGCTGCTGAATTGTATTCTTACTCCGTCACCACACGGAAAATATTTTATTTAATGTCAAATATTTTACGTTGAACATAACTGTAGTGATTTTGACTTAAAGAAAAATTCCGAATCACTTTCGAATTCCTTAAAAAACGCTTAAAAATTTTATTTGAATTTAAATATTTGTATTAATTTCTTTTAGTAAAAGAAAGTAGATGTCACATTTCTTTACAACATCCACAAGCAAGATATTGCCAAATTGTATTCTTATATCTTTAAACGAGCAATTCTTGTATATATGTATAATATCTGGTTAACCGGTCTGGTCTGGTATTTTTTTTTTGTATTTTTGCCGAGCTTATTTAGATATAAATATTAATAAAAATATAATGATGAAATAATGAAAAAATATAAAAAAATACAAAAAAAAAGAATAATAATAACACCGAGATTCGATCCCAGGATCTCGGAAACGGCTCCAACGATTTTGATGAAATTTGGCATACTAGAAGTTTTGGGGCCAAAAAATTGATCTAGCTAAGTTTTATTTATAGAAAATGTTGTTTTGTCGGTGTTTTTAGCTAATCAATACAATGACATATAATGTTATTGACATTCTCTGAATAGGAATTCAAATTTCGCTGTTGCTGTCAAGACTGACAATAGCTCAGTTGGGTAGTTGTCCAGTTTTATTTTTGTTTTGTTTTGGCATTCAAACAGCGTGGGATCGGATCTCGGTGTTCTTATTATTCTCTTTTTGTAATTTTTTTTACTCCTTTTTTACTTTTTATTCATATACATATATCTAAATAAGATCGTCAAAAATACAAAAAAAAAAAAATATACCGATCGAAACTCGATCAACCAAGTATGATTTACTTATACTATCTAATATTGAAACAAATTTAGACTACCAAGCATAGTGTTACGAATAAGCTATTTAGAGTGAATTTTGCGATAATGTAGTGCTATTACAAAGAATTATAACCAACGATACGCAGTTTCCAATTTGTGGTAGCATCGAAGCCAGCCGCTGTGACAATTAGGCTTGATTTAGCACCACTAATAAACATAACGCCCGATACTATCCGATATGTAACTACATAGATACGTGAGGGAAATAGTAAACACAATAATTAGCTATTAGAACTATTTAATGAGTAATATTAATCAATTTTATGATTATACTAGCAACCCGCCCTCGCTTTGCATCGATTTCAGTCGGTTTATTCGCGTAGTTCCTGTTCCCGTAGGAATACGGGGATAAAATATTGGCTGTGTTATTCTCTGATATTATAGCTTTCTATCGGTAAAAGAATTTTTGAAATCGGTTGAGTGGTTTAAGCGTAAAAACTTAACAAACAAACTTACTTTTGTATTTATAATATTAGTAAGGATTAAGGATTTCCGTGTGGTGACGGAGTAAGAATACAATTTACCACTCCCTATCTTGCCCGTGGATGTCGTAAAAGATGACTAAGGGATATAATATGCACATAAGAACTGTGCAAGAGAAGGAAAACTCGAAATGAAATCCTATACCAACATGTCTGACCAGCATGTGGGTCAATTTCCCTCCCATTATGGAGGAGGCCCGAGCCCAATAGTAGGACGTATGTAGGCTGCGATGATGAAGGATGTTCAGTGTGGTGACGGAGTAAGAATATAATTCACCACTCCTTACCCGTTCATTCATTCATCTCAGCCCATATACGTCCCACTCTTGGGCTCGGGCCTCCTCCACAGTGGGAGGGAAATTGACCTACTATTTTAAGCTGGTCAGACGTGTTGGAATAGGACTTTATTTCGAGTTGCCTACTCTTGCATCGATGTTGTTTGCATGTAATCCTTAGTCGTCTTTAACAACACCCACGGGCGAGATAGGTGGATTATCTCTTACTTGTGGGTGTCGAGATGGAGGCTCGAGCCCAACAGTGTGAATTGTGTGGGCTGACATGATGATGATTATTATATATATACAATAGTTGACCTTTACAACTTCGACTGCAGCACATAAGAGAGTGGGAGAGGGTGGGGTGTTATAGGCACATATAGGTAACGGGACGCAACGGAAGCTCTCAAAAGAATCAATTGAAATAGGAAAGAATGCAGAACGTTGTAGAATAACAGCGTTATCCACTTTTATAGTAGAAGTCTCAATATTATTCTGAGCATCTATCCTATGGGTGACTGTACACACTCGATGAGAGCCTCTCGCCGAGAGTTTCGTCCAAGAGGTTCTAAGCGAGAGCACGCCCTGTACACACTCGTTATGCTAGTTGCATTATTAATACCCGAGACAATGGACGTAGAAACTGCTGCTGCTATTTGTCTTTGTGCCGTGCCGTAAGCTATTATAATTATTTAAACATTTACTATAAAAAGAAATTTCCTAAGCCATGAAGAAAAAGATGGTGGATGATTGTTATGCATCGTGTACTGATAAACACTGTCAGCGGACAACTAAAAGATTGAGTGTGTACATGCTCCGTCTCCTTTTCCTAGCGAGACTTAACGAGACCCTTTGACGAGGGCGCAAAAAACTGGCAGGTGACCGAGACTAACCGAGGTGAGAACGATAGCGCGAGACTAAACGAGAGTACCATGTACATTCTCGCTCTCGGGGTGTCTCGTCGAGTGTGTACAGCCGCCATAATGATTTCTGATTTATACACGAGTATAACACATTGAAAATAAAACTTCGGATTTTATTGCGTTTGTATTTGATATTTGAATTATCCGACGTTTCGAACACCGCAGCGTTCATGGTCACGGACGGACTAAAATGTCATAAAATGATTGTGATGTACAGTAAATGATTGTGAATGATGATGTATTCCTGTATATTCCTATGTATTCTCTTTTCTTTTTTAATCATATGCCTTTCTCGACACATGTACCTACCTATTATTATCTCTGCACTGCATATGGTTGACTGGTAGAGAATGCCTCTAGCATTAAGTCCGCCATTGTACTCAATACATGTAATTTAATAAATAAAAAAAATAAATAAAATATGCAAAACACCAGTGGCGACCCCTTTGCAAAAGAGGAAAAGGATCCTCTTTTGCAAAGGGGACGCCATTGTTGATATTTTTTTTTTTGTTTTTTTTTATGTTATTGTTCTTATATTCTAAATATAATGATATTGTTCTTGTAATGTGTCCCCCCTTTTTTTTCAGGGGTGGCCTACGGTCGGCGCACCCATGGCCCGGCTCCGTCCGAGGTGACAGAGGGGCGTAAGCACACACACCCGTAACCCACCCGCGACACGTCGCTTTCGTCGTTGGGCCGACTACCGGTGCAGAGTGACTTGTCGTCAGTGGTCGGCCCGACAGAAATGTGTCCCTCCTACAAAGCAGTAGTAAATTGTTTTCTGTCTTTCATTCGATTCTTCAACATTTTTTTATGCTCCGCTTTTATTTGCCATATCGTGATGTTAATGATAAATAAGTTCTAATGATAAATGATTTTTGATTGTCCTACGTTTCGAACAGTTTGCAGCATTCATGTTCACAGGTGAACTATGCCTGAGATGATTGTCAGGTAGATAATTATAAATGTCTGTAATAACGATGACTTGTACGACGTGAGACATCTTAGTTCGCCTGTGACCATGAATGTTGAAAAGTGATCGAAACGTCGGGCAATCAAAAATCAAATACATACATACATAAAATACAAATACATACATAAAAACCGTAAAGTAGTTTTATTTAAAATGTATAATACTCGCGTAAACATCAGAAATCATAATGATAAATGAGTTGTGATCTAACCCAAAAAAAATCTTTCAATTCGGTTTAATAGTTTCTGAGATTAACGTGTTCAACCAAACAAATTATTTAGCTTTATAATATTAGTAGTAATAACCAATTTAATACCATATTAGTATAGATTATATGTAATTTGCTGTTGCAGTCGCGATAACGAATATTATCAACCCTTACATTGCTTGGGGGTGTCTTAAATGACCATCAAGACCTTTACATAGACCTACAACAGCTCCATTTCATACCGTCCGGTCAATAATTACATTCTCAAGGAGAGTTGATGTCTACTGCCTATTGGAAGTAGAATCATCAATAGCGGAAGATGATTCGCTTTTTTCGATCCGACCACGAGAGACTATGAAAGCCAAGTAATGCTTACGAGTATGGTGCTCCTTTTAAACCATGTTAAATGAGTCGTGTTAAATCGTTGTTTATTACAGAAATATAAACATGAAGATAGTACCTATGGCTAACAACTAGGTCAAAAAAAATGAAGATAGTACTTTGTTATTAGTATTTCAAAGAATCATGGCGGTTCAGTAGAACACAGAAACTTATAGTATCTAATAGACAAACAAAATCTATAAAATCATAATTTATAATTTTATCGTAATTATCTTATAGGTATAGAGTTCTTGTGTACCTGTGTATGTCACTGAACTCCTCCAAAACGGCTGGATCGATGTTGATGAATATTTTTGTGTGTGTTCAGTGGGATTCCAGAATGGTTGAGACTCACAATTGGACTCGATAGGTGGCGCTGCGATCGATTTGAAGAATTCCTTTTATTTTATTTGAACAGAATAACGTCAGCTAGTTTATATATAAAATCCTAATAATTAGATGGTTTAGCAAACAAGGCATGATTTTTACACTCGATAATACCACAAAAATGTTAATATTGTTGTTAATTTTAAACTTAAATTACTTTTACTTTAATAGTACCAGGATAAATATAATATAATGATTTTAATTTCAAACTAATTCATTCGTTTTACTCTAAAAGTACCTGATTAAATATAATAAGTATAAAGTCATATTTATAAAGATGGATAATGTGGTGACGAAGTAAGAATACATTTCACCACCGCCTCTCTTGCCTGTCAATGTCGTAAAAAATTACTAAGGGATATAATAACCGTCACTGGCATAGGAGTCCTGTTGGCAGTGTCCCTGGACATCGCCAACGCCTTCAACAGTCTGCCATTCAGCTGCATCAGGGAGGGGCTGAGGTATCACGGGGTGCCCGTGTACCTCAGGAGGCTGGTGGCATACTACTTGGAGGGGCGCAGCGTTCTCTACGTTGACCGAGTAGGGGACGTTGTGCGAACGCCCATGACGTGCGGTGTCCCGCAGGGGTCGGTTCTGGGTCCGACACTGTGGAACATCGGCTACGACTGGGCGTTGAGAGGAAGCCTCCCACCAGCCTCCCGGGCTGGGCGTAATTTGCTACGCCGACGATACACTCGTCACAGCCCGGGGTGGGACGCTGATGGGATGCTCGTCAGCGTCAGGAACTGGGACGCGGTCGCCGCCTTCTGTGAGGCCGTAATCTCACGGAAGGAGGCGGCGGATCTTGTGCGAGTAGAGCTCCTATTCGGCGACACGTTCCGCCACCGGCGACTCGGGCGGCGCAGGCGCGAGTATCTGCGCCTAATGTCGCCCTAGCCGAGGCCGCGGGTGATCGGACCGGGGAATTGTCCATCACCCGCAGAGAGGCTGACCGCGCGACGGCGACCGACGTCCCAGGACGTCGAGAGGTGAGGTTGCCTGAAAGGGTATTCCGTCAGGCCGACTACTGACGACAAGTCACATCTGCTCCGGTGGTCGGCCCAACAACGAGGTGACGTGGGTACGGGTGGGTTATGGGCCCGCGCGCCGTCCTTTCATCGCCCCGGACGATTGAACTGCGCGTGCGCTTACCATAGCCCACCCATAAAAAAAAAATAAAACAAAAAAAAAAAGGGATGTAATAAGCATATAATATCTATGCAGAAGAAGGAAAACTTAAACCAACACTATGCCAACACGTCTGACCAGTGCGGTTTAGTAGGTTAATTTACCTTCTTTTTGTGAATGAAGCCAGAGCCCAACATTGGGACTTATGTGGACTGAGATGAAGGTGATGATGAAGATTTATAAAGAAACTAGCAACCTGCCCTCGCTTCGCTTCAGTTTCAGTCGTCTTATACGCGTAGTTCCTGTTCCCGTGGGAATACCGGGATAAAATATAGCCTATGTTACTACTCCCTATTATTATAGCTTTCCATTGGTAAAAGAATTTTTAAAATCGGTGGTTGTAGCGTGAAAGCGTAACAAGCAAACAATCAAACTTACTTTCGCATTTATAATATTACTAGAAACCCGCCCTCGCTTCGCTTCGGTTTCAGTCGGTTTACCCGCGTGGTGCCCGTTCCCGTGGGAATACCGGGACAAAGTATAGCCTATATTACTCCTTGATCTTAAGTATAGCTTTTCATTGGTGACAGAATTTTTGAAATCGGTTCGATAAACCAGCGAGAGCGTGAAAGCGTAACAAACGTAGTAAGGATGTCCCATTTTATCTATACCAATAAATAAAATTGGAGTGTCTGTTTGTAATGTCAAAATAATAGGCTTTTTTCATGCTCACACGGTTATTTGGACGATACCTATGCCTAAAAATCACTTTATATTTTTTTTGTCTGTCTGTCTGTTTGTTCCGGGTAATCTTCAAAACGGCTGGACCAATTTCAAAAATTCTTTCACCAATGGAAAGCTATAATATCAGGGAGTAACATAGGCTATATTTTATCTCGGTATTTCCACGGGAACGGGAACTACGGGGATAAGGCGACAGAAACCGAAGCGAAGCGAGTGTAGGTTGCTAGTATTAAATATAAGTACGAAAACTAAGGTTATGTAGACACTTATGTTTTATAGCGGGTATATTCACTACTGTAAACATTTATATAATTACAGAACAACTAAAACGCGTAAAAGTAACATTATTTGTTGAAGTTTAGTTTCAGATCGTTGAGTACAAACACTAAAAAAGGTATAAAGGTTAAACATTATTCTCGCCATACAACCATTTTATTAAGAACTATGGATTAACGTATAACCACCCCGAATTTACATTTAAATTTTATTATTCCAGAGAGGAAGGGTAGATTTTGTTAAATTTGGCGAGATAGAATTCACGCTGGCTAGTAGCATAGGGATGCGCCCCTCGGATAATTGTCGCTGGCAATGGGGACAATGACCCAAGAATATTGTTGGGGTATTTAGTATCACGTGTGTTATAACCGAGGTTGTTAGCAATTTGTATACTACGTACATAATAACTCGTTATTATTATCTATGGATAATATGGATTAACATGATAGTACAAAAGAGGTTTAATCTTATATCTTTAAACGAGCAATTCTTGTATATATATATATATATATATATATATATATATATATATATATATATATATATATATATATATATATTCAGGATCTCGGAAACGGCTCCAACGATTTTGTTGAAACTTGGCATGCTAGAGATTTCGGGTCCAAAAAATTGATCTAGCTAGGTTTTATTTATAGAAAATGTTGTTTTGTCCGTGTTTTTAGCAAAACAAACAATGACATTAAATTTTAAAAGAATATGAATTCAAATTTCGTTGTCAACGTCATGAGTTACGATAGCACAGGTGGGAAGTTGACAGGTTCTAATTTTGATTTTGTTGACATTCAAACAGCGTCGGTTCGAATCTCGGTGTTATTATTATACTCTTTTTGTAATTTTTTTATATATTTATCATTATTTATTTTTTATTAATATATATCTAAATCATCATCATCTTGCTCTTATCCCAATTACTTGGGGTCGCCGCAATATGTCATCTGTTTTGACATATTGCAAAAAGTTTCGGCAATGACTTTTATGACCGGCCGCCTGCCTGACGTCAACCCTCCTTGGGAATGTAATCGTTGACCCAAATGGTACCAGATGGAGTTGGTCCGGGTCAATCTAAGGCTCTTAGTCGTCTTTTACGACACCCACGAGCAAAGCAAGGGTTGGTAGTATTCGAAGCCGCTACCACACAGCAATATATATCTAAATAAATTCGATAAAAATATTCCGAGCGAAGCTCGGTCAACCAGATACAATAATTTATATTAAGTAAAATTGAAATATTTTAATAACTGCCGACACTAACTAAAATAATTAAAACAAGTACAGTGGACCCGCGGTAATCCAGCCCCTATTTAATCCGGCGCCCCTTGTAATCCGATACATCTATTATTATTGAAAAAAATTTCGTCAATTTTTGTTTATGTAAGTAATGTATGATTGAACAGGTTACAACTTGTACGCGCCATCACTATTGTGCTTTTGTTTTGATCCGATTGTTTAGTTAGAAATTAGAATTTGACTACATGTAACAGCGGTACGACCTAGCGTACATTGATAGTTTAGTTTCATCTCATCATCATCATCTCAACCCATATATGTCCCACTGTTGGGCTCGGGCCTCCTCCATAATGGAAGGGTAATTGACCTATTATACCACGCTGGTCAGACGTGTTGATATAGGGTTTTATTTCAAGTTTTCCTTCTCTCGCATAGATATTATATGCGTTTTATATCCCTTAGTCGTCTCGTACGATCACCCACGGGTAAGATAGGGGGTGGTGAATTGTATTCTTATTCCGTCACCACACGGAAAGTTTAGTTTAGTTTATTCATTGTATATTACGTATACATAACTGTCGGATTATAAGGTACTCTTCTATAAAAGAGCCGAACTATAAGGGGTCTTAGACAGTACTCTATAATCTGACAAATTCGATAGTTCGACACTGCCGTGCAAAACGTTTATCAGACTACCGAGGGTCCACTGTATTACGTTCTCTTCAACAGAAATTATCAATTAATTTTCATTTAACGATTATACTGGCACGCGTGAAGCACTTAATCGAGTAATTATTCGCCATTACATCATTTTGGTAAAGAGCTGACACTCTTACACTGTTACCAATATTAACGAAACAGCTAAGAACCACTGCAAGGAAACTGACTTTTAAGTGAAAAAAACTGCATTGAAACGGTCCATCCGTTTAAGAGCTACAATGTCACAAACAAACATCGACGTGAAACTTATAATACCACTCTTTTTGCGTTGAGGGTTAAATAAAACGAAAATTATATCACTCGTTGTTTGCGTTGTAACAGATTGAGGATCGAATAAGTAATCAATTATTCGTTTTTTTTCTGTTTTTCTTAGAACAGCATTAAGGATGAGTAGCACTGCAGTATCCGTATGATTACAAAGTAAGAATACAATTAACTAACCTCTAATTCAAATTCAAATTATTTATTATGCATAAACCCCGAGAGGGCACTTACATATTGTCAGGTTTACAATTTCCAAAAAAAATATACTACCACTGGATCGGCACGCGACCGCTACTGAGAAGATCCGGCAAGAAACTCAGCGGAACTCTCTCTTGCCTGTGGGTGTCGTAAAAGACGACTAAGGAAAATATGCGGTAACATCTATGCAAGACCATTGACGACAAGTCACATCTGCTCCGGTGGTCGGCCCAACAACTAGGTGACGTGGGTACGGGTGGGTTATGGTCCCGCGCGCCGTCCTTTCATCGCCCCGGACGGACTGGACCGCGCGTGCGCTTACCATAGCCCACCCATAAAAAAAAAAAAACATCTATGCAAAGGAAGGAAAAATCTATAGGGATTTTCCTCTAATCCACATCTGACCTGCGTAGTAGGTCAATTGTTCCATTTTGTGGAGGAGGCCTGAGCCCAACAGTGGGACTTATATAGGCTACGATAAAGGGTGAGTAGGTATAACCACAAGAGAAGAAAATCTAAAAGACAATACTACGCTGGACAGCGTTATTCTCCCTTTGTGGAACCCTACAGGCTAGTAGTAAGAGATTGGAAGACCTATATAATGAAAAGAATTTGCCTGTCTTTAATATACCCACTTGTTTTAGCATGGTCAGTTTTAACTTTCTGTATATTCTATATGAATCATTCCAGTTCAATCTGTTTATGTTATAAAAGATTTTACGTGGCAACAATTACTAGCGTTGCTCGAGAATACCTGTTGGTACAATTTTGGTGTCATCTATCTGATCTCCAGATCATGACACCAAGAGCTCTGATCTTAAATAGGGAGTTATAATGGTGGGAATATGTTTCGGAATTAGTAGCGTAATCGCAATGTAAATAGTGTCATTTTACGATATTTCATTTATCAAACAAAAATAGAGACGGGACAGTATGACCGCACAAATGGCGTATTGGTTAAGATACCGACTTGTGCCAGTGTCGTTGTTTAGATTTACACGCAGGACAATACTTTCCCTAGCCGAGGCCGCAGCTAACGTGACCGGGTATTTAGTCCGTCACCCGCAGGGAAGCTGACCGCGCGACGGTGACCAACGTCCCCAACGGGGAACGTCGTGAGGAGAGGGTACTCCCTCGCCGTATTCCGTCGGGTCTACCACAGAAGAGAAGGCACTCGACTCCGGTGGTCGGTCCAACGACGAAGGCGACGTGCTATGGGTGGGTTACGGTGCCGCGCGCCTCCCTTCTATCGCCCCGGCCGGAAAGGACAGCGGTGCGCTGACCGAAGCCCACCCCCCAAAAAATAAAGCCAATATTTTGTGCCGGGCTGGCCACGGAAGACAAGGAACTCTAAACTGGTGGTCGGCCCAATCGCGAAGGAAAGGAAATAGGATGGGTTATGGGGCCGCGCGCCGCCCTTTCGTCACTCAGGACGGAGTGGACGGCGTGTGCACTGACCCATAGCCTAACTAAAAAAAGGACAATACTTTGTGCGATTCACAAATTGCTGTTCTGAGTCTGGTTGTAATTTGTTTCCGATAAAATTATATGCTTGTGAAATCTCCAGCAATATAAGGACTATTTCCTTAGTGATGACTTAAAAAAACATGATGTTTAGGATTCGGGTTAAGTTTAAATATGACCTTCGATTACGTTTAGTCTACACTTAATCTCTATAACCCTCCTTAGGAATATAATCCATACTAATATTATAAATGCGAAAGTAAGGATGTTTGTTTGTTTGTAACGCTTTCACGCTTAAACCACCGAACCGATTTCAAAAATTCTTTCACCAATGGAAAGCTATAATATCAGGGAGTAACATAGGCTATATTTTATCCCGGTATTCCCACAGGAACGGGAACTACGCGGGTTTAAGCGACTGAAACCGAAGCGAAGCGAGGGCGGGTTGCTAGTCGTTAAATAAAACGGGACCATTTGCGCTTAGGTCATATCAGTGAGCCTTTAGTGAACTAAACTTTACTAAACCTACGAGTAATATTAATGTTGGTAGTATTTTTTGGCACTACACGTCAATTATTATGCAATGTTTAAAAGGAAAATAATTGTACTGCTTCGATGGCAAGCTTTATGCCCACCATAAAATTAACATGAAGCCGCATTTCAATCAAAGTATTTGTTAAAACAAATGAAATGCAGTAAACATTTACTCGTAAAAGTTGTACACTCTACAACGTATAAAAACGTGAAATGCTATCACAGAGAAAGTGATCTGTTTTATTGCAGATCCTTTACGAATTTCTAATCTACTCCTTTTGCCGATCAAGGAAGAATCATAAAATACGTTTAAGATTCCATATACCTTAATATACTAGTATTTACTTAGCTAAGGTCATTTTAACTTTATGTGCATGATGATACTTTGTAGTCAAATATGTACTAGTTACATAAAAAAAGCTCTTCTCCTTCAGCTAAGGTCATATACGTTTTGCTACTGTACATGGTACTTAATCATCTGAGCTCATATACGTCCCACTACTGGGCTCGAGCCAAACGAGAACAAAAATTGACCTTACTATACCATGTTTGTCAAACAGGTTCGTACAGGGTTTTGTTTCGAGTTTGTCTGCACTTGCATAAATGTTATATGCTTATTATACCTATCCCTCAGTCCTCAGTCGTCTTTTACGATAGCCATGGGCAAGATAGAAGAGTGGTGAATTGTATTCTTATTTTGTCACTACACGGAAAAGGGTACTTGTTTCTTTCGATTTTAAATAATATTTTTTGAGTTTTATAGCGTTTTTTTTATTGCAAACGGTGGCAACGAGCATGCAGCACACCTGATGGTAAGTGATACTGCCGCACATGGACCTTTGCAATACCAGGGACACAGCCAGGCCGTTGCCTACCATGAAGAAAATACTCTTCTTAAACCTCGTTTAAAGAAGGACATGTCATAGCGCTCGGGAAACACAGCCTTTATATTTAATTCTTGATTTCCCGACGGTTCGGATACTTTTCAGTGTTCATGGTGACGAAATGACTTCAGAGTCCTAAAGATAGTTTTATTTAAAATGTCTACTCGCTCGCGTATATATCAGAAATCACTTTTCTAGATGTGAGAATTTAACTTACTACAACACCAGCAGTAACAGCCAGACGAATAGCCAGGTTTCATTTCAAGTTTTTCTTTTCTTGCTACTTTTTAGATTTCAGCGGTAAATACGAAAAAGCACCTATTATACATATGATATTAACTACAAAAAAAAACAAATACTCACTATCAACTAGTTTCAATGGATGCCAGCTCGTTCTACGGTTATAATAATGAAAGTCAATACGGGATTTGCAGAGTATCAAGTTCTGCCAAGAATTCAGAACTTGGACGTTAACTGGGATATTTGCAGCATCTGTGTGTTCGGTATGGCCGAAAACGTTTTTAATATTAAGTTTGTGGTACATTTATCTACGTATGCATAATATTTTCTGACGCAAGTATTACACGTACGATATAAATAGATTTTTGCGAGTTTTATTGTTTTTCATTTTAGATTATAGAAGTGAAAATTTCAATATGTAGGTTTGGATGGGGATTAAATTCATGTAAGTTTTCATCGCCATTGTTACGTGATGAATTAACGCTAACACTACATCTGTAGCTATGTCTGTGCCGATAGATGTCAAAACAGATTATGTATTGTAAAAAGTTTTAATTTACGAATAATTGGAATCAAATAATTAATTTCAATTGCCAAAAGTAACAAGTGTTTGTTCATAGTTTTATGTTTTCACTTCTGTCGACAGGTTTGGGATAGGAAATTTCGTTTTCTATAATATTGGTTACCACCTATTTCAATGTGGCATCCACCTTTAACAACATACCTATTTAGCAGTAACTATATTGACAAAAGTTTGAGCGCAATAAATAAGAACGTATTCGTTATACAGAGAAAAGTAATAGAAAATGTGATGATATTATGAAAATGATCACTACTAATTTTATCGTACGATGCATGATTAACGAGATATTTAATGAAAGGAGTTTTCCAAGATGGCAGCTGAATCTCACGCCTATGCGTCCCGCCAACTTGGATTTTCATTCAGAGGCATCTCATGGAACTTTTCCAAAAAGAAAATCCGTTCTGTGGTAAATTGCGTTATGAATCTACTCTTTACGCTCTGTTGCGATATAGAATTAATATAGTGGTGTTGATTAAAATATTTGTCATTCAAAATGTCATTATTATTAAGAGTTACCTATTAATTTACCCATTTTGACCTATTTGACGAAAATTAATATTAATCACCCAAACTTCTCCTTCATCGATGAAAGGGTAGCACGGTGCTCCATAACCTACCATATCACTTCCTTATCACCCTTGATAGGCCACCAGTAAAGATTCATTCACTTTGGTGGTCCGCCCGGTAGATTACACTTTCAGGTACAATCGTCCATTGACGTCCCAGCAGCAAATGTTGCTTAAACGTCACCCTCGTGCGGTTGGCATCTCTACGGATGACGGACTAGTCTTCGGTCCAATTACCCGCGATATTTGAATCCAAAGATAGGATCAAATGTTGCGGTGATATAAAGGTGATGACGGTGATATGTCCAATACTTTCTCACATCTGACATCACTGCTAGTGAAAGAATCAATAGCCAAGTGACTAAAGTCTTTTCAAATACTCTACAGAAATAATAAATAAACACCTGTTTCAACATTTTCAATGGTGCCAAAGCCCTTAGTCCGTCACCCGTAGAGAGATTGACCGCGCGACGGCAACCAACGTCGAGAGGAGGAGATACCCCATGACCGAGTTATTCCGTCGGGCCGACCACTGAAGACAAGTGCCTCTGCACTGGTGGTCGGCCCGACGAGAAAAAAGATGACGAGCCACGGGTGGGTCATGGGGCCGCGTATCGCGTCTCCGTCGCTCCGGATGGAGCCAGGCGACGGGTGCGCTGACCATGCCCCACCCCTAAAAAAATGGTGCCAATGTTCTCCAAAGATTCTGCCCTAACCACGATATCGTTTACAAATTGAAGGTAAGTGACGTATTCGCCGTTGATATTGGTACCGAGTTCGTTGTTTGTTGAGTTCCGTGATTAATTATTGTATAAACAGAAAAAATGTTAAACTGACAATGTATAAGTATCCTCGCTGGACTTAAATAATAAATGACTTGATTTGAATGATTAGAAGAATCTTAATTTGTGATGTTTACGCTAATAAAACATATTATACGCGATTTTTAAGTGCCCGATATTTCGAATACTTTTCGGCGTTTATAGTCATGGAAGGACTAAGCCTGAGGTGTCTTACATCCAACAAGTTATGGTTATTACAGAGATTTATACCTACCCACTATAATATTAATTATTAAATGTTGACCCACATTTTGATACGAATTCAATCTTTATTTCTTAATATTTAGATTTCTTGCGTACGTGTGTATGTCAGTGAACCGCTCCTAAACAACTGGACCGATGTTGACGAATTTTTGTGTGTATTCAAGGGGATTCGAGAATGGTTTAGATTCATAATCGGACCCGGTAGGCGCTTTATTTGAACAGAACAACGTCTATTGAGACAACTAGTGTAATATAAATAATACCCGTGTCGTAACAGAGTAAGAATACAATTTATCACCCACTTTCTTATTTGTGGGTGTCGTAAAGTACAATTAAGGGATTAAAATATGCATACAGCATCTATGAAACTTAAAATAAAACCCTTTACCAACCCATCTGACCAGGAACATACTAAGGTATGGTAGGTAATTTACCCCTCATTGTGGAGATGGCTCGTACCCAACAGTACGACGTATATGAGCTGTGATTATGATGATGATGGATAGTAGATCAATTTCTATTTTAAAAATAAGGGATACTCATTACGCATACTCTAAAAAGAAGCAATTAAAAAATGATTGAAAAACTACCAAAAAGCTAATTTATCTCTAGTGTCCATTTCACTAAAAGTACGAAGATTTTCAACTGATTAGAAGCGAATTCTCTTAACTGATTGGGGGAAAATTCATAACATTAGTAAGGGCATTTACTTTTAGCGCTTGAAAATTTCTTTAGCGATTTATGTATCGTTGCCTACGAACCAACTTGTACAATTACCGCGGCAAGTCGCAAATCTTCGCTCTGCAGTTATGGAAAAATATTACAGTTGAGCGTGTTTTGGACGGCAAATTTTGGTGTAGATATTTATAGCAGTATATAATGTGTAAGTAAAAGTCTGAATTTAATTATTTTAGATAAAGGTGACAGAATATATGTGCAATAAAGATTCACAATTCATATATGTACTTGAGCTACGCATAAGGTCTGGTTGTAGTCCATCCATCCATCAGCCTACAGACGTCCACTGCTGGACATAGGCCTCTCCACGAGAATGCCACTCGGAACGGTCCTACGTCACTTGCATCCAACAGTTTCCTGCGACTTTGAGAATGTCATCAGTCCACCTAGTGGGGGCTCGTCCTACGCTGCGCCCTCCGATTCGTGGTCGCCACTCAAAAACCTTTCTTCCCCAACGGTTGTCAGTTCGAGGAGCAATGTGGCCTGCCCATTGCCATTTCAACGTGCCGGTTGTAATATATTAGATTTATTAGGTTTAAATTAATAAAAAATTAATCTTACCACAATTTTAATGTTTAACAAATACTAGCCAAAATAAAATATAGAATTATTTTCTTTTGGTACTGGCAATAAATTTTTATCAAAATGTAGATCAAAATTTAATAACTAATCTTGTAGGAGATAGGTAGATATACCTAAATCTCTGTAATAACGCTGACCTTTTGGATGTACGACATTTTAGTCCACCAGTGATCATGAACAATCATAAAAGTTTTGGAAATGTTAGGCAATTAATAATAATGAATAATTAATTAATAATTAATTAAAATAAATAATCAATAATAAATGCTATAAAATCAGTAAAACAGTATTTATAATGCCTAATACTCGCGTAAATTGTTTATTTTGAGTACAGACATCTTTTTACTCACTACCACTAAAACTTACGACGAAATGGAATTACATGCCAATGAATAACTTACGAATATATTAGAATTTAGGAAAAAACGAAGATAACGTACCTAATATAGTTCGTAAATTTAATAAAAACATTTAAGTTATTATACATTTAAGTTATTATTGCATTAAAAGTGATGGAGCTAATCAAGAAACACAGTGTTCACGCTGGCCCAGACTATGGATGATGCGTGACAACTACGGACAACACAAACGCGAGTACTTGCGCCTAATGTTACTCTAGTCGAAGTCGGGAGTAGTTGAACTGCGGATTAGACTGCCACTCCCAGAATGGCCGACCGCGAGAGCGATATTCCAACTCTATATTGCTGGGATTCAGAAAATAATGGGACATCAGAGAGACGCACGGTAGGCCACATACCTCAAAGCAATAGGAATGGTGGTCAGCTTAATAAGTATGTAAAGAGCGGAAGGAAATTAACTAAAACTGTTCCACGCTGATGAGACGTGTTGGAATAGGGTTTCATTGCGAGTTTCCCTCTCCTGCATCGATGTTATCTGCATTTATCCCTTACTCGTCTTCCACTACACCCACGGGCAAGATAGAGAGAGGGTGGTGAATTGTATTCCTACTCCTTCACCACACGGATAATACAGTAGGGGTAATTAATCAGGGAGTCCGTTTCTACTCAGTGGAGCAGTACTCGGGGTAGGGCTGCCTTAAACCTAAACTCACATGATTTGGTCTCTAGCCGAGACCGCGGGTGACGTGACCGGGGAATTAGTCCGTCACCCGCTGAGAGGCCAACCGCGTGAGGAAAGACGTCCTGCTCGAGGGGGGAACGTCTGTCAATGGGAGGGTACCCCAAATAGGAGGTATTCCGTCGGGCCGACCACTGATGTCAAGTCACCCTGCTCCGGTGGTCGGCCCAACGACGAAGGCGACGTGCATCGCGGGTGGGTTGCAGGTGTGCGTGCTTACGCCTCTCTGTCGCCCCGAACGTAGTGGTGCGAGTAGCGCGCCGACCGCAACCGACCCCAAAAAAAAATAAAAAGTGTAATTAATCGCATCGTTGTTCTGTTTAAATAAAATAAAAGCATTTCTCCTTGAAAACGATAGCAGCGCAACCTATCGGATCCAATTATTGATCTAAACTATTCTCGAACCTACTTGAATACACACATAAATTTCATAAAAATCGGTCCAGTCGTCTAGAAGGAGTTCAATTACAAAAACGAACAGAAGTATTTATATATATAAAGATTATGGAAGAAAATTTTGATTTTTACCAATATGTTTGTATACCCATCATTTTGATTATAACTTCTAAACTACTTATCATATATTGATAAAAAGGGATGTCGTTAAAAGCGTAGTAATCACCCGCCTGTTATAAGCTACCTCCTGTCATACTATAGTCAATATAATGTCTTCTACACGACATAAAATACTTGAATTAAAGTACAGACTTTTTTAAATAATAACTATTATCATGGTATTCCATGTGGTGACGAAGGAAGAGTACAACTCCCCACCTCTATATTGCCTGTAGACGTCTTAAAAGACGACCAAGAGAATAAATATATGTATAACAGCTATGCAAGAGAAGAAATATTCGAAATTAATTCCTATATCAACCCATATGACCAGTGTGGTAGATCAAATTTTCTCCTATTGTAGAGGAGGTTCGAGCCCAACAGTGATTATAGGTATATGAGCTAAAATGATGATGATGATGTGAGGTATATGCCCAATGAAAGGATTTAATAGACGCGTTATAAATATGTATTACTAAGTTTTGCTCGCTGTTGTTTGCTGTTTATTAAAAAACTAGCAACCCGCCCTCGCTTCGCTTCTCTTTTAGTCGCCTTACCCGCGTAGTTCCCGTGGGAATATCGGGATAAAATATATCCTATGTTACTCCCTGATATTATAGCTTTCAAATGGTGAAAGAATTTTTGAAATCGGTTTGGTGGTTTAAGCATGAAAGCGTAACAAACAAACAAACTTACTTTCGCATTTATAATCATCATCATCATCATTTCAGCCTATCGCCGTCCACTGCTGAACGTAGGACTCTCTCATGTTACGTCACAAAGTGCGGTCCTGTGCCGCCTGCATCCAACGACGCCCAGCAATATTCACCAGGTTGTCGGTCCACCTAGTGGGGGGTATCCTACTTTTATAATATTAGTAAGCATTTAACCCGACTACGTAGAAATCGGGCTCTAAAATGTAATGTTATTCAAATCATAATAATGATTGCAATATGTACAAGGGAGGCAAAACTATTTGCAATGTATACAAGAGTACCTAAATATTTGGGTCGACCCCAAGTAATTGAGATACGAAAAGGAGGTTGATGATGAATAATAAGTATGAATTTAGATACCTCTCTCTTTGATCGTTCCCTCATAACTAAGGAGCGTGGTTATCATTAGCGAACGCTGGTGCAATAGTGCACTTAGAATCTAGATTTAACTTCATCGGTGCCTATCTATCGCGTCTCTGACTATCATACAGAATTTGTCTAAAGATGATGCCTTAATCTGGTTGCGGACCGTCCACGGCCTCGTTTGCCCTCCGCGATCCCAACAACGATCAGTTTTTTTAGGCATTCATCTCCTCTCCTCACTATATGGCTTAGATACCTTATCTAATATATTTTATATGCGATTGCAAGGTTTAGTGGTTACTAGTTTTTTTATTATATACAAGGAGTTGAATCCAATCATGTACACGATTTTATTTTTAAAAATACCTATCTAAATATATGGAAATAGGTGCATAAATTGTCGACAATTTAGTAACATCATCTTTCATAAGATGGCAGCACTCGTAGTTTCTTTATATACAAACATTGTCATTAATTAATACGTTAACAAAGGTCACGATTCTTATACACCTATATTACAATCACAAATGTTAGGTAGATTTATATCTTAGTTACGTTTACTAATAAATAAACACATATTTCTACCTACAAATGTTAGTAACGCCATCTTTATCAATAAAATGGCGACTCGTGGCTCTTATACAGCCTTCAAGCGCAACCTTTGAACTAAACCATATCATCCAAATACATTATAGCAACTTTATTATTAATAATAGATATACAGATGGCGTTAATAATTTATATAGGGAAAACTAAACGCATAAATTAATAAAAATAAAAATCACTATACCTTAACTCCGATTTTTTTTTTTAAGCATGTTAATACAAGCTGTTTTATCCATGATTCTAATATACCCTAATAGGTAATACTATCACTACACTTTTTGTTTTATCAAATTAAAAAATTTATATTTTTAGTGCAATCACAAACAACACTACCAGGGGTCTACGGCAAACTGTTGATAGTGAACCCAACACCAGCTTGAAACACTTTCCTCTTTGGCGGGAACAGATACGCTTTTCATTCCATCTCTCTTACACCTATAGTTAAACCTATCTCTATCCTGCACCAGTGTCGATTAAAGTAAAACCATTACGGCCAGAACAAAAAAGGGTCCCCTTTGAGCAAATCATAATTTATCATCTCTTTGACGTTATGAGCTTAGGGTCTTTGGGCTTCTGCTTTGTCCAAAAGCAGTAAATTTTATTGCAGTTAACGGTTTCTGTTCGAAACGAACTGGTTTCTCGCACACTAAGTCATATCACGATGACATGAAATATATTAATAAAAAAATGATTGCCTAATTTTTTTAATATTGCACTTATTTACCTTTAATTTCATTGGGACCCTGTGATTGTGGCCTGCCTGTTTGTAACATTGAGACAGCCAGTCAATAAAGATATTTTATATCAACAATTCTATTCAATTTACAATAAGTAAAATTGAAAATTTTGAATAACCCCCGATACACACTAAAATAATACAAAAAAGTATCACGTTCTCTGCAACAGGAATCATTAATTAATTATCATTTAACCTCTCTACTAGCACGCATGGAGCACCTAATTGAGTAATCAAACGCCATTACATCACTTTGGAGCTGATACTCTTACACTTCTGAACTGATATTAACCAAACATAGCTAAGAACCACCGCAAGAATACTGGCTTTTAAAAGAAAGAAACCGCATCGAAATCAGTCCATCCATTTGAGAGCTATGATGCCGCAGATCGACACACACATGCGGACACGAACAGACAGACATCGACGTTAAACTTATAACACCCCTCTTATTCCGTCGGGGGTAAAAACAGGTATTTCATATGTCAAGTGACATATGTCTACGTTATAATATGCAAAAAATAATTAACATTCTCTCCTAGTGGTGACAGAGAACACAATTCTCTCCCCATCTTGGCCGTGGATGTCGTAAAATACGACTAAGGTATATAAGCGTAAAACATCTGTGCACAAGAAGGAAACCTCAAAACAAAACCTTATTCCAACACGTCTGGCCAGCGTGGAATAGGTCAGGTCAATTCCCCTCCCATTATGGAAAAGGCCTGAACCTAACTGAGACATAATGGTGATAAATTAAGATCCGTATAATTTATTTTCTGTTGAAGTATCCTTTAATCGGTTATACCTTACTCTATAGCAGAGGTTGTTTAAAAATATGTTTTAAAAATATTCTATTACATGATTATAACTTTTTTTTACATCTAATATCTTAACTATTTCAATACACTAATATCAAAGGTGCTTAACACGAATTTATGGGGCTCGTAATCTGTCGGGTTCCAGTCTGAATTGGAACAAACGTAAGCTGCGAAAGCTCCCGGCCCTCACGAATGAAGCTCATCCATCATGTCATACAATAGCACAGGGTCGCCAGTTCAATGCCATCGGAGCAACTGATATAAAATCGAATATTTACTTGGTTATAATATTGTATTAATTTTAAAAAGTAATAGGCATAAAGTAGAATTTATAAATTTCTACTATTCTATGATAAAAGTATAGTTACTTACAGTAATGTCCCGGACTTACGCGATAGGTGGAACCGAGTGATAATCGCGTAAGTCGGGATTTAATTTTGCTTATATTAAATGTACAAAAAAATTTGTTATTTGAAACTAGTTCAAAGAAGACTATAATTTTAAATATGGTCAAAATCTTAGAATAATAACGTGTAGAAGGATAGTGTCAGTACTTCGAACATTCGAAACATGAATCTAAAAATACTAATGGCGCGCAGACGATTACACACGTACACACGCACACCACTATAAAAATTATGACATCAAAATTTGTTTTTATTAACATAAATCGTCGAAATACTTTTAAGAGTAATGTTAAAAACCTCTTTTAAGTTTTTCAAATGTGTTATGACACCATTTGAATGCACAAACCGTCATAATTACCTATTTATTTTTTAAGAGTTGTGTACGTACGTGCAGTACAATGACTTGTACATTACGGAACGGTTCCGGCTTAAGCTCCATTAGGCTCCAATTGAAATGCTTCACTTTTTGTGCGCGAACTTACCTTCTATACGTTATTATTCTAAGGGTCAAAATATTATACAAAAAATAATTAAAAGTTTATGAATAAAAAAGTAAATCTAAGTTGAGTGCTCGAAGAGAAAACCGCGTATCTTTGAATTCACGTAAAACGGGGTACCGTAAGTTGGGGTATTAGTGTATCTTTAAAGTGTATTTTAAACAAGCAAATGTCCGCAGTTTAACCCGCGTGGTACTCAGGTACCAAAAATTTAGGCTACATTTTATCCCGGTACTCCCTTGGGATCAGTCCCAAGGGAGTACCGGGATAAAATGTAGCCTAAATTTTTCTTATATAGGTAGGAAAATATTATCAATATCGATCCAGCTGTTTTGAAGATTAGTCGGAACAAACATTGAGAGAGATATAAAGATAAAAATGTTTAAACTGGCGTTTAGCCATAGATATCGTACAATTAACCGTGTAGTCATGGAAAAAGCTTGTTATTTTGATTTTCAATTTTGTTTATTTGTATAAATTATTGCCGACAGTAATTTAAAAACAATAAATTTGATTTTGATTTTGATTCTACCATGTATCTCACAGAATAAATATAGAAAATTCAATGGAACAGGAACGATAATAGAAGGGGTAAAACCCCATTATTCGTAAATGTTGCGATAAAAAATTACTAAAAGACGCAATTGGATTAAATCACTGCAAGGAATTGATTTCCGTGTGGTGACGGAGTAAGAATTCAATTCACCACTCTCTATCTTGCCCGTGGATGTCGTAAAAGACGACTATGGGATATATACACATAACATCTGTGCAAGAGAAGGAAAACTCGAAATGAAACCCTATACCAACATGTCTGACCAACATGGTATTATAGGTGAAATTCCCTCCCATTGTAGAGGAGGTCTGAGCCCAACAGTGTGACGTTTGTAGGCTACAATGATGATGAATGATGTAGGAATTGAAATAAAACCCTTTGACAACACGCCTCACCAACGGAGAATAGTAGGTCAAACCTCCTATTGTGGAGAAGACTCTAACTTAACAGTGGGACGTATACAGGATGTATCAGGCTATGGGGCAACTGTTCGAGTATGTTGTATATAGTTTAACGGTCACAGATCGTAATTAGAATATATATTACACAAAAAAGCAATATAACACAACAATATAACAACACACAATAGTTATAATGATTTCAAAAATGTGTGTCTAAGAGTCGGTCTATGCCTTAAATGTTACGTATTATGTAGGCATATATGCCTATCCTGTCCGCACATGTACGGACAGGATACATAGCACGTAAAGCTTCGACAATATAATTTCATTCATTCGTACCTAAAATTGCGCAATGCTTCAATGATAGTGTAGGTACAATGGCGGCTCGCCAACGGTCATCGGCCGATAAGCTGATTTAAAGCGAAGTTTGTCTTGCTTATGCGAACGTAATCATTGATTTATTCAATTTTTAATGAACATTTAACAAAATGCGAATATATCGCAGATTACGTATCACTGACTTTTTACATTTCAATCAGATTCACACGAAAAAGCGATGACAAAATTGAAAACTTTACGTGTCTCTAATTCATTAACGAATCAAAATGTTTCCCTCAAATTTTTTCATGGTTTTCTACCACCATTCCCTAACTCCCGTTTGACCAGTTGCTCCATAACCTGATACATCCTGTATAAGCTGGGATAAGAGATATAAGACATGAGGCCATGTGCGGCAGTATCCCTTGCCATAAGGTGTGCTCGCTCGTTTGTCACCATTGGCAATAAAAGAATAAAATATATTATTGAACTTTATAACACTCCCCAATTTCATTTATTTAGTATTTGTTTATTATTATTTTTTTTTTTAAATATTGTTAATTGGCACGTGCCTCGAAGTGTTAAGTATTTGATAAATAGTCAATAGGTTTCTGATTGTTTTAAGCTGAAACGTTGCGAACTATATTACTTAGCACGTTATGGTAATTGTCAAGATCATTATAATCTGTATTTAATTTTTTAAACACTTTTTAGATTAGCAGCACTTACACAATTATATTATATTCTTTTTAATATGTCTGCTAATTTCACTGCAACTTATATACATGAGTTCGACTAGCATATTCAGGGTAAACATGCATATATCCTTACTAATATTGTAATTTTTTTGGAAACTCCACCCATAAGAGGGGGGAAAAGTGTATAGCCATCTGTTTTTGGGGTAAGCACCCACTAAGTAATTTTGGGCAACCTCAAAGGGGTGAAAAGCATATAGTCGAAGACACCCAGCCTATATATCATCATTATCTTGCTCTTATCCTAATGGATCGACGCAATATGTAGGGATTCTTTTGCCATCGTAGATATATTTCAAAGGTTCTAGCAATATTTTATGATCGGCTGCCTGCAGGACGACATTATTGGCCAAACGGCATCACCAACTGGTCCAGCTCGATGTAAATCTTTGTCTTAGTAGTATTTTGCGACACCCACGAATAGTGAAAGCGTGGTAATATACCTAGCCGCTACCAGACAGTAAGTTACAATCAAGATATTAATCTAATTTTCTATCTGTACAAATAAATAAAGGGGATGCCAGTATTAAGCCCAGAGTGCACACGAAATTGGTTACACTAAAAAGTATATTAATATTTATCTTTGTTCTTCCTTGTATTTATTATCCTGCACAAGTCAGCAATATTTTATCAAAATAATTAAACAGGTCAACGACTAAACTATATAAAAGAACTTGGAAATACGTACATTGACATAAAATAATGCCATTACAAAAAAAAAATGTCGAAAGAGTAGATTAATTGAATTAATAATTTATTATCACTGTATTATTTAAATCGTTCATTTTTAACAAATATTCATGATATATTATAATATAAATCATTATTACAATTATTATAATATTTAAAGATATTAATTTATAATTATCATTTTCATCTTTACAAGAATTGCATAAGGTGAGGTATAATATCGATGTATCGATTTTTTTGTATTTATTATGGCAACACCATATAGAAATTCACAGATGCGGCAAATATGGTATATATGACAGTAATATGGTATTTAGGATGGGCACGGCATCAAAGTAATATTTTTCCACCAGCTCAATTTTTGTATGAAGTTTTATTAGCTTTATATGCTGTATATGATCATGAGATTAATGAATAAACCTGTAAAGCTGAAATATATTCTATTTTATTTCATTCCTAATTGATTGTACTCATAAATAAATTAAAATAGTGTATAAATTGATATTGACAATTGACATATCTGGGGGCACGGTAGTGCCCCCGCCAAGTCGAGCAAAAAAAGTCAGGCAAAACGCAACACTGCCGTAACATACTTTTCTCGAAGCAATTCAGGCCATTTTCGATACCCTATAACTTAGTTGTTAATAAAGCTAGAAACCTGAATTTTTAGTAACCCAGCAGGCATTGTATACACATTGTGTATTTCAAATTTCATTCAATTTGAACCAATAGTTTAAGAATTATAACTAGTCAAAATTTCGTAATTTTTCACTCACTGACTGACTGACCGATCATCAATATTAAAGAGGCACTTTTAGCAGACATAGAAGCTTCAAATTTAGAACACAATTAGTGTTTAGTGTATAAATGAAGGAAAAATTATGAAACATTGTAATTTTCGTCCAGTTGCCGAGATACACTAACTGCATAAATAATTTTGTAAGCCCATATAAATATATAGAATTAAAAAGATACATTTCCAGTTAATGAAATGTAACTTTGTAAAAAATAAGAATACATTTGTCGCCATCATTGCTTCCCTATGGAAATCGTAAAAACCGGCTAAAGACTGCGCAGATCGCGTAGTGATTAAGATACCAACGTACCGTGCCAGTGTCGCGGGTACAAATCCCATGCAAGACAACACCTTGTACGATCCACAAATTGTTATTCAGAGTCTGAATGTAATTTGTGTCGGTTAATTATATGTTCTTTCCGTATGGTGACGAAGTAAGTATATACAATTCACCACTCTCTATCTTGCCCGTGGATTTCGTATAAGACGACTATGGGATATAATATGCACATACCATCTGTGCAAGAGAAAGAAAACTCGAAATGAAACCCTATATCAACATGTCTGACCAGCATGGTATAGTGGGTCAAATTCCCTCCCATTGTGAAGGAGGTCCGAGCTCAACAGTGGGACGTATGAGGGCTGCGATGATGATGCGATGATGAATTATATGTTTGTAATGACCCCCACCATATCAGGATTATTATTCCCTTTTAAATAACAACGCCTTGCACTAGCAAGGCGTTGTTATTTAAAAAAAAAGATTTAACAGGAGAGTGGGCAGCAGCTCTTGCCGGGGAAATGTATGATATCTCACTGCGAAACCAACTCGCCTTCCAAACGTGGCGATTACGGCATTATTCCTCATATGGCGAAGAAAAACGAGCCCTAGTCATGGCAACTCTACCCTTAACTCAACTTACCCTTGAGCGTCGTCGGATGCAGGTGCCACAGTACTGCTTACCGCTTACTTTACGGTGAAGCATGAGGAGAGTTTGTCTTCTGCAGTGAACGGCGATAGGCTGAATGATGATTGGCATAATAGGTGTAGACAGATACCAAGATATAATTATGTTCAAAGATAACTTATAAAATGGTCAATCAACGGAATGAAAAAGCAAGAGTGGGACATGTCTTATGAAATTGTACCAAAATCTCCCAAAGTATTAAGCAAACTAAATTGCCTGAAATTTACCTGAAAGAAAGAATGCCATCAATAGGCTTGATTGCCATCAATGCGGAGAGGAGTCTAGAAGAGATGTGTTTCAAAAAAACAATCAAATTTCTTTATTTCCACATCTCTCCGCTTAGTTTAGGTAGAAATGACTCAAACGGAAAGGAGAGATGTCTTATTTTTCAGAGAGTGGGCTCTAAGAAAATCCGTTGCTGGTATTCAAGAAGTAGAAGGTACCGGAAAGGAAAATAAATAAGTCTATCTACAAAAAGAAATGAGATACCATCAAAAACAAAGCTTGTAAAAAAACCAAGGCTCGCAACTGAGTTCTTCTACCATAAAAAGTTGTGAGATCCACATTATACCAAGTCAGTTAACTCATTCAGTCCCTGCTTAAGGCACCTATCTTCTTAAGTTATTACGTAAATAGCTAACCTAACAACTTCTTATAGTGACTATATCAATATTAAAGATCTTTATGGTAGAAGAACTCAGTTGCGAGGCTTGGCTTTTTTTTACAAAGTTTGTTTTTGATGGTATTTAATATTACTTGTATTGATGAGATAGATATAGGAACATTTGTTACTTTAAAATGCCAAGTTTTTTGTGAATCACTTCTTTTACTAATTCATTATTTCCATTGGCTACTATTATTATCACTAGCCTTTATAGTTGTGCACTGTGGGCCTAAATTACTAAAGCGACTTGGCATGCCCGTTTGAAGCATCTGTTTGTCTGTCAAAATAATAGGTTTTATTTATGCTCATACAATTATTTGCACAATACCTAAGTATACCTAAAAACAGTACAAATTTTTTATCTGTCTGTCTATTTGTTACGGATCATCTTCAAAACGGCTGGACCGATACTGATAATATTTTACTACCAGGTCCACCAGGCTTACATAAGGAATAACTTAGGCTATATTTTATCTCAGTCTTCCGGTATGACTGGCACAACTGTGAGAATTTAATCAATTTTAAAAGTTATTTCACTAATGGAAAGCTATTTTATCGGCGAGTAACATATTTAGGCTATTTTTATTCCAGTTTTCCTACGGGAACGGATACAATACCAGTGAAATCGCGGGCATTTAATGGATTTAAAAATTCATTCACGAATGAAAAGCTACATTATCAGTGAATAACATCTCCTCGTCGGAACTCCCCGTGGGACCTGGAGGCGGAGATGCTCGCCGACATTTATCGGCGGGTGTCGTAGACGCGCGCCCGCGGCGACATGGCCTCCCTGCAGGAGATCACCACCTAGCGAGTCGACGCCCGCCGAGGAGTCATTGCCCGTTGGGCAGTCCGGCTGAAGAATCCTCGGTACAGTGTCAGGACCGTCGAGGCCTTCCGGCCGGTGCTGATGGAGTGGTTGGAGCGGACGCACGGGGTGCTTTCCTTCCGACTGATGCAGGTGCTTACGGGGCACGGGTGTTTTGGGAAGTACCTGCACAAGATTGTCAGGAGGGAGAGCACACCGTCCTGCCACCACTGCAGTTGCGACGAGGACACGGCGCAGCACACGCTCGAGGAGTGTGCTGCATGGGAGGGGGGGCACCGTGAACTCATCGCGATTATCGGTGCCGACCTGGTGCTGCCGACCATCGCCAGGGAGATGCTCGACAGCGTCAGGAACTGGGACGCGGTCGCCGCCTTCTGTGAGGCCGTAATCTCACGCAAGGAGGCGGCGGATCGTGTGCGAGTAGAGCTCCTATTCGGCGACACGTTCCGCCGCCGGCGACTCGGGCGGCGCAAGCGCGAGTATCTGCGCCTAATGCCGCCCTAGCCGAGGCCGCGGGTGATCGAACCGGGGCATTGTCCGTCACCCGCAGTGTGGGTAACCGCGCGACGGCGACCGACGTCCCAGGACGTCGAGAGGTGAGGTTACCCGAAAGGGTATTCCGTCGGGCCGGCTACTCACGATAAGTCACATCTGCTCCGGTAGTCGGCCCAACAACGAGGTAACGTGGGTACGGGTGGTTTATGGGCCCGCGCGCCGTCCTTTGATCGCCCCGGACGGACAGGATCGCGTGTGCGCTTACCATAGCCCACCCACAAAAAAAAAATCAGTGAATAACATATAAAGGCTATTTTCATACCGGTACTTTCTCAGGAACGAGAACTGAGCGAGTGATACCGAAGGATGTTAACCAATTTTTAAAATTGTTTTACCAATGGAAAGCTACGTTATCAGCGAGTAACGTAGGCAATTTTCATCTCGGCATTCGCATGGGAATGGGGTCTACGTGGGTGAAATCGCGGGAGTTTTATCGATGATAATCTTTTTTCACCAATTGAAATCTATATTATCAACAACTAAAGAAAGCCATATTTATCATCGAATTTCTACGGGAATCTGAACTACAAGGGTGGAAATAGAATTCAAGTGTGAAAGTTTGTGAAGATATGTGGATGTTTGTTACTCAATCACGCGTAAACTGTTAAGCAGATTTGGGTAAAAATTGACACATAGATAGAATATTTCTTAAATTAAGAAATAGATATAGAACACTTTTTATGTCGATAATATCCTTTGAGATTGTAGTTCAATAGGCAAGTTAATTTTTACGCGTGCGAAGCCGCGGGCAAACGCTAGTCTTTATATATAAATTTCTTGTGTACGAGTGTATGTCACTGAACTCCTCCTAAACGGTTGGACCTATGTTGACGAAATTTTTTGTGTGTGTTCAAGGGAATTCGAGAATGGTTTAGATTCACAATTGACTTCGGTAGTTGTCGCTATTTTATTTGAACAGAACAACGCCTGTTGAGTCAGCTAATCTTTGTATATACATTTCTTGTATACGTGTGTATGTCACTAAACTCTTCCTAAATGGCTGTACCGATATTGATGAAATTTTTTGTGCATGTTCAAGGGGATTTGAGAATGGGAACTAAATTCATATTTGAACATTAGATAAAACTGTTACAACGAAAATATCATCGTCATTACAGCTTCTATACGTCCCACTGGTGGGCTTGAGCCTCTTCCACGATAGGAGGGCAATTGATCTTATTACACCATGCTGGTTAGACAGGTTAATATAGGATTTTATTTCGATAATTTCTTCCCTTGCATAGATGTTATATGCCTATGATATCCCTTAGTCGTCTTTTAAGACATCCACGGGCAAGAGAGGAGCTGTTGAATTGTATTATATACTCCATCACCACACGGAAATCACATTTAACCCATAGCAAATATCCAGTTTTTATTGAACATTTGTCTATTACTAGCAACCCGCCCTCGATTCGCTTCGGTTTCAGTCACCTTACCCGCGTAGTTCCCGTAGGAATATCGAGATAAAATATAGCCTATGTTACTCAGGGTGTATGTAGCTTTCCAATGGTGAAAGAATTTTTGAAATCGATACAGTAATTTTTGAGTTTATTCATTACAAACATACACACACACACACACACACAAAAATACAAATTTTTCCTCTTTATAATTAATATTATATATAAAAACTCGTAATAGATAAATCTACACTAATGTGTAGATTTATCTATGACGAGTTCTTACTAATTTTCAAAAATGTCGCCTGCATCATCTTAGCGTGAATTGTATTTTTATTTCGTCACCACGCGGATAACGAACATATAATTTCATAAGTTAATAAATATTTCTTTCATACCGGTTTCTAAAGTACGATGATCTATACTTTACCAGCAATTATTTAAATCGCTTCACCGTTTGTAGGTACAATCATATTGAAAATATATATTTTTCCTATTGTTAAAAGACGCAGGTATGAGGAATGGTTGACTATCTTAATGAGTTTAGTATCAGTACAAGTAGGTAGGGACCTACATTACCTACGTAAGAAGTTGTGGTTTTAATTAGGATACCTTATCTATTCAACTTATAACATGAAGCGTCTATTTTACACTACTTTTGAAGATAAAATTCTCATCATTTAAATTAATTTTTCCCTGAGTAGTTCATGATTGATAATCAAACCTTTATTTAGAACTCTTTATTGTAATATATCTTTATTCGTATGGTGACAGAGTAAAAATACAATTCACCATTCCCTATCTTAAAGGACTACTGAGGGATACAATAGCAATATGCGTCTATGCAAGAAAACTCGAAATAAAACCCTATAGAAACCCGTTTGTCCAGCGGCATAAGGGCATTATCCTTCCTATTACAGAGGCGCCTCGAGCCCAGCAGTGGGACGTACATAAGCTGAAATGATGATAATGATTCATTGGAATTGCGTGCCAATATATAACAACGCTAAAAATGCTGTGTAGCACCGCTTGCTAATACGGAACCAAATACATGCGGAACCAAATTTCAATAAATACAAACTAATTTCATCATGATAAGTTATAAAAGATAAATCTGTAAAAAATAACTATCCCTATAATGCTGACAATCTAATTAATACTTCATTTATCAAGTCTTTCACAGTGAATTGCCTGGAATTACTTCAAAAGTATATGAGAACTCTAAAATATTGTAGATGGATTTATTGTACTTTGATTTTATCCGACCTAAAAGAGCGTTTCATCCTTAGAAAGCATCATGGTAAATCTTCATGGTGGACAGTCTTGACCGTAGCATGGACATGTTTACACATAGGTATCGTTAATGTAGTTTATTTCTCATTATTAAAACTCATAGATACCTGAATTTTGTGTTATAATAAGGTACATGTTTGGCTACGTTGTAGCTTTTAAATAAACAAAGAACATTAACAAGGACAGCAATATAAGATAAATAGTTGTGACAAGCATTTTAGCTACCGAAACAGATTTTAAACTATTATCTCTATTGTATGCACTATCGGAGGCCTGGTATGTCCGTCTTATCGGTTGCACACAGACGTACTAGCCCTTTGAAACAACGCACACAAACAAAAAAAGCATTAACAAATTAACGATATTCAGGTGACAAAAAAGCATTTTGTAAACAAGTCTCATTCTGTGCAGTCGCTTAAGTGCTTAGTGATTCAATTATTTCGTGCAATAACATTTGTTCGTTAATATATGACAATCTATAAATCAATACGTATATAAGTGAGTGGTTTTATAAGTGGAATTATGTCTACATCAACCGGGTCTCCTCCAAGTCTACATACTGATAACGATGACTCAAGGGACACCATGTCATCTGAATTCTCTAATACAATACCTAAATATGAAACAAATGCTCTGTCGCATAAAAGTGATGTAAAATCTAGTGGAATAACATCCCATGGAGTTGAAGATATATTATCAGAAGGTGCAAATTACAATGTCAATGATAATGTTTTTTCTGAATGCAAACCTGATGTTCTATCGGCTATAAATAGTTCTTTTGTACAAGATTATAATTCTAGAGACTCAACAGGATTTAGCATACATGATATTCTTGGCTTACATCAGTCTTATAATAATGTTAATAATCAAGATGGCTTGGAACCAAGATATGAATATGAAGTGCCACAGTACGAAAATATTAGCAATAATTCCAATAATTATGGTTCAGGCACTGATGAAGTTATTAACGAGGAATGCATTGATAAAAACGACGACATGTTTGATTCAAATACAAACGATGTTGAAAATCAAGCTATTTACACAAGAAGTTATGCATCTAATGAACTTGTTCGGTATTACGACCGAAACAATGCAAGCAACGATGTCATAAAAGATCCTGTTAGAGATTTCAACGATATGCACGATTCTAGTTTTTCCAATCAGGTACGTGTTATAGTAAAATAGTCTTTGCATGTTTGACAAGAAGGTGGATATTTCTACTATTTATATGAGTCAAAATGGTATGACGATCGTGATTTACCGCAGAAAAACCGGATTCCTAATGATGTTTTAATTTTCTTGTAGATAGTAGCAATTAAGAATTAGGTCGAAATTCACTTTATTGTACTAAAGCATATAGTCAAAGTAACACGTTGTAATTTTAATATATTTATTTGTTTAGATTCCATCATGGAGTAAAAAATCACCTGCAAGTACTCCTGTTAGATCATCGTCTACGATTCAGTCCACTGGTGAGTCAAGTTCCAAGAAATAAAATTTTTCCTTATAAACCATAAGGGTGCTACTATTGAACATGAACTTCTTGCACCATTAGAGACATCTATTTACTATACCATGCTAATTTAAGAAGTAGACAGGTTACAATAAGGTTTTATTTCGAGTTTTTCTCTTGTGATACCATTATGCGTGTACTTTACATGTATCATATGACACATTACGGGGAATTGCGTTGATGGACGCATTATACTTAATTGGTCAGAAATAGTAAGCAGCTCTATTTCTTGAATTCATATACGTTCCATTAGGTTCGAGGCTTCGTCCATAATCAAAAGGAATTTGAACTACTGTACGGATCTATTGGTAGAAGGTATTTTTTATTCCTAGATTTCTTATTCCTGCAGTGATATTATCTGCCTATATGCATTAATCGTTTTTTTTTACGACATCAGTGCACGAGTTAATAAATTATATTCTTACCTATTCTGCTCCATATTTAGTATATTAAATATTTAGTGTTTATCTAAGTTATTGTAAGCAATAGCGTAAATGTGGGTTAGATACTCTAGGGGTATAGAAGCCGATTGTTTCGGCAAGTACCTGCATAAGATCGCGAAGAGGGAGAGGACGCCATCCTGCCAGCACTGCGATTTCAACGAGGACACGATGCAGCATACGCTCGAGGTCTGCGTGGCCTGGGCAGAGCAGCGCCGTCTCGTCAACTCGTCGCAGTCATCGGTGCCAACCTGACCTGGTTTACATATGTTCAAAAATTTGAGATTTAGCTTCGAGCTAACACTTAATCGTGAAGAAAAATTGTAGTTGAAGTTGCTGCAATGTTGCTGGAAATTTTGTCCCTTTACTTTTCGCTTTTAATATATAACATTTAACTTAAACTATCCCATCCTATATCCAACACGTAAATTATGATCGGAGCGTATAACCCAAAGAGTAGGCGTCTGCCCCTTCTATGTAATTTTTTTTATTTTGTATATAACTAAAGAAATAAAACAAATAATTCTAAATTAGTCTGGGTACATTATTGATCATCATCATCGCAGCCCACATACGTTCCACTGTTGAGCTCGGGCCTCCTCCACAATGGGAGGGAATTTGACCTACTATACCATGCTGGTCAGAAATGTTGGTATAGGGTTTCATTTCGAGTTTTCCTTCTCTTGAATAGGTCTGATGTGCATATTATATCCCTTAGTCGTCTTGTACGACTTCCACCGGCAAGATAATTTTTATTTTGTATATAGCTAAAGAAATAAACCAAATAATACTAAATTAGTCTGGGTATGTTATTTATTGATAAGTATACAAAACAATACTTCAGAAAGACAGTAATTTTTTTTATGTATTTTAATCCACCATTTCAAAGAGGTAGGTATGTATACCACATTAACCCTATAGCAAATATCCCAGTTTTATTTATGCGTTCTTACTAATTTTCAGATATGTCACCCGCGTCATCTTACCAGAAAGGATTTACGAAAAGAGCTCGTACTGCATACACAAGCTCTCAACTCGTCGAGTTGGAAAATGAATTCCACCAGAATCGTTACCTTTGCCGTCCAAGACGCATCGAACTTGCAAACTACTTACAATTATCAGAACGCCAAATCAAGATATGGTTTCAAAATAGAAGAATGAAATACAAAAAGGACAACAGACACAATAAGCCGTCTTCTTCAGTAGATGATAGTAGTCCTTCCAGTTCTAAAGAGATGTCACCTAGTCAAGATCATAAAATGAGTCATGGGAGAAGCTGTGGAGGGCACGATAGGCACAGACGCCTTTTAACTGATAATCACGCAACTCATCACAAACTATATCTACCATCAAACGATAACCTAACAAGACCACCAGAGTACTCATCTATCAACCCGTTAAAATCTGTGATAAAAGGAACTCCTACGACAATAGAACTACCGTCATATACACCCAACTTGTCATATTCGGTGTATTATACAGCAGGTACCAACAGACCAGCTTACTCACCGATATCTGAAGTTTATCGGTACAACAACGATGAATCATTGCCATCGAATTCTAATGCTTTGCCATCCCTAGTAACTGATAGCTATGTACCGAATGGAACAAATCTAAAACTTAACGAAGAACTAGTGAGGTATAATACTGGTTCCACTTATTATAATACTTTATCAAATAGTGGTGTATTAGCTACTACAAATGATACTTATGGTTTTACTTCACCATTAGCATCGGTATCAATGCCTACATATGAAGATAGTCTCCATACAAGAACTTCAACGTCAGGTTTATCTCAAGATCCATACTTTTCATATATGCCATCTTCAGATCCTGCTCAACATAGTTCATCGTCTAGTAGCAAGTATTCGTCTTATATATCTTTATAATACTTAACTACTTATAATTATTGTCTAGTATGTGTACCTAAATCAGATATTTTACAAATGGTAATATTTGTTTTCATGCTAAAATTTTAAAATGTTTAGATTGTTATTTAGTGTTATTTTGTAATAGGAACATTAGTCTATTTAACTTAAGTTTTAATTAGTTTTTTATGTTACAATTTTACTCAATTTCATTGTTAAAGTAATACTGTTATTCACTTTAATATTTTAAAAATAAGTTCATCTACTGTACTTACTTAATTTAATATAATAATTAAACAGCATCTACTTATTGAGGTAAAATTATTTCTTTATCTTTATGGTACTAAAAAAATAAACTGTGGTGTCACAGTAACAGTAGTAAATGTCATATGTAATATAGTAATACTATATATTGGCAATAGAGAGCCCCACTCGCGTTCTTTTGACATCACTAATATCAAAAGAAAGCGCCATCTATTATCTTAATCAATAATTATTTCGTACCCACACCTTTAAAGACATTCTTTACACACACATACATCTCACACACACACATACGTCTCACACACACACATGCCTCTTTACATGTGTGCATTCTATTATCCTATTCGTAGAATTTTAAGCACCCTCTATATCCTAAGTATTGTATTCCTAATACTTAGCAAATCAACAACTATAAAGAAATAGTCTCGAGCGCGAATTCAGTGCCCGTGACTTTTAGGAGTTACAATATTTATTAAATCGTACATTGAAATTACGCTTGCTTTACTACTTGAAGCAAAGCATCGCGGGCAAATCTGTGTATGTAATACATAGCACACAATCAACTATCAACAACGTTGGTTCATAGAAAATGATATTCTGCCGAAACTGTTAAATTACAAAGTGGACGACAAGAATTTAGAGAACGATAGGGAGTACGAGGATGACCTTATGAAGATTTAAACTTACTAGTGTTTCTTTATTCTAAATTATTTGTTATCGTAGCTAGAATTTAACACGAATTGCGATAGTTGGTAAATTTTCTTAAAATGCAAGTATGTAGTGAAAATAATAGTCTCAGATAGTACAATAATTAGAACATTTCTGAAATCACAGGATGCAATTTTATATTATGGGCCATTTCATTAAACATTGAAATCTAAAGACAATTTACATATATGAAACATTCAATTTATTTTTATACATTGAATGAGTTAGGCTACAGAACGTAATTTATATAATATAATATGTACACATTCGATATTATGTAAACATTATTTGAATCTTAAAGATTATATGGTAGAACCAAGATTGTTGTTCAAATTAATTTCTTTGCTTGAAATACTAACAAACAATTAGCAATATAGTAAAATAAGAGAAAAATAACATCACAGACGTAATACGAAATATACACGATAATAATATTTTTAGGTAGTAGCAGTAACAGAAATATTTAAAAATAAATCTAAAATGTAAGACAGAATTTCAGATATAGTGTGGTAAATATATTAAAATGGTTTGGCAAATTATGACAGCTTATTAATATTAGGGATTAAAGTATGAAATTGCCGTTTCGTACTGATAAATTAAAACCATTTTCTTGTTCATAAAACAGATTTTTTTAATCAAAGTATCTACACTTGTTATCAATACATTTCTGCTATCTAATTTGAAGATCATTTAAACCTTTGCGTTAGTATTCTGGGGTCCTGGACTCCACAAACTGTGTGAAGGTATTTTGTACTGCTTGCTCGAAAGAATTTTTTTCCGTGCAGAAAACTGTCCAAATCGCGGCAAAAATGGTAGTCTGTTGGGGCGAGGTCTGGCGAGTACGGAGGATAACGTATGGTTTCTAAGTGCAGGTCTTGTAATGTTAAAGCATTATTCATGTATATATATCCTCGTATATATAAATAATTTAATTATCTAAATTGACTACACTTGATGTAGAAGGCTGATTATTTTTCTTCGGTAATAATGAAGTGTTCAGATAATTTGTTACGTAACATTCAAAATCTGAAAATTATTTATCGATCGTGACTAAATACACATAATAAATCTTCTTAATAAAGTAGGTCAAGATACATAATGTGTTAATATTTTACATTTAAAATAATATACTTATTTATTACATTTAAAATGTTTAGTTATTACAATAACAAATATGCAAAAGCCCAACTATGTCATTTCTTATGGCTTAGCTCAAATATTTTACTTTGTTATTAATACATTTCGTTTTTCATTCTTGCCATATCTATTAATGAAAGTATACCTAGACTGCAGAAGATTTTTATTATTGTAGCAACCCGCCCTCGCTTCGCTTCGGTTTTAGTCGTTTTACCTGCGTAGTTCCCGTTCCCGTGGGAATACCGGGATAAAATATGGCCTAGTTTACGCCCTGATATTATAGCTTTCCATTGGTGAAAGAATTTTTGAAATCGGTCCAGCCGTTTTGAAGATTACCCGGAACAAACAGACAGACAGACAAAAATTTTTAATCTGTATTTTAGGCATAGGTGTCGTGCAAATAACCGTGTGAGCATGAAAAAAGCCTATTATTTTGACAATACAAACAGACACTCCAATTTTATTTATTGGTATATAGATGTACGTAAAATAGATATAATAGAGAGAAAATTCCGTGAATAGAACAGCAAATGTCGTGTGGTAAGAATACAATTCACCACCCCCCCATCTTTCCCGCGACTGTCGTAAAAGAAGACTATGGGATACAAATATAACATTTATGCAAGAAAAGGAAAACTCGAAATAAAACCTATGCCAACACGTGTGCCGAGCATGGTATAGTAGTTCAATTTCTCTCTTAGTGGGGAGGAAGCTCGAGCCCAGTTGTGGCACGTCTATGAGCTGATAAGACGACGTAAAATAGCATACAAAAAAGTTGAATAATCATTTATCTCTTTTTTTACCATTATGGTATTTAGTGAGTCACGGACAGCCTAACAATTGCATAGATATCGTAGTGGTTAAAACACAGGCCATGTATCATAAATTTGATTTTCACGATCTTCGACGATACTTTGTGTGATCCACAAATTCTCGCTGAGTCTGGGTGTTAATTACACCCATGTTGTTTTTGTGTTACACAATTTTATTGTTCCTAAAGATGCCCGTAATACGATAAAGCCTTTATTTTTGTTTTATGTTAGACTATGGTCTGGATACATCCCGCTCAGTATGTCCAGGGCGACAGATGGATGGCGTGTGGCCCTATAATCTACCATGTTTCCTCCCCAATATCATTGGGTCGACCACGGGTGTCGATTTCTTGACATTAGTGGCTGTCTTGGCGGTCACGGTAAGGCCATAGAAGTTCAACGCAGGTACCAGGATGGCAGAAACTTAAGCTCTTGGACTAACATATCAGTCAATCACCTAAAAAGAATCTATTGCTACATTTTTACGTTAGAATACTATTCCATACTAACCAGACAACCTGTAGGCAGTGCCAAAACATTCAATCGACGATTTCGGTTTTGTCTGATAAATGAATATCGCACACCATTTTCTTCTTAAGAAATTCCAAATCCGCATCCTTCTCCAGTTTGCCCTGAACTCTTTGTACCCATTCTTGGAATCGTTCTGGACATTTTTCAGGATTCGGCAAATGGTAGGTCAAACTGAAAAAAATAAACAAAAGTCATTTCAGTATGTAATATGATAATATTTTACATTTTTTGCCTAAAGATTTTGTCTGATCTTTAAAAAAAAGGCCTGTCTGATCTTTAAACATGAGTACATATAATAATTATAATAAATGAATACGGAAACAGAGATAATTTTCGGGTAAAGGGTCTACTGCTATAAACAGGTTTTCCCACAGAATAACTGAAAGATGGTATTTAGTGGTTTACATCTAACAGTGTCCTATGACTTTCATTATTCATCCATCAGCCTATAGACGTCCACTGCTGGATATAGCCTTCCCCATGAGAATGCCACTCGGAACGGTCCTGCACCACTTGCATCCAACGAGTCTTGCCAACGATTCCACCTAGTGTGAAGTCGTCCTACGCTGCGTCGTCCGATTCGTGGTCGCCACTCAAGACTTTCATTAATTCTACGATTAATTAATCATTAGTCTTCTAGGTCAACCTTTTGACTTACAAAGAACCGGTAGATTCTTGGTTCTTACTCGGAAACCTTTAATGCTCAACGGTAGGTTATGTACTCTGAGCGAGTCATGCCACTGCCAGAGTTCTTAAGTATGTTAATGTCACTTCTTTTTGTAGGGATTTATCATCATCATCATCATCTCAGTCTCAGTGCTAGAATTCAGAATCCTCCACGATTGCGAGGAAGTTAACCTATTGTACCATGCTGGTCAAACAGGATGGAATAATATTTTATATTAAGTTTTTCCTTACCTGTATGGACGTTTTAATAGAAGAGGAATGAAGTATATTACAAACTTTTAAACGTCTTTTTACACGCCCACGACACGGACACATTACACGGAACGAAATGATTTCATAATTTTTGTAATGTAATTACAATCTACTTAGAATTAAGAAAATATGTTCTGTTGAATAAATATATAAAGTAGGTACTTACAGGAGTCATAGGGACAATCAAATGAACATTTTTTGACATGTTATACAGCTTTTTAATGCTTTTTAGGCCGTCGTTGGGCAATAAGTCTTGATTTCTATAATTTTTACACCAGCCCACAAAACTTATACTATACCAAATTTTTTATTCTTTTTCTTCTTGTGTAATGACAATCAGCAACAATTATGCCAGTGTCGAGATACAATATTTCACATTTTACAAAATTTTCACATTTTTAGTCACGTCACATAATATAGTCGCTAAAATTTTATAAATTTCTTGATCTTGATGAATGGCTTCTGCTGGCGTTACACCGCAACTTTGTCAATGTAGATTTATAAATTTCAATTTTACAATATACTAAAAATTACAATTGACAGCGCCAAATAGGCATCTGCAACTTTTTAATTAGAGAATAGAGAAATAGTGGGTACTTTACAGTTCGATGGCGGTTACATGAGAATAAACTAAAACTATGTAGATAGTAGGTACTTTGGCTCCTTAAAATGATTATCGATAATAATTATTTTGTATTAAATATGTTGTTAGTAAATTATTATTGAATAAAATAAACATCAATAAAATATCAGTTATTTAATTTATTGTATTCAAAATATATATTTATATGGGACATCTAATGACATTTATTTATATTATTACTGTCAAATCAAATAAAAACTATTAAAGTTCAAAACTAGATAGCGCTATAATATAAAACGACTGTCCCCCCCCCCCTGGTCATATGGATGCGACAGGAAAACATGAAAATAATATCACTGAGAATAGGAATTAAAATTCGAATTAAAATCCTTTGTCGAACCATCTAGCTATCATGGTTCAGTGTGATAAACACTTTTTATGGAGGGACCTCGTGACTAACAGTAGTATGTTTCTATTATAAACCAAAAATAATAATAAATAATCTATCAATGAATAAATATAATACGCCTATATACATAGATATGAATTATCTATGTACATAGGCGTATAAGCGTAAAATTCCTTTGAATAATTTTGCATTTACCAATAAGAAGAATTATGTACCAATACTGCTAAACAATTTTTTCTCGTTAACGCTGTGGAAATTCATTTACACATTCTCCCTCGCCGTTGGAAGACAGGGAGGATATGTTGGATGCGCCGGCCACCATGCTTGACCAGAATAACCACTAAAACCACAGCGGCCCCTTCCATGGTTTTACGGGTGCCGCAAAGATGCTCTAAAGACATTCAACCACCGACAACCCAACGCTTGACCCTCTGGCCATGTACTCATCCTCATTCAGGTAACCCTATATCAAGCTGTCTGACCAGCTTATATAGTAATATCAATTGCGTTTTTACTATGAAAGAGCTTCGAGCCCACCCGTGGGACGTATATGAGCTAAAACGATGATGAATAAATAATAAATAAATAAACTATATTGACTTCATACGATACTACAATAATGATAATTTCTAGTCTACACAGATAAGTACTTACAAATTATTTTGTGAACACTAGCATCTAAACTAGGCCGAGCCTGTATTTCAGATGCTAGTTTCATCCAATGACACAATACAGTATATATACTAACACTGAGTAAGATTAATTTTAATTTTTTACAATTATATTAAGACATTTGCAATCTAAAAACTTTATGAGTGTATTTCTAACTATTGTAATTTAACAAATTGTGTCCCTGCTTCTGCAATTACCCTCTTTCTATAGAATATTATGTTAGCGGTAAATAACACTACTGTAAGTGCAAATGATGAAATCTTCCGTGTGGTGACGGAGTAAGAATACAATTCACCACCCCCTATCTTACTCGTGGGTGATCGTACGAGACGACTAAGGGATATAAAACGCATATAACATCTATGCGAGAGAAGGAAAACTCGAAATTAAACCCTATACCAACACGTCTGACCAGCGTGGTATAGTAGGTCAATTACCCATCCATTATGGAGGAGGTCCGAGCCCAACAGTGGGACGTATATGGGCTGAGATGATGATGATGAGATGATGAAGTGCAAATGAAATAAAACTATGCCCTAATTTAGGTATATATGTAAAACACATAAAATATTATGTCGAATTTGAAACCTGGATCGATACCCTTCAAACCAATTTCATTAGAAAAGCAACAACACCTAGGTAGTTTTAAACCAATAAAATATCGCAATTTGATAAGTAGCGCTGTGATCGATTTCATAGAATTCTATTTCGTTTTTTTAATTGCACATCCTTGTCTTGGTCAGTTAATAATAAATAATAGAACTTAAATACTGATCTCATAATTATAAACAAGATGATACGGAGCTGTGTTGGAATAAGAAAAGGATAAGGATGATATACGTAAGTACGCAGATATAAAAAAAAAACATTTATTTAAGATAGCTAAAATATTTTATTAAAACTAACAAGTAACATGAATTTAAAATATTAATTACAATTTCAACTTCATTATGATTAAGTTTAAAGTAATAACATCGATTGCAAGTCGAATAGTGTCCATAGTGATTCTTCGGGATTAGCCATAATATAAGAAACATTTTCTTCTATACTACTGCTCGAAGAACTGGCAGGCGATATAGGTTCATAAATTGGATGACTATTAATTTCTGCATGATTTTCGATAACAAAATTCGGTTCATTTTGTGATAGTACGTCGTTATAGTTTTCAGACAAACTTTTCACTATATTACTATCAAGTCTTAGATTTCCACATTGCTCAGTCTCTATTATTATATCTGATCATTTTGATTATTTTCAAAATATTTAACCTCTTTATTTTGTTCCAAAACTAATTCTTGTACCTTTTTATTTTTGGATCGACGATTTTGAAACCATACCTTAATTGCTTTATCATTGACCTGTAATTGATCTGCTATAATTTTACTACTTTCACGAGTAACGTATTTTTTCTGTTTGAATATATTTTCTAGGGCTTGTGTTTGTTCTGTTGTAAAAATTGTTCGCTTTCGCTTACGTTTCACAATGACTTTAAAGGCGCCTTCTTCTTTCAATTGAACTGAAATTATTGATATATACATGTATGTAGAAATAAAATTAATGTACTATTTGCATATGCATTAAATATTAAATAATTTAATAAGATAGTTTCCTTAAGTAATATATTCATGACTAATACTTGCCACCTGTGGTGGCGGTGTAAGAATACTATTATCGTTACTCTTTATTTACCCAGAATTTTAAAAATTAGCTAAGAATATCTTATATTAACTATCAATATTGGGATCATTATCATCATCTCAGCTCATATACGTCTCACTGCTAGACTCCGGCCTCTTCCACTGTGGAAAGAAAAATTGACCTACTGGGTACCCCTATATATTATTTGCATACTATTCCCTTAGTCGTCCTTTACGAAACCCACGGGCCCTTACCACCACACCCCTTACCACACCTTACTCCGTCACCACACGGATAAATATGGTATACGATGGATGATGAATATTAGACAACTATTATTAACCAACTGTCAAGGGCATTACTGTCACTCTTCGCGCATCTAAGGCATAGCGTAAATAGTTAAATCATACGTCAGGTTTAAAAAAATATTTGTTCTGTAGCCCATATGTCTCTTAGAGGAGTTTGACTCAATAAGCGTCAGAATATTTCACATTAAAAAGGTAAATGGACTAGTATACACAAATATCAACTCATACACGTCTATTTTAATTATTATCTATATCTATACCAATAAATAAAATTGGAGTGTCTGTTTGTAATGTCAAAATAATAGGCTTTTTTCATGCTCACACGGTTATTTGCACACCTATGCCTAAAATAGCAATTAAAAAAATTTTGTCTGTCTGTCTGTCTGTCTGTCTGTCTGTTTGTTCACCAATGGCAAGGTATAATATCAGGGCGTAAACTAGGCTATATTTTATTCCGGTATTCCCACGGGAACGGGAACTACGCGGGTAAAACGACTATAACCTATAACCGAAGCGAAGCGAGGGCGGATTGCTAGTATTTAATAATAATAATAATTAACATTATTTGTGTAACGAACTATCACTATTATAATATAATGGCCAAATGTAACCGGATTTCCATTACAAAAACCTTTTTACCCCTCTTATGTCTCGCCCTTTTTTCTTCTTTTAAGTTATGGCTGGGTCTCACCGCGCCCAAATCTTTCAATGCAATAGAAGGGTCTCGATCTCTTTCTTCCCAAAACTTAGGAGAAGGGTACCCTGCGAGGGTATTCCAACGGGCCGGCCACTAACGACAAGGAACTCGGCACCAGTGGTCAGCTCAACGATGAAGGTCATGATTGTGCGAACGCCCATGATTGTGCGAACGCCCATGACGTGCGGTGTCCCGCAGGGGTCGGTTCTGGGTCCGACCCTGTGGAACATCGGCTACGACTGGGCGTTGAGAGGAAGCCTCCCACCCGGGCTGGGCGTAATTTGCTACGCCGACGATACACTCGTCACAGCCCGGGGTGGGACGCTAGAGGAGGCGGCACGCCTGGCAACTCTCGGCACCGAGGAGATTGTCAGGCGAATCGAAGCGCTGGGGTTGAGGGTAGCCCTGGAAAAGACGGAGGCCCTTTTGTTCCATGGCCTCCGTACCGCCGGGCCTCCCGCCGGCGCTTCGATCACCGTGAAGTCGGTCACCATCAGCATCCAGGCCCACATGAAGTACTTGGGCCTGGTGCTCGACGGGCATTTTTGGTTCCGGGAGCATCTCCATCGACTTGTTCCCCGGCTTGTCGGCACGGCGTCCGCCCTTTCGCGGCTGATGCCGAATGTGGGCGGACCCAGTGCTACGTGCCGACAGCTGTACGTGGGGGTGATCCGGTCGATGGCCCTGTATGGCGCACCGGTGTGGGCGGGGTCCCTGACCGTCCGTCTTAGGGCCCTCCTGTGGCGACCACAGAGGGTCATGGCGATCAGGGCCATACGGGGTTACCGCACGGTGGCGACGGAGGCAGCGTGCCTCCTGGCCGGAACTCCCCCATGGGACCTGGAGGTGGAGATGCTCGCCGACATTTATCGGCGGGTGTCGGAGACGCGCGCCCGCGGCGGCATGGTCTCCATCAAAGAGATCACCGCCTGGCGGGTCGACGCCCGCCGAGAAGTCATTGCCCGTTGGGTAGTCCGGCTGGAGAGTCCTCGGTACGGTGTCAGGACCGTCGAGGCCCTCCGGCCGGTGCTGATGGAGTGGTTGGAGCGGACGCACGGGGTGCTTTCCTTCCGACTGGTGCAGGTGCTGACGGGGCACGGTTGCTTCGGGAAGTACCTGCACAAGATTGTCAGGAGGGAGAGTACACCGTCCTGCCACCACTGCAGTTGCGACGAGGACACGGCGCAGCACACGCTCGAGGAGTGTGCTGCATGGGAGGGTGATCGCCGTGAACTCGTCGCAATTATCGGTACCGACCTGGCGCTGCCGACCATCGCCAGGGAGATGCTCGTCAGCGTCAGGAATTGGGACGCGGTCGCCGCCTTCTGTGAGGCCGTAATCTCACGGAAGGAGGCGGCGGATCATGTGCGAGTAGAGCTCCTATTCGGCGACACGTTCCGCCGCCGGTGACTCGGGCGGCGCAGGCGCGAGTATCTGCGCCTAATGCCGCCCTAGCCGAGGCCGCGGGTGATCGGACCGGGGAATTGTCCGTCACCCGCAGAGAGGCTGACCGCGCGACGGCGACCGACGTTCCAGGACGTCGAGAGGTGAGGTTACCCGAAAGGGTATTCCGTCAGGCCGACCACTGACGACAAGTCACATCTGCTCCGGTGGTCGGCCCAACAACGAGGTGACGTGGGTACGGGTGGGTTATGGGCCCGCGCGCCGCCCTTTCATCGCCCCGGACGGACTGGACCGCGCGTGTGCTTACCATAGCCCACCCATAAAAATAAAAAATAAAAAAAGGGTGGGTCATGAGGCCACGGGCCGCCCCTCTGTCACCCCGGAGCCGGAAGGCGGATGCGCTGACCAAGGCCCACCGCCAAAATAAAGGTCCTAAAACCTACGGTATTTTTCCTATCTGCCTATTGACCAAGCCGCTGGACCCGGTCTTGGTATCCTGGATGGATCGCCTAGCCAATTATTTTTTCAATAGCACCTTAAAAAGAATCACTTCAAAAATAAGCAGTACTTACAAGATATATTAGCGTGATGTCTCTTTGTCGCTCGATTAATAATTGGTACCGATAGAGGATGATGAAATGAAGAACTTGGAGCAATCTGTGTCACTGGAGAAACATCCTGTAAAAGACAAGCATTTATAAATTAGTAGGTCAATAACTAATTAGAGAAATTTAAGCAAACCATAACTTCTTTCAATATAGGTACGCTTCCATTGTTATCTTGGAACTAGATACACAATATTTTTGAACTAACTGAAAAAACTGTTTTGTGTATACATTATATCTACACCAATAAATAAAATTGGAGTGTCTGTTTTTAATGTCAAAATAATAGGCTTTTTTATGCTTACACGGTTATTTGGACGATACCTATGCCTAAAAATCACTTTATATTTTTTATGGTCTGTCTGTCTGTTTGTTCCGGGTAATCTTCAAAACGGCTGGACCGATTTCAAAAATTCTTTCACCGATGGAAAGCTATAATATCAGGGAGTAAACTAGGTTATATTTTATCCCGGTATTCCCACGGGAACGGGAACTACGGCGGTAAGGCGACAGGAACCGAGGCGAAGCGAGGGCGGGTTGCTAGTCTATTATAAATATCTATGTCTCATATTTAAGGTTAGAGATTTAGAAAGAAATAGCTGCTAAACATTACTATTTTAACAAATATTTTTTTATTACATGTAGTCAAAGAGTATTTTTTTATTAAGTGTAGTGTAAGCAAGCATATAACATCAATAATAAGAAAAGGCGTACTTGAAATGTAACCCGTAACCAACCCGTCTCATCAATGTGATGTAGTGAGTCAAATTCATTAACATTGTGAAGACCGCACATTATGGATAAGAGCATACTCCATACATAAGAGCCATACTTCGATCTGTATTCATTTTATTCGTCTATGCCGTATGGTCAGCAATTATATTCCCAAGGAGGGTGGACGTCATGCCAGCGACCAACCATAAAACTATTGCCATAAAATTAAAAGACAAAATAGTTTATCTAATATCGAGACAAGTGCTAGTTGAGGTGAGAAAACTTATAAAATAAGATCGAGAAAACTAATAAAAAAATAATAAAGGATAATACCTGAACTATATGATGCTGAAGAGAATGCCTATTTTGGAATTGATTAAAATTCTCTTCGTGTATCGATGATCTTGCAAACTCCTTATCTGCATTGTTGTAAAGCGCAGGACATGTCTGAAATCAAATTAATATTTCAAATAAAAATTACATTCCCGAGGAGGGTTGGCGTCATTACGGCGACCAACCATAAAACTATTGCCATAAAATTGAAAGACAAAATAGTTTATCTAATATCGAGATAAGTGCTAGCTAGAAAAAAATAAAAAAAAAGATAATACCTGAACTATATGATGCTGAAGAGAATGGCTATTTTGGAATTGATTAAAATTCTCTTCGTGTATCGATGAGCCTGCAAACTGGTTATTTGCATTGTTGTAAAACGCAGGACATGTCTGAAACAAATTAATATTTCTAATAAAAATTATATCTAAGAATATTTAAAAACTTAAAATAATTTTCCAAAATATTATTATAGCTTCAGAGATATACTTACTAGATGATTTGCAGAAGATTCATAATTATTTTGGAAACAGTAATTTGCAGGTCCAGTACTATAAAAACCAGATGAATACTGACAAGAAAACATGATGAATTTGTGCACTGGGACCGAATGATATTGATGCCTGTATCCCTTTTCCTTTTATACTGAGTAATTAGCTATCTTTTTTTAGATAATTATACATTTAATTACCTTGTTATTAAATTTTAAACTTAATCCTAGTTACTTAATTACTTCTAAATGAGTATGTCACACCCCTAAGAAAATAATGTTAACATTTTTGTCACAAATTAAGTAAACAACTTTGTTTACTCCGATGGTATTATCTTGTTGTTTTGTTATGATTCTATGGGTATAGTGACTAATTAAGTATTTTTTTACTACACACTAACCCAAAGGCACAGGTAGGAGACAAACTAATTATCCATATTCCTCAAAACAATTGAATATTGCATAAACTGTAGATATTTTCAATCACATTTTTCTCAAAATATGACTTTTGTACTAACTTCGGCAATCTCATTCCTTTATTAGTGATCCGATGAAGCATATACTACTAATATTGAGCTACTGTGTCACCACCCGTTCAAATCAACGGCTTTTTTTTAGGGGGGTGGGTTGCATTCGGCGCACTCCTCGCACCACTCCGTCCGGGGCGACAAAGGGGCGTAAGCACGCACACCCGCAACCCACCCGAACACCACGTCGCCTTCGTCGTTAGACCGACCACCGGAGCAGGGTTACTTGTTGTCAGTGGTCGGCCCGACGGAAGACGGCCCCCTGAGAAGTACCCTTCCATCGACCGACGTCCCTCCCTCGGGGCGGACGTCTGTCTTTCCTCGCGTAGTCGGCCTCTCGGCGGGTGATGGGCTAACTCCTCGGTCCAGTCACCCGCGGCCTCGGCTGGGGATCAAATCACGGCTGAGGTGCGCTCGTAGTCCCAGCCAAAGATAAGCTCAATTCTATTTTGTTTTCTTATACTTTGGTAGGGCTTACATTTGTTCGTAATGTTGAGATCAACTGGTGTTGACAAAATGGATGGAATGGCGGTAAGAAAACCCTCTCTACCCTGCTGGCACAGGCTTTGTCAAGGCATGATTACTTCTGGAAATACTTGTATATGCTCGCAAGGAGGGAGATGACTCTGCTCTGCCATCAGTGCGGTTGCAGCGAGGACACACAATAAAAATCTGCATGGCCTAGACTGAGTAGCGCCGTAAACTCACCATTTACCATCGACCTGAAGCTGCCAGCTATCGCTAGAGCAATGATTGACAGCGTCAAGAAGTGAGACGCAGTCGGTGCTTTCTGCGAGGCCGTCATCTCGCGAAAGGAGGAAGCGAGTAGGTACGGGAGGGATGTTGAGAATTTACGGAGACACACTCCGCCGCTAGCAGACGCGAGTACCTGCGCCTGATGTCGCCCAACCGATGCAGCGGGTAATTGGGGAGGAGAGGCTATCCACGCGAGGGCGTTTCACCAAAGCAGTGAAAATCGTCGGAGCGTCGGCCTGAGATGATAACTGAAAGGGTGCTCCATAATTGGTGGCCCGCCCACATAACAATAGAAAAGTATATGTACGGTAGGTTATGGGGTTATATGCTAACCCTTCCGTTGCCCGAGACAGCTCAGAGAAAATGTGAACATACCATAGTCTGTCCCAAAAAAAAGAAGTAATGGTTTAATTACCACCTGCCTCGTAAGCCAAGCCGTCAAACGAAATTTCTTGTATTTAAGCGATATATTTAGACGTAAATAAGAGTTATTAAAAGTATTTTTATTCTCTGAAATTAGCCTTTTTGTTACAGGATACATAGTGCTAAAAGCTAGATTTAGATTTAGTTACGCTCATAAAAAAATCTATTATATTGTGAATATATTGTATATTATTTTTCTTTATAATTGAAAATGTGAGAATAATATTCCTTGGTTAACACTATAATGTATATGAATTCGACACCTACGCCTAAAAACCAATTTAAAAAATTTATGTTGGTATGTTTGTCTCGGGTAATCTAAACTTGTTGGACTAATTTTAATAATATTGTAGTAGCAGGTAACTGTCTACATAAATAGTAACTGAGGCTATTATTCTTATCAAAAACATCCTATATAATTTTTCTCCGTCTGGGTATCGAACCCGAGGTCTTATAAAATCGCGTACCGTAATATCGCAAAGCGACTGAAATCAAAGCGAAGCGAGTAGCTAGTTATAATTAAATCCATGTATGTGATGATGGGTTAAGAATATATTACACTCCTTCCTTTTCAGTATCAGCAATAACCTAATAAACTTATCTCGTCGATAGTATCTAGTGTGAAATTATTGCATCCGAAGCGTTGGCCTACATGCTGGAATATGAATGAGATACTTTATTGGGCAATTAGTAAAAAAAAAATTATTTGAAGGGTAGTTAACAATTTTATTATGATAATCGCGTATTATTTTCGCGTCACTTAGAATTCAAGCTCATTGCGTGCTGTGTAGACTTTATTTATCTAATTAAATTTCAGTGCATATCTTCGTCATGTTGAAAAATCTATTAATTACTACATTAACGCCTTTGGGTACCAAAAGAGAGGTAAATTATCATATTTCATTATATTTTATTTAATTGTAATTTTCTTTTATAAGCTATGTTATGACGGCTACAAATACTACCAAACCTTTGGTGTTATAAAAGGCAACTAAGAGTTTAATATCGACCTAGGCCAATTCAATCGGATGGTAACTAGTCAATAATTACATTCTTTAGTAATTGACGTGTAGAGGTGGCTGGTTGTAAAATTGTAGCTATTTTGTAATATGTATTATGGAAGATGAGTACATATTGCGTCAACGGCAAGTATTTGGGATCCGAACCGTGGCTTTGGTCCGGGCACCCGTGGAGAGGTTAGCCTCGCGACGGGGTTCGGCGTCCCAGTAGGGGAAGTCGTCGGGAGAGGGTACTCCCTAGGGGTATGCCGTCGGGTCGACCATTGAAGTCAAGGAACTCTGCACCAGTACGATAGTCGACCCAATGATGAAGGCGACGTGCTATACGGGTGGATTACGGGTGTGCGTACTTACGCTCCTCTGTCGCCTCGGACGGAGTGGTGCGAGGAGTATACCGACCGTAACCAACACCCAAAAAAAAAAAGTATTTGGGATAAAATAAGGATAATGATTTCATTTCTTTATATTTGTTGCCAAAGTATCATATGTTTTGTGTAACCTTTTTTATTTATGGGTGGGCTATGGTCAGCACATACGCCGTCCATTCCGTCCGGGGCGACTAAAGGACTGCGCCCGGGCCCATAACCCCCACATTCCCACGTCGCATTCGTCGTTGGGCCGACCACACTAATGCCGAGCTACCGTTTTATTAAAGAATAATTTAGTAATATTATATTTATTTATCAGCTTATCAACGTAAACTATTGAATATACATTCATCTTTAAGAATACGATGTTGAACAAACCTGTGTAGCTGTGTCTATCGGTTCCCTGCTACTTTTTACTAAGTTACTAGTACATGTTATTCTTCTATTTACGCCCCGCCGTTGTGTACAGGTAGTTTACTACCTCACGCTAAATAGATTGTTATAAGTCTTATATACATACATATCTTAATCGTCTTTTACAACACCCGTAAGAATGTGAATTGAGATAAAGTGAAGGTTCGGTGTATTCTTACTGCCTCACAACACAGAAGACTATATTTACCCTAGACTGATTTAACTATATAATGTTATAATTAATAGTTATAATTAAACTATCGAACCATATTGTATGACGTATAATAAGTAAGAGATTTTTGTTTAGCTATGCTTAATAATAAAATTTCCGTGAGGTAATGGAGTAAGAAATCAATTCACTACCCCCTATCTTGCCCGTGAGTGTCATAATAGACGACTAAGAGATACCTTGTGCAACAATTATGGAAGATAATGAACACTCGAAACAAAACATTGTACCACCAGCATGGTATAGCTTATAGCAGGTCAATTTCTCTCCCATTGTAGGGGAGGCTCGAGCCTAGCAGTGAGTCGTATAGGTATGAACTGTGATGATAATGATCATTGCTTAATATTTACTCGTTTGTGTAATTTGCTAGCATTTGTATCTTTATATATAAATTTCTTGTGTACGTGTGTATTCAAATTAAAGCGTACACGGCCCGGTGAGGTCATAATAAATAAAAAAAACATTCCATCCTCATTATTTGAGTGCGAAACCATGTCACGTCATATAAATAACGTGAGAACTCTCACATAGCCCTCAGCAATGCCCCTAGCTACAGTTCCTGCCTAACCAGTGTGGTGTTGTAGGTCAATTTCCTATCTATTATGGAGGAGACTCAATCCCAGTGGGAAATTTATGAACCACGAGAATGAGGCAAGTCCCTCTCAATTTAAGCATTTGTTTTTCAGGCATATTTAAATGAAAAAGTGATCTTGTTTTCATGTAAATATAACTGTTTTAATTACAGAAAAATAGTTGGGAAAATCGACCCTTCCTGACGGTATGGCCTGAGGAATCTCGTGAGAAAATACAAGGTAAAGAAAGTTCCGTATGGTGATAGCTGAATACCTAATACATTGTATTATTACCCATTCATACGGCCACGGGCTGTTTAAGAGATGCCTTCTTGACATAAGGAGGCATTTTCAAGTAAATAACAACTCTCCGTATGGTGAAGGATGAGAATCCAATGTATTTTCATGTCGTACTTTTCTGGTGAGAGACACAAACATCGATAGAAAGATCACCAAGAGATTGAGCAGCAGCAATCTCCTGAAAAAGACATAACAGCAACTGCAATCGCCGATCCGGCTGCCGAGCGAGGTGATAATGGCATTTGTCTTCTTTGGGAAGGGCGGTGGCCAAAAGTGGACATCAATATGCTAATGACTGGATTGATGAACATTTAATATTTTAAAATAATATACAATAATAAATAAAATATGAACATGGATGCTCAAAATAATTACACCAAATGATCTCCGATGTTAACGCAAGAATAACATATTATAATAAAAACTATTTTTACAGATTTAATAAAACTTTTAAATATAACTTTTAATAATTTTAATAAAACAATTTTTACGTTGATAGTCATGGGCGGACTACCCACCCGCAACTTGTAAAGTGTTTGAAACGTCGGGCAATCAAAAATCAAATACAAACGCGATAAAATCTGTAAAAATAGTTTCATTTACAATTACTTTAGAATTTATAAATACCCAATCTTCGATAAAAAACTTATAGACACAGCTAGAATACAATAAGCGGGTAGCTGATATAAGTTTACACATTAGAAGCATCGATTACATCCATTTATATAAAAGTTAATATATGTTTTACAGATGCAAGTATAACGATCAAGAAGAGACAAAAGCGGGTGCGAACAGCATTTACTACAGAACAGTTACGTGCCTTAGAAGAGGTGTATTCTCAAGGCAAATACATCGATAATGAGAAACGTTCAGAGCTATCGAAAACCTTGAACTTAGATTGCAAATGCATCAAAATATGGTTCCAAAATAGACGAATGAAAGAAAAAAAACAGTTGGCAGAGTATAATGATATGGTTACTTCAAGTGATTCTGATAATCAAAATGCTTCATTGACTACTTCATCTCAATCATCAACACAAATAAAACATTGCCAAACACAACGGAAACATTATCAAACACAATCTAAACATGCCCAAATACGATCTGAACATTGGCAAAAACAATTGGAACATTGCCAAATAAAATATTCAAATCAAAATTATTCGAGTCAAATATGGCGCGATTGTAGAAATGAAATGATTTTTGAAAATAACTGTCAAACACCCGCACCTGAATTGCAAAATAGACATCAAAACCAATCCGTATATCATTATAATTTGCATTTGAATAATTTAAAATCTAATTGTTACGATAACGCTCCGATTCTTCAAAATAACACTGGCTACGTGGCATCTAATAATCACTTAAATAAGTTTTACAATGATAATAATTGTTACTATACAGAATATTATCCATATAACATGAATTATACAGGTAATAAGATAGCTGTGATCGAAGATGACACACAGATCGAGGAAAATTAACGGCAGTGCGTCAGCTTATAATTCTAAATTGTTTTGAATTAAGCCATTAAAAAAGCTAAAAAAGAACAAAAATACAAAGTTATAGTTAAGCTTATATCACTATTTTATATAGTAATAGATTATTTCAAATGAAATTTTATAAAATAACCGTATTTTTTGTATGAAATATTTCTTTTTATTTCATAGACATGACATAAAACCTATTATAATTTAAGAAGTACTATATTGGTTTATTAATATAAGTATAGATATAAGAAATTATGGGTAATAGTTATATATACACGTTTATAACTGTAATAAGATTAAATATATTATTACATATTATTCCTCTAACAGTAATTTTGTGAAATATTTTTGAAATGAAATACATTAACTCACATTTGAATACTCTATTTCTAATTAATATAGATTTGTTCTAATAAATGGTTAATAACTAATTTATACGCAGGCATTAGAATTTTTGTAAATGTTACTACATTCATTGTTCCCTTTATTTATACCTTTACATCGCACTTGGGTCTTTTCAATTATATTTTTTTTTACTTTGTTTTCTTATTTTGAAATGTGTCCTAGGGTAGCCTAATCTTTAATAGGTATATAATCAAAACGAAAAGAAATACGGCATAATTAGCAGGTTGAAAAAGTATTAACGCATAATAACGCTTATAAGAAATAGTTATAATTAGACATAAGAGTAATAAACGAATTAACATCGTTTAACATCAGTTTTCTACATCATTTAATAAGAAATCGAGATTAAGACTACGCATATTCTATTTTCTTATAACAAAAATAAAACTATTGGCAATTGAATAACTGTAAAATCTTAATATTAAATGTACAGGATTACTTAATAATCAGTGCTCTCATTAGATATTCTAAGGTTTCCATTCATTTAAGCATACTGCATATGATATTATCTATTCTTTCTTAAGACAAATTCTGCCACTCAAGTGTCCATAGCGTTTGCAGTTCACATGATTCTTGGTGTGGTAACACTTCTTCTTAATAAATATGATTTATGTCCGGGAATCTTGCTGGACAGTTATGTCAGATATGTTAATATCCAAATAATTTATAAATCATTATATCTTCACTACTAAATATAGCAAACAGTAAATATAAATATCACAATAATTAAAAATTTTACGCGTTATGTTCTATTTACTTACTGCGTTTCAACTTACTTTTTTTGCACCATTAATTGTGTCGATATATAAGTTAATGAAGTTGTATTTTAGTAATGTTTAAACCATTATTATGCAAATTAAATATTTTATTAAAAAATACATTAGTTTTTTATTGTAATGAATCGTGTCATAAATGAAAATTGATCGCTTTTGTTAAATAGCGTGGAAATTATAGCTTAAGCATTATCTGGACTGATTTCACAGATCATATACGTCCCACTGCTGGGCTCGGGTTTACTCCACAACAGGAGTGAAATTAACCTACTACACGACGCTGGTCAGACGTGTTGGTATAGCGTTTCATTACGAGTTTTCCATCTCCTGCATAGAGGTTATATACTACATTACTACTACTACTACTACTACGCCCAACGACGAAAGCGATGTCCGCGTGGGTGGGCTGCGGGTGTGCGTGCTTACGCCCCTCTGTCACCCCGGACGGAGTGGTGCGAGGAGCGCGCCGAACGAAAACCACCCCAAAAAAAAAAACAAAAAATATGCTACATATTATATCCCTTAGTCATCTATTACGACATCCATGGCCAAGATCGATGTATATTATAATCTCTTAGTCATATTTTACGACTTATGAAGAAGAATTGCAATTTACAACCCCATTTTCTTCCGTGGATGTCGTAAAAGACGACGACTGGTCTACAATATGCGGATAACAGCTACGCAAGAGAAGTAAAACTCGAAATAACACCCTATGTCAACATGTCTGACCAGCGTAGCATAATATGTCAGTCTCCCTCCTATTAATACAAGGTGTTTTTTTTATCTCGCCGTGATGTTATTGCCTGTTGGGCAGACCGGCTGGAGAGGCCTCTATCCGGTATTCGGAGCGTCAAAGCCTCCCAGCTGGTGCTGATGGAGTAGTTGGTTCGGCGGCACGAGATGCTTTTCTTCTGACTGGTGCAGATATGACGGGGCACGGTTGCTTCACCAAAGTACTTGCACACGGTCGTAAAGAGGAAAAGTAGGTACACCATCCTGCAACCACTGCGATTGCGATGATAACAAGGCATAACATACACTTGAAGTGTGTGTCGCATGGGCTAGCAGCGCCGTAAACTCGTTGCAATCATCAGTGGTGACCTGACGCTGCTGACCATCGCTAGGGAGGTGTTCGGTAGCATTAGAAACTAGGAAGCGGTCGCTGCCTTCTGCGAGACAGTGGTCTTGCGGAAAGAGGCAGCGGATCGTGCGCGGGAGGAAGTCTTCTACGGTGACACGATCCATCCTGGGCGGCGCAGACGCAAGTACCTGCGCTTGATACCGCCCTAGCTGAGGCCGTGGGTAACTGGACCGAGGAATAGTCCGGCATCCGCAGAGAGGTTGACCACGTGAGGGTAACGCTCTGGCGGGCGTAAGGACGGGAGGGTACCCCAAAAGAGTATCCCGCCGGACTGGCCACGGACATCAAGGATTCGATACCAGTGGTTTGCCGAATGGGGAAGGAATATGGCAGGTTATGGGGTTGCGCGTCGCCCTCCCGTCACCCCGGATGGGACGGACGGCGTGCGGCCATAGCCTGCTAGAAAAAATTTTTTCTTATAAAGACAACTAAATCAGGTAAGATAAGAAAAGAGAAATTATAAAAATATTGTAAATTAAACATAAAATATCGACTAGATCTAAAGTATAATTCAACTAATAATATTCTACATTATTTTTCATTTTATCATTAATTTTAATAACAAAATATAATATCTTTCTAACTTAAAAAATAAAACCTACTTACGAGATTCTAGCACTGGTATTGCTGTAATTATATATTGCGGAGCTGAGTATTGTTTCTGCAAATCAGAAGTCAATGTTTGTTTCATATGACAGTTACATTCACAGCACTTGTTATTTGCTCTTCTTTTATTGTCACCTGTTTTTCCTTTATTAGTTACTATTGATGGAGCTGACGAAGTAGGTTCAGTTGTAGATACAACATTTACAGGTTTCCAATGAATACCGCTTGTATAATACGTTTGAGATACTACTTGTGGTCCCATAGGCAGATGTATTGATTCGTTACATGTTCTGTTTTGTTCTCGAATTTTGTTTGCTGTAGATTTATTGATTTCACGAATCAAAGATAAATCTTCGAGAACATTTGTTTCTAAAGAACATAGGTTAGCTGAATTTGAATCTAGACTGTGTACGATATTTCGAGGCTCTTTGGCTGAATCAGGCATCGAGAACTTTTTGCGACCAATGGTTTCACTTTTCAGTAATGGATTATTAGAAAATGTCACTAATTTTGACTGATCAAGGGATTCTATCAGTGGATTAAATCCAGAAAGTATTGTATGTCTTGTACTTGCATCACTTGATATTTGGTTTTTAGTATCCTCCGAAAAATTTTGAGCAAGAGATGCTATTATTAAATCACGTGAAACACTATTTGACAGCTTCTTAGCCAAATGAATATTAGACCCATTAGTATGTTGCACAGCAGCCCGATCACTCGATGTAGACTTATTATTATTTTGCTGGTCGAAGTCCGGTAGCATGCCTATGCTTCTTTCATCATTGAGTTCTCTGTATGTATTTTCTCTCTTTTCTTTCATTCTTCGGTTTTGAAACCACACTTTGATTGCTTTCTCAGAAATATTTAAAGCTGCGGCCAATTCTTGTCGATGAATGTTGCTAATATAAGGAAATTTTTTGAATTGTATTTCTAGGTATTTGACTTGTTCTGTGGTGAAAGTAATTCGAAATCTTTTTCTCTTTTTTGAACTAATGTCACTCGGCACCTTCAACTGGAAAACAAATTGGATATTATTATTAGATATCTTTCGTGTGGTAATGGAGTAAGAATATAATTCACAACCCACTTTCTTTCCCGTGTGTGTCGTAAAAGACGACTAAAAGATAATGCAACACATATTGTTGCATATCTGAAGGTTTTATTTCGAGTTTTCTTTCCAATATCCAGGCAAAAGAAAGAAAACTCGAAATAAAACCTTCTGACCAACGTGGTATATTAAGTCAATTGCCCTCCTATTGTGGAGGAGGCTCGAGCCTAGCAGTGAGACGTGTATGAGTTGTGATGATGATTATTTTTTCTTTTATCTTTATTAAGGATTTGGTACACAAAAGGAAGCGACCATGTCGTCCCTGTAAATCTTACAAATATATACAATGCACTTAGAATTATTCTTAAGAACTATCCTCATCCGTTCTGACATTTAAACAATGCATTACCAACTTATATAATAAATCTTTAGCACTTTTAGAGTTTGGTTGAGATAGAACACTGTTACAACTACCCACATTGTATAAATTTATGTTATTGCACGAGTTAAACACATTTGATCTTAACTGTTTGGTCCGTTCGCATTCCAACATAACATGTTGCACATCTTCAATGATACCACACTTCGAACAATTTGGCGATGCAATTTTTTTCATGAAATATGCAAACTTGTTCAGTGGAATGTGACCAGATCGGAGTCTAAAAGCGGTGAATAGCGTAGATCTATCTAACTTTGTTGATTGGAACCAAGGGTAACAATAAGGTTTATCTCAAATAATACTGTACCAAAGACCTTTTTGCCCTGAAATGTTTGTGAAATACTCTAACCATAGTTTATATACATTTTTTTCAGAATAGGTAACGTATCTGTGTAAAATGGTACAATAAAAAGAGGGCTACCATCTGAAACCGCCTCTCTTGCCAAACGGTCTGCCTCCTCATTACCGTACAGTCCCACGTGGGAGGGTATCCATTGAATGACAATTTGTTTATTCTGTGATTCCAACTCCCGGATAGTATTCAAAATAGTGTAAGCTATCGGTACTCCTCGAAAGCTCGAGGTGCACCAACCTACATGTTGGAGCGCGCTCCTGGCATCTGTTAGGATGACAATTTTGTCATGATTGATGTCTTTTGCGTATGATAAGGCCTCGGATAAAGCAAATAATTCTACGTACATTATAGAAACATTACCATTAATTTGAAATTTTATTTTAGTATTAATTTGTGGATCGAAGACAACTGCTCCTGAGCCATATTTTTCTTTAGAACCGTCTGTATATATTTTGTAAAATTTACTGTATTTAATGTTTAATACACTTGTCTTGTATGAATGAAGACCCTAAAGCCCTTTTCGATCCCCAGACTTCTATATAAAAGCATATTTTGTTATCTAAATTAATGTATTGAACCCATGTGTCCAGGCTAAACATATCTAGAGTTTTGGTGGAATAAATAGGTACATCTTTTAATGAGTTATATATATCTTTTAACAATGGGTTCTTTTTCCTAGACCAATATCCTAAATTTACATTGACTACATAATTTATTGATCAGTGCAATGGTTTCATTATTTTCGAAGCTGCGGCATTTCAACAAATATTTGCTCCCAAGATAATATCTACGTAGATAGAGAGGTGGCAGACACAGCTGTGTGATGATGATGATGATTATATCTATCCTACATAAATCTATTCCTACATAAAGCTTTCGTATTATAAATTAAATACAGGATAATTTATAAAACGGAAACATATCGTGATTTCACTTAAGAATATACAGTAGTAAAAATAATCATTTTAACTATTTTTTTTTTTATGACGTGAAAATTAGAAAGTTAAAAAAACATGACTATACAAATAAGTTACTTTACCTTAAATATTTTTCGATTAAATGATTTAATAATAATTTATGAAAATATAAACTTACCATTTCAAAACGACGCCCTGTGCTAATATAATTCTTGTGCCCAAATTGTAATGTCTTATACATTTTTTGATCCTAAGTCCTCTAGTATTTCATTATAGTCTAATAACAATAATATAGTAAGTCGCTTAGCTCCTATATATAGTAATATAGATAATAATTTAATTACTATATTAACAAATCATATATAATTAACTAATTACTACTTTTGAAAGCTAATAGTGAGGACTATCGTAATGTATTTAAACATTAATTGTTGAATTACTGTGTGGTAGCGGCTTCGAATACTACCAACCCTTGCTTTGCTCGTGGGTGTCGTGAAAGACGACTAAGAGCCCTAGATTGACCCGGACCAACTCCATCTGGTACCATTTGGGTCAACGATTACATTCCCAAGGAGGGTTGACGTCAGGCAGGCGGCCGGTCATAAAAGTCATTGCCGAAACTTTTTGCAATATGTCAAAACAGATGACATATTGCGTCGACCCCAAGTAATTGGGATAAGAGCAAGATGATAATGAATTGTTGAATTACTTAATGAGTATTGGATTCGATATTGTATTTTAAATTATGCCAAATTTACTATACGTATTCAGGTAGATTATATTCAATATAATAATTTTCAAATGTAACTACATTTATTAATCTATTAGCAACCCGGCCTCATTTCGCTTCGGTTTCAGGCACCTTACCCGCGTAGTTCCCATCCCGTAGGCATATTGGCATAAAATATAACCTATGTTACTCCATGATATTATAGCTTTCCATTGGTTGCAGAATTTTTGAAATCGGGTCGGTGGTTTAAGCGTTAAAGCGTTACCAAGAAACAAACAAACTTCCTTTCGCATTTATAAAATTAGTAAGGATAATTGTTACAGGTATGCTCAAGAACCAAATCATGATGTGTAATTTTGAAAAGAATTTTAAATTGAGATTTATAAATTCTGAAACTTAAATATAAATGAAACTCGTTTATTTGATCCGCCATTTTCAGAAACTACCAGTCGTTCGTTCGAATAATCTTATTGTGCCAGATACATAGTTTATCGAGAGAATAATAAGTTATACCTAATACATAACACTACGCACTCGCTTCCCTCTATGGCGAGGACTACTAATCCTTACATTGCTTTAAGGTGTCGTAAAAGACGACTAAGAGCTTTACATAGACCTGGGCCATCTCCACCTGATCCTATCTGATCAACGATTACAATGGTAAGGAGGATCCACAAAACTTTTTGCAATATACGATGGAGGAAGAGTACATTAATATGTATTCTTACTCTATCATATATATTGTATAGTTGAAGCTTATCTTTTTTTCTTTTTGGGGCCAACTGTTTTTCTTTTTGGGGGGTGGACTATGGTCAGCGCACCCGCCGCCGGCGCCGTGCGGGGCGATAGAGGGGCGGCACGCAGCCCCATAACCCACCCGAAGCATGTCGCCTTCGTCATTGGGCCGACCAACTGAGTTCCTTGTCCTCAATGGTCGGCCCGACGGCATACCTTGCTAGGTACCCTCTCCTCACGATGTCCAGGACGTCGGTCGCCGTCACGAGGTCAGCCTCTGGACTAAAATCCCCGGTCTGGTCACCCGCCGCCTCGGCTAGGGAAGATGATAATGATGATGAATATTTTACGCTATGATAATTAGAATTGAGGTAATGTCTATAAATGTTAACAAACCTGGTAAAATATAGTAAGTAGGTACTATATTTTTAATTGCCGTTGATGGCAAACGAGCAAACATCTCACCTGATTGTAAGTGATACTGCTGCTTATAGACTTTCTTCTGAAGAAAGTGAAGGAAATGCGTGCAAATAGGTTCAGTGGTACTAAAGGCATAACCAAAACCCACTATACGCAAACAACCTCAGAAAATTGGGCTTCTGGTTCAATCACTCACCGAACGAAGTATAGTAGCAAATTGCTGCTACTCAGACGTCGTTTTTCTGCGAGAGTGTGGTACCGGACTACGGCTGTAGACAGAAGACCATCTACAATGTGTTTCTAGCACATAAAACTATGCAGTTTCACTTATTATAGCGATCACTAAGATAACAAAAGTGATGTTATTTAGGTACGTATTATAAATATCTTCTTTAGATTCACGGGATCTGCCCTAGAGAAGATACCCGGTCCTTTGAAGGGTTTACTTGGGATATGGATCCAACACGCAGAAGCCTTTGGAGAAATTTAATGTTAAAATGGGATGGGACATCTACCAATAACACTCCACGTTTGCACATAACACTCGTAGACTGCCAACGGTAGGTGTAAAACTAATGTGCAATTATGATATCTAAAATCTGATTATGGGGTTGTGAGGTTTGATGGACTGGATTAACTGACACTATTGATTTAAAACTGTCGTCTGCCTTCAATACCATATACGTCTTGAATTGTGGCAGACGGTGACTCGCCAACTCAGTGAATGGGCCCCCCAAACGGTCCCCACAGACGCGCAGCCCCTACGGGCAACAGGGGGGCAACATTGATGCAAGTGGCTTAGAGTGTCGAGCGATGCGGCACCGATTTCACCATCGCAAGTCGCCGATAAACGGAGACCCGCAGTAGTTTCCCCGTAGTTATGCCCTTGAAAATGACACTTCCACTCCCGAGGATATAGCTCTGGCGACCCCTCTCTGACCAGCCGTTTAAGGCAAGCCAGAGTTGAGAATCCTGCGGGCAGTCTTCAATTTCCACTCCAGCCAGCCAATAAAGGCGAGCTTGATACGAGGCCCTGACCGACTCTCCGGGGCACTCAAGACCGCAGTGTCGCCACTCACATTCAGCACGCCACAAGCTGCCCTGCGGTTTATTGGCTTTCCTATAAATCTTGTGATACATTTTTTCTTTTATATCAAAAGAACTTAGAGGGCCATATAATGTCCCTCCGAGGTTTGCGTTAGTCTCGTATGTGAGATAACGACTGGCCCAGAGGGTTATGTATTATAGATATTATTAATGTTGTTTTTATTACTAATGCAGCGGGACACTAGCATAGTGTTCAAACAATAAACCTTAATTGGGTAAACAATCCACTCCAACGAAGCCGATGGCACAACTGAAGCTATACAAACAATGCAAACTCAGTAAATTCCTGAGCGCATCGTTTTAGTAAAAAAATTATCATAGTTTTAAAAAAAAGGTTACTCTACAGGCATATTAATCATGATTTCATCATCATCATCATCATCATCATTTCATCACCCTTCACAAGCGCATCGTAAACAGCGCCCAATGTTTTGAACATATAGGTGAAATACTTACAAAATTTGGAAGTTCTTTTATTTTATCTGATCCAATATTGTCCGTTTGGTGACGGAGTAAGGATACTACTAATTCACCACTCCCTATCTGGCCCGTGGATGTCGTAAAAGACGACTAAGGGATATAATCATCATCATCATTTCAGCTCATATACATCCCACTGTTGGGCTCGAGCCTCCTCCACAATAGGAGGGAAAATGACCTTACTAACCATGCTGGTTTGACAGATTGGTATAGGGATTTGTTTCGAGTTTCCTTCTCTAGTATAGACGTTATATGTGTATTATACACATACACAGATGTTAAATGCATATTATATCCCTTAGTCGACTTTTACGACATCCACGGGCAGGATAGGAAATGGGAAATTGTATTCTTACAGCGTCACCACTCGGAAACACAGACATATTAATAACGGGCACAAATTACATTTAAATTCAGAATAACAAATTGTGGATCATACAAAACATTGTATTGCGCGGTAATTAAACAAGCCTTGGCACGACCTGATGCCGCTAACTCAACAATTACATTCACAAAGAAGGTTGACGTCAGATAGGCGGTCATATCGTTATTGCCAATAACTTTAATCCTAATTAATCTTCTAAAAGTAACCAACCAATTGATAAGAGAAATATGTTTTTACTGATTTGTAAACAAAATAATTAATATCTACTATTAAAGATGAAAAACAAATAGTCCAATACCTCATTTCATCTCATCTTAACACTTATACGTCCCTGCCCGTACCCATATTGGGCTCGGACCTCCTCAACTATGGGAGAGAAATGGACCTACTATACCACGCTGGTATAGAGTTATATTACGTTTTCCTTCTCTCCCATAGATGTTAAATGCTTATTATATCCCTTAGTCGTCTTTTACGACACCTACGGACAAGAAAGGAGCTGATGTTATTATATTATTACTCCGTCACTACGCGTATCTAATACATACTTATTTATTGTTTACTTCACCATCATATATGTCATGTGTCTCACTGCCGGGCTTGAGCCTTCTCCATCGTGGAAAGTAAATTTTACCACATTGGCCCGACGTGATAGCATAGGATTTTTTTTTTCAAATTTTCCTTTTGTTGCAATTATGTTATTTGTTTGCGTCCCCTGGTCTTATTTTATGATCACCCACGAGAAAGGGAAATTGTATTCGTACTCCTTTTTTTTCTATTCCACTATCCTATCGATAATCACTGTTGGGCATAAGACTCCGTGGAAGAGAAGAATAATACAATAATCGTCAAGATTGAACAGTGGGCGGATGACTACAGCAGTAAGTTTACTAGGAGAAAAGCGGCTGGAAGAACTGGAGATATCTTATGCTCTAAGATCGAACTCAGATAATGAAGAAACATCATCTTCATCATTACAGCTCACTAACGTCCCAATGCTGGGCTCGAGCCTACTCCAGTGAGGCGGAGGGAAATTAACCTACTATACTACACTGGTCAGACGTGTTGGTATAAGGTTTTAATTCCGAGTTTTCTATCTCTCGCATTGATGTTATATGCATAATATATCTCTTAGTAGTCTTTTACGACACCCACGAGCAAGTGGTGAATTGTATTCTTACTCCGTCACCACACGGACCATTACACAGATAATGCTGTTACGTGACAGATAATCTACCACGGCGGACTGGATAAGTGTGTAGGTAGGTCTGAACTATCTTCTACCCATTACCTTAAGGGATAGGTGTAACTTGCTTCTATCTTGATTGCAGCGGTAGCTTCTATATGTCCTTGTTATTGCTGGAGTCACCAGAAGCGGTCACCAATAACTAGAGTGGAACATAACATCGGCTAGAGCGTCATGACTTCAGGCACTACCAGAAAAGGCATATCGAAGTCTGGTGAACCATTCCTAAATTATATTTATAAGGTTATTTGTATACTTACATATATACAGCCTTCATAAATGCTCGCTGTTTAAATCTATTTTTAGTCTTAACTTTCGCAAATATAATTGGAGAATTTCAGCATAGCCGACCCAGTTAGACGTAGGTACATAGATATTTTCTACGTTATGTTGTACAAAGGTATGAAGTAAAATACCGGTTACCTATTTAGTTCGTTAATTATTTTCAATGTTAATGTAGTTAAGGTTCATTGAGCACTTAGAACTGATTAAATATTAGAATAAAGATCAAAATACTAATAATATAAGTACCTAGGTGTAATTATGGAGATATAAGTAATTTGCACGGCAAAATTATTAAAGAATGTATCGTTATTTAATGAGGCACACGTAGAAATAATAATTAGGTAATGCTAAATGTTTCAACGGGAAGGGCTATGCAACGAGCTATACTCGGCATTATCTCTAGTAAATTGAAACCGAAATACGAAAATCCGTAGAACGGGTTTAACCGACGTATCAAGAATTAACAACATCAACATCATTTCAGCTCGTATCCGCCCTACTGATGGACTCGATCCTACGCCGCAATATACCACGGGGAAGGACATACTATACCACGCTGGTCAGATATATTGTGCTATAGGGTTTTAGTTGTAATTTTTCTTCTATTGCATAGGTGTTATAACCATATTTAATCCTTTAGTCATCTTTTAATCATCCACAGGTAAGAGAAGTGGTGGTGAATTGTATTCTTACTCCTGTCACCATACGAAAAAGTTTTAATGCGCCATCTATATTTATATACAAGAACAAATGTAAAAAGACCTTGCTGGCTGAAAACAGCCAATGAATTTAAGCCATACTTTGAACATTTTCATTATTTTTTCTTATTTGAAGCGTAATATTTGGAAATTCAATATAAGTATATAAGATATATTGTCATGTAAGTACTTAAATCGTAACTGATTATGATTTTATATTGTGTACAAAACCCGTGGCACTAGAGTTTAGTTATGCCGGGTCGAATTAAAAGTTACAGTTTCATGGCCTACTTTGTGATGATACATTTAGCTACTAGATGGCGGTATTAAAAGTTTTCTAATATCACACAAGGGATGTTATGGATATGAAGTTTCGGATCTGGATACAGATACGGATATTTTTTGTGTGGTGGCGGCTACGAATACTACCGTGCCTTATAGCGCTCGTGAGTGTCGTAAGAGACGACTAAGACGTTTAAATCGAGGATGACGTCAAGTAGAGAGCCGAACATAAAACTACTTACTGCCAAAACTTTTTTGCAATATGTACGATGACAAAACAGGATATTTTGTGTTGACCCTAACTAATTGGAATAATAGCAGGATGAAGATGTTGATACAAATACGGGTATTAGAATAAGATTGTATCGTTTTCGACTACGGTGCGCAATTAGGTACCTACACTTTATCCGACAGTTTCGGATAGTGATGAGATTTACTTATGTTCTATGTTCTACATTCTGTTATACCTTGATCATATCCCGTATTCCTTCCATTCCATTATGCTGTGCGGTATATTGATTAACCGTGGGAAAGTGGAGGGTCTTTTTTTCCCTATATTTTAAAATAATTATGGATTTCCACCAAGTATTCATTAATTCTATCAATTAGCCGAGGCCGCGGGTGACGTGACCGGGGATTAGTCCGTCACCCGCCGAGAGGCTGACCGCGTGAGGAAAGACCGACGTCCTCCCCGAGGGGGGGACGTCGGTCGATGGAAGGGTACCCCAATATGGGGTATTCCATCGGGCCCACCACTGACGACAAGTTAACGCTGCTCCAGTGGTCGGCCCAACGACGAAGGCGACGTGGTTTTTGGGTGGGTCGCGGGAGTTGCGTGCTTAAGCCCCTCTGTCGCCCCGGACGGAGTGGTGCGGAGGCACGCCGACCGCGACCCAACCACAAAAAAAAAAAAAATATCTTATCAATTAACTAAATTATTGCTACCGAAAAATAATACAGAAATTCCTGCTGTAAACGCATAATTAGATAATCGTACATCGTTTAATAACAATAGATTCTTTAATAAGTATTTATTGTGCAAGTTACACTTTCTTTTTTTTTTTAATTAGCATTAGGAATACTTTAGTTAATAAATTATAAGTGTTCTACGAAGTTAAATGAACCTTATTACAAATACTTATATAGCAATTAGAATTGACAAAATTATTTAATAGGTAATTGACAGAGTAGGAAATGTAATGTGCTACGACACGTTCCTTTTGCATGAGTAATCATAAAATATATCTGAGTAATTCAAGTAGACATTACTAATGAATAAAAAGTCTGTAAATAAATACCTATATCCAATTAACCACCATGGTATTAAGTACCTACCCTTCCATTTGAAGTAAGCCCAAGCCCGTGGAACGTAATGTATATGAGTTGATATGGTAAAATGATCCAAGATATTAATATTAGATCCTTTTGCATATCATCGTAGCCCACATACGTCCCACTATTGGACTCGGGCCTCCTCCACAATGGGAGGGAATCTAACCTACTACACCATGCTGGTCAGACATGGTGGTTCGAGTTTTCCTTCTCTTGCACAGATGTTATATACATATTATATCCCCTAGTCGTCTTTTACGACATCAACGGGCAAGATAAAAAGTGTTGAATTGTATTCTTACTCCGTCACCAGACGGAAATTTGGCATATAACATCCTCCAAATAAAACCCTAGACTAAGGTATTTGACTAGCATGGTATAGTACCTAGGTCAGTTTTAATTGCCATCCTAGTATGGAAGAGGTTCGAGCCCAGCAATGAGACGTATATGAGCCGAGAAGATGAAGACAACATGTGTAAGGTACCTACTGAGTTGGTCTATTTCGGGGCATATTTAAATAAACTAGTGGTCGCAGAGTGATCGAAATTCGGCCAAATTCATTTCAATTATTTTTCTCCTACACAATTTTCTTTTAATTATATTTATGTACCATTGTATATTGAGCTAGCTGTATTTTACTATTATATAAGTACAAATGTCTATTAGACATAATTATAATTATTCCGTATTCAGTTCCACCAGAGATTTTAACCGTAAACAAAAGTGTGTAAGCGTGTATGTGTGTGTCGAATGCATTACGATTACGCATACTACGGTATGCGTAATGCCTTTTTTAATGAATTTAATATATTTCTAATCCATTATTATATCAAATTTTAGTTTTATGCGCTTCTCCTCAATATATTCTTTCACTGTGACAAATTTCATACTGGTCTATCACCAGGAATTGCGTAAAAAGCGGTACAAAGTTTTTCCTTCGCTTATTAATATATAGATAAACTTTTTGGCTATGCTTTGTAGCCCAGATAACGTTATCTGAAAATTCATAGTTTTAAGTAAAGTAAGTAACACAATATCAATATTATTCTAAAGATCTTTAATAACACTAATAGGTACTAATCGCTTTGTTTACGAGTCAAAACGTATTTTCTTTTCTTAATTTGTTAATTGTTTACTTTTAACTGATAAGATCTGCATCTGAATAGTAAATAAGTTCGTAAACAAATATTAAATACAACATTTTTATTGTGATACTAACAGATAACAGAAATAAATTACATTTATTATGAACTTGAAAAAATCGCAGGCTCTGTAGTACGTCTGGATAGTAAGGTTTTTAGGAATTTAAACTTTAAACATTGTTATTATTTGACAGTATAAGTACCTTTTATAAAAAAGACTTATTTTTAAAATAAAACTTCTTTAGGCGCGACTTAGGAGTTATTCAGATCTTTTTTAGGACAGAATTAACAGTTTTCGGTGCGAAGTGACGTACCTACTAGTTCCCTTACGGAATTAGTCTAACTATAGTATGAGCACATGGGTTATTTATAAATGAATATATAATTTTTAATCAAATATTATAATAATAATAATAAAAGATATGATAATAATAATAGACCATTCAATACAATGCACCACCAGTCCATCGAACTTCCAATCCCATAGTCAGATATTGGACACTATCATTAGGCAATATATTTACACCTACTGTTGGTAGTTCACGAGTGTTATGTGCAGACGCGGAGTGTCATCGGTAGACGTCCCATTCCATTTTTAGATTAAATTTCTCTGAAGGCCTATGCTTGTTGGATCCATATCCCCGTGTAAGCCTTTTAAGAAACCGGGTATCTTCCCGTGGAAGATCCCGTGGAAACGGCAATGCATAACAATAAAATGAGATAAAATAATAATAATTGACTTGTTTATCTGATTAATATAATATTAAGGACTATAACATAGTCATTTATACATATATATATATATATATATATATATATATATACCTGTATAATTTTAATATTTAATTAAGGATCTTTTTACATTCATAACATTATGGCTCATAAAAATATAAGTCATTTGATATTCATTAGGTACACACTAACTAATTAGAAAGAAAGCACTTAAATATAATTTGCAAAAAGAATATTAAAGGACGTATAGTTATTGAACTACGTGCTAAGTACACCTGCTATAGGTAACATAGCTAATATGTCTTAAGTAATTAATAAAATTTGTGCGATAAAGCACGTAGTCATTTATCGATTACTTCTTGGTAGAATTAGTTTAGCCTTAATAGGTATTTACTTAATAGTACTTTTTGTAATGAATCACAAATTTAAGGTAGATATGTAATAAAATAAAAGATGTAGGTTAGCATGGTGACGGAGTAAGAATACAATTGACTCCACCCTCTCTTAACCGTGGGTGTAGTAAAAGACGACTAAGGGATATAAATTGGAAATGATATCTATGCAAGACAAAAAGTAAAATATTGCGACATACTTATTGTATTCTTAAGTCTTTACAATATGTCAGAAGATTATACAATATATAATTGTTGATCTAATGGCAGAAATTTGCTACTGCGATTGTGATACGCTAGGTTTGAATCCCATCCGGGGTTAATCACTAAGATTAAGGAATCGGTGGAATAAAATCCATAAAAATAGTTCTATTTACCTACAATATGTAATAGGTACTCGCGTAAACATCAGAAATCATTAGTTACATGAGAATTTTGGAAACAGCAAAGGTGAAATTTGGAAGTGTACCTACCTGGTTATATAAATAAATAAAATAAAATATCTATTTTATACATCGTAACAGTCTAAGGCTTAAAAATATCTATATAAGACAATGGCTGCGCTAAGTTTCTTATAATATTTTATCGTTCTTGTAAAATCAAACTGAATTAATTTATGATTCTCGAAAAGATTATTATCGAGTCTAAATTTTGTTTATACCAAATATCTCCAAAGCTTGTTTCTCTTTGTGTAAAAGTAAAGTATAAATTTACATCTAAAGGTCTGTTAGAAATTTATATTTATGCTCAATAATTTTAAACAAATGAAAGTAGATATTTCAAAGTACAAATGGTGCCGTGGCTAAAATATCGATTGTCTGTCACGCTTTTTTTTTTTTGTGGGTGGGCTGCGGTCGTCGCGTCTCCGCACCACTCCGTCCGGGGCGACAGAGGGGCTTAAGCACGTAACTCCCGCAACCCACCCGAAAACCACGTCGCCTTCGTCGTTGGGCCGACCACCGGAGCAGAGTTAACTTGTCGTCAGTGGTCGGCCCGACGGAATACCCCCTACTTGGGGTACCCTCCCATCGACCGACATCCCCCCCTCGGGGAGGACGTCGGTCTTTCCTCACGTGGTCGGCCTCTCGGCTCTATTTCCACGCTGGACAATACGTTGTTTAACTTTTTTTTCTATTATCTCAATTCATATACATCCCGCTGTTGGCCTCCATAATAGGAGGGAAATTGACCTATGCCACGCTAGTCATACGTGTTGCTATAGGGTTTTATTTCAAGTTTTCCTTCTCTTGCACAGATATTATATGCATACTATATACGAGTATACCCTTTAGTCATTTTTTAAGACATCCACGGGCAAGATTAGAAGCGGTGAATTATATTCTTACTCTGTCACCACACGGAAAATGTTTTTCTATGTCTGAATGTATCCCTTCATCATCATCTCAGCCCATATACATCCCACTGTTTGGGCTCGGGCCTCCTCCACAATGGAAGTGTAATTAACCTACGCTGGTCAGACGTGTTAGTATAGGGTTTTATTTCAAGTTTTCCTTCTCTCGCATATATGTTATATGCGTTTTATATCCCTTAGTCGTCTCGTACGATCACCTACGGGTAAGATAGGGGGTGGTGAATTGTATTCTTACTCCGTCACCACACGGAGGATTTGTATCCCTTAGTTTTTAATGATCATATCAGCCCATATCGTCCCAATATTAGGTTCGGGCCGCCTCGCCAGTGGGATTGAAATTGACCTACTATACCACGCTGAACTCATAACAAATTTAATTAAAAAGTTAAATAAGAGGAATTGGAAGAGATTGATTCACCTTTCCTCCTATGAAATGCGGGAGACATGAAGTAATACACTAGTTAGCCAATAAACAAGAGAATGTGCAGCGCCACAGCGCCAGGGATTTGGGAGAGCTTGACGAGGCCGATATGTAAGTCTTAAGATTGATTGCTATAGCAGGTATGGCAGATTAGGCTATCAGAATCAGCCTACCGGCGTCCAACGTTAGATTTACATTTCCCCAAGGTAGGATAATTGGGCTCTCATGTGGGCAACAAGTTAAGGATACAATTGTCACCACCCCTTTAACTTGGGCGTGCAACACGCCTAAAATAATGATATCTGATGTTTATGCAAGCACTACACTATACCAATAAATAAAATTGGAGTGTCTGTATGTAATGTCAAAATAAAAGGCTTTTTTCATGCTCACACGGTTACTTGCACTATATATATGCCTAAAATACACTTTATATTTTTTGTCTGTCTATCTGTCTGTTTATTCCGGATAATCTTCAAAACGGCTGGACCGATTTCAAAAATTCTTTCACCAATGGAAAGCTATAATATCAGGGAGTAACTTAGGTTATATTTTATCCTGATATTCCCACGGGAACGGGAATTACGCAGGAAAGACGACTGAAACAGAAGCGAAGCGAGGGTGGATTGCTAGTTGTAAATAAAACTACTTTTACGGATTATATCGCGTTTGTATTTGATTTACGATTGTCCGCCGTTTCGAATACTTTACAGCATTCATGGTCACGGGCGGCTAGTAACTATTATTACAATTTGTTAATTTAAACCTAACAAAATTAATATATTCATATAGAATCATTTTCTTCTTGTACTGGCAATAAATTTGTAGGTACCAAAAATGTGGGTCATAACTTAATAACTATATTTCTGTAGCGGGTAGATAATAATAAAAATCTGTTATAACGTTGACTTGTTTGGACGTCAGACATCTTAGTCCGCCCGTGACCATAAATGCTGTAAAGTATTCGAAACGTCGGGCAATCATAAATCAAAAACAAACGCGATATAATCCGTAAATGTAGTCTTATTTACAACGCACTAAATAGTTATTTATTTGTATTAAATTTCGGTATAAATAACCACCAACCAATATATCTCACCAATACGGTTATAGTAAGATCCCTCCTATTATGAAAACGATGATGGCAGTTAATAAGACTATTAGAAATTATACATTTAAGAAACATCACATAAACTTATGATATTTATTAGTTAATTAGATTGCTAATTAAACTTAGTATAAAGATTTGAGTGTTTGGTACAGTTGCTTAGTATATTACACATACCAGTGAGAATAAAAGATAGTGAAAAGGAAGCCAAACTATGTGAGTATATTTTGGAATATTAACTACAGGTTCTAGAGAGAAAATCGTTTCGTTACTAGATTTATTGAGATCCGGGCTGGCTACGGACGACAAGGAACCAAGTACCTACTGGTGGTCGACCCAAAGGCGATGGAAAGGCAATACGGTCAGTTATGCTTTGTCCTTTTGCCACCCTGGAAGGAGCGGACGGCGTGTGCGCCAATCAAAGCTCACCCAAAAAAAAGAGCTGTTGAGATGGAATCTACAATCTGAACAAGAGACGCTGCTTAACGGCTATAAACCCGTTTCCTGCCATATACTCATACTTTGTAACTTCATAGTATATTTTAAAACAGTGGCCTAATCCCAATCGTTGGCTAAATCGTTAAACCTATGACCGTTGCGAAGAAAGGATCTCGGGTGGCCAACACGAATCGAAAGACGGCACATTGAAAGACTCCGCACTAGGTGGACTGATGACATCTTGAAAGTTATAAATAACCGTTGGATGCAAGTGGCGTAGAACCGTTCTGAGTGGCATTCTCGTGGGAAGGCCTATGCTCTTTTTCAATAATAAATTATATGCAAAATTATAGTTATTTTAAAACGATTATTTAGTCATTAATTAATAAGTATTAGTTAGCTTAAGTAGACTTAGCGGATAATTTATCATATTTGCATTTAGGTATACTATTCTATCTCAGGTTTAATTTAAAATAAATCAGTATCTACTTATAATATTTACCCTTTAGCTATAACCTAAAAATGGTTTAAATTGAACAAAAATGTCTTATGGAAACCTATGTAAGACTAGGAACTGTAATATCATTGCAAAAAAAAAAAAAAATAAAACTCGATTCCATTTTATTGCGCAAGATATTACGGCAATGAAATGGCACATAAGAACAAAAATTAAAACCAATAATAATATTTTAAAGATGCCCGAAGTAATTATAAATACATATATTTCAGTATAGTTGTAAACTTAATATTTATTCATCATGGAGATAAAATAGATAATTATATTTCTATTTATACGTCGATATTGAAAATATATACTTTAGGTACAAATATTCATAATAAATGGCCACCCAATTTATATTAATGAATAGAAAATAACGAAAACAAATGATATACAATAGAATTGATAAGAAATAATGAAAGTGAGTCAATAGTCAATAACAACCCTTAAACATTACGCGCCTAATCGAAGGATTAAACCGGTTTGCTAATTACCCTTACTTAAAGGGCTCTGCTAATCATATAAAAACAGGAAGTAGCTATGACAGTCGTCACTTTCTCTGCAGCTTTGCTAGTGTGTGTGTTAAATCCTAGTAAAATCAAGTGCCTATTTCGAATATGTCTGGTTCAACCAGTCAGTGTTTCACGTCGACAACTTGCAATGGAGGCAATAATTCTTCCAACGATAACAAAACTCTATGGGATCCAGCTAATGCAGCCAATAGTCAGAGTAATCTTCAAAGTGGAACGGTAATTCAAACTTAATATTTACTTTTGATATTGTTAGTCTGAGTGTGGTGCACCGTTTGATCTATAGTATCAAGATCTGTAAAATTTCTTATCTTGAAATTTTCAAATTTAACGTGCTTTAATTTTCGAAACTGTGTGGTTCAATAATTAGTTTAAATTTAGGTAAAAAAATATTTATCGTAATTTAACATCGCAATATTCTCGTAATAATCTAGCATATTAGATCAATAGAACATAGACTTAAGTAAAATAGAAGCATAGTACGCAATATCATAAAAATCCAAAACAATTCAGAATAGGTAGTGTTCTCGGCTAAGGGAAATCATATATAGTGTGTCATTTAGCTTAATACTTTTTTATTATTTTACAGCCGTTAGAATGGAGAACGCCACCAGTACAAAACATAATACCAATGCCAGTAACAACGAACAACGAGCCCAACACCTCAAATTTTCACAACTGTAACGGTTTTAATGTCATTCATGGATGGAATCAACAACCGTTGTACAATACTCCTAATTATAGGAATATTGTCTATCAAAGGAACAGTGTACCAAATAGTCACCCTACAATGAATCAAGCACGATCTTTTAATGGACAGACAATCAATGCCCCGGTCTTTATACAAAACAATCCAATAGCAAGTGGATCAAATTGGCAGAATCAAGTTAACATAGGAAGATATATATCTCAATCGCCAACATGGAATAATAGCATACTCTCTGGTGGAGTAAAGAAACAAAAGCGAATAAGGACTGCCTTCACAACCCAACAAATGATGGAATTGGAACAAGAGTACGCAAGAACTCGCTATTTGGACAGAGCACGTCGAATTGAGCTTGCAGACATTCTTCATCTAAATGAGAGAACCATCAAAATATGGTTTCAAAACCGTCGTATGAAGGAAAAGAAAGATAGGGCTGAATGTATGGAAAATTCTGAAGATGGCACTGCTACGCCTGAATCATTGCCTGAATTTGATAATCAGCACATACCATACCCGGTTCAAGACCAATATTCTCTGCCTAGTGAGGCTTACAACCCTAATGGTAATATTGACCAATTTACTGTATCCTCCACTTCAAATATGCCTATCTCGAACATTACTGATATAATGCCTCAGGTTAATGCTCCAGTATTGAATACGCAGTCAGAGTTTTTTACAGAAGAACAATATCATCAATATGTACAACAACATAATCAAGCTCCTTCAACTTTCTCCAATGAAATTAAATTATCGACTTCTGAAACAATGCAACAATCTGAGGAGCTTCCATCAACAAGTACACCTGATATTATTAAAATGAGTTGGGATCTTTCTTGGATTAAAAGTATTTCAAATGATGAAGATTTCTAAATCATTTTAATCTGTAGTATAATAGTATCTGTAATCTGTAGTATAATAATTATTTCATGTATTTGTAAATGTGTGTATATGTAAATAAATCTTAAATAAATGTGGTTGAAACCAAAGATTTTTATTTTTATTCATCATCATCATCACAGCTTATATCCGTCCCATTATTTGATTCGAGGCTCCTTCACAATAAGAGGGAAATCACCCTACTTTGTCACGCTTTTTTTTTTTTTTTTGGGGTGGGCTGCGGTCGGCGCGCCTCCGCACCACTCCATCCGGGGCAACAGAGGGGCTTAAGCACGCAACTCCCGCAACCCACCCGAACACCACGTCGCCTCCGTCGTTGGGCCGACCACTGGAGCAGGGTTACTTGTCATCAGTGGTCGCCCCTACAGAATACCTCCTACCTGGGGTACCCTCTCATCGACCGACGTCCCCCCCTCGGGGAGGACGTCGGTCTTTCCTCACGCGGTTGGCCTCTCGGCGGGTGACGGAGTAATCCCCGGTCACATCACCCGCGGCCTCGGCTAGGGCGGCATTGCACGTAGGTACTCCCGCCTGCGCCGCCCCAGTCGCCGGCGGCGGGTCGCATCATCGAGGCTGTGCTCCTCGCGCTCGCGACCCGCCGCCTCCTTCTGCGAGATAACTGCCTCGCAGAAGGCTGCGACCGCGTCCCAATTCCTGATGCTGCCGATCATCTCCCTAACGATGGTCGGTAGCGTCAGGTCTGCACCGATGATTGCGACGAGTTCACGACGCGGCTCTGCCCAAGCCGCACAGACCTCGAGCGTATGCTGCGCCGTGTCCTCGTCGCAATCGCAGTGGTGCAGGACGGAGTTCTCTCCCTCCTAGCGACCCTGTACAGGTACTTGCCGAAGCATCCATGCCCCGTCAAGACCTGTACGAATCGGAACGAGAGCACCCCGTGCCGCCTTTCCAACCACTGCATCAGCACCGGCCGGAAGGCCTCCACGGTCCAAACACCGTATCGAGGCCTCTCCAGCCGGTCTGACCAACGGGCGACGACGTCCCGGCGGGCGTCGACGCGCCAGGCGATGAGCTCCTTCAAGGAAACAACACCGCCCCCCCGCGCACCCCCGACACCCGCCGATACAAGTCGGCGAGCATTTCCGCCTCCAGGTCCCACGGGGGAGTCCCGGCCAATAGGCACTTTGTCACGCTAGTCAGACGTTTTATTCAAGGGTTTCATTTCGAGTTTAACATTTGTTGCATAAATTTTATATCCCTTAGTCGTCTTTTACGATACTCTCAGGCAATATAGGGTGATTTGTATTCTCGCTGTATCAGGACTTCTACAATAATTATTGTTTCTTATAGGGTTAAACAAAAATGTAATTTAAGTTTTCAATTTGACAGAATAGTGCGCCTAGCCATTTTCAATCTAAAATCAACTAAGGGAACACTTTTTTTTTTTATGGGTGGGCTATGGTAAGCGCACGCGCGGTCCAGACTAGGGGAACACTAGAAGATTGAGACAAAAATACTGTCCTGATAATCTCATATCACCAAACGGGCTAGGTAATCTGCCTACCGAGTGTAGCAATTTTGGCACTATCTCAACCCTAGGGAAAAACCTGTTAGTGGATCTCGAGAAACTAATAAGTAGAATTGATGAAATAATAACAAAGACACCATTTGCAATAATTTGTCGACGTCAGTATTCCCTGGATTATTAATTTACTGCATCAACAATTGACCAAGTAATTTTCAATTCCAAAAAGGCAGAAAGTATTATCGTTAAGCAAACATAACATCAAACTTCAAACTTGCTATTGAGAATCGCTTGAAAAATCTTACAAAATTAAAAAAACTGCCAAAAATGATGATGATGATGCCTTATGATTTGCTCAAATTGTAATTCAGGATTTTATGTTTTTACTTCGTGTCAAATTATACATGAGAAACGATCGGTATTATAAATACGCCATTTTTTTAAATATATTATAATATACATAATCAATAGCCTAGGTATATGTATAAGTAAATGAAAATCTTTATATAAAAGCCTCTTATATCACAAAGTGCACTGGATTTTTAATGTTTTATTTTTTTACTGTTTTTATTACTTATACCACCAAAGACAAAGAATCCCTTCTGGCGACTAGCTCAAAAGTTGAAGAGATGAAAATATTTCAGATTATGGAGCTCCAAGCCGGCCTTCCATCACCCTGAATAATCTGCGCGGTATGCGACCAGAACATAGCCAGCCATAAAAAAGCAGTTTAGATACCAAAAGTATCAGTATTTCTCTACTACATATTAAGTCATTAGACTTAAGGTATAAATGTGGATGACTCAAAAAACTAATAGTAGGTAATAAGTATTGAAAGCGCCATCTAGTAGATAACGTCGTTATTATTATCAAGGCTTTAACTTACCACATCGCTGAACAGTGAAATAGAACCAACACCACCCCTATTTCCGCCACCTACATGTAGATTACAAAAAAATATTGAAATATCTCTTTGTGAGCAATGAAAATACAGTTTCGTTAATTTTATTATATTTTGTAACTTTACTACCTACTCAACAATTCCGTATATTATTAACATTTCTACGGTACTGAATTTAATATCAAAGGCATTCTCTACTAGCCAAATAAGGTTAATTTGGAGGTAATATCTAAGGACAGAAATATCGAATCGCATGATTTAATATTAAAACAATAACTATTTATATTTTAATTAAATGAAGTGAAAAACCATTTAAAATTACTTAAAAAGCCATCCGGTAAGTTCTCAGTGACCAAGGTTTAGAGATTTCGTATTTGTGGTGTAACCTTTGCCAGTACAAATAGATGGCGCAACATGTTCTTGTATTTAAACATTTTTGTAGAGATTACAATAGGTAAGTAGGTACCTATGCCGTAATTGAGTGGCATTAAAATTACCATGGTGGTCAGACGAATATGCATAGGGTTTTATTTCGAATTTTCTCTCTCTAACATAGAATACATACACCCTTTTTTTTGGCGGCAGGCCATAATGTTTCGATATACATATACCCTTTTTTTATGGATGGGCTATGGTAAGCGCACACGCAGTCCATTCCGTCCAGGGCGACGAAAGGACGGCGCGCGGGCCTATAACCCACCCGTACCCACGTCGCCTTCGTCGTTGGGCCGACCACCGGCGCAGGGTGACTTATCGTCAGTGGTATACATATACTTAGGCGTCATTTACAATATCTACCCACGGGCAAGACAAGAAGTGGTGAATTGTATTTCTATTTCATCACCATACGGGAGATAACCATTAAACCTACATACCTTCTTCAAATACGACGAATATGCGGGCTACACACATCTATCATCATAATGCCATTCAGATATTAGTGTAAATTTGTTGAAGGAAAAGCTAGAAATCAGTTGATGTAGTAATCTTACAAATATATCTACTTATGTAAGTCTATCAGATATCCACAGTTGACATACGTGTCCGGACGAAAAGCGGTAATCTTAATATTAAAAACCTGAAAAGTCTGTTTGGTTGAACACACTAATCACAGGAACTCCTAGATCGTATAAAAAAAATTCTACTAGTGTTCGATAATCCAATTATTAAGAACAAATATTTTTCTGTGCATTCACTGTACCTACATAGCAGGTAGGTATCAACATTATCGTCGCAGATCATGTCCCACTCTTGGCCTCAAGTCTCCTCTACAATTGGCGGGAAATTGAACTGCAATACGAAGCTGGCCAGATGGGTTAAATAGGATTTTATTTCGAATTGTCCTTTTCTTCTATAAATTTTATATGTGCTATAATGTTGTGTTTGCTTTTTAGGGTTCCGTACTCAAAGGGTAAAAACGGGACCTTATTACTAAGACTTCGCTGTCTGTTCGTCCGTCTGTCTGTCATCAGGCTGTATCTCAAGAACAGCGATAGCTAGACAGTTTATTTTTTACAAATTATGTATTTCTGTTGCCACTACAATAACAAATACTAAAAATAAAATAAAATAAATATTTAAGGGGGGCTCCCATACAACAAACGCGTTTTTTTTGTTTGTTTTTTATAGATAATGGTGCGGAACCCTTCGTGCGCGACTCCGACTTGCACTTAGCCCTTTTATATCCCATAGTTATCTTTTACAATGAAAAAGTCTTACTCTGTCACCTTATCTCCACTATAACTTCATTATCTTACTCCATCACCACACAGAGAATACGATATCTACTTACTAGTTTATACTTATATCAAAATCATAGATATTATAAACAAACATACAAATATATGAACATTGGAATAGTCGCAACGGTTCACGAATGTAGAATATTTCGGCAAAGTACTTTTACTGTGGCCTATGCCTGAGTTTGCTTATATTGAATAAACGTGAGTTGAATAGATGACTAGGGTTGTCACATTCAGTTACACCAGTTATATTATTAAAAAATCTTTTAGCTTTTATGTCATAAGTAAACGAAGAATATCTACTATTGGTAAACTAGTGTATTTAAATGGATATAAAATATGTTTATTAAGCTTTTCATTGAATATTAATAATAAATAGGGCAATAATTATCATATCCATTATTACTACTATACTATACTAGGATACCTATAATAAAATATACAATCATACGTAAATAAATAGGTATAAATATCAGAAATAACACGTTAAAATACTCGTTCAACACAAATATGGCGTACGATAAGAAAAGAGGGCGGTGACGAGATATGAAAGAGATGGAGATAACTGTCAATCATTATTAACGAAGGGATTAAACTCCCATTCGCTATACGAAATGGCTGTTGTTATTTTTTTCATTTCATTTTCTGGACAAAGTAAAGATTTCTTCGACTGTACCTAGATATCCTTACTAATATTATAAATGCGAAAGTAAGTTTGTTTGTTACGCTTTCACGCTTAAACCACGGAACAGGTTTCAAAAATTCTTTCACCAATGGAAAGCTAGCTAGCTATCGGGGAATAACATAGGCTATATTTTATCCCGATATTCCCACGGGAACGGGAACTACGCGGTTAAGGCGACTAAAATCAAAGCGAAGCGAAGGCGGGTTGCTAGTTATTCATAAAGCTGACGTGATGTAAGTTGTAGAATAATGATAGAAATGTTTTTTTTTAATTAGGTATTGTTCTTTATTTTGTTTAATTGTAGATACAATATTTACAATGTATCTATATGTTATCATGTTATCATTCATTTCAGTTCATATAGGTGCCACTGTTAGGTTCGAGCCTCCTCCACAATAGCAGGGAAACTATACCATGGACAGATAGGTTGGTATAGGGTTTTATTCAGTTTTTTTCTCTTGCATAGCTGTCATACCTATGCGTATTATATCCCTTAGCCGTCTTGTGCGACATCGAGGGCCGGATTATCCATAAGGCAGATTAGGCAACTGCCTAGGGGCCCCGCATCGACTAAAGGCCCCGAGCAAGCACCAAGAAAAATCTCAATTCATTTCATCGAAAAAAATTGCAAGGAAAGTAGTAAGTTAAGTAGAAAAATAACTATTTTATTTTCCATATAATTTCTACCTGTCGAATATTTTATGGGTGCATTCGAAAAAAATATACAGCTTTTTTTTTTTTGTGGGTGGGTCGCGGTCGGCGCGCCTCCGCACCACTCCGTCCGGGGCGACAGAGGGGCTTAAGCACTCAACTCCCGCGACCCACCCAAAAACCACGTCCCCTTCGTCGTTGGGCCGACCACTGGAGCAGCGTTAACTTGTCGTCAGTGGTCGACCCGACGGAATACCCCCTGTTGGAGTACCCTCCCATCGACCGACGTTCCCCCCTCGGGGAGGACGTCGGTCTTTCCTCACGCGGTCGGCCTCTCGGCGGGTGACGGACTAATCCCCGGTCACGTCACCCGCGGCCTCGGCTAGGGCGGCATGAGGCGCAGATAGTTGCGCCTGCGCCGGCCCAATCGCCGGCGGCGGATCTCCTCATCGAGGCTGCGCTCCTCACGCAGGCGATCTGCCGCCTCCTTCCGCGAGATCACTGTCTCGCAGAAGGCTGCGACCGCGACCCAATTCCCGACGCTGTCGACCATAAATATTCAGCTGCTACCTGCACATTGCTGAAGAACGTTGAAGGACGCTACACAAAAATAGCGTTGTGATATCACTCTTAGAGTAGATACCTCAATATTATTCTGACCTTTTCGTCTTTTGCGAAGTGGACGCCAATGTTAATATAATATAATATAATTTTTTTTGGTTGTTTTTCTATTTATCATTACTTTTTTTTCATCTTATTGTACTTAACTATGTTCTTGTACAGTGTCTCTCCCATAAGGGAGTAATAAACAGTAGTAGGTCAAATGGCGATGGAGAGAGAATACGAAAGCCATGCTCCGCCTTTTCTTCGCCTCGGATGGAACAGACTGCTTGAGTTCAGATCGGCCGACCAAAAAAAGGTATATTAATAAAATAGAAAAATAATAAAAGGATGTTAATAAGACAATATCATATCTTCATCTTTATTTGAATAAAATCAAAATTAAATATACTTATTTGTTATTAGACAGCCCTGTGTCGTAGTCGCCGTGAAAGATCATCAATCATCGCGGCAAGACAATCACAACCGGTGGCACATCTGCCACGTTCGTCGCCGCTGTGCCGAGCCGTGCCGCTACTCTCAAGCGCTGTGACTATGCAAACCGCGCTTATGAGGGTGATAGTTCTACAAATGATATTATATTATTATAACGCTTATTTTAATATAGACTTTATTTAATAATATTATATTTTAAGTATTAACTATTCCGTGTGGTGACGGAGTAAGGATCAGCAGCCTGTGGGTATCGTAAAACACGACTAAGGGATATAATATGCACAAAACAACTATGCATGAGATGAAAAACTTGAAATAAAACCCTATACCAACACGTTTGAGCAACGTAGTAAGGTCACTTTTCCTCCTACTTCGCAGGAGGCTCGAAGCCCAGCAGTAGAATTATATGAGCTGTGATAACGATAGTACTTCATAGTACCCTACATAATAATTTAAGGAAAACTAATAACACATACCCAATTTGCACAGATATTATACAATAAAAAATGGAAGAGCTTATTTATCATCATCATAATCATTCCAGCTCATATACGTCCCACTGCTGGGCTCGAACCTCCTCCGATCTTATTTATATTTATAAGGACGACACAAAATCCTAAAAATTATAACGAAAGTACGTAAGAAACAAATTTTCTACTACCCAAAATAGATTACTACTAAATTTCATATGGTCTTTCTTACGATTCATCTGCAGATTGCGAAAAAAAAAACAAAATCGCTGCAGCTATTTTGGATTCCACATTGATTCTTATAAGTAATTATGCAAATGGTGATTATTAAAAACAAAATTCGAAAATGTTTAAGTTCCAACCTTCCCTACAAAGTACAGTGACTTCCACGTAGGACGAGATCCTAATCGATTCACAAATTGTTTTTATAATCATCATAATCTCAACTCATATATAGGTATCCCACTACTGAGCTCCAGCCTCCTCCACAATAAGAGAGAGCCTCCCATTGAACTACTAGTTATACCAAGCTGGTCAAACAGATTGTATAGGGTTTCATTCCGAGTTCACCATCTTTTGCATAGATGTTATATGCATATGCATGGGGTCAGTTGTTTCGAAGGAAGCCAGTCTAAGCCTAGCTGGTCTAAGTGGGCCCTCATTCAGATGTACCTGCCTTACAGGCGGTGTAAATATCCAAGCTTTGTGTCAATATTTATTGTCAAATTTTATGCATATTTGATACCTTAGTCGTCTTTTACACGGATAAGAAAGGGTATGGTGAATTGTATTCTTCTTGCTTCACCATACGGATATTTATTCTAAGACTAGATATAATATGGATTCGTTATTGTATATTTGCAAAGTCCCCTCAATACAAGAAAATATATTGCTTAACACAGACTTTAAAAAAAAAGAAGGCTGCCACATTACGACTTACATCTAGTTTTTTTTTTTTTTTTTAATAAAACCCGCAACACAAACATTAATAAGGCAACCCTCTCGGTTTTAATCTCGACATACGCACCTTGTTATTTTCTCGTAAAATATCGCTTTCCATATTTCACTAGTGGGAAATTGTAATATCGTGGCCCGTCGTCTTAATAAACATTTTTTTTCGTCATATGAAAATGACATTCGGGCGTCACGTGTGACATTGATGAAAAAATATAAAAAGAAATGATGGGATCGACGGGTGTCTACTATACGGAGGTTATTCCTTGTGCTGAAATTTTATTTATATCGTTGTAGAATAGTTATATACTTACGTATTATTCAAATTTGAGTTTATATGATTACGTTAGGCAATCAAAAATCAAATATAAACGGCATAAAATCCCTAAAATAGTTTTATTTACAATGTGTAATGCGTAAACATCAGAAATCATTATTTATATGATTAAATTGCCTAGAATTATTCAATAAATAGGATGATAATTAAAATATTTTATTTATAATTCTTCTGATGAACTAATGTGAGAAAAGTTTTGGCTATGAATGTTGAAGGCTTTAGGAGTAAAGGGAGACCGTGAGGCGTGACATGGATAGTCTTGGAGTGACTGCAGAGATGACGTCTGATAGAACAGTATGGAAGATGACATATTGTGTCAACCCCAAGTAATTGAGATAAGAGCAAGATGATGATGATGATTTGTACTTCTTCTTGTCCATATATATTTCAATCTTATCTCAGAAGTATATAAACAAAATTGGTCTTATACACCAGTTATGTAGACAGGTTGGTATGGAATTTAATTTGGAGTTTTCCTGCTCTTATAGTAATGCTCTATTTTCGTCTTATCTATGTATATATATAGTAAATTGTCATTTTCACCTTTATGCACGAAGCCATTGTTTTCTAATTATAACTTCTGCTATCTAAAGAAATAAAAATAGTGTTAGACAATTGTAGTAGATATTTAATTTCTTTTTTTTTTCTTATACTAAATAAACCAAAAAATCCCTAATCCTGAAAATCCTGGTATGGATAACGAGACGGTTTAAAATATCGAATTGTCATTGCTCCTCGATAAGTACCTATGCCAAATATCCGACGTTATGAAAAAGATCAAAATCATAATTAATGTTGCCGCTACATAGGCACAGGTATAACATACGTATAAAGCTAATAAAAGCGTGTTAAAAGTTTTAGTTTTCTATGTCCAGCAGCGGACGTTGAAAGGTAATTCAAATTGTTTTTTTAAATAACAACCAGCAATTTAAAAGGCGTAGGTCCAGCAGTGGACGTTGAAAGATAACTTTTTAAATAACAACCAGCAATGTAAACTATAAAGTTGTAGTACATAAAACGTCTAAAACAAAATATATCAACTATATTTGTTCGTGTAATAAAGAATTTCGCAAACGGGCCGATTGCGTTTGACAAATGAGTATCATTATTTGACAGACGGTAGATCGGGCCGCAGTGTCGACATGCTGTTGTCTTTTGTTTTATTAAACCCACCCCACAAACATTGATGCAGTGAGGGATGACGATAAAACGACATAATGTAAGTATTATGAGCTAAAGTTATGTACAAGAATACATTTTGATGTAATAAGAAGTTCTATAGCTATATTTTCAGAAATCTATCCATTAAAACATTTAATACCTACCTACACAAGTTTTTGTACAGTCATCCGTGTCAAGAACTTGTACAGATACGTAAAACGTCACGCGTAATTCACCATTTTCTTGCCCGTGGATGTCGTTAAAGACTTCGGGATTATTGCAGATGACATATGTGCAAGAGAAGGAAAACTCGAAATAAAACCTTGTACCAACCCGTCTGAACAGCGTGGTATAGTAGGTCATTTGCCCTCCCATTGTGGACGAAGCTCAAACCCAGCAATGGGATGTATGTGAGCTGTGATGATGATGATGAACAGTAGTGTTACCCAAAAAAGTCTTGGTTTTGCGGTCTTGGTCTTGGTCTTGCGAGAAATGCGAGACCGAGACCAAGACCAAGACCGCTTAATTTTTGCAAGACCAAGACCAAGACTGCCCTGCAAGACTTGAGCAAGACCAAGACTGGGCCTGCAAGAGTCTCGCGGTCTTGCATTTAATTCAAATCACCATTTCAGCTTATATACGGTTGAGCTCGTGTCTTCTACATAACAGGAGGAGAATCGGCCGTGGCCGGAGGGGAATCACCACGGTGATCGGCCGTGTTCTTACAGGTCATACATGTCAAGTTTTCCTTCTCTTGCACCGATGTTATATATTATAGCCCTTAGTAGTAGGTTCGCAGTCACGGGTAAAATAGGGGGTGATGAATTATATTCTTACTCCGTCACTTCACGGCAAGTCAAATCAGTCTTGAGATATCCATCTATTGGCCAATCGATTCCCAATGTTGGTGTTGGCTTTTCAGAATTACTCTTCGGAAAGGCTTAAGGACAAAAATACCGTAATCACGAGAGTGCTCTTGCCCATTATACATATTTATATATCCGTTTATTCATTAGCCCAACGACGTTCACTGTTGGACATAGAAATATGCCTACAATTAATCTATATAAATGTCCATGTAGGGACAGAGTACGATCACCATCAGGCAGTACATGAAGCGTTGCTCCCAGCGCTATTTTGCCTCTGCCACGACTCACCCCAATCCACTAGTGGTTGGGGCGGTAAACTACGTCCCCTCAAAAATATCCGCGGTCCGACATCCTCGTCATCTTCTTGAAGAAGAAGATGAATAGGATGTCAGATGTCGGATTAACTTACATACCGGGTTGAGAGCCATCAGCGCTCACCCATTGACCGCATTAAGCTGTCAAGGTCATCTGCGACCAACAGCTACACACACACAAAAAAAAGGCAGAGTACGAATATAATTCACCACTCTCTTACCCGTGGATGTCGTATCAAATCGGATCGGGCAATGGTGTTAGGAACCCATGAAAAAAAATTGAAATAAAAATATCGATTCGTTAATGAATTGAGAGACATGTAAGTTCTCAATTTTGTCATCATTTTTTCGTGTAAATTGATTAAAATGTATAAAGGAATGATACTTAATCTACAACATATTCGTATTTTGTTAAATGTTCATTAGAATTTGAATAAATCAATGATTACGTTTGCATAAGCAAGACAAACTTCGCTTTAACATAAATCAGCTGATCGGCCGATGACCGTTGATGAGTCGCCTTTGTACCTACGTAACCATTGAAAGGTTCGCGCAAATCTAATACCTATTTATACTGTCGAAATTTTACATGCTTACATATATCCTGTCTGTACATACCTACATAATGCATAAAATTTAAGGCATAACCTCTTAGACACACATTTTTGTAATCACTATAACTTTTACGTTATATTGTTTTTGTGTAATATACATTCTAATTATGATCTATGACTGTTGAACTACAACATACATGAACAGTTGTCCCATAACCTGATACACCCTGTGTATATAACATATGTGCAAGAGAAGTGAAACTAGAAAGAAAACCCTGTACCAACATGTCTGACCAGCGTGGTATAGTAGATCAATTTTCCTCTTACTGGAAGGAAGCTTAAGCCCAGCAGTGGCACTTTTATGAGCTGTGACGATGACGACGAATATCATACATTTTACAAGTATTAAAAATCAGTTTTATATGTTCTTGAATAAATAGTATATTAAGAGCTACATGGATCCAGCGGCCAAAGTATTTATATAGGCAATAGAGCAACAGGTTTTTTCAAGTATCCAGAGTATCAGTAACTAAACTGGAAATAAAATAGATACATACCACTTAACTTGAAGGGGAATATAAACAATCGCATTAATTGTAAAATATCGCATTGATTATAAAATGACATAAATTTTTTTGTATCAACTGCCTCGTGTGGTGACGTCTTAAGAAAATAGGGTCGAAAGTCCTGTCATAAGAGTAGTAACGCTCTCTAATGGAACACCAGGGGAATAGACGAGTAATTTTCTCCAGTGGTAAGTATTGTATTCAATAGTGAACTATAGGCTAGCAGATGGATAGATAGGATAGGATATTTGATTAATTTAGTTGGATTTTTCATTGCCATGATAAATTACTGTTACGTTATTCTAACTGCAAAACTTTGCGAGACTCTTGCTGCAATACCAAGACTCGGGTGCGCAAGACCAAGACCAAGACCAAGACTCGGGTGCGCAAGACCAAGACCAAAACGAGACCAGGTGTGATGTTGCAAGACCAAGACCAAGACCGGTCCAAGTCTCGTCTTGGTCTTGCCTTTGGGCAACACTAATGAACAGCCTGACTTCAAATCTCCTTGAAAATATAATTGTTAATCAGATGGCATCAAGTGGTATAAGCCTATACCGTTATAAAGCTCATAGTCATATTTTACGACACTCACAAATAGGTAATATAAGGGTTGATAATAGTCGTAGCAAAACTTATGTACGAACGAAAAAGTGGACGTCTTCCTTGAAAATGATAATGCTGGTCACAATTTAGTTTTCATACGTACATATCCACATTAGTCTAATTGATGAGACGGTTGAAACGGCTTTTCAATAGATATAAGTTTAAGTTCGATACGTGGTAATCTTTTTTCGCTACCAAATAAGTTTTTATAAATAGCCCAGCCCATATCCATCATAGCCGAGGCCGCGGGTGACGTGACCGGGGATTAGTCCGTCACCCGCCGAGAGGCCGACCGCGTGAGGAAAGACCGACGTCCTCCCCGAGGGAGGGACGTTGGTCGATGGGAGGGTACCCCAAGTAGGGGGTATTCCGTCGGGCAGACCACTGATGACAAGTAACCCTGCTCCGGTGGTCGGCCCAACGACGAAGGCGACGTGGTGTTCGGGTGGGTTGCGGGTGTTGCGTGTTTACGCCCCTCTGTCGCCCCGGATGGAGTGGTGCGAGGAGCGCGCCGACCACAGCCCACCCCAAAAAAAAAAACAAAAAAAAGAGCCCATATCCGTCCCGCTATTGGGCTCAGACCTCCTCCACTATGGGAGGGAAATTGATCTACTATATCACGTGAATTAGCTCGCCGAAGTGGCAATGGGCAAGCCACATCGCTCGACGAACCGACAACCACTGAGAAAGAAAGGTTCTCGAGTGGCGACCACGTATCGGACGACGCAGAGTAGGACGCCCCGGCTAGGTGGACCGATGACCTGGTGAAATTTGCTGGGCGTCGCTGGATGCAGGCGGCATAGAACCGCACTTTGTGACGTAACATGAGGGAGGCCTACGTCCACCAGTGGACAGCGATGGGCTGAAATGATGATGATGAATGATGATATCACGCTAGTCAGACGTATTGGCATAGGATTTTGTTTCAGGTTTTCCTTCTCTTGCATATATGTTATGTGCAGATTATATCCCTTAGACGCCTTTTACAATACACACGGGTAAGAGAGGGGGTGGTAAATTGTATACTTACTCCGTCACCATACGCAATATACCTACTTAAACTCAATAGTTTGATTCAACCATGTATATCAGTTACAAGTACTTTATTTTTGAAATGAAAACTTCCATAGGCATGTTTGGATAGGGAGTACATTGTTCTAAGTCGTCATGGACGTGGTCACGTGACTTGGTTAACGCTAACAGTATATCTGTAGCTATATCATTGTCAGTATATCTGTAGCTATATCATTGTCAGTATATCTGTGCCAATAGATGTTAAAATCGGATAAATGTAAAGTTTTAATTTACAATTTTTTATTGTAGATCAAACAATTTTAATATCTGTTTATGCATAGATTTAAGTTTTTACTTCTGTTGCCACTTCACCTGACTGCTTTGTGTTCTTTTTGAAGTTATACTTCTTTTGGCGCATTAGGAAAAATTATAAATTTTTCCTAACGCGCCAAAACGGAAAAATTATATACATACCTATTATAAATTTTTACGATACGCGCGCACAACTGTCAACTAGAAAGTACATTATAATAAAACTTTCAATATATAGAATACCTTTTTTTCTATTTATTATTGTCGTTTTTTCTACAAACGTAGGATAACACGACGGATTAAATTTTTAGAAAGATTTTTATCCTGTTAGGCCATAGAAGAATAACTTTTTACGTACACACGTTCTTTTAAATACACACGTGCAAGAAAGGTTAGTGTTCTTTGTATTGTAACTCCGTAAATACACCAAAATATTATTAAAGGTAAATAATCAAGCTATTCATGCACTAATTGAACCGTTAAACGCCATTAAGCATATTAATTAAGCTAAAACAACTATATAAAGGCGAGAACGCACCGTGAATTCATTACAAAATCGAATCATCGGTTGTCTATTATAGAGTTAGGGCTGCCACAAAGCCGGATACAGCGACAAAAGGAAATGCGAGCCCGAGGCGAAATCTCGCGGACCATAAATCATAGACGGAAGCAGCCCTAGATTCAAACTCAAGGGGTTTAATATTTATCTGGTATTATTATTTTAATAATGTTTCGTTTTGCTAAAAGAAGTTCATTCTTGGGGTTGAATATAGGCATATCTCGGTAGATATACTGGGTAATAATGGACTAATGATCATCATCTCGGGTTATATATGTGATATATTTGAGCTGAGATGACGATGATGATAAGGCCATTATTTCGTACCTATTACATCCGATAGACTGCTGGGCTCGAGCCTTTTTCACAATCTAAGACTAATTGACCTACTATACCACGCTGGTCAGACGAATTGGTATAGGATTATACTTCGAGCTTTTTGAGTTTCGGTCGACCATAGTCGTCCAAGTCTCTTTGTCCGGTGTGATATATTACGTCATTAACTTCTATAATAGAAGAACAACTGATCTTCTACACTATGCTGATCAGGTCATATATATCACAATTTATAGTAATTTATTTATCCATTCTATCCTAGCCTATTAAGGTTTATAATTATATATTGGCTACGTAAGGAGACTGATGCAGTAATCATCATCATCACCTCAGCCTATCAATCCCACTACTGAACTTGGGCTTTCCATAATGAGAGAGAAATTGACCTACTATTCAACGCTTGTCAGACGTGTTGGGATAGGGTTTTATATCGAATTCATTATGCTTTCACGCCTAAACTACTACCTAATTTTGAAAATTCTAGCTACATTTTATTCACGTATTCCGAAACTATGCGATTGAAAATGCGGATATTCCGCACGTCTGACCAGTATGGTATAGTATTGAATCAATGAACATGATGATAAATGTTGAAGAACATCCTGATGATGATGATGACCGAGTAAATCACGACGAACTGGTTAAATGGTAAAACTATCATCAAAATGGACAAAAATGTTTGATTTTATTCTCAAAAGTTTTCCACTCTATACAAATCTCGTATCGATGATTAGCATCCTTGTAACCATTGAGCTTTGCGGCACTCTTGATAAATAGTCAAACGCTGGCGATAGGCCAACCTCGCGGAATAATCAAATTTTGTTCCCAACGCTGCCTCGCGTCGTGTCTTTTATGGATTTTATTCCCCCTAACAAGATGCTTGAGGGTTGCGGTTGCTTGAATTAAATTGTCGTTGATAAAGTCTTACGTGTCTGTATAAAATTGCAACTGGAGTAGGTCGATTTTAAACTATACATGGCATTTTTACGATTTTATTTATCAATATAATCGTTATATAAAACATATTAGAGGATTTTTTTTTGATATTCAAAAATCAACTATTTTAAAGATTTCCCATTTTTCTAGCCCCGGAAATGTTTTTCCGTGTATATATGTTCCGTGTAAACCTCGAAATAAAACCCTATGGTTTTATTTCGAGGTTTTCTTCTCTTGGATAGTTGCTATAATATGCATAATATATCCTTTAGTCGTCTTTTACGATACCCACAGGCAAAAGAGAGGGTGGTGAATTGTATTCTTACTCTGTCACCACAAGAAAAATCTTATGTAATACCTGATATTTATCTCACATAGCCTAATAGCCCAGTCATCATATAAAAGTAAAGCAAAATTAAGTAACATCATGCTTCTTTTTCTACTGCTTTGCCGTGTGGTAACGGAATAAGAATACCATTCACCACCCCCTCTCATACCCGTGGGTGTCGTAAAATACGGCTAAGGTATAGCTATATTACGCATATCACATCTATGCAAGAGATGGAAACAAATTTCTATACCAACCTGTCTGACCAGCATGATATAATAAGGTCAATTTCCCTCTTATTATGGAGGAGGCTCGAGCCCAGCAGTGGGACGTATAGAAGCCGAAATGATGAATGATGCCTTTACTTCCATAAGATCTAAAGTCAAGTTGTAATGCCTCACTTTTGCACGAATACTTAGGTAGGTACCTAAGTATGGGTGCAAAACATTTATTTAGGGTAGGTACCCTAAATAAATGTTATCTATATTTCTGTGTTGTTTAACGAGTTCGTAGTAATACGTATAAGTAAATATATATGACCGTACATGTCAGTAGTAACGATGTGTTTATTTTCCAAACAGAAGTTCACTGGGCCCGTGTTCGGGCTAACAATCTTTATAAATAAAGCGAGCCCATTGCCTATTCATGACCGGGCAGAATTCACCCCCTCCCCGCTGTCAGTTCACCCCCGTATCAAACAAGCCCCTTCATGTCAAATACTCCGCGCCCCGCGTCTGTCAAACTCTTCGCCAGCGTTTGACAGGGATCCTCCCTCGCCCGCGGGGGGGTGGAGGACCACCTTTCGTTGGCTTCCTCTATTCTAAAATATACTCACACTGATAGGAAATAAGATTGGTTATTCGTGTGGTGATTGAACTTCCACCCGCGCTGTCACGAGTCTAGGTGCAGGCGCCACGTCGAATGATGGATGACGTCAGGGAAGGTCGGCAGCATCACACGTCATTCATGTGTACACAGGCGTAAGGGATACGTTTTTCGCGTGACGATATAATATTGGTGATATGCAAATTTGCTGTCGCTCCCGTCGAACTGCCACCGATTCTATCTGTATAATAGTTGAAAACAGTATTGAGTATATTATACTTATCCAATAGCCCCTTTATTGATACAAATTTTATAAATAAAACTAATAATAACATATAAAATATTTAATATAAAGTTTGTCAACAGGTTTAGCATATTTGCATAGCTTGCGTAGTGATTTGAACTGCAATCTCTCGTACTGAGTAATGTGATTTGATTGCTATGCAAAATTTATCCAGTCCGAGTATATTCATGTGTATTATTCTATTACGAATTCCTTGTGTAGTGACGAAATAAGAATACAATTCACCACCCCCTATCTTGTGGGTGTCGTACAAGACTACTGAGGGATGTAATGGGCAGATAAGGTCACTGCAAGTGAAGGAAAACTTGCCATAAAACCCCACGTTTGATCAGCATGTTATAGTAAATCAATATTCCTTCCATAGTGCCTGAGGTCCAGGAATAGTAGCATTTATATGGGTTTATTTTTCTATTAATTTTACGGTCGAAAACACAATACCGGCCGTTTGGCTAAAAATACACAGAGTCAAATAAATAAGAGCATGCTCATGCTTATGATAATATTCATCATCATCATCATCATCAAGTCAGCTCATATACGTCCCACTAATGGGCTCGAGCCTCCTCTACAATAGGAGGGAAATTGACCTTACCATGCTGGTCAGACAGGTTGGTATAGGGTTTTATTTCGAGTTTTACTTCTCTTGCATAGATATTATAAGCGTATTATATCCCATAGTCATCTTTTACGACATCCACGGGCAACATAGGGAGTGGTGAATTGTATTCTTTCCCCGTCACCACACGGACAAGTTATTCGTTATTCGTGATTGATATTCGCGTATGATAATATTACAATTTTGTAATTGTCATTATTTTGTTCCTATTTCAGTATAAATTAGTATTATATTATTATGGGTTACAACATATATGTTTAAAAATAGCATGATGGTTTACCTAACAGATTATTTTGACAAGGTCGTAACGGGGAGTAGTATTCTCGTAAAAATTCTATTACAAATCACGTTTATAGTAACTTTATTATAAGTATTTGTACGGTTCAGTTAACTAAGCAGTTCCCCTGCCATTTCTCTAATGTATACTTTATGAAAATTAAATATTACACTCTGAGCCAGAACGCCGCGGAGTGGGGGATTACAACAAATTTGCATTATTTAATGAATATCGCGCGTGAGGATTTGTCAACAAATTCACTTGTTTTGAACACGAATACTGGAGATTTTCTATCACAAGAGTATATAAACTCACTTTGTACGCTAACATAAGATAAACAAAATTAACTTAAATCGATTTTAATGGTATACAGATTGATCAAAAATTCTACGCGCAGGCTTTTTATAAATTACTTTGATTCTATTTTTTTCTTTTTAGGTCATACCCATGCGTTTTTTTTTTTTTTTTTTTTATATTTCCAACGGTGGCAAACGAGCAAGCAGCACACCTGATGGTAAGTGAAACTGCTGCACATGGACCTTTGCAATACCAGGGGCACAGCTAGGCCGCTGCCTACCATGAAGGAAATACTCTTCTTAAACCTCGTTTAAAGAAGGACATGTCATAGCGCTCGGGAAACACAGCAGCAGGTAGTTCATTCCAGAGCTTGCACGTACGTGGGAGAAATTGATCACAACATTGTGACCTTCATAATGAGAAGAAAATTACATTAGGTAAGTACTATATATAAGAGAAGGAAAACTCGATATAAAACCCTTTACCAACTCGTCTGACCAGCGTGGTATAGTAGGTCAATTTCTCTCTTATTGCGGAAGAGGCTCGAGCCCAACAGAGGGACGTATTATGAGCTGAAATGATCTCCATGTGGTGATGGAGTAAAAATACATTTCACCACCACCTTTCTTGCCCGTGGATGTCATAAAAGGCGATTAAGTAATATAATATGCATATAACATCTATGCAAGAGAAGGAAAACTCGAAAAAAAACGGAAAACCTTATACCAACACGTCTGATCAACGTGGTATAATAGGTCAACTTCCCTCCCATTGTGGAGGAGGTTCGAGCCTAACAGTGGAATTTACATTTATAAGCTGTGATGAAAATGATGACTATACTACGCTAAGCTAGGCGGGTTGCTATAGTGTTTTATTCAAGTTTTCCTTCTTTTGCAGTAATTACGACTGAACCGATTTTATTTCGAACTTACCTTCTCTTATTTCACTCAGTTAACTTTGAATAAAATAAAAGCACTATTACAAATTTTGTAAAGATTACAGACATCTTTCCGTGTGGTGACAGAGTAATAAAACAATTCACCACCCCTTCTCCAACACGTGGGCGTCGTAAAAGACGACTAAAGGATTAATTATGCATTTAATATCCATGTAAGAGAAGGAAGACTTGAAATAAAACCCTTTACCAACCCGTCATACCAGCTTGGTATAGTAGGTCAATTGCGTACCTGTTGTAGAGGAGGCTCGAGCCCAATAGTGGTTTATTTTAGAAACTTTACTTAGAAACTTTACTTATTGACTTTACAGAAACTACAAGGTTTTGCTTTTTGGCTATGATGGTTTGCCTATTGCATTCAAAACTTCGAAACAGTCTATAACCATTAATGTTGCTGTAAATACAGTAGGTATTTATTAGAAACATCATTATTATAATCATCATTTCAGCCCACAGAAGTCGGACTGTTGGGCTCAGGGCTCCTCCGCAATGCGAGCGAATTTACCTTACTTTACCGCGCTGGTCACCACGCAAGCTAGATAATGCGTGGCAAATTGTATTCTTACTCCACCTACTCACGGATAGTGATATTAAGATTAAAACCATAAAAATCAAACTATTATCATCATCATCATTACTGCTCATATACGTCCCATTGTTCATTATTTAAGCTCACGAAGTCCCACTTGGGCTCGGCTTGCACAATAGAAGAGAAATTGACTCCCTATACTTTAGCATATTAGATCAATTTCTCTTCTTTCTTTCTCAGGAAAACTTGAAATAAAACCCAATACCAACACGTCTACGTGTTGGTATTGGGTTTTATTATTATTTTACGATACTCACGGGTAAGAAAGGGGTGAATTGTATTCTTACTCCGTCACCATATGTAGAAAATCAATATAATTCAATATAATTTACAAAGAATTGCTTTTATAACACGTCTACGTGTTGGTATTGGGTTTTATTATTATTTTACGATACTCACGGGTAAGAAAGGGGTGAATTGTATTCTTACTCCGTCACCATATGTAGAAAATCAAACTATATCAATATAATTCAATATAATTTACAAAGAATTGCTTTTATAACACGTCTAAGTGTTGGTATTGGATTTTATTATTATTTTACGATACTCACGGGTAAGAAAGGGGTGAATTGTATTCTTACTCCGTCACCATATGTAGAAAATCAAACTATATCAATATAATTCAATATAATTTACAAAGAATTGCTTTTATTTAAAACATTCCAATTATTAATTCTTAAAAAAAATATACCCGGGAAAAATGATCATTCCTGATCAGACATGAACAGACCTGAACGTGTTTAACGCCCCAGGCCTGATCATGTCTGATCCGACCTGATTAAGTCTATTCATCAGCTATTATTCATGGGACCAATTCTTGAAATTATTTTTTACCAGACCTGATCAGGCCGGATCTGGCCCGGTCATTTTTCATGCCTGATCAGGCCTGAACATTTTTCCCGGGTATATACTTTAGGGCAATCTGGATTGACGACAATTTCTTAGTCAGGTATATTGTTTCCATATAAGACTTCTACTTACTGGCATTCGATTTCTAATACTTAATTCGTAATCTAGATATTGGCCAACAACTTTAACTTAGTTTTGAAAACAAACTACAGGATACCACATTTTTCCCTTCTTTATTTTTTCATGAATAAAACAACAGATTCCTACTTCCGCCGGGTAACTTTTCCCTCCCACCTTCGATTTATTCGTTGGATAAAAGAAAAACTTCTTTTAAAAATGTAAGTAAAGTTCCCTTTAATATTTTCCGTCTGTTAGATATCTGTTTAAATTATGTGCATTTAAAATTATGTTTATTCTTTTTGTATTTTCGCCGTTTTTAATCACATTCAAGTATTCAATAAATAAAACGAAAGCCAACTCTTTAAACTCTTGAATTGGTTAACTTATTAAATATCGCTTTGTAGTGTAGATATTATTAAGTTTATACCTACAGATGTATAAGTCTCATTATTTTTGTAAGACAACACTCTGCACTAAGGAAATAATCATTCTTTTGTAGGGGGACTTTATAAACATACAATTAATGGACACAAATTCCATCCTCTCCAGATAAACTCCTCTTCCATCGCACACATTGCAATAGTCTGTGACCCTCCTTAGGAATGGAATTGTTGACCAGACACCATCAGATAAATTTGGATGGATATAAACCTCTTCATCGACACCCACCAAGAACGTAAGGGGTGGTAGTATTCGCAGTCGCTACCACACAGCACAAGTCTATCGTCATCGTCGTCACAGCTCATACACGTCCCACTACTGGCCTCAAATCTCATCCACAATAGGAGGGATATTGATTTAATATACCACGCTGGTTAGAGGTGTTGATATAGGGTTTTGAGTTTTCCTTTCCGTGCATAGATGTATGCATATTATAATCCCTTAATAAGAAAGGATGGTGGTGAATTGTATTCTTACTCTGTCACCACACGGATAAGTCTATAATCTATTGAACATTAGTCTCTATTGAACGTTACGTCGTCCTTAAGTCGAATGAATAACCATTTTTTTAAAAGCACGTGGTATGAGACACTTTTAGAAGCCCGAGTTTGATACTGGAAAGTATTTCATACAATTGATCACATTATATATTTCGATACAATCTCCAATCTATCACATCAACATGAGTGACACTTGTTAGATAGAAGCGTTGCAATTTAAATTTAAATCCTAGGAAATCCTTTCCTCCCTTCCCCTATTCTAATACACGCAATTCCAGATTCCAATCAGTTTTTAAACGACTAACTTCACGATTATAAATATTATACTAATGCAATTTTTATACATAATAAAGATTAAATTTTTTATAAAGGTTATTAGTAGTTATTAAGAGTTCTTTTGGGACTAATCAATTATTTCAAATTTTAAAATTAAGATTCTATCGTTTTGTATCAACTACATGAAAAATTTAATAAATACAAGGGTGTCATAGAAATCCAGCCAAGGTGATAATATTTATTTTATCTAAGTATCCTTCAATAACTACTGTAGGTACACATAATGGGTACTTTTGCGGTAAATAGATATAGAGAATAGATATATAGAGAACAGATTCCGTGTGGTGACGACGTAAGAATACAATTCACCACCCCCTTTCTTACCCATGAGTATCATTGAAGACGACTAAGACATCACATACAGATATCATCTATGCGAGAGAAGGAAAATTTGACACAAAACTATACCAACAAGTCTGACTAGCGGGGTATAGCAGGTCCATTCCCCATCCATTGTGGAGGCGGTCCGAATCTAACAGTGGCACTTATTTGGGTTGATGAATATATACCGTATCTACATATATTTACAAGCGAAATACTAGAAGTAACCTTGATTTTTATTTAACAATAAGATCTAATCTAACTTAGTAGGTGCTTTCACGCTATATACCTAATAATAAAAAAATAACTAAATGTGTTTTCATCATCATCATGGGCTCGAGCCTCCTCCACAATAGGAGGGAAATCGACCTCGCTATACCAAGGTGATCAGACAGGTTGATTTAGTGTTTTGTTTAGAGTTTTCCTTCTTTTGCATAGATGTTATACCTATGCATATTATATCCCTTAGTCGTCTTTTACGACATCCATGGGCAAGATGGGAGTGGTGAATTGTATTCTTACTCCGTCACCACACGGAAATTTGTTTTATTTTTAATCAATTGTACTTTATTGTTATATATAATATGTAAACTTCATTGCAAAAACAAAAATGTTTCCAAAAAAATGTTAATATAGATTTTTTTTTCATAGTATTGGATCATGTTCATAAATATTCATTTCATATTAGCATGCGAGAGGACATGAAATCCTCGTACAGCTGTCATTATTTCTCGATTTGTGGGCAAAAACCAAGCGTACCTCAGTACACGATACATCGGCCGTGCCGTATTGTGTTGTGATATTTCAAGAAATATATTATACTATTCGCTTACAAGTTAAATATATTTTTATAAAATTGAGAAATACCTTTGAAAATGACTAGCTGAATATTAGTAGTGCAATTTCAGATGACCTTATTTATATAAGTTTGATGCTTCTTTATTTTTTTTAAAAGACAACACTCTGTAAAAAGGAAATAATCCTTATATTGCGTGGAACTTCATGCAATTAACGGATACACATTACACCCAGACCAAGAACCACAATTTGTGGATTGTCCAGTGTACCTACTCATGTAGTCCTGCATAAGAATTAAGACTAGGACGTGCTAATAGGTCGACACTTTAACCACTACGGCGCCGAAATATTGACTTCTTGGTCTTCATAATTAATAATTATATCAGAGAATTAAAGACGCCGATCAGAAAACTAGAGTATAGAGGTTTTCGTTTCTTGCACTACCATTATCTGCTTATTTAGCTTTGTCATTAGAATAAAAACTTCATGGAAATTAGTGGAGGTAAATTATATTCTTTTTTCATCACTACCCGAATTATTTACTACGCCTTATTTGCCTCTAAAGTCAACGAAAAAGGAAGACTGGGTGACACATTGCATTTTTAATTCGTCACTATATTAGTAACCGAACGAATGGTGACATACTTGTCAATTATTGTTATGGTTGCTTTGTTTAATTAATCTGTTTAATTACTTATCCGAGTGGGGACAGAATAAGAATACAATTCACCGCCCCCCTCTCTTACTCGTGGATGTCGTAAAAGACGACTAAGGGATATAATATTCATATACCTAATATCTATACAAGAGAAGGAAAACATGAAAACAATACACTATACCAAAACGTCTTACCAGTGTGGTATAGAAAGTCAATTTACCTCCCATAGTGGAAGAGGCCCGAGCCCACAGTGGGACGTGTATGGTCTGAGATGATGAGATGATGATTGTTATAGTTGATTAATTTAATGGTTATGCTACTCGGCCCTCATACAGTCCACTTTTTTAGTTAGGTTATGACATGTCCTTCTTTAAATGAGGTTTAAGAAGAGTATTTCCTTCACGGTAGGCAACGGCCTGGCTGTGCCCCTGGTATTCTAAAGGTCCACGTGCGGCAGTATCACTTACCATCTGCTGCTGCTTGCTCGTTTGCACCGTTGGCAATAAAAAAAATAAAAGGTCCTAATCCATGTTGTGAGGGCATTTCAATACAAAATCAGAACTTAATTGTCTTGGGACCCGCAACAAATTTAATTAGAAAAGAAAAACAGGAGGAGTTGAAAAGATTCCACTTCCCTCCTATGCAAAGCGGGAGACATGAAGCAAAAATGGCTAATAAGCCAGTAAATAAGAATTTAAACAACTACGTGAAACGCAGCGGCAGCATCATGGATTGGACAACGCTTTATGGACCTATTTGTGAGCTTTAGGTTTGGTTACAGTAATAGGTATGGCAAAAGCGCCTAAACGCATGGAAATTTTCTCGAGTTGCTACAAAATCCGAATAGAATCAGAACATCAAGAATCATTATAAACATTTAATTAAATTAGAAGAGACCTTGAAATTGAATTCCCAATATTCCTCGTAAGAAGAAATAAAACACGATCGCACCTCAAATCCTTACTTAATATTATAAATGCGAAAGTAACTCTGTCTGTCTGTCTGTCTGTTACGCTTTCACGTCTAAACCACAGAACCGATTTTGATGAAATTTGGTACAGAGATGGACTAAAACTTGAGAAAGGACATAGGCTACTTGTTATCGCGAAAAAATTGGTATAAGGGGTTGAAATAGGGGATGACATTTTGTATGGAAATTCGTCATTTTAGATGATAGAATCATGAATCTTTTGTATAAAGGCACTTGATAATATATATATAAATATTTGTTCTAGCATTTTGGAAATTTCATTTATATGGGGATGAAATTCAACCCCTAAAAGACAAAAAAAGCATAAAGCCGAAACCACTGGGCCTAGAAACTAAATTTTTTTTTACACCGTAGTATTTTTTAGGGTACACGAGCTCTAGCAAAGAAATTGCGAAAAAATGGGTATAAACGGTTGAAATAAGGGGTGACACTTAGAATACAAATTTGTCATTTTCGATGATAGAACCATGAATCTTTGTATTATGGCACTTGATAATATATAAATAAATATTTATTCTAGCGTTTTGGAAATTTCATTTATATGAGGATGAAATTCAACCCCTTTTTTTTTAAGTGGGTGGGTCGCGGTCGGTGCGCCTCCGCACCACTCCGTCCGGGGCGACAGAGGGGTTTAAGCACGCAACTCCCGCGACCATCCCAAAAACCACGTCGCCTTCGTCGTTGGGCCGACCACTGGAGCAGCGTTAACTTGTCGTCAGTGGTCAGCCCGACGGAATACCCCTAATTGGGGTACCCTCCCATCGACGTCGGTCTTTCCTCACGCGGTCAGCCTCTCAGCGGGTGACGGACATCTCAGCGGGAGACGGACGAAATTCAACCCCTAAACCACTGCCAAACCGCCGAAACCACTGGGCCTAGAAACGTATTTTTTTTTGCACCGTAGTATTTCTTGGAGTACACGAGCTCTAGCAAAGAAATCGCAAAAAAATGGTTATAGGGGTTGAAATAGGGGATGACATTTAGTATGCAAATTCATCATTTTCGATGATAGAATCATGAATCTTTGTATTAAGGCACTTGATAATATATAAATAAATATTCATTATAGCGTTTTGTAAATTTCATTTATATGGGGATGAAATTCAACCCCTAAAAGACAAAAAAGCTTACAGCCGAAACCACTGGGCCTAGAAACGTAATTTTTTTTACACCGTTGTATTTCTTAGGGTACATGAGCTCTAGCAAAGGATTTTTGGAAAATCACCTCCTTAAGGGGTTGAAAAGCGCATAGCCTTTAACGCCTAAACCACTGAACCGATTTTGATGAAATCTGGTACAGAGATGGACTAAAGCTTGAGAAAGTACATGGGCTATTTTTTATCGCCTAAAAATGGTTTGTACTAAGGCATTTGATAATAAATAAATAAATATTCGTTCTAGCATTTTGAAAATTTTACTTACATGGGGATAAAATTCATTCATTATTATTATTATAATATTCATTCATTCCTATAAAAGACCAAAAAGCATACAGTGGAAACTACTGGGCCTAGAAACGTAATTTTTTTTACTCCGTCGTATTTTTTGTGGTACACGAGCACTAGCAAAGGATTTTTGGAAAATCACTCCCTTAAGGTGGGTGAAAAGCGTATAGCCGATACTATTGGGGCTAGGAACGTGAAACTGTGTATTTCTGTATATTGTGCGATTCTCTTTCTTTTGTTGTAAATGAGCTTTAAGAAATTAGTTTTTGAAATTCAATTTCTAAGGGGGTGAAAAATGTATATCCGAAATCATTAGACCCAGAAACTAGGGATGTGAAAATAATCGATTTTTATAATAATCGATTTTTATAATCGATTATCAAAATAATAGAAAATCAATTATTTTTTATAATAGAATTAATCGATTATTTCATAGCCAGATATTCTAAAAAAAGAAGGTCATCACAATACTGCGTGCAGTATTTCATACTATATTAGACGATAAAGCTCACATTTCTTAAAAAAACTCATCATAGTCCTGTTGGTTGAAAAAATCGAGTATTTTATAATCGATTATTTATTTTTAATTAATCGATTATTTTATAATCGATTTATTTTGAAGAACATAAAATCGATTATTTAAAAATCGATTATTTTCCCTCTAAGTTACATTCCTACTAGAAACAAAGTACAAAGTTGTCTTTCTTGGGGAAAGTGTTTAAAAAGGTGTTTTTGCAATTTAGCCATTTTTTTTTTTTGTGTGTGGGTCGCGGTCGGCGCGCCTCCGCACCACTCCGTCCGGGGCGACAGAGGGGCTTAAGCACGCAACTCCCGCGACCCACCCAAAAACCACGTCGCCTTCGTCGTTGGGCCGACCACTGGAGCAGCATTAACTTGTCGTCAGTGGTCGGTCCAACGGAATACCCCTAATTGGGGTACCCTCCCATCGACCGACGTCCCGCCCTCGGGGAGGACGGGAGCGGGTGACGGACTAATCCCCGGTCACGTCACCCGCGGCCTCGGCTAGGGCGGCATGAGCCGCAGATAGTTGCGCCTACGCCGCCCCAGTCGCCGGCAGCGGATCTCCTCATCGAGGCTGCGCTCCTCGCGCAGGCGATCCGCCGCCTCCTTCCGCGAGATCACTGTCTCGCAGAAGGCTGCGACCGCGTCCCAATTCCCGACGCTGTCAACCATCGCCCTAGCGATAGCCGGCAGCGTCAGGTCCGTACCGATGATTGCGACGAGTTCACAGCGCTGCACTGCCCAAGCCGCGCAGGCCTCGAGCGTATGGCGCGCCGTGTCCTCGTCGCAATCGCAGTGGTGGCAGGACGGTGTACTCTCCCTCCTAACGACCTTGTGCAGGTATGTGGCGAAGCACCCATGCCCCGTCAAAACCTGCACCAGTCGGAAGGAGAGCACCCCGTGCCGCCTTTCCAACCACTGCATCAGCACCGGCCGGAAGGCCTCCACGGTTCGCACCCCGCGAACCGAGGCCTCTCCAGCCGGACTGCCCAACGGGCAATGACGTCTCGGCGGGCGTCGACGCGCCAGGCGGTAAGATCCCTTAACGAGACCATACCGCCCCCCCGCTCGCGCCCCATACAATTTTACCCCTAAGGAGGTGAAAAGCGTATAACCGATATCACTAAGCCTAGGAACGATCATTTTAGTACACGGTCAGCTTTCTTGGGTTACCCCATTATCTTTTCTTAATGCTCGCTTATCAAGATTACTTTGGATCGACGCAATATGTAGGCGGTCCTCTGCCATCGTAGATATATTGCAAAGGTTCTACTAGCAACATTTTATGACCAGCTGCCTGCCAGACGACATTGCTGGCTAGATGGCATCACCAATTGGTCCAGGTCAATGTAAATCTTTGTCTTAGTAGTATTTTGCGACACCCATAAACAATGAAAGCGTTATAATATTCCTAGCCGCTACCAGACAGTAAGATAAAATAAAGATCATCTCATCTCATCTCAGCCCATATACGTCCCACTATTGGGCTCGGGCCTCCTCCATAATGGAAGGGTAATTGACCTACTATACCACGCTGGTCAGACGTGTTGGTATAGGGTTTAATTTCGAGTTTTCCTTCTCTCGCAAAGAGAAGTTATATGCGTTTTATATCCCTTAGTCGTCTCGTACGATCACCCACGGGTAAGATAGGGGGTGGTGAATTGTATTCTTACTCCGTCACCACACGGAAATAAAGATATTAATCCAATTTTCTATCTCTAGAAATAAACAAATTTGAAGCGTCTATTTTTTGTCAAAATAATAGGTTTTATATATGCTCACACTATTATTTGCACGATAGCTATGTCTAAAAAACCGGCCAAGTGCGAGTCGAAGTCGTGCACGAAGGGTTCCGTACCATTATCTATAAAAAGGGGGAAAAATTGCGTTTGTAGTATAGGAGCCCCCTTAAATATTTATTTTGTTTTTAATATTTATTGTTACAGCGACAACAGAAATGCATAATTTGTAAAAAAATCAACTGTCTAGCTATCGCGGTCCTTGAGATAGAGCTTGGTGACAGACAGACGGACGGACAGACAGCGAAGTTTTAGTAATAGGGTCCCGTTTTTACCCTTTGGGTACGAAACCCTAAAAACGGCTCAATTTTTTTATCTATCTATTCGTTACGGGTTATCTTCAAAACGGCTGGACCGATACTGATAATACTTTACTACCAGGTCTACCAAGCCTTACATAAGGAATATCTTAGGCTATATTTTATCCCAGGCTATATTTTATCCCGGTGTGGCTGAAGTAACTGGGAGAATTTAGTTGATTTTAAACTTATTTCACTAATGGAAAGCTATTTTTAAGCGAGTAACATATTTATGATTTATTCCGTGTGGTGACGGAGTAAAAATACAATTCACCACCCCTTCTCTTACCCCTGGGTGTCGTAAGAGACGACTCAGGGATATATTACGCATATGACATCTATGCAAGACATTACGGGTTGAGAGCCCTCAGCGCTCACCCACCAGTCCGGGTAAAGTTGTCACAGCCATCTGAGGCTAACAACTAAGTCAAACAAAAAAAAAAAAAATATGCAAGACATGGAAAACTCGAAAACAAACCCTATACCAACCTGTCTGACCAGCATGGTATAGTAAGGTTAATTTCCCTCTTACTATGGAGGTGGCTCGAGCCCAGCAGTGGGACGTATGTGAGCCGAAATGATGATGAAATGATGATGAACATATTTAGGCTATTTTTTTTATCCTGATATTCCTACGGGCACGGGCACAATGCCGGTGAAATCGCGGGCATTTAATGGATATAAAAATTAATTTACGAATGAAAATCTATATTATCAGTGAATCACAAATAAAGGCTATTTTCATCCTGGTGTTTGCCCGGAACGAGAACTCTGCGAGTGAAACCGATGGATGTTGACCAATTTTTAAAATTCTTTCACCAATAGAAAGCTATGTTATCAGCGAGTAACATAGGCAATTTTTATCTCGGATATTTGTATGAGATTTGATTAGTATAATTTTTTTTTTCACCCATGTTAATTTTTTTTCTTTCCATGTAAACTTATAATATCAGCGAGTAACATAGGCAATTTTTATCTCGACATTCGCATGGGAATGGGGTCTGTCTACGTGGGTGAAACTATGGGCGTTTGATCGATATTTTTTTTTTTCGCCAATGGAAACCTATCATGGATAATGTATTATCAGCGACTAGGGATGGCCATAGTTATCATCGTCTTTCCACGTGAATTTGAACTACAGTGGTGGAAGTAATATTCAAATATAAAAATTTGTGAAGATATTTGGACGTTTGTTACTCAATCACGCGTAAACTGTTGACCAGATGATGGTTGGATGAAAATTGACACATAGATAGAGTATTTCTTAAATTAAGAAATATCATCATCATCATCATCGCAGCCCACATACTTCCCACTCTTGGGCTCGGGCCTCCTCCATAATGGGAGGGAATTTGACCTACTATACCGTGCTGGTCAGATATGTTGGTATAGGGTTTCATTTTTAGAATTTTCCTTCTCTTGCATAGATGTTATGTGCATATATCCCATAGTCGTCTTATAGAAAGAAAGAAAATCTGTTTATTGTGACGAACAAGACATACAATTGATTTGAAAGGTACAATAAAATAACAAATTGAGGTTATTGTCCGTCCCAAAGCGTCCCCAACTCAGCATATTGCAGGTTAAAAGAATCCTGCACTGATCTTCCGTGGAGGCGCTTTAATGATTATACGACATCCACGGGCAAGATAGGGAGTGGTGAATTGTATTCTTACTCCGTCACCACAATAACACAATAAAAAGAAATATGCAAGCCAACTTTTACGCGGGCGAAGCCGCGGGCAAAAGCTAGTATTGTATATACTTAAAAATAATATACCATTTTAGAAATACGTGAGACTAGAAATAGAACAAAGGAATCAAGCAACAACTTATCTGAATTAATAAAAGATCCCATCTAAGAATAAAAGAAATTTTAATCCTTTCTTTTAAAATGCAATGAGGTGGTTGTTAAAAACGTTTGCGGGAATATTTAAAATGCGCCGGCCGCCATCCCGGCATCCTTGGCAATTAGTGGTACGGCAAGGCCGCTTTCACTTTAGGCGAATTGTTTGCTGAATATCGTCCGTCATCATTTTTTGAGCAGCGTAATATTTGCATTGACAATAGAAAGTAAGTTTGTATACATTTTTACACAGATATCTTAGAACATTATTTGACTTTATTAAAATTGATTACTCTTTTCAAGATATAATCTACCGAGTATAAAAGCATACAGTGCAAAAATAATTCATGTTAAAAATTATTTTTATCTCTAACAATGCGTTATTTATTTTCTACATCTCCAAAAATAAATATTATAAATACAATGAGTTCGAAACATAAATAGTGTATAAAGTTTAATTATTAAATTTTCACTTACTTCCGGTGCAATAGTTGTGATGAAAAATAATAATTCTGTCACTTTTGACGATGAAGAATAATAATTCTGTTACTTTTTAACAGACTTCTAAAAAAGAAGGAAGTTCTCAAATCGGATTTTTGTATTTCTTTTTTTTTTATGTTTGTTCGCGCATAACTCCGTGGCTTGCCAACCCATTAGAATTTTTTTTTTTTTGTGAAAAGGGTATCCATCCATCCATCCATCCATCAGCCTACGGACGTCCACTGCTGGACATAGGCCTCCCCACGAGAATGCCACTCGGAACGGTCCTGCGCCACTTGCATCCAAAGGTTCCCTGCGACTTTGAGAATGTCGCCAGTCCACCTAGTGGGGGGTCGTCCTACGCTGCGCCGTCCGATTCGTGGTCGCCACTCGAGAACCTTTCTTCCCCAACGGTTATCGGTTCGACGAGCGATGTGGCCTGCCCATTGCCATTTCAACGTGCTAATTCTACGGGCTATGTCGGTTACACCCGTTCTTCTACGGATTTCCGTGTTCCGGATTTTATCACGTAGAGAAATACCGAGCATAGCCCTCTCCATAGCACACTGAGCGACTTTGAGCTTTTTTATGAGGCCGACATTTAGAGACCACGTTTCAGTGCCGTAAGTCATCGCTGGTAACACACACTGGTTATAAACCTTTGTTTTCAGACACTGCGGAATATTGGACGAGAAGATCCTCTTAAGTTTTCCAAACGCTGCCCAGGCGAGTTGGATTGCTGAGTTGGTTGGCTGACCTCTTTCTCGAAATTGGATCTACCTAACTTGTCCTAGGTAAACATAATGATCCACAACTTCGAGAATCACATTCCCAACTACGCCCGGTACAGGAATGACATGCGCATTAGACATTTCTTTCGTCTTGTCCATGTTCATTTGTAGACCCACTAGTTGAGATACCCTGCTGAGGTCATTGAGCATAGTGCCAAGGTCCTCCATGGATTCTGCCATGACTACGATGTCGTCAGCGAATCGAAGGTGAGTGATGTATTCGCCGTTGATGGATGTTGATGCCGAGTCCGGTCCAGTCTAAGAGCTTGAAGACATCTTCCAGCGCAGTGGTGAACAGTTTCGGAGAGATGACGTCTCCCTGTCTCACACCTCTCTGCAACTGGATCGGTTTCGTACTCTTATTCTGGATGCGGACTGACATAGTGGCGTTTCTATACAAACACTTCAGCACTTCCTGTGAAACAGGAAGCGCCACACCCTGTGAAAAGGGTATACTTTGCAAATGGTCCCATGAAAATTTTATCGATATCGGATAAGCGGTTTTTTGGAAAATCAACAAAAATCTAAAAATTTATCTACATTGTCTACATTAACGATCTTTTCATTTACTCGTTGCATTTGCATTATCGCATTGCATTTTGAGGTTAGTTTTTTTTGCAAAAAATTATACTTATTACCAAAAAAATCAAATTATGAATGTAAAAAGAGAGAGCATTTGTAGACACAGACCTACATACACGTAATACATTTCGTTGTGACCACTCGCTGTGATAAGGATATTATTATTTATTATATTATTATAATAATATATTATGTGATTAATTGGTTAAATATGACTCCCATAACTTAATTCAGAATATGAGATCGTCCAAAAACACCTATATTTATTAATAACATTTAAATTTTATATACCTTTACTGTAAATATCTAATAAAAAAAAATCCATGTGGTGACGGTGTAAGAGCACAATTTACCACTTCTGTCTTGCCTGTGAATGTTGTAAAAGACAACTTAGTGATATAAAATGCATATAACATCTATGTAAGAGAAGAAAAACGAGAAATAAAGAGAGACTTATATGAACTATGATGAATATAATAAGGAATAAAAAAATAATCGTTTGCAACATATAGTATTTATACTGCGAATATAACCTACGATTATAACAATGAGAACGGGGTAGCGCACGCAACCCATTGTGTAACGATGAATAGCCATCTGATTCTTTGAAATAAAACTTGTTATAGATACCTTATTGTCTGTTTAATTTTTTTAAGCACCATAAAAGTAGAAATCTGTCTAATATACAAATTTTAAGTAGCAATAAGTTAGTTGGAGTCACACTTAAAATTTTCTTGAGTTGATATAATAGTAACAGAATTTATTATTTTCCTTCAACAACTTGATAAAGAAATAATAAAAATTAAAACATTTCACAAATAAAACTCATCGGGGAGACAATTTTCACTCATAAAAATTGATCATGAAATCAAGAAATAATTGGATTTTGAACTTTTCACAGCTGCAGATAAAAATATAGTGATAAATAAAAATAGCAAATGGTTCACGCCTTTCTTAACCATTCTAGCGCATTTGAAACTGAAACGTCCTGAGGATTCCTCTTTCAGAGGTGAAACATGTGTTAAATAAATATTTCGAAGTTGCAAATTGCAATTTGGCTTTCTGGAAGGTGCTCATCACGTGAGAATAAGGAGACTTCCTTATCTCCTATTGCACCTTGATCCTATCCCGTATTTCTTCTATTCTATTGTGATGTGCGGTATATTGAATCATCATCATCTCAGCCCATATACGTCCCACTGTAGGGCTCGGGCCTCCTCCATAATGGAAGGGTAATTAACCTACTATACCACGCTGGTCAGACGTGTTGGTATAGGGTTTTATTTCGAGTTTTCCTTCTCTCGCATAGATGTTATATGCGTTTTATATCCCTTAGTCGTCTCGTACGATCACCCACGGGTAAGTTAGGGGGTGGTGAATTGTATTCTTATTCCGTCACCACACGGAATGGTATATTAAATAACCGTGGAAAAGTGGCGGGTCTCCCTTTTTCCTTCCATTTTTAAATAATAATGAGTTGTCGCCATGTATCGCCTCTTTCCATCAATTAGTTATTCTAAAGTCAAACTCATCATTTAATCATTTCACTCATATACGTCCCACTGTTGAGCTCGAGCCTCCTCTACAATAGGGACCTTACTATATCATGCTGGTCAGGTAAGTAAATATAGGGTTCTGTTTCGAGCTTTCCTTCTCTTGCATAGATGTTATATGCGTATTGTATCCCTTAGCCGTCTTTTACGACATCCACGGGCAAGATTAATTGTATTCTTAGTCTGTCACCACACAGAAAACAATATACGGATATAATCTAATCCAATTTCAATATTCGACAGTCAAGTTTAACAATAAAAATGTTAACCATTCTTTATATTATATCAACAATGAGAAATATTGAATTTAATAATGTAACCATGTCTTTATACATAAAATACTATTTACCTAACATTTTTACTGAACCAAGATGCCGTAATCTTCGAGAGCTAATAACACGGTAATAAGGGAGTTTTACTTCGTATAGGTATCTTGAGGGTCTATTTACAAAGTTCGTCGCCTTATCAGAGCCGACGACGGGTTTATGAGCAATCAGCGCAGCAGATAGGAGCTGTGACGTCACATCCTGTCGTGCACCTCGTCCAATCGAAGGAAGTGCCCGAACATATTGTGTATTATATCTAGTAAAGAAACACCAGCAATATGATAATAATTTTTAATACATGAAATATTATGTAAACTTTATTGTTTCAAATATTTTGATATTAAATGATTAAAAAATATTTTAATGATAATTAATGCCTTCATGAATAATTCATTCACTCATGAAGGCATTATTCACGAATAAATAAAATCATAACAAGAGAAGCATATCTCGAAACAGAGCCAACCAATTAATATCTATACTTCTGGCCGTGATAAAACTAAAGGCTATTTTCCCTTATTCTAGAAGCCCATCTCCAAAAGTAGAATATATGTCCTGGACTGAAGAAACAAAAAATATAATCTTCTGTGAAGATTGTCATGAGATAGACTAATTTTTGGCGGAAGCTAGGCAAAAAAAATTTATGATTTTTCCGTCACCACATTTTCTAAAGGACAGAGGGTTATCCATGACGCGTATGCTACTGGCTGTGCCCAGTCATAGGTGCACGTTTATTGGACCATGGCAGCCAATAAGTTCGCTGAAGAATGTACCTACAGATGAATTTTATAATTAATTAAGATGCATTGAATCATGTAAAATGAAATGTTTATTTTCATAATTTGAAAAAATATATTAACTATGAAATTTCCTACCATTCCGTAAATTGATTAGTTATTTCTGAGTTTTGTTTAATTGTGTTCAAAGGCATGTACGTACTTCATTTATTTGTATTTGCTAATCAATAATAAGTGAGTATAATACGTTTATCGATAATAATAGATGTTGTGTTGTTATCGGGATATAATACTTTAATCTTCTTTCACGACACCCACAGGCAACTACGGGAATAGTGAACTACGTTAGTCAGATGGGTTGCTATCGAATTTTATTACGAGTTTTTTCTCTTGCTTCTCATGTTATATGCATACTTCATTCCTTTATTATCTTTTACGATAGTCACGTGTAAGATAGGGAATAGTGAATTGTTTAGGTACTTACTCCGTCACCACACAGAGATAAGGTATAAATGCTCTAACATATGCAACACGAATGATTTGAATATAGTGTCGCTTTGTCTAGAATCCGAAAAGGAGAATTACCTTATAGGTAACTCTGAACCAGTAAGAAGTACTTTTATCGAAGTCTGAAATATTAACTTTTAAACATTATTTTAGCATGACACGTAAGCAACCGTAGGTTTAGCTATCATAAAACTATTTTCAAAAGATAATCCTAAAAACGCCATGTCATCGTGTCATCGAGCAATATACAGAGGTACCTACCCATAAATTTTGTACAAACAAATCTTTGAGGAGCTCGTTATCTTTGTCTCACTCACTCGACGAAAAGGAGCGATGTGAGTGACGTCATCATCTCACTGTCAGTGTGAGTTGACATTGTTTCTTGTCTATGGTGTAAGCAGTAAGATCATCAAACATTGGCATTAGGTGTTTATTTTTGGGTGGATCTTGAAAAGGCTTTTGGTAATCTGTACACAAGTTTTGGTGGATCGTGAAAGTGTTATGTGATAATCTTAATTATTCGTGTTTTAACATATTATATTAAATAATTTTGATGACGTTTGTGTAATTTGATGCGGAGGAATTTTTGGGGTATAGTGCATAAAATATAACAGTATTCTATACTTCATTTTTGCTCATGTATGTCCCACTTTTGGGCTCGATCCTCCTGCACATTAGCAAGCAAATTAATCCACTATTCTACGCTGTTCAGACGTGTTGATTTGATTTCGAGGTTTGATCCTCTTGCTTATGCAAGCATATAACATCTATACGTTATATGCATATTGAATCCCTAAGTCGTCTTTTATGATATCCACGGGCAAGAAGAGGGGTGGTAAATTGTATTCTTACTAAATCACCACACGGATAACCACTTTATAACTCATCAATAATTTCATTTCACCAAAATTCTCAGAAGATACCGTTAACAGTGTGACTATGGCACTGTTAAAAGTGACGTGGACGACCCGACGACGTGGTGATTTCACTTACTAACGGACATTGACTATAAATTAAGTGATAGTTTATAAAATAAAGACTTGGCATTAAGGACATAGTAGGAAAAGAATTTAATGACATAGTGACATAAAATTCCCCTAGAAATCCTTTTTTTTTATAAATTCGACGTAATAATTGTACTTTCGTCGCATGGAAATAAATATATAATAATAATAATAATAAGCCTCTTATCCTGAACTGCTTTCTTCTTTCTTTGAGTTGTGGTTATCTCTTTAGTTATAAAATATCTCTGAGTTCAGTGTGCCTCTTGGCAAAGGCCTCCTCTAACAATTTCCATTGTACTCTGTCTCTAGCAACCCTTCTCCATTTCGGGCCTGCCGTCAGTTTTAGTTCGTCTTCCCATCTCTTGCTTTGTCTTCCTCTGTTCCTTCTCCCATCTCTGGGGTACCAGTCTGTTATGATTTTGCTCCACTTCTCTTGTGCCCAGCATGTGCCCAGTCCATCTCCACTTCAAACTATCTATTCTATTAAGTACGTCTGTAACTTTTGTCTTACTTCTTATGACGGTGTTTCGTATCTTATCTTGTGTCTTAATACCTATCATACTTCCTTCCATAGCTCTTTGACAGTGTTCCAGCATGTTTCTGTGATGTTTCGTGAGGGCTCAGGTTTCACTCCCATATGTAATACATGGGAGAATGCAGGTATTGAAAACCTTCTTTTTGATACCAGTACTAAGATCTGTGGATTTCATGACCTCTTTCAGTGACCAATATCTTTTCCATCCGTTAGCTATTCGTCTTTTGATTTCTTTTGTAGTTGTGTATGTATGTGAGATGATTTGCCCTAAATAGATATATTCGTCTACATATTCAGCAGATTGGTTGTTGATTTTTATTTCATATTTGTTTGCATTCGTTTTGTTTATATTCATAGCTAAACCCACATTTTCGCTTTCTTTATTAAGATCTTGTATCATTTTTTCTAGGATCCCTGGTTGTTCTTCAAACAAAACAATATCGTCGGCGAATCTAAGATGGTTTAATTTTTGACCATCTATATTTAATCCATGTTGGTCCCAGATTAGCTTTCGAAATATGTTTTCCAGCACCGCCGAGAACAGCTTTGGGGATATCGGGTCGCCCTGTCTGACGCCTCTTTTTACTTGGAATGTCTCACCCAAGGTTTCCAGTTGTACTCTTGCCTTACTGTTGGAGTAGATGTTTTTAATGATGTTTATGTACACTGTAGGGATTCCCTGGTTTCGTAAGCTTTCCCATATGGCTGTGTGGCTAATACTGTCAAATGCCTTAGAATAATCGATAAAAGCCATATATAGCGGTTTATTGTACTCATTGTATTTTTCCATGATTTGCTTGACTGTGTGAATATGATCTATCGTGGAGAAGTTTTTCCTAAAGCCAGCTTGTTCCTTCGGTTGGTTTTCATCAAGTGTGTTGCTTATTCGGTTTAAGATAATTTTGGAGAAAATTTTATATATTTTAGACATCAGACTTATTGGTCTGTAGTTCCCTATGTCGTCTTTTTGTCCTTTCTTATGTATGAGAATGATGTGGGATGTCTCCCATTGTTCCGGAACCTGTCCCGATCTCAGGATACCGTTGAAGATTTTAGTTAAAATGGGGACCAGTTCTTCTACGGTTCCTCTCAGTAGCTCGTTAGTAATTTTATCAGGACCTGATGCTTTGTCTAACTTTTGGCTCAGTATGGCTTTCCTAGTTTCACCGGGTATTATGTCAGGTTCCGGGTTCAGTAAGGGCAGATTGTAATTTAGAGTTTCTCGACTTACATGTGTAGTGGTGTCTTGGTTGGAATATAGATTGCAGTAGAATTTTGTAGCTATTCTATTTATGTACTTTCGGCCTGTTACATTTTTTTGGTTGTTTTTCAATTTCGGGATCCATTGGTTTGATTCTCGGAGTTCTTTTAGAGCTTTTCTAGTTCCTCCTGTCCTCGCTATATGTTTTTCTAGGGTTTGCAACCTTTTGACTTTCCTGTCCTTTTTGATGCCTTCTTTAATTTTTTTGCTTAAGTCAATTATTTTTTGGATGTTCTGTTTCCTTATTTTGCAGTCAAGTAAACTTTTTCTATCTTTTATAAGTTGTAGTGTTGAGTTACTTAAATTGTATTTATGTTGTGTCCTTTTTTGGTCTCTTTGACATGTAATTTTGTTTTGTAGTTTGTTGTAGCTTGTTTTTACATCTATTGCATCGGTTTCTAATAGTTCTCTGCTGAGTATTGACAGGGAATTCTCCATTGTTTTGTTGAGTTCTGTGCTGCATGTCGGGAGTGTGTCATGTATGGCAAACTTTCTGGATCTTTTGGGTGGTTTATACTTGAGTGACGCCCTTACCATGCGGTGGTCGGTGTTAAAGTTTAATTTTGATATAACTGCTGTATCTGTAAATAGATTTGGGTGGCTGCTTATAATATAATCTATTTCGTTTCTATGATTCCCTCCTGGAGAGATCTAGGTCCACTTGTTGTTTTTGTTTTTCTTAAAAATACTATTTAGGAGGGTTAAGTTGTGTTCTAATAATAATTCAACCAGTCTTTGCCCATTTTTGCTTCTTTTGCCGTAGCCAAAGTTTCCTAACACATATTCTTCTTTATATTGTTTAATTCCCACTTGCGCATTAAAATCACCCATCAGTATGATTATACTTTTTGAGTAATTACTTATAATAGCTTGAGAAAGGTCATTGTAAAACGATTCTTGTTTAAGTTCATTTGCTTGCTCCGTAGGAGCATAGGCTTGGATAATTGTCCATGTTTTTTGAAGCTAGGTAATTTGATGTTGAGTATAGCAGTTCGGTCATTAATTCCAATGAATTCTATTATGTGTTCTTTTAGGTGCTTTTTAACCATGAACCCAACCCCTCCTTGTCCTTCGATGTCTCCTTTGTTGAATAATACGAAGTCCTGGTGCTCTTCGATACATTCTCCTGTTCTTCTCATTTCAAAATATTCCATTTCAAAATATTCCATTTTCCTAAAATATTCCATTTTAGGTCCTTCAATGCTTCTTCAAGTTCTGATAGAGATTCTGGTGTTCGTAAAGTTCTGGTATTTAGAGTTGCTATGTATAACTTGTTCTCATTCCTTTTGTTTTTTATTCTTGTTAGAGGGTGATGGTCTAAGTCTTCCGCGGGGACCAGCCGTAGTGGAAGATATTTTGTTGATTGTTTGTGTATATAATTAATTGTTGGTGTATTTATAATTTGATTCCGGCGGTCCGGGGTCATATTTAGTTTTTTGAGAGATTTATTTGTGAATCAGAGCTTGCACTTTCTATGTAGTTTAGTATGTTGGGTCTTATGATTTCTCTAGTATGTGTTTTGGTTAGTGTGGGTGATGGGTTGTTCCGTGTTGCTTTCTTGTTAGTTTTCTTTTCTGATGGTGCCTTTGGTGAGTCGGAAGTTTCTCTTTTCCTCTTCTCTCTATTTTCTTTTGGCTTCTTTACTATGAGCTTGTCGTATTTTATATAGGCGATATTTCCTTTCTTTATTTCTTCTTCTACTTGCGGCTGTAATTGTTTGCGTTTGTCTAGGATTTCTTTGGGGTAGTCCTCTTTTATGTTGACGCCTTGTGGAAGGTTAGGCTTATTTTTCAGTATAAGATATTTTTTCCATTGAGTTGTGATGGTGAATACCACTGGACGGTTTTTATTTTCGATTTTCTGCCCAACTCTATATACTTTGCTAATTTCGTGGCTATCCATATGAACTCCCATACTCACAATTATTTCTTTGATAAAATCCACTAATTCCGTTTCGAATTTAATATTTTCATTGATTCCAAAAAAGACAAGATTGTTTTTTCTCTTTTCTATCTCTGCTCTTTTGAGTTTAGATTCGAGTTCTGAAATTTTGTCTTTGAGTTTAGTATTTTCCTCCATAATAGTTTTCATTTTCTCGTCTAAGGCCTCCATGACGCTCTTAGTTACGGCGTGTGTTATGAGTTCGGTTTGATTTTTAAATTTCTCGTCGAGTTTGTTCAGAAGTAGTTCCATGTTTTTATCCATGACTAGGGAAATTTCGTTTCTTGTGTGGTATCACTGGTTGGTAGTTTTTATTTTTCTTGAGTGGCCACACTGCTGTTGGCAATGTCACTGTCAAGTCACTGACACACTGGCATAATGTTAGTATTAAACTGAAACGAGTCTATTGACTATGACTATGACTATTTTTAGGTTATAATTCCGGTGGTGTTTTTTCGACAATTATCGCGCGAGTTTTAGCACTCTCACTTTGTTCTTTTATTAGTAGTGGTTAATGAACTTTGTTTTAATGTTTTTATGTTTTACAGCATGAAAATTACACTTTAAAGCACTATTTTATGGTTAAAATCCACGGACGACGTTGACGTTCATGTTATCAGTTTGAGCGCCGGAACCAGAAAAAAAAACAGAAATGGAAATAAATACTATCAATCAATTAATTTGTATGATATTACTTTTTGTTATAAAATGCCTTTAAAATCTTAAGTGTTCTTACTTTAATACCTCCCAGGCTATTAGACAATTTCAGAGTGATCTGTCTGGTCATGCATTATTTTAAAGGTTATATTACTTATACTATTTTTATTACTCTGAAATATACATTTTTGTTTTGTGTAAAGGTCGTATATTTTAACGGAGAAAGGACAAAGATATTTTTATATGGCATGAATTATTTTTATTGAAGAAAGCCTACTTAATTTCTTATAATTAATATTTTTTCTTTTTATTTAATAATTTCTTATTAATATTGTATCTCTCAATTTCACGGCTATCTTCCAAGGGAAGATACCCGGTCCTTTGAAAGGCTTACATGGGGATATGGATCCAACACGCAGAGGCCTTTGGAGAAATTTAATCTAAAATGGGATGGGACGTCTACCGATGACACTCCACGTCTACACATAACACACGTGGACTGCCAACGGGAGGTGTAAAACTATTGTGTGTTGATGTTATATAATACATGATTATGGGGTTGAAGGTTAGATGGACTGGATTAATGGTAAACTATTGATTTAAAACTGTCGTCTGCCTTCAATACCTTTATCGTTTTGAACTTTGGCAGACGGTGACTCGCCAACTCACTGAATGGGGCCCCCCAAATGGTCGCCACAGACACGCAGGCCATAAGGGCAACAGGGGGGCAACATTGGTGCAAGTGGCTTGGGGTGTCGAGCGGTGCGGCGCCGGTTTCACCATCGCAGTGGTTTCCCCGTAGTTATGCCCTTGAAAATGACACTTCCACCCCCGAGCATATAGCTCTGGTAACATATTAATATTAATATTATTATTGTAAGTATTTTATTTAATAAATATTTTTTAAATTTAAAATAATATCTTTTAATATTGTCTACTTAGAGCTCTGGAATATACGTTTTTGTTTTGTGTAAAGATCATTTTAACGAAAAAACAGCAAAGACATTCCTATCAAGCTATGGAGCAAAATCATTTTTACTAAATAAATACTTTATTTATACTGAATTGATTCAATTAAATTTTTCGTACTGGCAAGCGTGCCGGTGTCGACAATTTTGCCAATGACAAGTGATAAGTGGAAAAACGTTTGGGTTATAGAAAAAACATTTTTAACATTTGAATGCGATAAGGTTTGATGCGAGCCTCGTTTATTCTGGTTCCACACTGAAACAAAAGGATAAAACACATGGAATATATACATATACTTAAAATAGGTCGGTTAGTGAATATACAGGTAATATTATTTAGCATTGTTATTGTTAACAAGCATAGGACACCGATAACCTATCTACTAATTTTATGTTTATAATTATAGAACGACACAGTTTGATGGAGTTTTGGCAGATAAATTAAATAAGAATTCTAAAAAGATGGGGAGAGGAATGACTGAATTGATTATAAAAATGTTCATCCTCAATTGTCATTTTAATTAATATTTAATAAGACTAATATAATATATTATTTAGTTTATTAGTCATTTTATGTTTTCTTTAAGTAGTAAATCGAACCGAATCAGTTCTACGCCAATTTCGAACAACGCACTATGTTGTTCCAACCGCTAGCACCTACAAGCTCCACGTATTCTGCAGCAATCATTTATCATATTATACCGTTCAGACGACAGCGCTATACATTCCAATCACAATAATTAACTATATTAATTTGTATAGGAAAATATTATTTACAAAATTAATGTTCTCAATTAGCTTTATTAAACCATGATGTGTATAAAAATAATGTTAAAAGTCTAGGTGAAATTTCTTCTCAAACAAAAATGGTGTTTAAACCATAAATTAACATAAGGACTATAGTCCATAAAATATAGGATGATCTCTGTGACAGTTGCCCCTAGTGCTGTCACGCTTACGATAAAGTCCGTAGTTTTTTTATCGATAAAACTCTTTATTTTTATAACTGTGATTTTCTATTACAATTAAAATATAATCAATGAAAATATTTTTGAATTAATTGCAAACAAAGACTGTTTTTGACTATTTTAATTATTCAAAAGGAGTACAATCAAGGTCTAGGTCACTATTATCGTCATCACTGAAGCGCTCCTGCTAGAACATTTATAATTTTTTGCCAAAATAGGGACAATCACTAGATCAATCGATCAATTACGACTGTTTTATAAATAAATATGTTTGTTTATTGCTAGTTTATTGACAATAATGCGTGCATAATATTATCATTTACTCTGAGACGAAAAGTGGTTTTTTAATGTTTAATTAAGACAATTTATGTATTTTATAATGTAACTGTCTGTTTTCATTGTAAAAATATGTTGAAAGTTTTATATAGGTACTGTATTGGGTTTATTTTTTTATGAATAATTTAATAAAGATCGGTTATCGATTTACGTATATCGACTGTCCCATCTCTTTTTTATTTTCAATTCAGTATGACCTTGTACGTGCGTAAGCGTCATTTATGTATAAAATGTTTACTAGGTATTTCAGTACTTACGAGGTACATTTTAGGCATGAATATTAATATTTTTATATTTATAATATATTGCAATTCAGTTGCAATAAAACTGGCACGAAAAGAATAAAAATATATTTTATACAAAATGAAATTGTAAACATGTCGCTCGTTCAAACTTACTTCGTTGATTTCGTTGACATCTGTCACAGAGATCAAGCTATACTTTATGGACTATAGGTGTATATATCTCGCTAGTATGACAAACATGTATACCTATACTAATTTCCTTTTTCAAGACACTGTGACCTACCCACCTCCTTATTATTGTCACAATTATAATTATTTTTCTTATCATTTTCCTAGTGTTGACGGAGTTAGAATACAATTCACCACTCCCTATCTTGCCCGTGGATGTCCTAAAAGACGACTAAGGAATATAGTATGCACATAACATATGTGCAAAAGAATGAAAACTCGAAATGAAACCCTATACCAACATGTCTGATCAGCGCGGTATTGTAGGTCAAATTCCCTCCCATTGTGGAGTAGGCAAGAGCCCAACAATGGGACGTATGTGGGCTGCGATGATGATGATCATGCTAATGCAAGGTAATGTATGTGGCTACATAAGTAAATACAATATTCTTTACACAATTAGAGAAAAATATATATGGCGTATTTTCCGTGTGGTGATTTTTTTTTTTATGGGTGGGCTATGGTATGCGCGGTCCAATCCATCCGGGGCGATGAAAGGCGGGCCCATAACCCACCCGTACCCACGTCACCTCGTTGTTGGGCCGACCACCGGAGCAGATGTGACTTGTCGTCAGTGGTCGGCCCGACGGAATACCCTTTCGGGTAACGTCACCTCTCGACGTCCTTGGACGTCGGTCGCCGTCGCGCGGTCAGCCTCTCTGCGGGTGACGGACAATTCCCCGGTCCGATCACCCGCGGCCTCGGCTAGGGCGGCATTAGGCGCAGATACTCGCGCCTTCGCCGCCCGAGTCGCCGGCGGCGGAACGTGTCGCCGAATAGGAGCTCTACTCGCACACGATCCGCCGCCTCCTTCCGTGAGATTACGGGATCACAGAAGGCGGTGACCGCGTCCCAGTTCCTGACGCTGTCGAGCATCTCCCTGGCGATGGTCGGCAGCGTCAGGTCGGCACCGATAATCGCGACGAGTTCACGGCGCTCCCCCTCCCACGCAGCACACACCTCGAGCGTGTGCTGCGCCGTGTCCTCGTCGCAATTGCAGTGGTGGCAGGACGGTGTGCTCTCCCTCCTGACAATCTTGTGCAGGTACTTCACGAAGCAACCGTGCCCCGTAAGCACCTGCACCAGTCGGAAGGAAAGCACCCCGTGCGTCCACTCCAACCACTCCATCAGCACCGGCCGGAAGGCCTCGACGGTCCTGACACCGTACCGAGGACTCTCCAGCCAGACTGCCCAACGGGCAATAACTTCCCGGCGGGCGTCGACCCGCCAGGCGGTGACCTCTTTGATGGTGACCATACCGCCGCGGGCGCGCGTCTCCGACACCCGCCGATAAATGTCGGCGAGCATCTCCCCCTCAAATCATCGCCTCAAAGTGATGAATTGTATTCTTACTCCATCACCGTGTGGTGATGGAGTAAGAATACAATTCATCACTTTTCTTGCCCGTGGGTGCTGTAAAAGGCGACTAAGGGATATCTCGTGTATATAAAACTATGCAAGAGAAGGAAAACTCGAAATGAAACCCTATACCAATCCGCCTAACCAACCTGGTATAGTAGGTCAATCAAACATAGCTAAATCAACCATATTTTTTACATGAAACATCAACATTTGCGTGATATCAGGACCTTTTTTTTTGCAAGCTCTGCTAAAAGTACCTACCATACATTTTAAATCATGCAGGCAAAATATCGATGTCAAAACATCGTTTAAAATAACATCGATACATCGATGTTTTACAACAGTGAACATCGATGGCAAACATCGATGTTTTTTTATTCAAATATCGATGTTTCAAAAACATCGATGTATCGTTTGCATCCCTACCCAGGTGAGAAGTCTATTGAGAAGTAAACTATTGCTAAAACTTTTGCAATATGTACTATGAGAGAAAATACATATTGAAATGATCCCAAGTAATTGGGATTAGAGCAGAGTGATGATGAGTATGATAAAGCACTAAATGTACTAGGGCTTCCAATCCCGCAGCCTGAGTTCAATCTCGCTATTTGCGGAGCTACGAATTTTCAGTCCCACGGGATCTCGGTATTTGCATGATCCCGCATATTGAAAATATTCACATTTATAGGTATAAGGTAAATAAAACAATGCATTAATCAACTCCACGTTTATTTACGTCCATATTACTATTAATATGAGATCAATCAAATTAGGTACACCTTTTATTTGTAACAAAAAAGAAGGAATTAATCAACTAACTACACAAATTATTAAAGAATTACTATGAGTATGAGATGAGAAAAAGCGTGCGTGGAACGCTTTTCACGCAAATCCCGCGGATCCCGCGCCCAGAATCCCGCATCATGCGGGACTGGAAAATGGCGCGGGATCCCGCAATACCGAGATCTCGGTATTAGAAGCCCTAATATGTAATATATAGGTACGTACGAAATCAATACAGTTACAATTCATCACCATCATCATCATTTGAGCTCATATATGTCCCATTGTTGGGCTCGAGCCTCCTCCATAATAGGAGGGAAATTGACTTTACTATAGCATGCTGGTCAGACAGTTTGATATAGGGTTTTATTACAAATTTTTCTTCTCTGGCATAGATGTTACGTGCATACCTATTATATTCCTTAGTTGTCTTTTACGACATCTACTAGCAAGATGATCTTACTCCGTCACTACACGAAATTTCAATTCACAATTATATTATAAATATACGTACAAAAGCAACATAGTCACAATTTGCTGTAGCTATGTATTACTCATTTTCTTTCATTCTTAGCAAATAAGTACACATTCTTTCAATTAATTTTGAAGGATCACGATCCTTTAAAATTAATCTGTTCTGGTGGCATTACTAGACAACCACAATAGATAGCTGAGAAGGACATCCGTAAATACATCATAATCTCAGGTCATATGAGTCTCACTGCTGAGCTGAAGTCCTTACAATAGGTGCAAAAATGACCATGACGCTGTCCAGATAGGTTGATAGGCGTGGCGATTACTTCTTCATCCTCTCACATGAGTCAAAATCCAAATAAAACCCAATAGCAACCCGTTTGACCAACATAGTATAGTAGGTCAATTGTCCTTTTATTATGAAGGAGGCTCATGCCCAACAGTGGGCACAATGGAAGGGAAATTGACTTACTAAACCTATCACTCTGTTCAGGCATGTCGGTATAAGATTTTAATTCGAATTTTCCTTCTCTAGTATAGTATATATGCATAGTGTATAGTACTTATATGATTGTAATAGTACTCCTAAATGTAGTAATTATTATGTATTATTATATATTAAATAACATATTTTAGTTATTATCTTAGTTATCTCACACACATCGCTACGCATATGAAGTTATTTTCAAATCCGGCCATTTTTAGCTAATGTTTTTACGGCTGACATCACAGAATAAAAACCAAGGCTTATTATAACAAAGACATTGAAATAATTGTTTTAATGGTACATTATTATATAAATTGTTATGATATCTTCTTTTATTTAAAATATCATTGTATATAAAGCCTAGTTGACCGATTGTTATATGAGATTTTTATCGCAAAAATACTGTATCATTGTGAGATAATAATGGCGAATGACAACGTATTATTCGCGGTTATTCATTCCTACTGAGGCCGGTTCAATTCAGGCAATCTCAGCGGGATTCCGAAATTTTCTCTAAAAGGATCCGAACCACAATTGGATTTTTGGTTACGAAACCGGAATAATACAATCGGGTATCGTCCTGAAATCTCTGATTTGAATCGTTTCAACGAGGCTTTGGTGTGAATTGGGGCCGTGAAGGTGTTATTTTCCGAGAATTTCGCTGTGTCATCCCGCCACCGCCGTGCCCGGGCTCCAGCCTGTGCAGACTAACTCGAGGTTACGAATGAGATATCTTTTACTTACAACCAAACGTTGCGTATACAATTTTGATATTTGTTCCATTACTTAGTAACAGGAAATGGAGAATAATTTAAAAGACTACTGTAGTTAATTATTATATAGAAAACGTATTGTCGACAATAAAAAATATAAATATTACATTATAATTCCCGTATGGTGACGTAGTAAGGATACAATTCACCCCCTATCTTGCCCCAAGACAACTAAGGGATATCACGGAAAGAAAAACTCGAAATAAAACCCTATACCAACCTGTCTAACGAGCGTGTTGTACAGTAGGTCAATTTCACTTCTATCCAAGACGAAGCTTGAGCCCAGTACTGGGACGTATATGAGCAGAAATTAATGAAATCAATAGTAATAAGAGTATCTCGAAACTAGATATTACAAACAAAATTCGTATATCTAATATATTTTACTGCCCTATTTTTTCCTACGTGGAAGAATTAATTTTTTTCTGTATCTATTAGAAGTTACCCACAGTTTCCCCCTCGTAATTCCTATTCTGGTCGCAATATGGGGTTAAAATATGCCTATGTCACTCGCTGACAATATATGTAGCTTTTCATTGGTGAAATAAATTTTAAAGTTTAAGCGTGAAAGTGTAACAAAGAAAGAAACTTACTTTTGCGTTTATAATAAACTAACGACCCGCCCTCGCTTCGCTTCAGTTTTAGTCGCCTTACCCGTGTAGTTCCCGTTCCCGTGGGAATACCGCAATAAAATATAGCCTATGTTACTCAAGGATAATGTAGCACTCTAATGGTGAAAGAATTATCGAAATCCGTCTATTAGTTTTTGAGTTTATTCGTAACAAACATACAAAAATACAACGTTTCCTCTTTATAATATTAGTGTGGATTTGATAGTTATAATGCACATATTAATAAGGGTGACATTCCTTCAAGTTTTCTTTTCCTATTGTTAGACTATAGCTAGCATAATCTGTACCAGGTTCTTTTTCGGTGAGTAGTAGACAACTGTTATCAATGACTAAGGTCTGTTTGTGAAATGAAATATTTAAATCATAGAGATACTCCTTACTCTCTGGTATTACCATACTCATCATCATTCTAATCATTCCAATTACTTGGGGTAGATTTATGTACCTTTCAATCGTAGTACCTACACATTGCAAATGTGATTGACGATAGTTTTATGAACGGCCGCGTGCTGGACGATAACCCTTCTTGGAAATATTATTGGTGACCAGACTGCATCAAATGGATCTATGTAATTGGTAGTATATAGATAGCTTGTTTGACTTGTTTTTATCCCATCTTATTTCTATCTTTCCTCTCCACAGTACATATTTGTTTAAGAGATATATTAAGCACAATAAGCTATATTTTTCTAAACACGTAAAATCTTATCATATTCTTACATAGAGCATTGCCAACAAAGAATTCTTTCCTGTGTGTACTTACTTTCGTTTCCATACAAAAACATTCGTAGATTACAATGTTCTTACATTGTATATTTGTGCATTACGTTTATCTGAGTCACAAAGACGCGCTCAACCGGGATAATGTTGGCTTTGTGATCGTTTCATATGCTACCACAGCTTGTGTTGAACTACTTATACTTGGGTTTTGAGACTCTTTTACGTAGATATATCTATGCGGTATAGATAATATTACATTCTATTTAAGTAGGTATATATAATAAATACTAGCTTCTGCTCGCGACTTCGTCCGCGTGGTAGGTATAGATAGTTTGGGCTAACGCTAACTTAAACTTAAGTCTTTGTTTACATAGAAGGTGAAAATATTTTTAATAATAAGATTGATACAATCTTTTACACATGATTTTAGCGAAAATTTAGCCGTTTACACAGCGGCAACCCTCAAAAGGAAAAAAAACTCGAGTTTGAAAGATTCTTCATTGATGCTCCGCTGCCTTAGCGTGATGATATATAGCCTATAACTTTCCTCAATAAATGGGCTTTCTAACACAGAAAGAATATTTCAAATAGGACCAGAAGTTTCTGAGATTATCGCGTTCAAATAAATAAACTCTTCAGTTTTATATATTAGTATAGAGTATAGGTTACAGCAGTGAGAAATATTCTATCTCACATAGTTACCTATATGTTATTTATATGGTGCTGGAGTAAAAATACGTCTTTCTCTACCGGGTCTGAGAGCTCTCAGCGCTCACCCACAATCCCAGTTAAGCTATGAAAGCTATCTGCGACTAACAGACAAAATAACACACACACAAAAAAATACTTTCCTATGAGTAAGAGACGAATAATGAAAGTAAGCAGATGACATCACTGCAAAAGAATGATAACTTGAAATACAATACAAATCTGTATGCCTAGTGTGGATAGTCAAATCCTTTTCATTGTATAAAATTTTAATTTGATTTAATTTTATTATTTTTATTTCATATTTCTAAATAAAAAATTGTCTCGAAGTTCTTATAAGTACATAACCTAGAAAGTTATGTATAAATATTAAATCACATACCAATATTGATAAGTGCCTTGAAAAATTTTTGTATGTCTGTCTGTTCCGGGTAATCTTCCAGATGGCTGGACTGATCTCAATAATATTTTACTACCACGCACGCTTCGGCTATTTTTCCTCTCAAAGAACCCCTTTAAAACTTTTCCCGGTCCGGGAATCGAACCTGATGCCGCATGGATTGTAATATTTTAGCAGATATTGGAAATTTAAAATGCGGGAACAGGGAGACTGAAACCGTAGCGAAGCGAGGTCGGATTGATGATTTTTAATCTATACCAATAAATAAAATTGGAGTGTCTGTTTGTAGTGTCAAAATAATGGGCTTTTTTCATGCTCACACGGTTATTTGCACGACACCTATGCCTAAAATAGCAATTAAAAAATTTTTGTCTGTCTGTCTGTCTGTTTGTTCCGGGTAATCTTCAAAACGGCTGCACCGATTTCAAAAATTCTTTCACCAATGGAAAGCTATAATATCAGGGCGTAAACTAGGCTAAATTTTATCCCGGTATTCCCACGGGAACGGGAACTACGCGGGTAAAACGACTATAACTTATAACCGAAACGAAGCGAGGGCGGGTTGCTAGTATAATCTATACTAATATTATAAAGCGGAAAGATTTGTTTGTTTGTATTGAATAGGCTCCGAAACTACTATACCGATTTCAAAAATTCTTTCACCAACGCAAAGCTATAATATCAGGAAGTAACATTGGCTGTATTTTATCTCGGTATTCCCACGGGAACGGGAACTGCGCGGGTAAGACGACTGAAACCGAAGCGAAGCGAAGGCAGGTTGCTAGTAAAAAATAAAATGTTTTAGAAAGTTAATGTAATGCGATAGAGTACAAGAAGAGAATGAAATGTTGCATAGAACATCAATACCGTTAAAGGCATTCCATTATTCTAGCTACAAGTACGTTGAGTTTGTAATGTACGCGGTGATGGTCAAAGCGAGGCGTGACCTCAGAGGCGTGAGAACAGTCCGGTACCGCCCGTGTTAAGATGCATTCAACCTCCAACTCCCCCCCCCCCCCCCTCACTTACCTGGCCTCAAAATGCCCCCCGCATTGATCTGAATGCTTCACTAGTCACGAATAACACGCTTCATACTAAACTCTGCGAATTTCGTAGCGTTAAAGGCACGAAGCGTTAAATGGTTTTTAAATTATAACTTAGGTACTAGTTCGCGCAATTTCGGTATACTATACTGATGTATATGTCTATATATTTTGCCGTGTGGTGACGGAGTAAGAATACAGTTCACCACTCCCTTTCTTACCCGTGGGTGTCGTACAAGCTGATATCATCTCAGCTCATATAAATCCTACTGTTGGGCTCGGGCCTCCTCCATTGCGGGAGAGAATTTGGCCTAATAGACCACACTGATCAGATGTGTCCGTATTTTTTTTTTTTTTGGGTGAGCTATGGTAAGCGCAGGCGCGGTCCAGTCCCGTCGGGCGGCGGCGGCGGGCGTCCGTCGGCGGGCCCATAACCCACCCGTACCCACGTCACCTTGTTGTTGGGCCGACTATCGGAGCAGATGTGACTTGTCGTCAGTGGTCGGCCCGACGGAATACCCTTTCGGGTAACCTCACCTCTCAACGTCCTGGGACGTCGGTCGCCGTCGCGCGGTCAGCCTCTCTGCGGGTGACGGACAATTCCCCGGTCCGATCACCCGAGGCCTCGGCTAGGGCGGCATTAGGCGCAGATACTCGCGCCTGCGCCGCCAGAGTCGCCGCCGGCGGAACGTGTCGCCGAATAGGAGCTCTACTCGCACACGATCCGCCGCCTCCTTCCGTGAGATTACGGCCTCATAGAAGGCGGCGACCGCGTCCCAGTTCCTGACGCTGTTGAGCATCTTCCTGGCGATGGTCGGCAGCGTCAGGTCGGCACCGATAATCGCGACGAGTTCACGGCGCTCCTCCTCCCACGCAGCACACTCCTCGAGCGTGTGCTGCACCGTGCAGATGCGTTCGTATAGGGTTTCATTTCGAGTTTTTCATCTTATGCATGATGTAATATTCCCACTAGTTAATATTTATAAATAAGATCATATGCCATTCCGTTTAGGTGTCTTCATTTTGATTGTTAATAAACAACACTCTTTTACCCTCGAAAGGGGAGGAATATATCTGTATTATACCAATAAGTTAATAAAGAGCTTAAAGCTTTAATAAAGAGCTTAATCTAGTAACATGGCTCAGTATCAAATATAGACTTTACCATTAAAAATTACCCAAAAAAATCCCCCGAAATCGTAGTTTGTAGCAGGAAACTCAAAACGTTAACAACAGTCGTTGTTAAGTTTCTTATTTTCCAATCCATGATTTCAAAGCTTATTCCATGCGACTAATGTGGTAGGCGCTTACGTATAAAAATTCTGTACAAAAAACTATATTTAGGATCTCTATTACTTTTATCTCTCAGCGTATGTACCTACGTCCAACTGCTGAGCTCGAGCCTTCTGTCGAGCGACTTCCATATTAGTCAAAAATTAATCTATGCCACGCAGGTGAGACGGATTTGATACAGGTAGGGTTTTATTTCGAGATATCCTTCTCGTCGACTCTCTACGACATCCATGGGAAAGATAGGTGATGATTTGATGAATAGTATTCTTACTCCGTCATAAAACGGAAAATAAGATATCTATACTAGGGACCCATAAGATATCTATAACTATACTTAGGAAGATTGTAAAAATTGCTTCCATGTACACAACATATTAATTATGTGAACGGAGATCTTACTTTTAGAAATTATTTCATGCCCCTACTATATTATACCTGATTGCATACTAATACCTACTTTAGTTGTTTATATCCGAGCACTCGGACGAGTCTCCCAGTAGTGGCAAACTACAATATTATTTTTATACACTAATTAATTTATTAATTCTATACATTTAATATTGTAGAAGAGAAAAACAGGAAATAGCACTATTAAAATAAACGAAACATCACTGCGGGTAACAAATAAATAGTCGGCCAATGTAACCCTTCAACGTTGAAAACGTTTAATTCTATTAAACGCTGTCCGACCTCATTAGGTGCGGGTTAATGCACGAGCCTGCGACAAGTATTGATGGTAGCGATACGTCATCGCATCACCCATGAATTTGTATGATCTTTTATCTCTAGATTGTCTTTTTGATACATTTTAGTGGATACAGTTCCTTTTGGTAATAAAATTTTAGATAATAATTTCTGATGTTTATGCGAGTATTACATTTTAATTTATTTTACAGATTTTATCGCGATGGTATTTGATTTTTGGTTGCCCGACGTTTCGAACACTTTACAGCTTTCATCCACTGCATCATCAGACCGCCCGTGACCATGCACGCGATAAAATACATATAACAGTTTTATTTACAACTAGCAACCCGCCCTCGCTTCGCTTCGGTTTTCGTCGTTTTACCCGCGTAGTTCCCGTTCCCGTGGGAATACCAGGATTAAATATATCCTAGTTTAGGCGCTGATATTATAGCTTTCCATTGGTGAAAGAATTTTTGAAATCGGTCCAGCCGTTTTGAAGATTACCCGGAACAAACAGACAGACAGACAAAAAATTTTTAATTGCTATTTTAGGCATAGGTGTCGTGCAAATAACCGCGTGAGCATGAAAAAAGCCTATTATTTTGACATTACAAACAGACATTCCAATTTTATTTATTGGTAGGTATAGATAAAATTGTAATTTATCAAAAGAATAGACAACAATAAAAATGACATATTTCGAATATCGTTTTGTATTTAATTTTTCTGTACGTGACTAAATTCCTAAACGACTGAACCTATTCTGATGATTTTTTTTACATGTTTCAAAAACAGTTTAGATTAACAATTGCACACGGAAGGTCGCGCTGTGATTTATTTGTGCAAAACAGCGCCTTTGAGTCAGTTAAATATTACATATTATCATCATCATTTCAGCTCATATACGTCGCCCTGTGGGGCTCGAGCCTCTTCCACAATACGAGGAAAAATGACCTACTATAACCACGCTGGTCGGACATATTGGCATAGGGTTTTATTTCGAGTTTTCCTTCTCTTGCATAGATGTATGCATATTTTACCCTTAGTTGTCTATATTGACATCCACGGGCAAGAGAAGGGGACCACATGGCAATTACATATATATATCCCGTGAAAACAATAAGATTCCATTGATAATTTAGTAGAAATCTGATGTAATAGTTTCAAAATCTCTGAAAATACTTACGCACGGTGGTATCTATACCAATAAATAAAATTGGAGTGTCTGTTTGTAATGTCAAAATAATAGGCTTTTTTCATGCTCACACGGTTATTTGCACGACACCTATGCCTAAAATAGCAATTAAAAATTTTTTGTCTGTCTGTCTGTTTGTTCCGGGTAATCTTCAAAACGGCTGGACCGATTTCAAAAATTCTTTCACCAATGGAAAGCTATAATATCAGGGCGTAAACTAGGCTATATTTTATCCCGGTATTCGAACGGGAACGGGAACTACGCGGGTAAAACGACTATAACCTATAACCGAAGCGAAGCGAGGGCGGGTTGCTAGTAACAAAATAAAATTGGCCATGAAATGTTTCACACGTTCGATTTGTCATGTAACATATTTTGTAAAGTTTACGCCTCACGAAATAAATGTAGGATAAGAAATCGTAACGAATCTTATATACGCGTGACCGTACATCCGCGTTATATAAAAAAAAAACATATCGAGAATTGATTCCGTACGTTTTTAGATGCAAATACATACGTTTTACTATTATAGTTTTCACAAAATAAATTGCCCGTTTTGACAGTTCACGCGCAAGAAGTTTTCTATTTTTTACCGATTGAAATGTTTTGAACGTAATTATATTTTTCATTGACGGGTACCGCTCACTGGACTTAGTGCTGTGGCATAACGATTTTTTTCATATTGTCCACAGACTATTAATAATCGATTAAGAAAAATTAATCGATCAAGATATATTTTTAAGACGGATTCGTACTTGGCCGGTGTTATTAATTTGAATACTAGTATTGTAGTAGTTGGTCTAACCAATTAATTACAGAATTTCAACAGCTGTATAGTGATTTTTACTGAAAATTCGAGACGTCATAGCTCAATTGACAATTTTGGCTCGTCATCTTAAGAAAATGGTTGACTGAAGATTCACTTTTTCTAGATATTTTTGTGATTGAGTGAATGTTATTGTAACAAAAATATTAAATGATAGAAAAATGACCATTCGTAACATTGTGTCATTTCAAAATATCTACAATATCACAGTTTAAGTAAAATTTTCAAATCCGAACTTTAATCCAATGCACTTTTTGAATCGATTATATACTCATATAAACTTGATTCGATTTATCGTGAGTATCGAGTACTGAGTCGTATGGTCTATCACTAAATACATCGGTAAGACCAAGTGTCAAAACGGGCCTCTTATTTTGTGACAACTATAAGTACGGGCATTGATTTAATTTCATTGCTGAACGTTGATTTTATTTAATGTAACCAAATTTTTTACGCTAAAACGGGACCCATTTTTTTGGAGTGGGCTGCGGTCAGCGCAACCGTCGCCAAGCTCCGTCTGGGGCGATAGAGGGACGGCACGCGCGGCCCCGTAACCCACCCGTGACACGTCGCCTTCGTCGTTGGGCCGTCCAGTGGTGCAGGGTGACTTGTCGTCAGTGGTCGACTCGACGGAATACCCCTTGAGGAATACCCTCTCTTCGACCGACGTCCCCCTTCTGTTCGGGGACGTCGATCGTGCTCGCGCGGTCGCTCTCTCGATGGGTGACGGACAATCTTCCCGGTCCAATCACCCGCGGCCTCGGCTAGGGGACAAAATGGGACACTTGCAGAAATTGGTAAATATGTTTATTCGTTTGTTCGTCTCAGCTCATATAATATGCGTCCCATTGCTGAGCTGTATCCTCTTCCCCAATAGGAGAGAAAAAGACACACTATGCGAGTCAGATATGTTGATATTTTTTTTATGTTTGGGCTTTAGTAAGTGCACACGCGGTCCATTTCGTCCGGGGCGACGAAAGGACGGCGCGCAGACCCTTAACCCACCCGTACCCACGTCGCCTCGTTGTTGGGCCGACCACCGGAGCAGGGCGACTTGTCGTCAGTGGTAGATATGTTGGTATAGGGTTTTATTTCGAGTTTGCCGCCTCTTGCACAGATCTTATATGCATATTACATCCCTTTGTCGTCTTTTAAGATACAAATTTTTCTCAATTTCCCTCCCAATGTCGAAAAGGCTCGAATCCAATAGTGGGTTGCGTATGAGCTGCAATTATGAAAATGGTAGTCATCTTTTAAGACACCCTTGGGCAAAGTATGTGTTATCAACATATATATAGGTATAGCAAAAAGCTATTACGTTCAATATAGATTATTTCACAAGAGAACCCTGAAGTTATTCCACGGCTTATGATGGAATTAGTGTCGGTCGCTAGACAAATGAGTTGCTTGACAGTACGTACACGTTTTTATTATATTATCATTTAATTCGTGTTTTTTATTATATACACAATCGTACCGGACTCGTGTCAATATTTTGTCACGAATCCCATTTGCGGTGACGTATACTAATGACGTCATTAATATGTTTCTAACGAAAATTAACAAAGCGGTACGCTTTGATGTCCTTTATCTAAACATTTGAACATTAACTCCACAAGCCCTGTTGTTAATCAATGATTTTTAATAAACAAAGATTATATTATCAAGCTTCTAGCTTCTGCTCGCGACTTCGTCCGCGTGATATAGATACTTTAGGCTAACGCTAACTTTAACCCAAGTCTTTGTTTATGTAGAAGGAGAAAATATTTTTTATTAATTCGATTCTGTCACACATGATTTTTGCGAAAATTTAACCATTTACGTCTAAAAGGGAAAATAAAACCCGATTTTGCAACATTCTTCATTAGTGCTCCGCTCCTGTTGATCTTAGCATAATGATATATAGCCTGTAGACTTCCTCAATAAATGGGCTATCTAACACTGAAAGAATTTTTCAAATCGGACCTATAGTTCTTGAGATTAGCGCGTTCAATCAAACAAACTCTTCTGCTTTATATATTAGTATAGATTCATATTTTATTTATTTATGTGCATTTAATTTTTTTTTTATTAATGACAAAGCCCTGCACTAAGGATATAATCCTTGTAATGCGGGGGACTTTACAAACATATAATTTAACGAACACAAAAAACATCCAGATACAAAATAATAATTTGAGGATCGCACAAAGTGGAGTCCTGCGTGGGATTAGGTCAGTATCACTACACCATCTGTGCAGTGAAATTTAATGGATTTAATGGATATTAACCTGAAATTCTCGTGGTTGTCGTAAAAATCGATATGATATGCATATAACAATTATGCAAGAGATAGAAAAATCGAAACAAAACCCTATTCCAACACGTCTGACTAACAATTTATCGTAGGTCAATTGCCCTCCCACAGTGGAGGAGGCCCGGGCCCAACAGTGGGACGTATATATACGGGCTCAGATGAAACTGAAAAATGATATTTTAATCAATGACGAAGATATATTTTTCTGTATTGTAACGGATTATACTTCTTTTCTTGCCCGTGAGTATCATAGAAGACGCCTAAGAGATACAACAAGTATGCAGACAAAGGAAAACTCGAAATGAAATCATATACCAAAATATCTAACCGGCGTAATAGAAATAGCAAGGCCGAATTCCAGCCGCGGCACGCATATGAGCTGAGATAATAATAATGACGATAAAAAATATAGGTACCTAATTAAAAAACTACAGAACGTAGAAATCTACTATTTCACCATCATCGTAGCTCATATACGTCCCACTGTTGGGCTTAACAATTGAGGGGAAATTGACCTATTATACCACACTAGTTAGACGTGTAAATAAAACCTTGTTTTATTTCGAATTTTCCTTCTCTTGCATAGATTTTATACGCATAATATATCCCTTAGCCGTCTTTTACAATACTCACGGGCTAGAAAGAGGGTGGTGAATTGTATTCTTACTCCGTCACTACACGGACAACCTACTATTTCTATTATCATAATTGCTATCAATTTTATGATAATTTCTCTAAACTGTACTAAATAAGATTTCAATTGGGACTGGACCTACAGAGCAATAGATAATAGATTCAAAATGCGAGGAGTTGAAACCCACGCTGGTAATTCTACTGTCATCGCCTGATTTTATGACTGCACCAAGCTGTCCAGTTAGCGATTAGAAAAGTAGAGACAGCAGAGAGTAGAGTACGTGATATGAATGTAGAACGCTAGGTATGTGAGTAATGAAAGCTCAAAGAGAAATTGATGACTTTTGTGAAGAATGGCTTTTTCCGTGTGGTGACGGAGTAAGAATACAATTCACCACCCCCTCTCTTACCCGTGGGTGTCGTAAAAGACGACTAAGAGATCATAATGTACAGACAACATTTATGCAAGAGAAGGAAATCTCGAAACAAAACCCTATGCCAACGCGTCTGACCAGCGTGGTATAGGTAGTAGGTCAATTTCCCTCCCATAGTGGAGGAGGCCCGAGTCCAACAGTGGGACATATATGGGCTGAAATGAATGATGAATAAATGTAAAGAATGATATAAACAGAAATGACTAACAGAAGTTTCTATAGTGTATAGCACTGACCTAAATACCTGAGCTAAGGGAAGGAAAATAGTCATAATTTTATTAATAATTTATCAAGAAATCTGTCCTCAAGAGTAGATACTTCTACGACAAAATGGATAAAAATAGTTTTAATCAATAATTCTATAATTACTACAATCTTTTAAAGAACAATACATTTTGAATAAATTCTGAACAGGTTGGTTCTTTAGGTTGGAGCGCACCAAACATTTTAATTGCAATCGCATGCCACGCCTATGGTCACGCAAGTTCGCGTTTGCTACCAAAAATATATCCCTAAATAAAACCACAGTACAGATATTATGATTAACTAGTTTATACACGAAACCGAATAAGAATTATAGTTTGAATTCAATAATTACACCTATTATTTTATTATATTTATCGATCTACAACCCCATTGGTCTTAAATCGACCAATCGTAAAGATCGATCAACCGATACCAATATCGATGCTTTGAACAATAAATAATCTTTCACCTGCTATAAATTTTATTTCTACCCAAGAAAAAAGTTTATATTTTTCTTGCGGCCAATAGGAAAAAGTTTATTAAGACTGGCGTAAAAAATTGAATAAAAAAATACCGGTGTTTGCAGCCGCTGGGGGCGGATCGAATATTCATAACGACTCGGCTACAGCTAAAACCCGTTTAAAATGTTACAATGCTTATAGATAATCTTTATATTTTCTGATAGTATGTTATAATATATTCTGGGATAAAATACACAGCGTGCTACTTTTATTGCATGCCCATGAGCCCATACCTATGTACTTCATAGCAATCGTTTAAATTTATGCAGTATTAGTGAATAAGTATAGGCGAGACCTAAGTGTAGAAAGGGACTCAAAAAGAGTCAAATTGATAAGCTTAATGTATTAAATGTGAAGGAGAATAAAAACTCGTAATGAAGGCCTATACCAACATGTCTGACCAGCATGGTATAGTAGGTCAAATTCCCTCCCGTTATAGAGGAGGGCTGAGCCCAAAAGTGGGACTTATATGGGATGCAATGATGATTAAATGTGACTGTGTCAAGTCCTCCCATGACCATGAATGCTGAAAAGTGTTCGTAGCAGCCCATATACGTCTCATTGTTGGGCTCGGGCCTCCTCCACAATGGAAGAGAATTTTACCTTTTATACCATGCTAGTTAGACAGGTTGGTATAGGGTTTTATTTCGAGTTTTCCTTCTCTTACATAGATGTTATATGCGTATTAGGTACATCCCTTAGTCGTCTTTTACGACATCCACGGGCAAGATGGTGTGGTGAATTGTATTCCTACTCATGGAGACACAAAGAACATGCAAATAGGTAAGTATGTAAAAAAAGAAAGAAAAGAAAGAAAAATATTTATTCGCTATATCTAATACAAAACGCTAACATAACTAAATAAAAGAGCTTCTTAAATAGAATAATTTAATTTAAACGAAGACCAAAAAGGTTAATGACTTAGCGTGCATACTCTTGAATCTCGATTCCAATCCTAAATCCAATCGCAGCTGGAATTTGAGCAAATTTGGTACTCTTGAAAGCGACACTAGCGCATGATTGGAATCAAATTCGGTGGATTTTTTTAAACTAAATGAATTCGACTCTCGTCGATTAAATCAAATATTTGCTACACCCGACGTGATTTTTACGTATTTTAAAATTGTTAATGTTGCACAATTTAAGGAAGCGTCTTTGTGGTGATCAATTTAGGTATGTTCCCTTAACTGTAACTGTATGAAAATAGAATAAACAGACAAAATCATACCTAGATACAAAATATTTTGCAGTATACGTTGAAAAACTGTTTAAAAACACATGAGACCCATTAACAAACTTATTTATATGTGACTAACATATCTAAGAATCCAAAATGCCATAAATAAATAATTTTCCAATTAGATCGATAACAACCGCAGTCAAATCATTACTGCTAGGGTTGGCAGGAATCTAGCCTCCTTCGGGTAAAGACTGATGGTGGAAAATTATAGATAATTGACCGATTATGGGGCGGCCCTAAGGCGGCACGGTCGGGACGTAATGTACTGATTATAAATGGGACCAGACATGTAATAGCATCGATTTCGATTCAGCGATGCTTATTATATTAAGTGGGGACCGAATACAAGTTTGGTGACGGGGTAATCGTTTGTAATCATAGTGTCGAGCGTTCCGTTGGACTTCTCGAGAGCTTGCCCATCGTAAAATAAATGACCATGTCGTTCAATGCTATGTGGTATTTCATTAGTTGCCATATTGAAATAAATCTACATCAATCACGCACTTTATAAATGATATTCATAAGTAAATACTTACTAGTGCCATTAAAATAAGTATGTGTTTATATTGTACTTTCTATTGATTTGTTGTATTAATCATGTGGACGCATTTAAACGTTATTTTTTAAAGTGAAAACTTCTGTAGACAGATTTCGATGGCAAGTACCTAAATTCATGTAAATCATCATTGACATGATTACGTGACGTGTTTACGCTAATCCATACTAATATTATAAATGCGAAAGTAAGGATGTTTGTTTGTTTGTTTGTTTGTAACGCTTTCACGCTTAAACCACCGAACCGATTTCAAAAATTCTTGCGCCAATGGAAAGCTATAATATCAGGGAGTAACATAGACTATATTTTATCCCGGTATTCTCACAGGAACGGGAACTACGCCGCGGGTAAAGCGACTGAAACCAAAGCGAAGCGAGGGCGGGTTGCTAGTACTACATATATCAGTATAACAATCGTCTGTCTACAGCCATGAGGTTGTTTGCGTATGGTGGGTTTTAGTAATGCCTTTAGTATCACTGAAGTTTATTGCACGTATTCACACTCCCTTGACCTTCTCCACAATACACAGTGGCCTAGCAAAGGTCTATGAGCGGCATCTCTTACCATCAGGTATGCTGTTTGCCTGTTTGCCACCAACAACAATAAAAAAGTACGTGTGATAAAGCTTAACCAAACTAGCCGGAAAATATATTTTTCACCTTTCTTTTTCCTTTAACGATATATCAAATTACGACATTGACCTTTATGTGAGTATATATTCTTTTGTCATAAAGAGTTTAAGGTACAAGGTCAGTACATCCTATATATTTATTAAGACATTACAAAAAATCTCTGTGAAAAATATACGGTCCAGGAAAACTGGCTTTTAAAAGCTCCTCTAATATAGTTGAGCAGATAACCTAACGTCCCCAAAGGGTCATCCCTTTATTTCTGCAACAATCGCTGGGAAATTGATATTGATGTGGAAAGGGCAAGTTTTCCATAAAAATAGGGTTTATTTGAATAAAGGATGGGCGACGGGTCCGGGAACTGACGTGTGATACACCGGCTACTTTATAAGATTGTCTAGTCCCCTTCAGAGACTGTGATGCAGGACCGGCAACAAATATCAAACGTTGATTGAACTATTACTTATATATTTATGAAGTCAAAGTATATTCATGAAAACAAAAAATAACAAAAAACCATCTGCATTGCCGACAGAAGTAAAAACTTAAAACTATGAACAATACATTTTTGGATATTCAAATTAATCTTTGTAAAGATTTTTTTTTACTTTTACCTGGTTTTGACATCTATCGACACAGATATAATGATACAGATATAGCTACAGGTCTATATACCTGTAGCTATATTAGTTAACATGCATTAACACATTAACTAACACTATGTTAGTTAACATGTGACGTGACCATGTCGGTAAAGACTTAAATGAATTTACGAACGCATCACTTTTTTCTTCTTATTTGGACACATCACTTTCTTCTTATTAGACTATATAGTCTAATCAGAAGAAGAAAATGACGCGTCCAAATATTGAACAGAGATCTCTAGATTCTTGCAGAGAGGCTGACCGCGGGCAGGGTATTCCTTCAGGCCGATCACGGAGGACAAGGAACTAGGTACCGGTGGTCAGCCCAACGACGTAGGCGACGAGCTACGATAACGCGAGGCAAGCGCCTCTGCTGACTCGCTCCGTCGCCGGCGACCCGGGAGGAGGAGGCGACAATATGCGCACCTACTCCCACCGCCCTAAATAATGACGACAGGACGTGGCCAGACGGCCATGCGTTGGGGTGCCGGGGATTGAATGTCATCAGACGATCTCTCCGGCACCCCGTAAAAGCGCGGAAGGGGCCGCTGTGGTTTTAGTGGGTATTCCGGCTGCGGACGTGGCCGGTGAGTCCCACACAACCCCCGCCCACTGGCGGGGGACTGTGCGTAAATGCATTTCCACAGCGTGAACAAAAAAAAAAAAAAAAGGCGACGAGCTACGAAACGGAGGGCAGGGGCGCTGATCATAGCCCACCCAAGGGATCTCCTCTAGATGATGAAAATTAAATACCTACGTCGGCTAGACGAGTTGACATAGGATAACATTATTTTTATCAATTTTATGGTATTTGTGTTTTTTTTTAATTCCTAATGTTTCAATCAGTTTTCAGCATTCGTAGTCAAGGGAGGACAATCAACAGATTTTTTTTATGCAATGAATTTATAAATATTGTATAGGTAAGGCAAGGCATTTAAAAAAGAAATGTTTTCTTTTTGTACTGGCAATAAATTTGTATCAAAATGTGGGTCATAATTTAATAACTAATTCTATGGCGGATAAAAATAAGTCTCTTTAATAACTATTACTTGTACTACTTGGGCGTACGAGACATCTTTCTCCGCCCATGACCATAAACGCCGGAAAATGTTCGAAATATTGGTAGATGAAATACAAACCCGATGAAAGCCGTAAAAATAGTTTTATTATACATCCCACCCCTAGGCTCGTGCCTCCTCCCCTATAGAAGGGAAATTGATCTACTATACCACGCTGGTCAGACGTGTTGCTATAGGATTTCATTTCAAATTTTCCATCTCTTGCATAAGTTATATGCATATTTAATCCCTTAGTCGTCTTTTGCGACTGTGGTGAATTGAATTCTTACACTGTCACCACGCAGAAAATATAACATGCAATGAAATATAAACAAATGACGAGGGATATAATGAACTCCCAAATCGACAGAAGTCCACGTAAATGAAAATATTGACGCAGACGGAAGATATATCGTTGAATAATAGGCGTGACATTAGAGATGCGGCTGCCCCACGGGAATCG